>CM076575.1:276244231-276871781 GCA_034641835.2 Pinus albicaulis | reverse complement strand
GGTTTGGTTCTGTCTCAGTATTTGCATTTGTCATTTGTCATCAACAAATTAGGCTTCACTCTGTTTTTAACCATTAGCTTCTTTCCACCAACATTTAGTTCTCTTCCTTGTAAACATAAAACCATCAAAAGACCAAAAACATCATAAAACACTAAACACAACACAGTAAGAAACAAACACCTAGGCACATACAGTGCACCTCACTTCAGCAGTTTACCAACCCTGGTTGACAATTAAATGAACTCAATTTAGGAGACTAGGTTGAGCACAAACACCAGTGTTAGCTCAAGTTGTTTCTACACATCCTGGTTCATCTACTGTTGTCGAAAAAGACTCTTCACAGCTACCAGTGGTCACGATCCATCAAATCAGTGAGACCATACCTCCTGGACCCAATGTTGTTCAACCACAAATTGATCCAGATCCTGTCTATTCTTTGCCAGAACATCTGAATCCTGAAGTCGAACGACCGTAAGTTTTTCCTACCTTGGTCATCCCACAAAGTTCTGTAGCCATTGAAACTCCTATATCACATAGTCAACCATTTGAAATATACTTTGGGCCTGACGGTGGAATACATCCACCTAGTTTAATTGCAATTGAATAAATCCCACAGATGATACACTTTTAACTCCAACCCATTTTGGGGAGGACCTTTACCTGTACGAGTCTTTTTCTCAATCGACACTCTGTGCTTTTGTTGATCTTCCTCGTTTTCAAATTCCCATAGATTCAAAAGGGTATACATTTTGTCAAACAACCATGTCTGAACCAACATCTTCGGTTGGGCCTGCTGTTCCAATTACGTCACCTCCTGCCCTCGCTACTTCGTCGATGTTTACCACTTCACCTGAGTCATATTTTGATGGTGGCCCTATGGTACCATCAGGTTACAAATAATTATCTAGAATTTTCTCTAGTGCGTCTTCAAGACCATGGTATTTACCAATGTCATCATCTGATATTTTAATTAGTAATCCTATCACAAGTACTTAACGACTTGATTCATTATACACATCATCAGGGCAATATCAAGACGGTTCTTCTGGGTCAATTCCATTAAGTACCATATCAACTGGATTCCCAACATTTGGAGAGCAATATTTTCTATCTTATTATCCTCCTCATGCTGCGAGGCAACCTTTGGTCACCAAATATGATAGTACTCCATCACTTTTTGGTCAATCTAATGTTGAAACGAATTTTTGTAAATGGCATCCCACTCTGTCTATCCAACCACAAACGATTGTACAATCGTATCAATTGGTTCAACCTGTTATACCCACTTCATTACCACTTGTTAATACATCTATACCACTGCTACAGAATCAAAATATTGTACACCAACCTTATCAAGTAGGTCCTTCAACTCAATATCATCAAATTTTGGGTCCATAGACTCCAAATCCTTTGGTTAATTTACAACAACCTGTACTAGGTATTATTTATTCACTAGTTGGTCTACCATTTTATGGGATGTCACAACCACAAATGAGTTATACATATCAACTGAATCCAAGTTATACTAATTTGGGTTATAACATTGGTGGACAGACCCCTTGGCAGCCACAGGTGCAAATGCCTCAAACTTATTTTCAACAAGTATCATATCCAGTTTTAGGTCAACAGAATCCTCAAGCGTTTGCTATGCAAAACAACCCCTATCTGGGTTACCAACAACAAATTCCTAATGCTGGTGCTCAAAGCCTGTTGCTCAAGCAATTCCATCTTATCCTGGCTTTGCTCAACTTGACCTTAATAGACAGTCTCCCTTTGTTGCAACTTTAGAGTTACCATATTTAAATCGGTTAACCAATGGTCCAATCAACTATGCTCCTTGGTGGCCAGTGATACCTCATAAATTACCCTTGGATATTCCTAAGTTCAATGGAAACCTTGGAGAAGATCCGTCAACTCATGTTATGACTTATCATTTATGGTGTTCATCAAATTCCCTAAATGATGATTCTGTTCGACTACGTCTTTTCCAGCGTATGCTCACAGGTCCGGCTACAAAATAGTACATTGAATTACGTAGAGCTTCTTTTGATAATTTCACAGCCCTAGCTACTATATTTTTGACTCATTTCTAGTTACCCATCAGATATGAAACTGGAATGGAACTCTTGACCAATTTCAAATAGATTAATGTTACTCACATCTCTGATCATATTCATGAGTGGCGTTGTTGTCGACAAATGGTTATGAAATTTGTTCTGGATCAGCTCCTTGCTGAATGGTTCATTAAGTACCCATTACCATCTATAATTGAGGATGTGGCTAAGGGTGGCGTCATCACAGAAGAGCAAGTTATCACTCGTGCATAATATTTAGACTTGATTTACACTCAGTCTAGCACGCTCTATGAAAAAATACCTAATGCGTTGAGATCTAATTTCAATGTTCCTCCTCAATTAAAGGACTCTCATGCCGGAGACGAATTTATCGACACTACAAGCACACACCACCCTATTGCATCTGATCCTGCTCCTACTTCCAAAATTAATGCCGTGTCATTTGATAAAGGCAAAGGTGACAAGAAACTAGGAAGTAAGAAAAAGGGGAAATCAAAGAAAATGCAAACTTCTAACCCGCAGGAAAGATCATCCGATCAACCGTCTGGAACTCGGAAACTTCGTTATCCATGAATAATCTGTAATGAGGAACACTTTGTTAGGGATTGTCCTCACCATACTGAAGTCTCAAAAATTGTCAAGACTTCTCATGTGTCAGTTGTGTTGACAGACACATTTTCAAATCTAAACACAAATATGGTTGCTACGGATCCAGCTCCTAGTTCCCAAGTGTTAATGCTATCTTTCACAAAACCTTCAACAGATATTTTGGTGTCGATGCGAAATAAAGATTATGGTAGTTAGGCCACTGATCAACCTACTACCTTGACAATGAATCCTACAGAATCAGTACCACCTACTGCTATTCTTGAATTGACAATCAAGCCACCAAAGGGAGTAATTCGTAAATCGACATATAATCTTCAAGCAAGAGCTGCACAAAATTATAATATAGTTGAAGATTTGGCTCAACCACCTTCAGCTATGTCTTCTCTTGAGGTATTGCAAAATTTTCCCTCTCAAAAACAGGGTTTATTGTCAACCATTGGTGGAATTGATCAGACTTATTCTAATCTTGTTGTATTTAATCATATGGGCTATGTGCCGCAACTACCAGCAGCATTGGCATTCTCCATACAGGTAAATGTTCTCAATCACCTTATTCATCACACTATTATTGATGAGGGAGCATCTACATGCATTATGTGTCTAAACTTTTGGAAGTCACTTGGCTCGTCTTGCTTATCACAATCATCGACGACGTTGAAGGCTTTTGACGGAAGAACATATAAACGTTGTGGTATTATTAATAATCTGCATGTTGAACTAGGGGGAAAAACAATGAATATTAATGTTGAGGTTGTTGACGGACCCCTTGACTATAATATTTTACTTGGAAGGCCATGGGTATATGTGATGACTACTATTGTTTCTACATATTTGAGAATGATTGCCTTTCCACATAAATGTACAATTACAGTCATTAATCAACTATCCTTCTTTTCCTATGCTTCGCGGGTAACTGGAAGCGTTCCGTTCGTTCACATACCCCAACTATAACTTCAGAACTTTGGTGTAGGACTCTTAAAGAATTCCACTCTCATGTGAACCTTTGAATTATTGCCGCCCATGACGTCGGCAAAAATTGCAAATATAGAGACCTACTACATGATCTCTTCCACTCTATCTGGCTTAAGGAAGAGTACGGGTGATTCTAATATTTCTAGGTTGGATGAGTTTTTTCTGCCCAGCCCTATTGATCAACTGGCATAGCAATCAATCTATCTGGCTTGGGCAACAAAAACAATGTTATCGATGAAATAGGTAACCTGACCTCAAAACGAGAACTCTAGCCCAAAAAGACTCAAAAAACATGAAAAAACACCCCAAAAACAAAAAAAGTGTATTCCAAAACGCACTTGGTTTTTTTTTAAGGTCAAATTTCAACATTTTATAAAATTATGCTAAAAACAAAATTGTTTCTTGAAAAAAGGATTGAAAAAACACCCTCAAAACAAAACCAGTTGATGCTGGAATAACAAAAATAAAATTGTGTCATATTTTTGACATTTTTAAAAACAGAAATAACATTTTTTAATTTTTAAAATTCAAACATTAAAAAAAACCTAAAATTTAAGAAAAAAAATAAATTTAAAAAACAAAAAACATTTTAAAGATTAAAATTTAAAAATATATAGGAATAAGAAACAAAAACTAAAAAACAATTTTTTTTTTTTTTAATTTAAACATTAAAAAAAAAACCTAAAATTTAAGAAAAATAAAAATAAAAAATAAAGATTAAAATTTCAAAATATATAGAAATAAAAAAATAAAAACAAAAACAAAACAAAAATCTTAAAAAAAAAAAAAAATTAAAAAAAGAAAGAAATTATAAAAAATAAAAAATTGAAATTAAATTTAAAAAAGAAAAAGAAAATGTTTATTAAATTAAAAAAAATAAAAATTTAATTTTAAAATAAAAAAATAAATTTAAAGAAATATATTAAATTTTAATAAATTTAAAACTTTAAAATAAAAATTTAAAAAAAATGCATTATTTAAATTAAAAGTAAAAAAATGAAAAATTAATTAAAAATAAAAAATGAAAAATAAAATACAATAAAAATATTAAATTTAAAAAAAATGTATATTAAAATTAAAAAAAAAAAAAAAATTAAATTTAAATTACAAAAAATAATATATATATATATATATATATATATATATATATATATATATATATATATAAACTTAAATTAAAAATATATATATCAAATTTTATTAAATTAAAAAAAAATGTTAATATTAAAATAACAAATTAAATTTTAAAAAGAAAAATATTATATTTTAATAAATAAATGAATAAACAAAAAAATTTTGAAATAAAAAATAAATTTTAAACGCGTCGACAAAATCTGTTGGAATGTGATTTTCACCTAAAGATTTTATACACAATTTTATGGATCACAGAAGCCAAATTCCTAACAAAAAAAACATTGTTAAAATAAAATGTTAAAAAAACTTTAAAAATCAATTAAAAATGAAAAATTGTAAAAAAAAAATTAAAAAAATATATATTAAATAAAAAAAAATTAATTTGAAAATATTAAGTTTAATTAAAAAAAAAAATCTTATTTTAAATACACAATTTTAATTGAAGTATAAAAATATAAAAAATTTATGTAATTAAAAAAATAATAATAATAAAATTAAAAAATTAAAAAAAAATATTAAATTCAAATAAATAAATAAAAAATACAAAATTTATTAAATTTTTAAAAATTAAATGAAAAAACTAAACATAAAATTTAATAATAATAAAAAATATGAAAAAAAAATCAATTAAAAATTATTAACAAAATCTAGAAAAAAAAATTAAAAACAAAAAAAACAAAAAAAATAAATAAAATAAAATAAAAACAAAAAAAATTAAAACAAAAACAAATATAAAATTAAAATACAAAAATTAAAACAAATTAAATTTCAAATATTAAAATTAAATTAAAAAAATAATTTTGAATTTTTTGAATTTAAAAAAAAAATAATTAAAAAGAAAAAATAATTTTTTGGTCGTGGCGGCGCTGCCAATCGGCCTCCCGCCCAGGTGGCGGTGAAGGTCGGCCGCTGGGCGGGCCGGGAGGCTGCATATTCCCGGAATCGCCCTCCCGCCACCGGAGGGCGATTCCGGAATCACCCTCCCGCCGCCGGAGGGAAATTCCCGGAATTGACCTTCCGTCGCAGGAGGGCGATTCCCGAAATCGACCTCCGGTGGCAGGAGGGCGATTCCGAGGGAAATTCCCAGAATCGGTGGGAGGAATCGCCCTCTCGCCGCAGGAGGGAAATTCCTGGAATCGCCCTCCCGCCGCAGGAGGGCGATTCTCGTAATCGCAATCGCCCTCTCGCAACGGTAGGGCGATTCTCGGAATCAACCTCCCGTCGCAGGAGGGCGATTGCGGCGGGAGGGCGATTGTGGTGGGAGGGCGATTCCCTGAATCGGCCTCCCGCCGCAGGAGGGCGATTCCCGAGCGATTCCCGGAATCGCCCTCCCACTGCAATCGCCCTCCCGCCGCGGGAGGGCGATTCCCGAAATTGGCCTCTCGCCGCGGGAGGGCTATTCCCGGAATCGTCCTCCCGCCGCTAGAGGGCAATTCCCAGAATCGGCCTCCTGCCTAGGTGGCGGCGGAGGCCGGCCGCTGGGCGAGCGGGGGTTTGCATGCAGCCTCCTCGCCCGCCAAGCGGCCGGCCTTCGCCGCCACCTGGGAAGGAGGCCGATTGGCGACGCCACCACGATAAAAAAATCTTTTTTTTTTTTTAATTTTAATATTTTTTTTTAATTTGATTTTTAAAATTTTTTTTTTTTAAATTCAAAAAATTGAAAATTATTATTTTTTAATTCAAATTTTTTATTTTAAATTTAATTTGTTTTAATTTTTTTTGTTTTGTTTTGTTTTTTTTTTAATTTTGTTTCTAAAATTAATATTTTAGATTAATTATTTTTTTTTAAATTTAAAATTTATTTATTAAATTTATTAAATTAAATTTTTTCTTTTAATCTTTTAGTTTATTTAGTTTTTCATTTTAAAAATTTAAAAATTGTTTCATTTAAAAAAAAACAGTAAATTTATGGATATTTGTTTTTTAATTATTTGCACGTGGTTTTTTTCATTTTTTTTGTTTTTTAATGATAGTTTTTTTATTTTTATTCTTTTATTTTAATTTTCTTTTTCAATTAAATTTTTTTTTTTATTTGTTTTTTTGTTAATTTTAAAATTTGTATTTTTTTTTTAATCTAAATTTTAATTTTGTAATTTAAATTATTTTTAAATTTTCTATTTAATTTTTTTTTAATTATATGGTTTTTTTAATAACTTAAAAAAAAATGTTTTTGATGTTTTTTTTTTTTAAATTTTTTTGGTTAATTTTTGTTTTTTTTTCTTTAAATTATGTGTTTTTTTTCAAATTTTGTCATTTCTTTTGATATAATTTTTTTTTTTTTTTTTGGTTTAAATTTTTTATTTTTACGAGTTAATTTTGTTTTTTTTTACATTTTTATTGTTTTTTTCATTGTTTATATATATATATATATATATTTTATCTAAGTTTTGTGTTTCATTACCAACATGAAAATCACCACTCTAAAAAAAAAAGGTTGATGCTGCATCAATACGTTTCAAAATTAGCATGAAAATCACCATTCTTACAAAAAAAAAGTTGATGCTGCATCAATACATTTAAAAATTAGCATGAAAATCACTAATATTTTAAAACAAATATTCATACTTCATAAATAAAAATATTAGTGTCAAAAATGTGCACCAAAAAAAAGGGGTGATTCTGCATCACCACTTTTCAAAATCGGGTGCTTTTTATGCTACCAAAAAAAAGTAGGTAACAGTGCGGTTACCTATTTCATCGGTAACATTGTTCAAATCCAAAATCAACGTCGCTGAATGTTTGGGTTGATCGTTCCTTAGATTTTGGTACTCTATCTGATCCATTTTCCTCAACGTTATTGATAGATGAGAATATTTTGGAAGCTATGATGTCAGAAGGAGAACTATGGGAAGATTATCGTCATCGTTCCCATCTTCCTGATTATGAAGAAAATGATCTTAGTGAACTATATCACCCATCCATCAAAAAATTCTATTCGAATTCTTTTCCCATTAATGCAATCGATTCCGAGCGAAATCTTTCAATTATCGAAGAAACGGTTTCTATCCATATTTCAACCAAAATTGGCATTGTAGAGAATATTCATGTCGGTGTATCTTGTTCTGCATCAAAACTCGAATCATATCGCTCTCTTTTTCGTGAATTTCATGACGTATTTTCTTGGTCTTACGAGGAAATGTTAGGAATAGATACTAGTATAGTTGAACACACTATTAATATGTATCCTGATGTCAAACCGGTGCGCCAACGGCTTCGTCCTATTCATCCGAAGAAAGTTGCTGCCATCAAAGTAGAAGTTGAAAATTTTTTGTGTGCTGGTTTCATTTACCATGTTCTGCTAATTGAGTGGGTTTCCAATATTGTTCCTGTCATGAAAAAACAAGGAACCATTAGAGTGTGCATCGATTATCGAGATGTTAATCATGCTTGTCCAAAAGACAACTATCCTACTCACTTTATCGACCAGATAATTGACGATTGTGCTGGATGTGTAATATTTTCGTTCATGGATGGATTTTCTGGCTACAATCAAATCAATATCCGCCCAGATGATCAACATAAGACAAAATTCATCTGTCCCTGGGGCAGATTCGCTTACAGGAAACTTCCGTTTGGTTTAAAGAATGTTGGGGCAACTTTTCAGAGTGTAATGGATTATGCTTTCAATGACATCAAGCACATTGTTCAACCATACCTAGATGACTTACCAGCATTCACGAAATCAGACTGATCACCCGATGCATTTGAGAGCCATTTTCTTATGCTACCGACACTACAAAATACGCCTCAATCCACATAAATGTGTGTTTTGTGTTGGTTCTAGTTGTTTTCTTGGATTCAAGTCTCAAAATAAGGGATTCAAATCAACCCTTTGAAGGTTCAGGCCATTCTTGATTTTCCTGCACCGTCAAACTTACTTCAGATATAGAAACTTCAAGGAAAGGCTAACTTCCTAAGGAGATTCATCCAAATTACGCCGAAATGGCTACAGGATTTACTCGAATCTTGAAAAAGGGGGTTCCCTTCCATTGGGACCAAGTTGCGCAAGCTTCTTTTGATGCTGTCAAGGACACTCTTGTCCGAGCATCAATAATCAAAATTATTATTTACTATATATCGTCACGGCTGAAACGACCATTGTTATGGTATTGGTCCAAGTAGAAGACGGAATTGAACATTTGATCTATTATTTGAGTCATAATCTCAATGATACAGAAGTTAAGTACTCATACATAGAAAATATTACCTTGGAAACTGTTCAAACTGTCCAAAGATTTCGCCATTATATCCTGCTTCGAAAAACAACAATAGTTTCAGATTGCAACCCCATGACTTACATCTTATCACGTCAATTTCTGGGAAGAAAATATTCAAAATAGATTGTCATTTTGCAGGAATTTGATCTGGAATTTATCAAATCCAAGTCAAAGAAGTCTTTAGTTTTGGCTGAGCTCCTCTGTGACGTTCCCTCTGATAGTGTTGAAACTACGTCGGAACCATCAATTCTAGATGAGTCTCTATTTCTGATCGAATCATTTGATCCTTGGTATGAGGATTTCATCATTTATCTCCAAACCCAAACTTTTCGACCTAATACCTCTCGCTTTGAACAACGACGTATTCGATACCAAGCCAAATATTATCTAATCGTCGGCGATACACTTTATTGTCATGGCATCGATACCATTTTAAGGAGGTGCCTCACTCATGAGGAGGCCAAAAAAGTTTTAAATGATTGTCATGTTGGGGCTTGTGGTGGACATTTATCTGGATATGCTACTGCACAGAAGATACTCTGCTCCAGCTACTTTTGGCCTACTTTTTTTTGAGACTGCATCCTCTTGGTTAAAGGTTGTCATGCATGCCAGATTTTTTATCGTAAAATCCAAAAAATGCAAGTGCCAATGCATCCTTTTGTCTCTACTGGACCATTTACAAAATGGGGTGTTGACTTCATGACCTGTAACCCTCCTTCGTCCGAGGCGCATGGTTGTATTATTGTCGCAGTCGACTATTTTACCAAATGGGCCGAAACGATGCCTACATTCAACAACACAGGACAAACAACTTCAATTTTTTTCTTCAACCATGTTATTGCACGATTTGGGGTCCCACAGGCTATAGTTACATATCATGGGAAGCATTTTCGCAACCACATGATGTCTGAATTGACTGCCAATTTAGGATTGTCACATGATAATTCTACTCCTTATTATCCATAATCAAATGGACAAGTTGAAGCTATTAACAAAATTCTTAAACGAATGCTTCAACGAATGATAGGAGTTCATAAAAGAAACTGAAATTTGATCTTGTACTATGCCTTGTGGGCATATCGAAGCTCGGTGAGAAACGTGACAGGATTTACTCCTTTTCAATTGGTGTATGGTCTGGAAGCTATCTTAAATATCATCATTAAAACTCACAATATAATTATTACCTGACACCTCAGAAGAAGCACGTCTCCTTAACCTCATCCATATTGATGAAATGCGTCGTGATGCCCAATTGGTCAACGGAGCGCATAAGAGACGTATAAAGGTGCAATACGACGAAAATGTCCAGCCTTACATTTTCTCAGAGGGCGAATTGGTCCTTTTTTACGATCAAGAAGCTGATGCAATAGGTACAGGGAAATTTGAGCCATTATGGCATGGCCCCTATATTTTCAAAAGAGTTCTTGCTAAGGTTTCCTACGAGTTAGTTGAATACGATGGAATTTCATTGGCACAACCTAGAAATGGGTCGTATTTGAAACATTACTATGCTTACTCATGAGCGTAGTAATTTTTGGTATTATATTGTAAATATATGTTGTTGATTTGCATTCACTATCTTAATCTGTTTTTATAGTTTTCTTGACGTTAGTAATCCGCTTTACATTTCATCGCAGATGTCTGAATCGTCGAAACCATTTGTTTGATATGCTGATGGTGCTAGTCGTAGTATGCAGAATCTATCCTCTGCAGCATGGGCCATTTTCATTCCGAACGACGAGTTAGTGAGTTTTCAAGGGATTTGTATTGGTAGATTGATGAAAAATATCGCTGAGCATAGCGTGTTGATTGAACTTCTGTTTGATGCCATTTAATTTGGTATTAACCACATAATCATAAGGTTAGACTCACAACTTGTGGTATTACAACTTTCTAGTGTTTATACTTTTAGAAATCCAACACTTCTTAGATAGTTCCTAAGAGTTCAACTTTTGGAAAGACATTTTGATTTTATTCAATATCAACACATTTCCATAAATTTGAACACATTGACTGATTCATTAGCTAATCAAGTTCTAGATAGACATTTGCAACATATGTAAAGAAAACATTCACATCATTGAATAGGATTGCACAATAAACATAGGAAAAACTCTGAAATCATATAGATAGATAGTTATAGGTTTTTACAAAAAAAATTCCCAAGGAATTTTGGTCATCTGACCTCAAAATGTACGAAAAATGTCACAAGTAAACTAGTGGTGTTCATGGTAACATGCTATAGATCCAGCTATCCTACGAAGTAACCACATCCAACGGTTACAAATCCAGATAGTGTGTTTCTGCAGTCGCATAGGAAGCTCTTCGATTCGGCAATCTGGAATCCTAAAGGTCAAGCCTTCTATGTGCTGTTGAAGCTCAGTCGGAGTCTCAACCAAATCAAGATCCTAAAGGACTGCTCTCCCGAAAACCCTCTCTGCTAGCACAACTACTTCGCACTCTGGTTCCACTACTGGTTGAACACGACCAACATCTACATTACATCAAACATTTATTTTAGTCTTGAAAAGAAATCAAAACAAAAAAACATTGTATAAACCTTAGGAAAATAAAAAAACATGGTCAAAACATTCTTATCTATTGCACCCCACTGATCGCTTTCTGGTAATGCTAAATCCGGATCTCCTTGAAAATTGATGCCTGCATATGTGTACTCATTGATGGCGATGATCTATCACCAGAACCAGGCGAAGAATGCAATAGAGAACACACAAATTGATTGGCCTGCATGCCGACCCATGAGTTCTACCCATCTTTGCATTAGAGGATCTCTAGGACTATCTATATCCAGTGTCACATGTTATGGTTGCATCAGTGGAATCTGTTCCAAGATGAAGGATATAAGGATAGAACCAAAACTAAATTATTCTTCCTTCCTCCCTTTGCTTTGTTCAGTTGTTCCTTTATCTGAGATAGAACAGCTTCAGACCAGTTGAAGACTGTTGGCTCCATACACTCTGGCGCATACTGCATATACGATCTGTTCGCTACATGTAGTGTAACGGTGCTGGCAATTTTAGCGATTGTGAAAAGGATAGTTCTCAAAGGAAAATCTCTAAGATCTCGGATGTTTATTTTTCCATCTTTGCTAGGTTCTACTGCTGGATAGCAATATTGCAAAATATAATCCCTCACTGTCTCTCCTCCAAGGGTAGACCCTGTGAGAGAAATGGGCAAGCCTCTCCTCGACAAACCTATGAGAAAATACACATCCTCAACTATTATGGGAAATGATTGGTTCTTAATATGAAATTCCTCTATCACCGTAACCCATGCTCGAACTAAGAACTCCAAGATTTTTATTTGTTGCCTCATCTCAGACAATTTGAAGTATTTAAGCACTCCACGATCTCTTAGGGCTCTTACGGTACCCCGATCATTCAAGGCAATCATATCTTTTTCTTCATGTTCTCTTTCCCTCTATGTAATCATCATTATAATTTGATGGAAATCTGAAATACAACCATAAGATCCATTAGATTCCATTCATTGCAAAAAAATAGGTCAATTTTGGGCATAAAAAGAAAATCAAAAACTTAAATTGTGCCCAACGCACTCCCTAACAAGAGACAGTGCATTGCACATGCAAGTACACTTCACTGTACCTGCTATGCAATGTAGGTTTCAAAATTCAGGGGTGCATTGCCCTCATTTTTGGCAGAATTTACCTTAGGGGCCTTTAAACCCTAAAAATTTGCAAAAATTGTAGATGAAATGAAAACCAAAGGGAAGAGGAGGTTCATGGCACTAACCTAGATCAAATGATGATGAAATGCATCCACATAAATGATTGCAATCAGCAGCTGAAGTTCGGGGGCAAAATCAAGTTCAGAGCTCCAAAATACAAATGGTAACTATGGAATGGTAAAAATGAATAGTGAAACTACTTTTAAATAGTC
Source organism: Pinus albicaulis (assembly GCA_034641835.2). Taxonomy (NCBI): domain Eukaryota; kingdom Viridiplantae; phylum Streptophyta; class Pinopsida; order Pinales; family Pinaceae; genus Pinus; species Pinus albicaulis. The sequence goes on along the minus strand of CM076575.1, from coordinate 276,858,854 downwards.
ATTTAATTATTTGCAAGTAAATTTTTTTTCTATGACTATAGTTTTATTATGTTTTTATCATGAAACGAGTATTTTTAATCCATTTGATGTTGTTCTGAACAGGAAATACAACTGAGGAACAAATTATTCGTGCAAATTTATTTCAAAGAATGACTTGACCACAAAGCATACTTTTTCTTTTTATTTTTCGAGCTTTGTTAAAAACGAAAAAGGATTTGAAGCGCACTTTTATCTCTTTTTCGAGCTTCGATAACAGCAAAAAAGGAACCCCTGGAGTCTTCTTTCATCTCTTTTCAGACTCCGATAATGTGAAAAGTTTTCCGAGCAATTGTCTTTTCGAGCTCGTAAAAGTAAATGAATTGATATCTACTCAGTATAAGTTTAACCCTTTTCCGGACTGAAATAGATTATTTATGAAAATGGAATACCTTGGTTAAACATGACCAAATAGGTTCTCTCAGATATTATTTTACACTTTTTCAGATCTGAGTGTCAAATTTACGAAAAAGTACTTATGGAGTTTTCTTTCGTCCTCTTTTTCAAACTCTCTAAATATGAAAAATGATCTATCTATCACTGTTGTTAAGCTCGTTAAAACATAAAATAGCGATGGGCTTGTCAATCATGGAAAGAATCAAGTTTCATTCATCACTAGAATCATTAAATTATTAAATAGCGATACTTTATTCACCCAAAGGGTTGAATTATAGATCAAGAAAATATTATCCTCCTCAATCTTGTTAAAAAATAAAGAGGTATTGGTAGACAAATGACCAAGGAAAATTTGGGAAAAGTGAGCAAAATTTCTTTATGGTAGCAAGTTGCTCTTGAACATGACACTTCCTTCACTCCATGTCCATGACTGTTTGGGTTGGGTAATCATCTTGACAGTTCTTTCACACCTATGGTTCATCATACCTTCACTTCGATTTTGGGTCAATGCTGCCAACTCATCACAGTGTCGCCGATATATTCAAGAGAAGTCATCCAGTGAATAAACTCATCCTTCTGCAATACTCGTAAACATTTATTCTCATGACCGTCATCCCTGAAAATTGCTATATCAAGTCATACCCTTGTCTCCGACATTAGTAACTCCCATTTCGCAATAAGGTGAATTCTTGTCAAAAACAAATAAATATCCAGGAAGTTCACTCAGAAACATCAGATTCCAGTACCATGAGGCTTGTTACAGCATCAACAAGATCCTCGCTTCCAGACCTTTGACCGAAAGATTTTGTTTGGCGTTCAACATCAAATAATCTACTCACGCCTTACGAAATTCATTGCAGTACCTTGAGGGACATTTTCATTAATGGTGGTTCTTTCTCGTTTGTTAACAGCTCACATCATTGGCTGGTAATCAAAAGATGTCTTTCCATGTTCGACGACAAATCATATATTCGCATGGCTATAATTGTACCTAAATAATTGAGTGAATGAGATAAGAAGACCCCAGATCTAGTTTCAACCATCCGGGCTGCAATTTCAGGATTGTTGTACACATCATCTATACGATGACCTTACATACAAATTGTCATCCGAACATGGGCCTATATTGGTAGGCATGTCTACATTAGGCAACATTCTAGTGTAGACGACTTTCTGAATTATGTACATGTTATTAGATTGTTTATGTGTTGAACATGGGAATGCCTACCCTCAGCAATTATGATCAAAGAGGATATATCATGATGTAATGTATTGTAATATTGATGCAGGTGACCACTCCACTTCATCTCCAGCCCATCACAGTGTAAAGCATCTCAATCAAATGTTTTTATTATTTTGACCTCATGCTTTAGGGGGAAATTGTTATAGGTCAATTTGGGCATCATTCCAAATGACCTGATGAACTGGGCATCATCTCCAAGACCAATGACTAAGGGTCTATCATTCCCTATCATTTCAAGTTGCTACATGCCCTAAGGCAAGAACAAGAAAAATCAAGCATGACTTTCATCAAGCAAAGGTTTCCAAGGTTTGAAGTTTATTATATAGCATGTGGGAGCTCACCAATGCTACCTATAAGGGGACTAAGTGCATTGCATATGTAGGTAGCCCCATGCAAGGCTGCTCTGAAAATCACTTCCCAACATCTATGGGTGCGTTGGTCACATTGGGAGCGAAATTATCATTGTTTCGGAATCTCCACTTGGCCAATGCCTTCTAGAAGAGTTCATATGTGTCAAGCTTCGAATCCAAATGTCCATTTGAAATCTACATGACTGGGAACATGTATTGCCTATTATTGGAAAGTCATTGATTGCAAAACAACCTTCAGTTCATCTATAAATTGAGCACAGTTCTGAGTGTTTGAGAAGGAAGAATTTGAGTAGAGAAATGCTGGAGGATTTTCAATTGAGAGCTAGATTTGTGTAACAGCTGCTGGAGAGATTTATACTATGATGGGGCTGAATATCGTTGCTGTAAGGGTCACTTCAAATCAATCATTTGGTTGTAACCTCTCCTTCTATCATCAATAAAGAATACAACTTATTTTTCTCTATATGCATGTATTGGCTTTGATTTTCCATATTACAAGATATTAGTTGATGTATATGGTTTATGCTTTGCGATTTTAGAAAACTAACTTGAATAGACATTTGTATTATTGCATCTTATGTTGTTTTAGTGTTCTTTCTTTTAAGAAGCATTTCGCAAAACCGCTTGAATTTGAAGCTAGAGCAGGCGACGAGAAGAGGCCATTTAGAAGCGCTTGGATCACAAGTAACCTTCTAATCCTTTATGTGTGTATGTTCTTAGTTAGGAGAAATATTTGTATAGTCTTTAATCTGTTGTTACGGAATGAGCACTGTCTAGGGAAGAGTGTTTTATGTTTCTCACAATTAAGCCCAACAATGTGGATCTTATGGATGATGTGTCCTTGAGATTTATGTTGTTATTATGTTGGTTATAAGCATGTATTCGATAGTGATGATGGGTGGCTCTCCTCATGTTTTTATCTGTAAATGAATAAACAATGTATCTATGAACTAATAGATGATATTGTAGCTAATGATGTAAGGGAACAATTATTATTAGTGATTCTTAGATAAGTATGATACCTCTATGTTCAGATATGTTGTTTACACATGTAGATTACATATTTGTGATATGTCTGATGGAATGACTGTCATGGCTAGTAGGGGTCTAGTCTAGGTATTGTCATGGTTTTTGCAAATACATCATTTTTTTGTTGTTTTATTTCATTTATGAACTTGTCATTGATTTATGGGTAGTGGCTTTGGGATCTAGGCCTAAAAAAAGTGCCTTAAATATTGTGAGACGTCGAGGACAATTCTAGGGAAATTTATTCCCTAGGCCACGGGCATGCGGGCTTATGGGAGCGTCAAGAGCCTCCTAGACACACCCATGCCTATATTGTGGGAGCTTCATGGGGTTTAATGGTCTAAAATCTCAATGGGACCTAAAGACTAGTTACCTGAGTGGTTGGGATGGTTCTTGGAGTCGATTATTGATCTGGAAGGTCTGTATGATGTGTTTATGTTAGATTATTTTCCTTAAGGTCACCTAGGAGGTTGAATGCGATCATAGTAACCTCTCGTCACATGTTTGTAGTTGTGGGTGGGTAGACATTGGAGGAGGGTGTTATAGAGTGGTATCGAGAGCATGGTTCACCCCTTAGGCGTATGGGTGGTGTGTTGGTCATGATTTTCTATTGGTTGCATATTTTTTATTATTGTGCCTTACATTATTATTGTTAGGTCGGCTAGGATTATATTGTGGCCCCATGGACTCCTATATATAGAAGGAGGTTTTGTTCATTTGTATCATCCAGGAATTTTTCATTTATGTAATGCAAAGAGGTTTCTGTTGAATATTTCAACAGAAAGCATTGAAGGAGGCATCCTGAAACATCATTCCTAATCCTAGTTGGAAAGTGATCACCTAAACTAGGTGGGGCCCACACAGGTGATTTTTGTCATAAAGTCTATTTCTAGACTATGTCTATTTTTAGACATGTCGATCATATTCTATGAGTTTCGGGATGCTATTTATGGATGGTTGGTCAAGTTGGAAAAATAGATGGATTTCTATTTTTAGACATATTGGGAGGAATCTATTTTAGATTGCTAGTCTAAAAATAGATATGTCAAATATTATTAGCTCTTAATAATATTTGGACTATAAATATTATCTTATTCTCTTGGAGCACTTCAGTTAAGTGCACGGATGTGGCACAAGAGCTGACAAAAGGAATTATGCTATTCCTGAGGGTTAAGTGGAGCTAAGCATGGAGACTTCAGTTAGAACTCATGTGACAGAGTTTGGTGGAGTTGTGTTCAGTTTAACTCAGTTAGACACGGTTGAGCTAGTTGTATCTAGTCTAACTGATTGATACACTAATAAGTGAAGTGGTGTGAATTAATTAATAATTAATTCAATAATTAATAACTCATTAATCAGAGCGAAATACATCGATTAACTACGAGTGCATGGGCCGGTTTCGGTGGAGACTAGTGGAGGAGGTAGGTGAAAGAACCCGAAGTGTGACTGTAGTTAGACTATAGTGTTGCATTATTTTGCTACACATTGAGTGGAGATACACAAAATTTGCGTGAGCAAGGATGGACCAATTCGAGTTCATTCAGAGCCAATATTCAGCAGGGATTGCGCAGTAGAGGCAGGCTAGAAAGTGGCAAAGATTGGTCCATGGATTTTCTAGATCGGGCCTGATTAATGTGTAGCGATTGTATTGTATTGAGACCTTGATATGATCAGATTTTTATGAGGATTTTTCCATGATATCTATGACATATATGATATACAGATAGTTGGGGTTTTTAGCTTCGGTCTTTCTAGTTAAAACCTTTGTGTTAATGTGTGTGAATTTTTATGGTTTCAATGTGTGCATGCAATTGATTTAATTTCCGCATGTGATGATCAATGGTGGAATAGATTCTGTATTGTGCATGAAGTTAAAATAGTGTGTGATCAGAAGAATCTTGGACATATTCATGCGTAGTGCATATAATTTCTACATGGTATCAGAGCGTTGATCATTGGAGTAATTTCAATTATTGAAACATTTGAGTTTTGTGCTAGTGGAATTCGAAATTGTTGCTGTGTTTTCTTGGTGTCGAAGTTGAGCATTCATTGAAATGTCTTTCAACGGATTGCGATTGGAGTATGCCCTTGAGGGCAGCTCAAATTATATTACATGGCAGGACAGGATGGAGGCATTTATGGAGGATAATGAGTTGAAGGAGTTCATAGATGCTGAAATTCCTAAATCGGGTTCTAGCGATGCAACCGCACTTGACGCATGGCAAAAGAAGGTAGCAAGGTGTCGAAGGATTCTGTTGGAAGGTGTGAAGGATAAAATTGTGTGCAGCCTTCATGGTAAAGCCACTCCATTCTTGATGTGGAAGGCTTTGACCGAATTTTTCCAAAGTAGAAGTGACCAGAGGAAGTTGGCGCTTAAAGACAAGCTCGGGAAAATAAAAATGGAGAAGAATGACACTATTTTGGTATGCTTGAAAAAGTTTGTCCACTACAGGGACGAGCTTGGGAGTGTAGGTTTAGTTTGGATGAAGAAGACTTGGTGAGCTTGGCTCTCCTTGGGTTTCCGAAGAGTTGGCATAGCTACGAGGACTCTGTCAATGGTCGGGAGAAACTGCCAGGACGGGAGCGACTTTGGTCAGATCTTGTGTAGGAAGAGATAAGGTAGAGTACCAGGGATGGATCTTCATCAAAGAATGATGATGAAGAGGATTTCACTTTGGCTGCCAAAGCAAGGAAAGGGAAGGGGAAGAAAAATCCTTCTCAATCCGGTGCGGATGGCAAAGAGCATGACATGTCCAAAGTGAAGTGTTTTCACTGTCACGAACATGGGCATTTCGCCACACATTGTCCACAGAAGAAGAAGAACAAGTAGGATGCTGGAGCTACAGCTGGTGAGGCTCTTGCCTCACAATTTGAGCTAAACTTCTCAATGATCGCATGCATGGTGTCTAGTGCATTGGGATCGAGGTGGTACTTTGATAGTGGTGCTTCCTTTCACATGACGGGAGATGTGAACCTTTTAAGTGACTTGGTGGAGAAAGATCTATAGTTGCATGTTGAATTGGGTGACAATGGATGATACAATGTGACCGAAATTGGTACCATTACCTTTCAGAGGGAGTCAGGTAAACTCATTATTTTACAAGATGTAGTGCATGTTCCAGGTTTAAAGAAGAATTTGATCTTAGTCGCAATGTTAGAGGATAAAGGGTATGATGTTGTCTTTAGTGAAGAAAAAGTTTTCCTTCGATACAAAGCAATAGGAAAAGTCAAGAAGGTTTGGATTCGAGCGAAGAATCTCTATAGACTTGAAGTAGATGGGATTTCTACAGAGCTTCCTACTGTTGGGAAGTGTGAGAAAGCCATGCAATTGAAGCTTGAGAGGGAGCAAATTTTGCATGCAGGTAAGAGTGAACCTCAAGATGTGGAGTAGCCACAAGATGAGGATCATGGAGTGGGAGCAACCACTCATGCAGAGAAATTTCGTGCCAGATGGGGAGAGGGAGTGCATGTAGCTATACCACCAGGTGAGAGGTGGGGCGACATGCATGAGTAATCCCAAGAGGAGATTTCTGGGTAGGATTCATTGAGATGGTGTGGATCTCATGAATTGAACCTCGCTATGAGGTGCCCACATACAGCAGCAGTAGCATGATCAGTTGGATTGATGCAGGCAGATCAAAGTGACACTGTCGGATACTGGAGCGGGGTTCAGAGTTGACAGCAAGTGCAGAGTGCATGGGTGCAGAGTTCAACAGCGAAGTGGTTCCTGAAGGCATGTGCAGTAGCTAAGAAGAAGTCAAAGACTTTGATGATAGATGCATTAGATTGATTGAGTTTTTTGGAGCCTATTCATTTTTGGAAGAGTTGCAGAGCATATGTGTGGAGTTGCATGGCGCTTGCAAAGGTTGCAGGGCGAATGCATGTAGTTGCATGTCGCATGCAAAGACAGTCCTTTCTTGTTGAGAGGGATTGTTGAAGATTTCAACAAGAAACAGTGAAGGAGGCATCCTGAAACATCATTCCTGATCCTAGTTGGAAAGTGATCACCTAAACTAGGTGGGGCCCACACAGGTGATTTTTGTTGCAAAGTCTATTTTTAGACTATGTCTATTTTTAGACATGTCAATCATATTCTATGAGTTTCAGGATGTTATTTGTGGATGGTTGGTAAATTTGGAAAAATAGATGGACTTATATTTTTAGACATATTGGGCGGAATCTATTTTTGGATTGCTAGTCTAAAAATAGATATGTCGAATATTATTAGCTCTTAATAATATTTGGACTCTAAACATTATCTTATTCTCTTGGAGAACTTCAGTTAAGTGCACAAATGTGGCAGAGGAGCTGACAGAAGGAATTACACTATTCCTGAGGGTTTACTGGAGCTATTGCATGGAGAACTTCAGTTAGAACTCATGTGACAGAGTTTGGTGGAGTTGTAGAAGTAGTTGGTGGAGTTGTGTTCAGTTTAACTCAATTAGACACAGTTGAGCTAGTTTTATCTAGTCTAACTGATTGATACACTAGTGAGAGTGGTGTGAATTAATTAATAGTTAATTCACTAATTAATAACTCATTAATCAACTAAGAATACATCAATTAACTACAGTGCATGGACAGTTCCAGTGGAGACCAGTGGAGAGGTAGGTGAAAGAGCAAGTGTGACTATTAGTTGTGACTATAGTGTTGCATGATTTTTCACCACACATTGATGGAGATGCCTATAAGGACTGCGTGATAAAGGTGGGAAAAATTCGAACTCATCCAGATCCATTCTTCAGCAAGGACTGCACAATAGAGGCAGGCTAAAGGATGGAAAAGATCGGTGCATGGATTTGCAAGATCGGGCCTGATTAGTGTGTAGCGATTGGATTGTACTGAGAGCTTGTGATAATCTTTGTATGATTATTGTTACATGATCTCTATGACATATATTATATACATATAGTTGGGGTTTTTAGCTTCAGGCTTTCCCGTTAAAACACTGTGTTAATGTGTGTCAATTTTTATGGTTTCAATGTGTGCATGCAATTGATTTAATTTCCGCATGTGAGGATCAATGGTGGAATAGATTCTGTATTGTGCATGAAGTTAAAATAGTGTGTGATCAGGAGAATCTTGGACATATGCATGCGTAGTGCATATAATTTCTACATTTCCCCCTCGAAGTGGCTTATTTATAAGGCATTGATCTCTCTTTTCTTCTATTTTTGGAGTTGGTTTCATAACATGCAAATGTAGCTCTGAAGCCAAGACCAAATTTTTAGCAGAATTTGTTGAAAATTTTGAGAAATATCTTCAAGCCTTAGAAGTTCAAATTCATGGCCATAATTTCCAATGTAAAAATTATTTATTTGAGAACCTCTGTCAACCGAAATGAGAAGTGGTAGTGTTTCCTTTTGATATTGGGATTGAGGAGTGTTTTTAGAATGGGTTTGATGAATCACAGTAGAAACTGTACGATGGTAAAGAAAGCATATATGAATTCCCCAAGCATGATGATCAATTTGCAGAATAATTTGAAAATCAAGCAATAAGTCATGTCTTTCATGATCCCATGGTTGTCTATGTGGAGGAATTATTCACTAGATAGTTCTGATTATGTTTCTTCTATGAAGATCAAACCTACAATCAATTTTTGTAGCCCTTACAAGTTCTAGTTTTGATTATGCTTAAGCACAGTCAAGGATATTAGGTATTGGATCAACTATTTGATTTGTTATATTGGAGGTTTCATATTGCTTTAATCAAGCATTTGGTTATCAGCTATTAGGTTAGATTGGTATGTACATAAATAAGCTCGTTGGGTGAGAATTTTATTCAGTTTGTTATTAAATATGTTTAGTTTGGTTTTCGGAAGTAAGATTTGCAGTTTCAATATGGTTTTACACCATGATTGTTTTCAAATCAGATTATGTACAGTATTGACTTGGTTTTAGTGAGTTGTTGAAGAAGGTCACGGGATAGAGCAGGTTGCAATTTTAAAGTTGGACTCCATGGCCCAATGGTTAGGCTACTAGTCTACGGTGTTCTTGGCACCTCACTAGGAGGTTTTCATCCCCATTGGAGCCAATGTTAGGGTCCTATAGTCCAGGAATCAAAGTGTGTTTGCCTCTTAATATTCATATTGGGGTTTTTTTTGTCAATTTTATCCTATGAGTCACTATGTGTCATATTCTAAAGAGTCTCTTGTGTAAAGAGGTCAAATATAGTCAAATCCTTGTAAATATATGGTCATGAAGGGGGTATTTAGCCATATTTCAAATTTGTAAAAGTCTAATAGTCCATGAGGGGTCATTTCATGGGTTTTTTAGTAATTTATAATTCTCATACATCCATGATTTCAAACTTCAACATCATGACATGAGAGGACTTGTGGTGGCATAAAACTCAAAATTCCCTAAAACACCTCTCATTTCTCCCTCACTAGAAATGAAATTCAAGCCCTGGAGAAAGCTGAAGGTGAAAGACAAAAGTGATAAGGCTGAAGAGGAGGTTGAGGTTGGCAAAAGAAAAAGTTGAAGAATTCCAAGCAGCAACTCAAAGAGGCAACAAAGTCATCAAATAAAATAAGGAAGAGAAACCTTTATGATCCGGATTTTATGCAGGAACGCAACAGAATAAACACATAACCATAAATACAGAGATGCAGCGGAAATAACACTTCATTTCATTAATATCAAATAACAGAAAGATGCTTACAGAAATAATGGAAATAAAATAGCTAGGGTGCTGGTAGCGAATCTCTGAGAAGAGATGTGGTGGCTACAGACCTCTGAACTGTGTTACAATGAGGCTCGAGGGCCTATTTATTGTTGAGAAACAATGTAGAATTTGAAACGTCCAAAAACCTAACCATAGGAGATGAGGCGCCAAAACTGTGGGCGCCCGTTTGGGTAAATTGGTGGTTCAACTTCCCAGGGGCATAACTTTGGCACCCGATCTCCGTTTGACGCGCTCAATAGCTCGTTAGGAAGATCTATCCGAGGACTTCAATTTTTGAACAAGAAACATCGGTCCATGGACCCATGTTGCTCTTTGTTTTCCAAAAAAATGTCGTTTAGGGCCTCAAAACGGCTCCGGAAGTTCAGGACCCGAAAAACTGCTAAAAATAGTAAGTTTTGTTGCAACTTGAAAATTGAAAGAACTGAAGATGGGGGTTCAAATGGAATAGGTGGGTGGCCACCAATATCCAACTGGATCATTAAGCCCCCAAAACGGCTCCGAGAGTGGAGGACCCGAAAACCTGCTAAAAATAGTAAGTTGTGCTGAATGTGAAAAGCTGCAAGAATTGATGGTGTTGGTCCAAATGGAATAGGTGGGTGGCCACCGATATCCACCTGGATCATTCCTCCCTCCTTAGGAAGCAATGGTCCCCATTGTGTTGAGATCCTCCATGAGATGAGGCAAATTCTGTTGAACTGAGTATTAGATGTGTTGAAGATGTCATGGACCTGCGGGTGGACATGCTGGATGCGTTTAGTAAATTTGGTTTCTTTATCAGCCTCATACAGTACATGTTTGGATTCTGTATGTGTAGTTGCAGGATGTATGGAAACATCGGGTGGTGGTGCATTGGGAGTCAGATCAATGGAGTGCTTGTCCTGACAGTGTAGAGGAACCTCTATGAGTGAGGAGAAATTGTCATCGTATTCCTCCATGACTTTGTCCATCTGCTGCGGCCGTGAAAGGGAGCCCTGTTTCGAGGTTGTGGCCACAATATTCTTCTTTCCCTGTGAGCGAGTCGTAAGGAAAATGAATTTCCTGGTCTGGGAAACAATCTTGCTGCGTTGTTTTGCAGTAGTCAAAGAGATGGCAGGAGGCGGTACTACCTCCGGTATCCTGTACAAGTTATTTCCCAAAGTAATAATAACAGCACGAGGCCTAGACTCATACACAGCATGTCGTCTCCATAAGTATGGTTGGCCCAATAATACATCGGCTACATCAAGAGGAGCAACATCACACAATACCTCATCCGTGAATGGCTTGATACTGTATGGAAGTCGGCACTGCTGGCGGATGCGGAGATCTCTCCCTGGGTGGAGCCACCCAATGGTATACGGTTGCGAGTGTGCTATGGTTGGTAGGCCGAGCCGCTTCACGACGTCTGCTGAAATGAGGTTCTTTTGGCTTCTGCTATCGACGAGAAACTGCAGCGGAGAACCCTTCACCCACATCTGCGACTGGAAGAGGCGCTCCCCCTCCTCTGGATCCTCTGGACCCTCCTTCTAGATCTTGGTGGTGGCAACAATGGCACTGGGATCCGCATCGATGATCTGCTTCCCTTTGTCATTGCCTTTGTCTGGTTCTAACTCAGGATCAGAAAATGCATCTGATTCGGGTGCCTTTAGTTCAGCCACCAAAGACTGTTTGGCCCGACACTCGTTTGTGCTGTGAGTGGGGCTGTTATGAAATTCACACCACTTCCCTGTGTCCTTCTTTGGATTTGTGGTATTGTTATGAGTCGCATTGCTTTGGCCTTGCCCCTTGTTCTTCGGTTCGGGGGCACCTTTCGGATTCGCAGATCCAAAGTCTCGCTTCTTTTGCTTAAATTTCTGCTCGATCTTGGCGGCATAGCGATATGGCGTGCCAAGCGATGTAATGTCGAGGAACTCCATTTCCTCCTGAATGTGTTTGTGCAGACAGCCGCGGTACTTGAGCACCAAATGTCTCTCTGAATCTTTAATACCCAACTTTGTGCGCAGGGTATGGAACAGATTCGTCAATTCGTGCACATCTTGATCCTTTTGTTGCCGCAGCGTGGTCCATTGGATGTATTTGTCCTCATAGCTCCCCACGGGGTAATATTGTTCCTTGATGCCGTCTCGGAACGAATTCCAAGTGGGTGTGGCAGAGAACAGAGAGGGTTCCCCTTCGCCCTCTTGCTCACGGTAGGTTTCCCACCAGTCTTTGACATGGGGGGCAGCTTTGAGGAGTGCAAAAATAATCTTTTCTTGGTCAGAGAAGTCATGGACCAAGAAATACCCTTCCAACAAATTTAACCATCTGTCTACAACGTTTGCATCTATTTTTCCTTCAAATATAGGAATGTCAAAGTTTACCTGTACCTTGAAGGGAGTGGCGCCTCCAGAGTGGCTGTTGGATGCAGATGCGCCATATGTGGGCAGTCGTTGAAGGATTTGAGCAAAGTTATCCATCATCACGTTCCTTTGTTTCTCGAGAGCCTCCTCGAGCAGTATTTTGATAGGATCTCCTGCTCCCTCGTCTTTCTTTTCTTCCGCCATGGGAGGTCGTCGGGGTTTGCGAGGCTGATCTTGCAAGGGTTCCACCAGATCAAGCCCTAGCTCCTTATACCCCGACCTCGTTGGGGACATGCAAAGAAGGATCGAGAAAAAGCAGACCGCTCTGATACCACTGATCCGGATTTATGCAGGAACGCAGCAGAATAAACACATAACCATAAATACAGAGATGCAGCGGAAATAACACTTCATTTCATTAATATCAAATAACAGAAAGATGCTTACAGACATAATGGAAATAAAATAGCTAGGGTGCTGGTAGCGAATCTCTGAGAAGAGATGTGGTGGCTACAGACCTCTGAACTCTGTTACAATGAGGCTCGAGGGCCTATTTATTGTTGAGAAACAATGTAGAATTTGAAACGTCCAAAAACCTAACCGTAGGAGATGAGGCGCCAAAACTGTGGGCGCCCGTTTGGGTAAATTGGTGGTTCAACTTCCCGGGAGCATAACTTTGGCACCCGATCTCCGTTTGACGCGTTCAATAGCTCGTTAGAAAGATATATCCGAGGACTACGACTATCGAGCCAGGAATTTATCGAGAAAATTTGATGGCGCTTTCATACCCAAAAAACGTCGTTTAAGGCCTCGCGACTCAGGAAGTGCAGGACTGAAAAGCTGCTAAAATAGTAAGTTATCTTGAGCGAAAAAGGCGACTGAAAGAGACAATGGTGGGGGGCCAAGTGGAATAGGTGGGTGGCCACCAATATCCACCTGGATCATTAAGCCCCCAAAACGGCTCCGAGAGTGGAGGACCCGAAAACCTGCTAAAAATAGTAAGTCGTGCTGAATGTGAAAATCTGCAAGAATTGATGGTGCTGGTCCAAATGGAATAGGTGGGTGGCCACCGATATCCACCTTGATAAAGCCTTTATATCTTGGTTGAGGATTTCCAAAGTTGAATTTGCATCAAGAGGCAGATGTCCATTCTTTCCATTTTGAAATTTTACCTATATGCTATGTTTTGATTAATTTTGTTGAAGGTTGAACTTGCGCAACAAGAGCTTGCTATGCAAGTTGCATGGTGTCATGTTTTGGTAAAATTATGAAGGTTTTTAAGGCTTGAATCATGTTAGGATGTTATAGGGTGAATTTAGGTGTTAGGTTTCCATTCCCAATCAATTTGAACCAGAAAAAGTTCATCACAAGCTTAAAGTTTAAATTATGCAGTGCAACTGTTGCGCAAGTATGTATCAGCCATCTAGGAGGTCTAAAATCATTGAATAGCATACTTAAATATTTATACACCATCACATAGATATTTCAAGCCTACCCATTTGATATATTTTTCCAAAGGATGTGTGCAACCATACAAATCATGTAGGGCTACTTATACTTGATACGGATTTGTTGCAAAACTCACTGTTTTAGTCAACATTTTCAAAATCTCTTTCCAACCACATGGAGATGAATTTTGGAAAAAAAATGAGTTTTTTTTCAAGAACATACCAAAGCACAATAACCTCCTTAATTTTTTGCACAGGTGTCATATACTGAAATATTCAAGTGCATCTTTAAAGTCTATTTTTGAGACTGTGCAATTTATTATTTTAGATATGATTTTGGGGAAAATATTTTGATGATATGGGGAATAATTTGAGGAAAATTAGAAATTTTTCTCTCAAAAACAAGTTCATATAAAAGAACCTCTCTCAGTTTTTACACAGGTATCATGATTTGGGAATTACAAGTGTCACTTGGAGACCCATTTTCCACAATTCCTTGCTGACAGAATTCTGAAATTCGATTTGTAAATTCAAATTTTGATAGGTTGGAAGTATGTTGGGTGATATAAGGATGAATAATATTTTTTACTGGTCACTAAAATCATTTTGGGGCAATAGATATTAATTCAATTTCAGGGCTTCACTTCTGTTGCACAAGTTGTGAGCGGTCAATTGGGAGGTATATAAGGGCTAAAGATGATATCTCAGAGGTTCTACACCAACAAAAAATCTTTCCAAGCACACCCAGTAGCTCATTTTTGTCCAGAATTATTTTCAACCATGTCAGGCTTGAAATCCTATTTCACACTGTTGTGCAATTTTATCAGCTATGCATATTTTTAAGAATCTCTATTTTAGGACCTTCTAGAAGTGTTTTAGTAGTTGAATAAGAATGGATAAGTTAGTTTAGTTGATAATTCTAGAAATTATGTTTCCAAACTTGATGTTTATGTTTATTTGATGTTTTTTAAAGTTTTAATTCAATGATATTCCTAAATTGTAATAATTTCAATATGGTAGGTTTCTGCTTTTCTACAAATTCATTGTATCTAGCATGTTTTATTCCTATGCCATGAATTTGAACACCTAGTGGTAATTTAGAACTCCTTATTATATTTAAAGAGGACAAGACATGGAAAATGGTTTGGTTGGTTAGGCTGGAGCGGAGAGAGCACTGTGCATATTGTAATTATTTTATGAGTTTTAATGAAATTGGTGGATCAAAAGTACCTCGTTAAATCTCTTAAGAGATTCATGTGATTCAACTCTCTTATGTGTGTGTTTCCTATTTTATGTCTATTATATTTCTTCCTATGATGTTTAAATGAAAAACATATTTCAGAATTCATCTAGTTAATGGTGCTCTGTTGTAGTCATTTAGACATTCTATTTGTTTTTTCTTCCATAATCATTTTAAGTCTCATCCTTTGTTTGATGCCTTGAGATGCTTATCTACTTTATTTATTATTCTCACATATGTGTTGAAATTCAAAAATAAAATTCACCACATACTAGTGTGGGATCCCAGGTCACACATGAGTGAGGGTTTCTAGTGACACATTAGTGAGAATGTACGCAACCAATTTTTAAATAAATTGGAAAATAAATTGTAATCTTATCTCATAACAAATTGTAATAGTTAACTAAGTGTGATAGACTTAGTTAGCTCAATAATTTCGAGTTGAGGGTCAAAGTATAGTCATGTAGAGTGATTCTACTATTTACAAGGTCCAATTGCAGATGTAGCACTAGTGTGGTCTGAGTGTGATCAGTTAACTCACATTAATTGAGTTAAAATCAGTTTAACTAGTTCTAATTGATTGATGAGCTAGTGGAAGATCAAGTGAATTAAAATATATTTAACTCACAAGTAGTGATCTACCAAGTAACTGATGATTCACTATTAATAGTTGCATGCATGTCAATTCTTATGGACACCCGTTGAGACAAAGGTTAAAGGCAAGTAAACTATCAGTTGTATTTTTAGCGAACTTCCCAGGTGTAGTTATAAAACCACAGGAAGCCCATGATGGATTTTTTAATAAAGCAAGGTTGGAATTCCTATTTAATAGGAATTATTTTTCCTAGGGATTGTGTGAGCAAGGTAGGCTGAAGGTGGGTAGGAAATTGGCTATGTATTGGTCCAATTTTGCCTAGATCAGTGTGTGACAATTGGTAGAGTGTATGAGGTTGTGGTGAGCACACATGCATTGTATTTTTTCATGATTCCTTGGTTGATTATATAATAAATATGGAGAGGTTTTGAGCAATTGCTTTCCCCGTGAAAATATTGTGTTGTGCAATTGATTTACTTCTTTCTCTTACTTGGATGTAATTGAGTGATCGTGTATTATATTCCGCAAATATTTTAGAATGATTTAATATCTTGTTTTAGTACATTGCATGATCGGATTGAATCCATTGGTGTAATTTCTACATGGTATCAGAGCACCGGGATCCACAATAGTGGAGAATAAATTGAGTTTGTGTTGAATAGTATTCAAATTTGCATATACTTTATTTGGAGCTAGAAGCATATCAAGATGTATTTCAATGGCTTGAGACTTGAATATGCACTCAAGGGCAGTTCAAATTATATTGCATGGAAGGACATGATGAAGGAAATGTTGGAGGGCAATGGGTTGAAGTAATTCATAGATAATGATATTCCAAAGCCCACAACAGCAGATGCCCAACTTCTTGATGCATGGCAGAAGAAGGTAGAAAAGGTGAGGAGGATCTTATTAGAGGGAGTTCAAGATCATATTGTCTTGAGTCTCCTTGGAAAGGAAAATCCATATGCTATGTGGAAGGCCTTGACAGATCTATTTCAAAGGAGCAGTGACCACAGAAAATTGGCACTCAAGGACAAGCTCAGGAAAATCAAAATGGAGAAGGGGAACACAATCCAGAAATAATTGAACAAGTTTACTCAATGTCTAGATGAGCTTGGAAGTGTTGGGATTACTATAGTTGATGATGACTTGGTGAACCTAGAACTTCTAGGCCTTCCCAAGAACTAGCATAGTTACCAGGACTCTGTGAATGGGAGGGAGAAATTACTAGGTTGGGAGAAACTATGGGTACAAGAATAATTTTGGCGAAATACCAGGGATGGATCCTCATCCAATATTGATGATGAGGAAATTTTTTCCTTGATTGGTAAGGAAAAGAAGGGGAATGGAAAGAAGTCCTATTCCAAATATGATACCTACAAAGAAGGCAATAAGCGTGACACGTCAAAGGTGAAATGTTTTCACTGTCATGATCATGGATACTATGGCACAAATTCTCCACAAAAGAATAATAACAACAAGAAGGCTTCGAGAGCTGCACCGAGTGAAGCTTTTTCCTCACAGTTTGATTTGGACTTCTCTCTCATCGCATGCATGGTGTCAACTGTGATGGGATCTATGTGGTACTTGGATAGTGGAGCATCTTTCCACATGACGAGAAAAAAAGAACTCTTTAGTGTCTTGGAGGAGAAGGATCTTCATATTCACATGTAGATGGGTGATGACGGGAGGTATAGCGCTACCGGGATTGGTACAATTAATTTCCAGAGACATTCAAGTAAATATTTTATATTAAAATATGTCATGCATGTACCTGGCTTGAAAAAGAATTTAGTTTTAGTTTCTATGTTGGAGAATCTTGGATATGATGTGGTTTTCAGTGAAGGAAATGTGTTCCTTCGTTGCAAAGCCACAAAACAGGTAAAGAATATTAGGATTCATGTGAAGAACCTCTACAAACTTGATGTAGATGGTTGCGCAACATTAAGCAATAAAGTAGGGAATGTGGTGAGCCAGGATACAGGTGAGTTATGGCACAGGAGATTGAGCCATATACACCATAGTAATTTGAGGATCATGCAATAGATTTCTACAGGTCTTCCAAAGGGTACTCTTGTGCAGATAGAACCATGCAAGGGATGTACCATGGGGAATTATACTAACGCCACCTTTCATGAGAAGGCAAACCGAGCAGCTACAATCCTTGAGAGAGTCCACTCAGACATGTGTGGACCATTCTGTACACCTTCCACAGTAAAGCACAGGTATTATGTGATTTTTGTTGATTATTTTTCTAGAAAGTCTTGGATATTCTTTCTGTATAAGAAAAGTGAGATGTTCTCCAAGTTTTGTGGGTTCAAAGCACTAGTAGAGAAATATACATGCAAGAAGGTGAAGGCTCTAAGGAGCTACAATGGTGGTGAGTATATCTCTAATGAATTCAATAACTTATGTGCCAAAGAAGGAATTCAGAGAGAATTGATTGCACTTCATAACCCACAACACAATGGGGTTGCAGAAAGAAAGAACAGAACAATTGTGGGAGTAGCACAAGCTATTTTACATGATCAAGGCCTACTGTTGCATCTGTGGTCATAGGCATGAAACAAAATGGTATTTTTGCATAACCGTAGTCCTCATTGGATACTTGGCATGAGTACACCAAAGGAAGATTTTTCAGGTAAGAAACCAGATGTTTCATATTTTAAAATTTTTGGCTTATTTGTCTATTTCCATGTGACCAAAGATGTCATGAAGAAGCTAGAACAAACATCAAAGGTTGGGATATTTTTGGGGCACACTGATACTCCTGCTTGTTAGGTCTCACATGGCAAGCAAGATTGGCAGAGTCCGATCACAGAGTTAACATCATTTCAACCAACTTTGGGATTCTAGGATCTAGCCCTCCTGAATCCGGAGAGGGATCTCTCCAATATGTACAAAGATGGATATTGTCTTTGAAGTTTAGGGTAATGATATTAGGCTAGTTATGAGGTCCAAGGGTTTGTTTGGTTTTTTCGGATGGTTGAACATAGTTGCTGTCTGAGGCGGAAAGATCTATATGCAAACAGGTTCAAAGGTGAGAAGTTGCAAGCAAAAGAGTAAGCTTTGATCAAGAAGAAAGATGATGGCAAGTTTCAGTCCATTGGGCTATGGAGTCATAAGAGGATTTAATTTAAACATTCAGGTTCAAGAGTGATCTATGGGGCAAGTCATCTATGCCTAAGGATCTCTTTAAAGTTTGATTTATGGAATGGAGTGATACAATAAGAAAGGGAAATGACAGATGCAGAACAAAGAGCAGCCCAGGATCTGGTAAGTACTTTGAAACTAGCCAGCCTTTGACCAAGCACTTAAGAAAAACATAGAAGCAAACTAGGATCTGGTAAGTAATTTGAAACTATCCAGCCTTTGATACACTTCAAATAGAATACATATAAAAACAAAGGGAAACACAAAGATCACACAGAATGGTCTAAGATCTGATAAGTACTTCGAAACTAGTCAGCTTTTAACACATCCTAAGGGAAACAATCAAATAGTTGAGCAAACAATAAAGGGACTCAGGGCTAACCTTGATTTCCTCAATTCATCCTTACACAACATATATTGAAAGTAACATTTAAAAATAACATTCAGCTGTGACAAGAAGATGAGGGAACGCTAGCATCCCTGTACTTAGACTGAATTAGATCATTTTCAAATAACACAGTTGAAAGAAAACATTTAAATAAATATTTCTCAGCCAGAGAAGGTTACTGATACACAGTAGGTCCTAACCCTGTTTAAACTGTCCTTTATAGTGGAAAATGAAACAAATTGAAAACAGAAACAAAATACAAGTTACAGTGAGAATAACATCACCATCAGCATAGACCAGGATCCCATAAATCAGCTTGTATTGATGCTTCAAACCAGTTACAATCTTTAGATCCAATGTTTTAGTTCATCTCTTCTTCACAACCTAACTTATCTGGTACAAGTAGAGCTCCAAGAGCCAATGAAACCGCTATTTACAGTCAAGAGTTTCCAGCTCAATTACATTACAATGCTTCAGCAATTTTCATTAACAACCAACCAATCCAACCCCTCACTCATCTTCTACTGAAGTATTTATAGAAGGATGAGGAGGTGAGATCTGATAAAAGATCTCAAATACAATTAATGCAGAATTAATGTCTTCCTGGCCCTTGGAGGCTCGATGAAGAAATCATACAGGTGTTCCACTGCATTAAATGGGTTTACACTTATGAAGTAAGCTCGGAAGGAGCTTTTGTTGATCTTTAAGGCTCTGTGTACTATTAGGGTTACTCTGCAAACATTCCGTCATTAAATATGGGGCAGAAATAACTTCTTTGGCTGTTTCGAGGCAAAAAATCTGATTTTGTTCAATAAATTCAGCCTCTGACTAATCATCTTGAAACAATAGGTGGCACTGCAGTGGTTGAGGAATCAATTTGCCTGAAATATGGCGGTGGAGGCAATATCTCTGGCGAACACTTTTAGGTTTTCCTTTTTAATCTGTGTTTTGAGTCAGGGATTAGGCTTTTGATAACTGTCTTAGCCGTAATCCCCACTCATCTGATCACTATCCTGCTGTTCTGGTTTACTTTTGGTTTTCAACATCTGATACTCTTTTTCTGCCGTTTCTTTGCTGTTTCCAGATTTTACGGGGGCGTATGACACAAGAGGCTCATGAAACCTCACTGATAATATAACTCTGCACCTCGTGGATAATTTCTTCAAGGTAATCGAAAGGTAG
Organism: Pinus albicaulis; assembly: GCA_034641835.2. Taxonomy (NCBI): domain Eukaryota; kingdom Viridiplantae; phylum Streptophyta; class Pinopsida; order Pinales; family Pinaceae; genus Pinus; species Pinus albicaulis. Next base: position 276,838,768 of record CM076575.1, on the reverse strand, counting down.
AGGATTGTCATCCTTGTCCCACGAAAATTCTCCATATAGATCAGAAAAAACCTTACAACCTGCACAAAACAAACAAAATGAGGAAATCCTGTGTTTATAGGGGCAAATCTGCATCGGAAGGTGTGCCAGAAAACAGAGAAATCGGAGCCGTTGATTGCACTGTGATCAACGGTCGGGGGCTATCGCGAAAGTCAGCGGAATGAATAATTGACTAGGCAACGGAATCGGGAAATCGAACGCGGACCATCGATCTGCAGAGATCAACTGCGGGGATAGAGTTTCGAACGCGCCGGGACCCAGCTAAATGGCATGCAAGTTGGTTAAAGGTCGGGTGGGTTGGATGGAGGACAACCGTTGGATAGAAGGGCCCAGATCGAACGACGGAGGCAGATTCCGTTGCGGGGCCATGGTACGAAGGATAACATGCGGGCGATGTGATAGCACGGCGGTTTTTGAAACAGGGCGGAGGACACGCGTCGGTCAGCGTGTGGAATCGCTGGCCAACGGGAGAAAACCGGCTTTCCCCAAAAGGTGGTGCGGAATGGAAACCTGAGGTTTCTAGAAAATGGTGTGGGGAAGGCGGGGTCCACCAGGTGAGGCACGCTCCGCGCCGTCGGATCTGGGGAGCAGATCAAAGGCCGAGATAAATCTATATTTTCTCGGGCGGAAAACTTTGGAAATTAATTAAAACCCGATTTTCACGTTTTTCAAAGGTTTTTGGTGTTGTTCGGGTGGAAGAATTTCATTGGAGGAATAGGCGCCTGTTGGTTAAATCGGTAGGTTCTAGCGCTCGAAAAAATGGAGGAAGAAAAAGGCAAGGGGTTTAGCCTGAGGGGCTTAAGCCCAACGCATAGAAAAATGTGTTTTATATGGTTTTTTCAAAGAATTTCAAAAGGAATTAAAATTCCGATAAGGTTAAAAAATGGATTTTTAACCTTGGGAAATGAGATTAATGAAGGGATGCAGGTGTTGAGCCTCAAAATTGTGCTTTCCTTCACCTCATTTACCTCATTTTCCCTTGTCCATTTCTATCTTAGACCCAATTGATGTTGAATATAATTTAAAATTACTTCTAGAATGATTCCCATAGGCCGACTTGTTGAATTTTGTGATTTTTGCCATTATAAAGCATTTTGGTAGAGCAAATTTGCGAATACGGAGACATTCATCCTTCTTAGGCGGTCTGCAGCTGCCTTCATGTTTGAGTATGTTCCAGGTGGCCTCTTGAGAAAAACCGCATATGGGCATGATCCACGTCATGTCTACATGGTTCGTTGCTCATCATGGAGGAAGAAACGAATTCTGGGTATGGTTTTGAACGTGGGAAACACATTTATGAAGGAAGACTTCTATTAGGACTGTCTCAGTCCAGATGTCTTTAATATTAGTCATGAAGGAAACATGAATTTCATCATTACCACTTTCTACCTACCCAATCCTACTGATCTAACATTTTTTCTTCATCAGAGTGCACTTGGATTGGAAAAATTTATTCACAACATTTTATTCTTTTGAAAGCAGGAAACCTAATCTATTTCTACTCCTTATTTCTCCCTGAACTCAGATTAAACAGTTGAGTTCAGATATTTCTCTACCTAATCTACTGTCTATTGGGTTAAACTGTCCAACAAACTTTCATTCTCTAAATTCTAAGACAGAAATTTAAAAACAGTCAAGTCAAGATTAGGCTGTTTGACTTGCTGTGATCTATGGCATAAAACAAGCTGCACATAGATTATTATTTTGCAGAAAATTAATATAAAAAATGGAAGGCTTAAGATCTAAAAATTGACCACTTCCTTCATCTTTTTATAGCTCTGACTTTGCTTTTGTTTCGAGCTATTTTTGCTTTCCTTCTGGTTCAGGTTTTAAGCTAATTAGAACCAGGTCTTTACATTCTTTGACTCAGAATTTAACATAGTTTTGAGTCATTTCTCCTTTGGAAATTCAGGTTCATATTTTGAACATGTTTGAACCTTTAATTTCTAACCTAATCTATCTACTGATAAGCCAAGATTAAATAGTTTGGCAAATCAAATTTACTACCCTATCAGCAGAAAATTTAAAGCTAATTAGTCAAGATTAAACAGTTTGACTAACTAGAAGTGTGTTTTGAGGAGTGGCATTTGAGCTTGCACACTTTCAGAGTTTTTTCTCTTTTTCTTGGCATGGGGCCTTGCCTTTCTTGTTTTCATTCCTGCCCTCTTTTCATTTTTTCTTTGTTTTTGTAATTTCTTGATTTTTCATAACTTTGAATGCAATGGTGGATGAAATTTTTTACAATGGAAAAGGTAAAAAGGCTTCAAAAAATTAAAAAAAAAAAAAATCAAGAGAGGTAATGCTTAAGGACCCTGCCATTGACAGGACCCCCAAACAATTCTATTCCATTCAGCTCTTGTAAGAAAAAAGCATTGTTTCCAGCAACTGAATGAATAGAGTAAGGGCAAAGCCATAGGTTTTCAAATTTTCCGTGTTTGCCCTTTTCTTCCCTTCTTGAGTCCCACTTTAAAACTTTGTCCCCGATCTTGAAATTGCTGGCCTTTGTTCTTCTATCAAATATTTTCTTGATACTATTTTGCTTCTGCAATGCTTTGTTATACACTTCCTCTCTGGCTTGTTGAAGATGAATGGTCTGACTTATTCTTCTGATTATGTCATTTTCTTCAGTATGAAACTCTTGAATTAACTTCATAACTGGTACACCAAGGCTGTTAGTAAAAATTGCATCTGTACCATACACAAGCTGGAAGGGTGACATACCAATAGATTTCTTCAAAGTTAATCTGTCAGCCCAAAGTGCATGGATCAGCTTTGTGTGCCAAGACTTTTTATTGTCCTCCAACAATTTCTTGATTATGTTCACTAAGCTTTTGTTGGAATATTCTGCAAGTCCATTACCTTGAGGGTAATAGGCCGTGGAGTGTCCCAATGTTATCTGATACTTGTGACAGAATTCAACCATTTTCTTTGATCCAAATGCTGCTGCATTATCTGTGATGATCTTGGTAGGACAGCCAAATCTGGAGAGGATGTTAGTCTCCATAAATTTTATGATAACTGAATCATTGGTCTGCCTACAAGGAATGGCTTCTATCCACTTAGTGAAATAGTCTGTGGAAGTGAGAATCCACCTATGCTGGGCAGAATATGGTGGATGAAATTCTCCTATGAAGTCAAGTCCCCATTGTTGAAAAGGGGCTTCAACGGTGATTGGATGCAGAGGAAGGGGTAGCAGTTTTCTCTTGCCTTCAAACAACTGGCATTTGTGACAAGTGGTGGTCATCTTATGAACATCAGGAAAAAGAGTGGGCCAATAGAAACCAGCCCTCAAAATTTTGTTGGCTGTTGACTTCCAGTACAAATGGCCTCCACACTCTCCTTCATGGAATTCCTGCTTAATATTTTCTGTGTCAAACTCAGGCAAACATTTAAGCAATATTCCACTTGTATTTCTCCAATAAAGACATTTATCAATAATGCAATAATTTACAGCCTTTAATTTTTAGAAATCTTTACTAAATGTATAAAAACCAGAAAGGGCCCGCATTAAGTAAAACATATTTCAGATCAAAAGATACCAAGGAGAATTCAAAAAATGATCTTCAACAATGGTGAGTTGAGAATTCTTCTCGTTATTATCCAAAGAATTAACCATGTTAATATGAGAACTTCACAATTTGATTCAGCCATTAATCTAGCTAGACCTTGGCCTTTGATGAGCTTAGTGGGTTTTATCTCTAAATCATATTCAAGAATAATAGCAATCCACTTACCTCTCTTACCATCTGGGTCCTGTGTTAGAATGTCCTTAACAACTGAATTTGGGACAAAGGCAATGATATGTGAGTGAAGGATGTATACCCTGAAGTCTTTTAAAGCTTTAACCAAAGCAAAAGCTTGTTTTTCCATAATGTTATACTTCAAAGGGGCATCCCTCAATGCCTTGCTAAAGAATGCAATAGGCTGCTCTTGTCCTTGTGGATTTTTCTGTAAAAGTACAATAGCTATGGTATGCTCCGATGCATGAGAAGATATAAAAATCCTTTGAAAAATCAGGACTTATGAGAACCGGTGTTTTGGTTAACGCTTGTTTCACCAGCTCAAAGGATGTCTTTGCTTCCAAGGTCCATTTTATCCCTTGCTCCTTCTTCAGCATGTTTGTGATATTTCTAAGGAGCTCAGCTAGGTTAGGGATGAACCTTCTCAAAAATTTTATCTTTCCAATGAAAGACTGCAACTCTTTGATGTTTCGAGGATGAGAGATTTGCAATATGGCCTCAATCCTCATGGGATCAATCTTTATGCCCTCTTCTGAAATGATGTGCCCAAGAAGTTTACCTTCTTGGAGACCAAATAAAGTCTTCTTGGGGTTCAAAGATATCCCAAACTTTCGGCACTTCTCGAAAACTTTCCTCAAGTGTTCCAAGTGTTCTTCATCTGTTTTTGAAAACACAGTTACATCATCAAGATAGATAATGATGAAGAAACCCAATTCTTCCGAGAATGCTATGTCCATGGCTCTCTGAAAGGTTGCTCCAACATTCATTAGACCAAAAGGCATTTTCACATACATGAAAGTGCCCCATGGTGTAGTAAAGGTTGTCTTTAATTGATCATCAGGGTGGACTAGGACTTGATTATACCCTGAATAGCCATCCAGCAAAGAAATTCTTTTAGACCCCACCACCCTTTGCAAAATATGATCCATCTTGGGTAAAGGGTAGTTATCTTTTAATGAAGCTTTGTTTAAATTTCGGAAGTCTATACAAAGCCTGATTTCTCCAGTCTTTTTCCTGACTGACACCAGATTAGATACCCACTCAGAATATCTAATAGGGACAATAATACCAGCATTGTGCATCTTCATGATTTCCTTCTTAACCAATGGCAACTGGACAGGGTTGATTCTGTGCAGTTTCTATTTGAATGGTTTTTGGTTTTCTTTAAGAGGGATTTTGTGCTGTATTATTTCAGTGTCATAGGATTTAAGATCTTCGTAACTCCATGCAAAAACATCAGAAAATTCTTTGAACAGCTCTATGTATTTGAGTTTAATGTGAGTTGGCAAAGTTTTGGACAGTTTGATCATTTTCAGTTTTTCCTCACTGCCTATATTGCACTCCTCTACTTCAGTCTCTACAGGTTCCAGTTTTGGTTTATTGGCCACATCGTTAAAATCAAACAATTCTTCTAGAGGGGCCAAACCCTTGGGCAAACTATCATCCTTAGAATGCAGAGTTTCCAATTCCTCTGTTTCAGATTTTTCACTCCATTCTGTTTGGTTTGTAAGTTTGCTAGTTTGAAGGTTAATGTCTATAAGCTCAGGAGGCGGTTCTTCTTCACCAAGAAAATTTTCTTCACTGCAATCTGTATCATAATCTGAATCTGAACTATGGAGTTCAAATTCATTTCTGAATTGCATGAAGTCTTCTATTTGTTTATCTCCGTCAAACACCTGCCAATATTTCTTATTATCCGGGACAACTGGTCTGAATTTTATCTGAGATGTGTCATCATATAGTATTGGGCAGGTTCTAGCAGCAAAGGCTAAATTGTGGGCTGCAATATTTCTTTTCCTCGGGACAAAAGTCAGGTTGGACTCCTCAAATGTTTTCAAAAGATCCATGACATCATTTCGGTAGGCCCTAAGTCTGGGGTGATTTGCATTATACTCCCCATTAACTTGCCTAATGATTAATTCGGAATCGCCATATACATTGATTCTCTTAGCACCTAACTTTTTCAGTAAATGTAAACCTAAGAGAAGGGATTCATACTCCGCTATGTTGTTGGAACACTAAAAGTTTAATTTACATGAAATACATTCTGTATGACTGTTTTCAGTGTTAGTGATCCAGACACCTGCACCAGCATTCGTTCTGGTGCATGACCCATCAAAATACATAGTCCAGAGAGGAACATTTTCAGTTTTATTTATTTGGTGTATCTCCTTTATATAATTTGATTCCTCAAGTTTTTCATCGGGTTGAGGATCGTCTTCTTGACTGTCAAGTTTTAAGTTTAATGGATTGATGACTTGCAGTTCAAGAACTGTGTTTAGTTTGCTAGGATTTTTAGACACAATAGACTGTTTCGGCAGTTCAGCGTTGTGTTCCTCTTCCTCCGTTTCAGCCATTGATTCTGTTGAAATGATTTGTTCTGTAAGTGTTTCATCATTAAACATGATAAAAGAATCAAGGCTCGTGCTTACAGCGTACAAAGGAGAGTTTTGAGGCTGGTCTTGACTTGTCACTATGTACTGCATGTGGGTTTCCCCGTAAAGTCTTCTAGTCTGATTAAAAACAGGGATAGTCGCATAGGTCATGTCCATTTGCATAGTTCCCTGTAACTTAGCCCCCCAAGATCTTGATAAAAGCATTCCAAACTTTGGGGGTACATCAGCCACAACAACATCCATGACTAAAAATTTGGCTGGAATCTGGGCTAAGTTAACACAGAGATCTTTTATCAATCCTAGACATTTAACTCTGCTTGAGTCAAAGGAGTACAAGTCTTCCCCTCAAGTAACACTTCATGATCAACCATCCAAAACAAAACAAAACCCTTGGCCTTTATAACTAGCCTAATATCATTACCTTAAGCTTTTCAAAGACAATATCCATCTTTGCACATATTGGAGAGATCCCTCTCCGGATTCAGGAGGGCTAGATCCTAGAATCCCAAAGTTTGGTTGAAATGATGTTAACTCTGTGATTGGACTCTCCCAATCTTGCTAATAAATTACAGAGACCTAACACAAAGCTTTCAAAATTTTGGACCTATATACATGTTGGGCAGCTAACTCAGTCAAAGGAACATAAATTTTGATCTTTGAAATTTCCTGTTCCAGGCTGAAAAGGTTTTGACTCTTTAAAGCATTGATTTCAGCTTTGTTTACTGCCACTTTATCAGCAATAACATCTTGCTGATTTGGTTTATCTACAGTTGAAACAGTTGTTTTACCAGGAGCACTAACTGGGGTGTTAGTACTGCTAATGTTTGCACTCTGTTTTTCAATATTTTGAGTGTCTTTCTCTTTACCACTACCAGAATTAACAGCCACTGTTTTGTTTTTTTGGTTGATTGTTTTAGAGTTGGTTGCAGTGCTATTTTGAGAAGGCTTGTCAGAGGTTTTATTGTTGGGGGTTCGTTGATTAGATTTTCTTCTGAGTTCATATTCCTTTGAAGGTTCTATTACAGCGTTTTCCATGTTCTGATGATAATTTTCATTATCATCTCTTTTGCCATCGTAAGGTGTATAAAGTCCTTGTTTTTTATCATAATGAACCTCGAATTGATCATCATCAACCCCGAATAAGTTTATATCATCGTCCTCTGTTATTAGATCTGTTTTCTCAACCTCACTTAAAAAGTTTTGATGGAAGGGAGGAGTGATCTGTTGATCATCTTCCCTGGGCTTGTTTGGAGGCTGATTTCTCCTCATATTCTGATTCTGGTTTTGGTTTCTATTTTGAGGAGCGTTTTGATTTAGACTTGCTTGCGCTCTCTCTAGAATGCTCATTTTTTTCATCATTTCTTCCATCATTCTTTCCATCTTTGAGCTTGAAGTAGAAGGGGTGGATTCCTCTCTAAAGGATACTCTATTTTCAGCTTTCATCCTTGCTCTCTTCTCCATTAAGTTTACTTCCACAGAAAGGGCACCTCTTTGCATATCTTCCAGGGTTGCAAAGACTCTTTCTCTGAGTGAATATGTCATGTCAGGATCAAACCCTTCAGGAAATTTGTTTAAAGCTGAGCCCTGAGGAGGTTTCAGTTCAGGGGAGAGTGCATTATACACACTGTTAAATCTGGTACAATAAGCTTGTACACTTTCCCCAGGGTTCCTATGGAGATTGTTATAGTCAGAAAGGACTTGGAGAGGATTCTTCCTTACTTCCCATTTGTTTAAGAATGTTTGATGGAAGCCTTGGAGATCATTAATACTGTGGGGGGCTAAACCTTTAAACCATTTTCTTGCTTCTCCCCCAAACTTTGAGAAAATAGTCTAAGCTTGATAGAATCATCATCAATTTCATTTCTGTCAAAGTAGTCATTCATCTTGTCCACATGTTGAGATGTTGTTATAGTATTGCTAGCATCATACAATGGAATTTTGGACTGATAGTCCTGTGGAAGATTGACTAATGGTGCAGGAAGGACTAAGGGATCATACCATGCTGCCATGACAGGTGGTGGATTTACAAGAGGAGGTGTGGGTTGAAGTGGAGTGGTTTGAACAGTGGATGAAGGGTGAGTAGAAGTGGATGGACCAGGAGTAGACTGTTGAGATGATCTTGGATGAGAGACACCTAAATTGTGAAGGAAATTTAAATCAGGAGGTGTTGTTTCTCTGCCACCAGGATGTTCACTTGTTTCAGGAGATGAAAGTGAAGACTCAGAGTCTAACTAGGTTATATCATCGAATGACCTAGTCCTAAATGGATTCACTAAGTCAGCTTGTGATTGTTGCAGAGCTGAAAGATTTTCAGGGACTGAATTAGCTCTCAAGGGTGATCTGAAAACAGTTAATAATTTAACCTTAGGAGACTTCCAAAGGATACTTTCTGGATTATCAACTATCTCAGGTGGGTTAGGGTCTAGATGGGCTCTAGTGTGAATATTTTTATAAGCCACTATGCTATGCTGTTTAGATCCAAATAAACAAGAAAATTTCAACTAGATATGACAATCTTGGAGAGGTTAACTAATCTGTTTTCACAATTTTAATCCTACAGTCCTCTAACTGAATTTGAATGATACTATAATGATAAGGGTTCTTCCCAGTGGAGTCTTAAGGTCTGTTTAAGGATTTTGGAGTCGCCAAGGGGAAATTTTTAGCTCCTTTCAGAGGTAAAAGGTCTTATGGTCCACCACCATGTTTATTTAATTCCAATCTGAAATATTTTTAAGTTTTTCTAAGTCATTTTTTAGTTTTGTGGTTGTTAAGAATATCCTAACTTTGTTTCAAAACTTAGCTAAGGTTGCGAGACAAAGGCAGTCTACTCTTATGGCTAAGCCAGCTGATTTTTCAAGGTTAGATGAAGTCTTAAGAGAAACCTAGGGTTTACCTAGTTTGTCACTGATTCAAACAAGTTTCATCATAATTACCTATCTTAGGCAGTGCTTGAAAAGGCTGCTTTTTACTCTCAAAGTGCTCTTGAATAAAGGGTTTTCTGAGGTATTAAAAACACTCAGTCCCCAGCGGAGTCGCCAGAAATGTTAGGTTCTGGTGGCTCAAGCTGGTTAATAAAGCAAGCGCTCTATGAACCCAACCACAAGCTTCTTTATGAATGAATTTGAAAGTAAAAAACTCCGAGTTTTGAGTTCCCCAACGGAGTCGCCAGAAATGTTAGGTCTCTGTAATAAGCAAGATTGGAAAAGTCCGATCATAGAGTTAACATCATTTCAACCAACTTTGGGATTCTAGGATCTAGCCCTCCTGAACCCGGAGAAACATGAAGCATGATCGACAATGAATCATGATCATCAGTCGATCATAAGCTCTCCAACACCAAAAATAGAGCATCCTTGCACACAATAAACAAAAGAAGTCAAAGGAAAGCAGTGAAAGAAATGAGGAAGAATGGAGGATTAAAGCCTAATCAGAGAATTAAAAGGGATAAAGCTGAAAAGATTAGCCCTTTTTAAGATCAATGGCTAGAGATAAAAGGTTGAAGGATAAATATTAAGGAATAAACAAATATGCTTTAATAGAAATAGAGAAAGACAGTGAAGAAAATTAATTAAAAGACAGATCAAGACTAAAGGCCTAAAAACACATTTTATTGGTTAAAATAAGAGAAAATTAGACCAAAGGCATCCTCGAATAAATCAACAAAGGCAGTTATTCATCCAAAATATCCAACTGACACCTTGGCCTACTTTCTACCTACAAAGAAAAATAAGCAGTTATTACACAAAAGCCTATATTTTAAATTGTTATAAAAATTATTGTAAAGATAAGGTAGAGCCTTAAAAGTCAATATTTTCTCCTATCTGCCTCTCAGAAGTTAAGACAGAGTTAATAAAATAGAGAAGTAGTTGCACCTATTTCTGCCTTATGCCTTGCATGGTTTTCAAGGCTAGAAATGCATTTAATCTGTAATTAATAACACTTGGACCCTAGATCAGTTCCACCTCCTCATTTGCAGCATAAATATTGCATTCGAACTCATTTTATTGTTGGCATTTGATGACTCTTTGAAGTAATATGTAGTTCTGCTAAAGTTGAAAGAAAATTGATGTTCTGGAACCTGTGGATGTTTTGACCTGTTTTTCGATGGAGAAATCTCTATCATTGGATCCCTGAGCTTGGTTGTTGGTGAAGTATTCTTAATCTGTTATTGTTATTTCCTATTCCATTATTTTTCATCATTCTCTGTTACAGTAGAGTAAAAATTTTAGACTAAGAAATGTCTTTTGAAAGCACCTTAGTTCTGTTTACTCTTCACCGTATTTATGTTTTCTTCTGCTGAGATATTCTAGAGAATTCTTAACTGCTCTCTAGAACACTTATGCTTGTTTACTTCTTAAATAATTCAATACAATTGGCCTCAAGAATGATTTATGGTTTTCCCTTCTTACTTGCTGCCACTTAAATAATTGTTTCTGAAGTTTCCCTTCAAAGTACCATTGTCCAAAGTCTGCCAAAGAGGTTTTGTTCCGATCATACCCTTTGTACTTGCTCAAATAATTATTTTGAAGGTATTTATAGTTGTAATCAAAGATTTCTATGAGTTCCCTTTTTTATGAATGCAGTTATTTGTGAATCTTGAATGTTTTCTTATCCTTGAAGGTGAAATCACTAGAAGTTAAATGATTTTATCGCCTTCTATATTTCATTGGAGAAGTTTGTCTTGGAATTATTATCTACTGAAGTGTGGTTTCTAGAATTTATGGTTAGCTCTATCTATGGAATTCCTCTTCATGTTCAGATAATGTTTTAAGTCCCTTTGTTGAGAAGTACATATAATTAAGGATTCTTAATTTCCCTTAGTTCTACTTTTCATTATAAAACCTTTGATGTCCATTTCATTTCACCTGAAAGACCTTGTAGATCCACTAGCCAAGTTAGATCTTCCCTTTGATACCCATCATCCCTTTACAAACTTGTTACAACTTCTACTTAACTCCATTGCCCAATGACTTAGAGATTTCCCTTTTCTATCTATGCTGCCTAGATCATCATGTCCCACCAAACAATAAAACAAACTCATGCTTAATAACTAGCCTAAAATCAACCTTTTACAAGCAAACAAGTCATATCTTTGTGAAAAATTGAGAGGTCTCTCTTTGAGACTAGGAAGGTGTTACAGGTCAAAATACCTCCTCATCAGCTCAGAGGGGAAGACAAATATGGAAGAAGTACAAAGACCTAAATTAAACCTATTTCTGCCAGGGTAACGCATATATAGAACAAAACAATAACGTTATAACACAGGCAATCAATACATTGGCTGCGTTAGTGGCTAGGGAAACACTCTGTTTACACTGGAGGGACGCGTTACTCATGTTTTAAGTTTGAAATTGGAAAAGAGCGCGGAGAAAGATTTGAATCTCTGACTTTCCCTCACAAAGGAGTCAGTGCACAAAGGAAACTGCAGAAGCACCAGTTCATTATTGGTCATTTCCATAGAAGACTGAACTCCAAGAGAGGCAAAAGCATGGAGATCAAGGAAACATCTAAGCCTTTTCCATTTCAAACTAGTGGAAAGAGAAGGGAAAAAATGGCCTTCTCCCTCTCCTATAAGAAGGAGCTGAAGGCTCTTAATTGAAGGTCGAAGGATTGCTCAAAATTTCTTGTATACTTGTGGAATAGAGAATAGTGTGACATTGTGAAGGCCAAGAGTCAAAGAGGCTCCTAGAGAGCTTGTTCGCTTGGACTTCTTCACTTGATAGAGAAGAGATATTGGGAGACTGAGGAGGGCTTGGTACAACCGATGGTTGTAATCCTCCTCCTTTCAAAATCAATAGAACTATGTTCGTTTTGTCCATTCGATGCTTAATGTTATATTGTTGTTTCAATATTTGCTTAGTATGATATGAATGGCTCATATGTGTATAATCTAGATGTTTATTATTGATTTAATTGATAGAATACTTGTTATATTAGAAATTACGCGGGTGCTTTGACTGATTGCAGGACTCAGATTTGGAGCCGGTGAAGAAGGACTCTTGCTTTGCTGCGTAGCGCTCTCCAAAGGATTCTAAAGCTGTCAAAGAGGTAATTCTCTATTGTATTCCTTCAAGTTATTTCAAGCTAATATGAACATGATCATGCCGTCTTTGTGAACAACATAGCTAATCTTACTGTCTGCCTCGGGCACCGGAAAGCCCTGAGAGGGATATATGAAAACCAACCACCCAAGCAGTTTACCCTATAGCAGAATTGGCGACTCCACTGGGGAGTGTCCCCATAGTTTCCGGACTATTTTTCCCTTCATTTCTTCTCTCCTCTGTTCAGTATCCTTCCGACCATTTTTTGATGCCCAGTAGACATACCAAACGCTTGTAGAGTTCAATCCTGTTCCTGTCTGGCCAACTGAAGAGCTTTTCTCTAGTTAATGTGACCTATGCAGTTCATCCAGTGCATTATAACGTGGTCTAGGCTTAAATACAGTGCGTTATAACGCTATATTTTCTCACATACAGAGCGTTACTCAGCCAAAAACCCTGATGTTCACTACTGTGACTGTGTTTTAGCTGTAGAGTTGTTTGGCCACCAGTACCTTTCACAGACTGAATCCCTGTGCTTTTCTGCTAAAGCTGGAATTGATTATTTTCTTCTCTTATTTAGTTAGTGTGCAAAGCATTTACTTTTTTAAAGAGAAATTTTTTTTTTTTCCTACATTTAGCTGAGTTTATTCTGAAAGTTTAGTTCACAGACTGTTAAAGAGGTAGATAGAAGTCTGAATCTTGAAAGTTGAGTTGTGTTATTTACATGTTGGTGCATGGATGATTGATAAAGAAACACTCTTCATTGAAGTTAATATTTAGAGCATGTTTTGCATGGTTTATTGAGTCAGAGTCTCACTATACTTCATACTTCCATTCCCCCTCCGCAAGACTAATAACAAAGTACACTAAAAACAAAGCGATAATAAAATCAATCTAATAACTCTTTTTTGAGCTCACACAAACAGTAGTTCAGGCTAGGATCTTGGGTTAGGAAAGTGAGAAAACTACCCAAGATTTCAAAACTTGAAAACTAGAGTCATTAACGAGTGAAATCCTGCTGCACTCACATTATTGGGACCGTTCCTTTACCGGAGCTCACCGCGAGACAACACTTGGGTGCACTAGAAGGTAGCCCACCTTCGACTACATCCTGTGGGTGTGTTATATATTGGGGTTCCCTTCGGGGATGTTGAAACTAGATCAGGGATCTAGGTATTCTGCCCATATAGCACACTGTCCTTGACCGTGGACCCCCCTGATGATTTCTGTGATTTGAGGTATCCTTAGTGGCCATACTTTTAGGGACTTACACAAGGTGACTGGGATGGGCTGTCCTAGTACCTGAAACAGACGAACCTACTATGTCTTCAATCTTTGGGAGGGTACTCGTCTTCACGAGAGTTCTTACACCTATCGTCTGGGGTTCGGGAGAAGCTCTAGAGTAACCGTAACTGTACTTTCGACCAATCCTCTCTGTATGCTATTGTGAGATTGGATTTCATCACCAGTGAACGGTAGTACTCAGACAGGGCACCCTATACTGGCTGCTTGCTGATTGATTTTAGAGAGTCTTTTCTTTTTAGTAAGTGTGTGGTTACTGTCACTTGAGACTTCATAATATATCACATTTTAATAAAATTTGTTAAAATTAAACCAGTCACCGTGGCATCCCCTGACCCACGTCATCTGTCTTGACGACAGCAAGGTCTACCTCCTCTCACTCTAGAGGAAAGATTGAACCTTGGTGAACCCGGGCCTTCTACGGAAGAGCAATCTCCTCTGACTAATCTTGATTATCACATAGACCCTTATTAGATGGAACTTCCGGAGGACCCTTTCACCGAAGGCATTGTACCTAATTACAATCCTCCGCTCACTGATCCGTTTGGACCTATGATAATCCAAATTCCACCGCGCCAAGATATGTCTGCGGCAACACCAACATCTATTTCTCCACCGGTATCCACAGGGTCGATACCAATGGCAACCATTCCTGGTTCGCCATCATCCTCCCCGCCGGTGGTCAGTTCTATGTCGTTACTGGGTAACCCCAGTAGTCAACATATGCCTACCCCCAACCCTATGGTCAACACAACTGTCAGTAGTGTACCGAACCCTTCGGCATCTACTCCTACCGTGATCACGTTGGGGACCACGGTAGCTCCTCCCACGAGCATGACTACTTCGGTGCCCTTTAGCAACCCTTTCGGTTGGAACCCTCTGTTGAGTTCAAACCCCCTGGCCACTATACCAGGGGGCAGTGTTATCAGTACACAAGTAGCAGGGAATATTTCTCTTCCTATGCAATCCTTAGGACAAATGGGACAACCCATTGTAAATACTATCCCCTTAAGTGGTTCAAACATAGGTGTAGGATCTATACCGTTGCCAAATTATGCAAATACTAGTATGCCTCCGGGAAACTCTATTGCATCCATTTGGACTAACCAACCCCAACCTCCGTCTGGAGTGGGAGGGCACTTTTACGCTGGGGGAAACCAACCATTTTCCCCTCAATACACTATGCCCTATGGACAACAACCGTATGTTCCTACTCCTCCACCTATGGGAGGTTTTTATCAAAGTCCCACTTACCCTTCTGGAAACACATGGATGGGAGGACCCTATGGTCCAAATAGTCAGCCCATACTGCCTTGGTTAGACTCGGGGGAAAATCCACAATTGCCATTCTTGGCAGCTTTGGACATACCCAACATCCATAAGCTGACGAACGATCCCATCAACCATAACTCGCTTTGGCCTCCAATACCGCATAAGATTCCTTCCGATATCCCGAAGTTCGACGGGAAGCATGGGGACGACCCCGCCGCACACATCACTACCTTCCATTTATGGTCCATATCCAATTCCATGGTAGATGATAGTGTCCGACTCCGACTGCTTTCCCGCACCCTTACAGGCAATGCTGCCAAGTGGTACATTGAATTACCACGTTCCGCCATCAATACGTTTGGCGCTTTAGCGACGGAGTTCTTAAAGAACTTCCAACTACCAATTAGAGTGGAAACCGGAATAGAATTGTTAACATCACTGCGCCAAGACACCGCCACCCACCTCTCCGACCATATTCATGAATGGAGACGTAGGAGGAGGCTTTTCAAAGCGCCAATACCGGACCATCTCTTAGCCAATTGGTTTTGCAAGTCTCTTTTACCCCATATCTCTAAAGACATTGGCCTTTCTGGTGCGGTGACAGAAGATCAATGTATTCGTCATGCCCAGCACCTGGATTTAATCTATTCACAATCCGGCATGCTTTACGATCTGCTTCCCCATGCCCCTGGTAACCCAAACCCTCCGGCTACTCAGAAAACTGGAGCTCATGCCGATGGTCTCGTTGGCATGATCTCTAGTGTAGCCACCAATCAGTCTCGGGGGAAAACCTCCCAGCCATCCTCGGCTGCCACCGCCCCCCATCAAACGACTCCTCTCTCTTCCGCTGAGGTAAATTCGGTGCAAACCTCACAAAGACCTAGTGGAAAGAATAAGAAGAATAAGAAGAAAACATCTTCTTTGGAAGAGCAGTCTGATAATCAGAATAACGCTAATAAAAAAAATGCTGCTAGAAACGACAAAGGAAAGGATAAACCCATGAAATTTCCTTGTAAAATTTGTGCGGAGGACCACTTGACATACAAATGTCCTCGGTTGCAGGAATGCACCGATTTTATTTCTAACAAGGATTCTGGGAGAACACCTGCCGTTGTTCACAATCCTTTCCCCAATCAACAGCAGCAACATCAACATATGGTTGACAATCCGCCACAACCCCATCAACGGGGCAATGGTGGTTCGTATCCTTCCGGCGAAGAACCATCTGCCATTTATGGCATCGAGATTATTGACCTTCAAACTCACGCCAAGCTTTATGGAACTCTTACCATAGATGCTCAGGAACCGGGAACTAGTTCCAATCCGCCGCCGCCCAACGATTTACATATCGAAAGGCCTACTGTTGAACCTGTAATTCGTCCCCCTAAAGGGACACTTCGACGCACGACTCATAATACCTCTGCACGTGCAGCCCAAAACTACAATATTGTAGAAGATTTGGCGCAGGCACCATCAGCTATGTCTGCACTTGAAGTATTACAAACCTGTCCAGCACAAAGGAAAGCCTTGCTTTCTGCCAATGGTGGAATAGATCCCCAGGATTCCATGCTAGAAGTCTTTGATATGGAAAAGGCTAAACCTCGCCTCTCGCATCAACTCGCATTCCAGGTGTAGGTTGTGTCGAAAGGGAGACCCATCCATCGCACTGTCATAGACGAAGGTGCTTCGACCTGCGTTATGTCACAAGCTTGCTGGCTGAATTTAGGTTCTCCTACTCTAACCCCGCCATCGAATTCCCTCAAAGCTTTCAATGGCCACACTTTCCTACCAAAAGGATACCTTGCTAGCTTTCCCATCACTCTGAGTGGGAAAACGGTAAACGTGGACGTTGAAGTCGTAGAGCGTCATCTCGACTATAATCTATTGCTCGGTCGCAGTTGGTCTTATGCTATGACCGCCATCGTGTCTTCGGTCTTTCGACTCATCCTATTTCCATTAGATGGGAAAATAGTCACGGTCGACCAGCTATCCTTCTGCACCCCTGATTATTCCACTTTACCAAGCAGCTCTGTACCCCTAATAGGAGGTTTCCCTGACTCTTACGTCAGTATCAGTACCGGTCTTCTGAAGGCATCTTCCCTACTGGGTTGTTTTCTTCTACCGCCGCCGCAGATCCCAAACACGGTTGTAATGATATCCACCTCTTCAGATGGCTCTATCGACCCATGGATCATCCCAGCACCTTCAGATATTGATTCCTATGGAGATCAGATGTCGCTTTCGCCGGTTGAGTTGGCTTACCAAGCCATCCAAACCGCATCTGAACCCTCCACTGATATGGTTTCGACCACAGGTACGACCCTCTCTCCCATAACAGTTCTCTCTAAGGATCTCCTCAATGAAGTCTGGCCTACAGATGAAGCTATTCGAGAGATCATGTCATTAGAAGAACGACCTTGGGGAGAGTTCCACCATCGCGCTTCGACGATTGATTCGGAGGCGATAAAAACTGAAATCCCGTCTTTTGACCAACCTGAGATAGTTCCCTCCTCTTATACGACTGTCCACACTATCGATTCAGAAGGGAACATGGGTAATCTTTCCAAGACTCTGCTCATTGATATCTCGGTCAAGACAGGTATCATGGAAAATATTCCGTATTGTTTTTCAAATACCACACCTTTCCAACTT
The DNA here is from genome assembly GCA_034641835.2 of Pinus albicaulis. Taxonomy (NCBI): domain Eukaryota; kingdom Viridiplantae; phylum Streptophyta; class Pinopsida; order Pinales; family Pinaceae; genus Pinus; species Pinus albicaulis. The sequence continues at coordinate 276,821,326 of CM076575.1, read as the reverse complement.
GCTTTCGGCCTGGAGGCAGTACTTCCAATCGAGTGCGAAATCCCATCGCTTAAACTGGCCGTTGCACTCTTGCCTGGCACCACCGCCATAGAAGAGCGCTTGCTCTCGCTCGATCATTTAGACGAAACTCGTCGAGATGCTACATTAGCACTCGAAGCTCACTAGCGCCGAGTTAAAGCTCAATACGACAAATCTGTCAAGCCTCGTTCTTTCCAAGAGGGCGATCTTGTTCTACTTTATGATCAAAAACACGACCTCTTGGGGGCAGGAACACTCCAACCATTGTGGCTCGGTCCTTACATCGTTACTAAAGCCCTCTCAAAAGGAGCTTACGAACTACAGGACTGTAATGGAGTTCCACTCGAGGAGCCCTCCAACGGGCTCTATCTGAAGAAGTATTTTGCCTAGTTTCACACTAGGCATATGCTTTGTAATTTTATGTATATAAGTTTTTCCTATTTTTATTTTGATGCTTCTGGATTATTTGTTTGGTTGAAGGTGTTTTTCTCATGTAATCTTTTTCTTTCGCACAGATGTCATCACATTCATTATCATACGTCGGGTATGCAAATGGTGCTAGTCGTCACACTAGACACATTGCTTCAGCTGCTTGGGTTCTCTATACTCCTGAGTTGGACCTTCTTGGTTCCGAGGGGATCTTCCTGGGTAACGCCACCAACAATGTGGCCAAGTACATGTCAGTGATCCAACTCCTCACGGAAGCGGCATCTCGTGACATATCCGATTTAGTGGTCAGGTTAGATTCCCAACTCATCATTATGCAGCTAAACAATCATTACCGTGTCCGCCACCCTGTGTTGTTACGTTATTTTTTACGAGTGCGACTTTTAGAACGCCAATTTCAAACAATCACATTTGAGCACGTTCCTAGGGAATTTAATGCATTAGCTGATTCTTTGGAAAATTATGTGTTAGATTGGCATTTGTCACATTTATTGTAAAAGATTTACTCATGAGTACATATATTTTTATCACATCAAAAAAATGCATAAAAATTTAAAAACACAAAATCACCAAAAAAAAAAAATATATATATATATATATATATGTTGTGTCCAGTACACAGAAAACATCAAAAAGAAAATCTCCCAAAACTTGGGGTGTTTTACAAAATTTGGCTACACTAAGCCATGCTCTAACACTAATACATCTACTCCACCAGCTAAGCCTGATGCTCATAATAGCATACAACTACTCTAGCTATCCTCCTCAGAGGAACCAGGTATCTCTCTGGCACACCCACAGTATGCCGCTGCAGACGAACTGGAACCTCCCGCATAGGAAGCGGCGGTATACCCATGCTTAGACCCTCCAAATTCCTGGAGAGTTCATGTAAAATTTGGGTATCATCATCGTCGCCGGATTTCGCATCCTCTACAGGTGCACCAGCCCCAGGTAGCTGTAATCCTCGCCGTGCATAGCGAGGGGCCCTACCTGGACAGATAGGTGCCACATATGTGTCAAGCAAGCAAAAGTTTCATGTCAAAACTAAATTTTCACCCCTTTCTAAAACAAAAAAATTTTACATAAACATTCAAAAGCTAAAAAACAAAAACTTCTTTGAAAACAACTGATCATTTTTTCTTACCATCGGGCCCCCACTGGGTGCCAGGGGGCAAGACTAGCTCGGGATCGCCTGTGAAGTTCATCCCTGCATAGGGATAATCCTCAATCATGATGATATGAGAGTCCAGCCAATCAAAAATCCCTCATCAAAACAGTGACGGACGGGACCCTCTCCAATCCGTGGAAGCAAAGTGGCCCACCGAGCTTGCCTCGGCTCGCGTGGACCCAATGGCGCTGTAGGGATCCTGGGCCTCATCAGTGGTATCCGCTCCAGTATGAAAGAAAAAATCAGTGTACCGTACCCAAACTCTCTTTGAGTACGAGTCTTGCATGCAGTAAGCTCTGCTCGGACCCAACAGACTACACCGTCACACCAGTCGAAAACCTGAGGCTGCATACAATCCAAGGCTAAAAGCATCTGAGCCTTGGTCGCCACATGCTGACTCTTGGCACCTGCCAAGCGAACAATCATCCATAGAATAGACCGCAAGGGTCTCAAAGTCACCTGTGCAATAGGTATCCGGTTACTTACAGCCTGGGTGCCACGTATGCAGTGCGCATGGATCAAATCAGTAGTAGAACGAGGGTCAGCTCTGGACCCCGTCAAGTTGGGCCTCGCCCCCACGACATGACAAGCCGGTCAAAAAGTAAACATCATCTTTTTCGATGGCGAGCTCGTTGCCACCAATCCGAAAGACATGATGTCTCTCATCCCACTGCTGGATCAGCCACCTCAGGAGGTCCTCTTGACCCCTCATCAGTTCTAAATGGGCATACTTAAGCAATCCGCACCTCTGGAGAGCCATTAAACTTGCCGCATCCGTCACCATCTCTCGTTCTTCCCGCTCATGCTCTCTCTCTCGCCAGATACTCATGATTAACAGCTGAACACCTACAAATGAAACATTTCCAACCGATTAAAATTTTCTTGGACCACTTCAAAAATGGAAAAATTGAATTGTTAGAAAGCATGTTGCGCCTAACGCAGGAGATAATACAAAACAGAGCGTTCTAACGCGTACTTCCCTCACAGGTTATGCGTTTAACGCGGCTGTTGTACTCCTGACCCGCGTTAGGCACAAATATTTTTCTAGGGCCTCAAAATTTCCTAATTTTGAACCAGAAAAAACTAAAAAATTGGCAATTAAATAATAACATGAGGTTTTAGCTCTTACCTGGATCTCGCGGAATAGAAAACTGTTGCCCGGATTGACCGTAATCGTCAGCTGAAATTTTCACCCCTTTTGCACTCCAGAGCTTCTTCACAGCACTCAAAACAGTGAAAATGAATGTCTTCTGACCTTCTTATAGCAAATTCTGGGGCATGACTCTCTTTCGTCAGTCGGCAAAGTCGTGATTCCTCGCTGTACGCATGCCGCAACTCTTGAGATTTGGTACCGATGATTCTAATAAGGGATCAAGATTTATGTGCAGACATACTCATGTTTTATCGAGCATTCTTTTTATGGTATTTTTCTTGCTCGTTGATCCGAAAAACCTCGAGTTCTCTTCTTCGGGCTCATTAAACTTACACGAAGTTGGCATCGAGCATTCTTTTTGGTCTTTCTTGCTCGTTAATCCGAAAAACCTAGAGTTTTCTTCTTCAGACTCATTAAAACTATGGAGAAGTACTGAGCATTCTTTTAGGAATCTTTTTCTCGCTCATAAAACAGAAAAAATCCCGAGTCACCTTTTTCAGACTCGTTAAACTATTGAGACAAAGAACAAGGAGCCATTCTTTTCCTCTTTTTCAAAGCTCTTTAAACAGAAAAAGTATATCGAGTTTTCTCCGCGTGACTCGTTAAAATTTCACGGAGGTACCGAGTTTTCTTTGTTGGACTCGTTAAAATTTCACAAAGAATATTGAGTTTACTTCGTCTCCTCGTACTCATAACAAAATGAGGTAGACGTCCATTGAACATAGATTTCTCACTTTTTCGGATTCGATGGACTAACTTACGGAAAATGAACTGTTTCGGGCTTACTATTACCCCTTTTCCGTGCCCGGTTATCAAGACATGACAAAGGTACCCCAATGGAGCCGTCTTTTACGACATTTTTCAGACTCCCTAAACATGAAAAATTCACCGAGTTTTCTCGTCTGGACTCGTTAAACCTAATTAGACAGGACATGGAGTTGTCTTTTATGACATTTTTCAGACTCTCTAAACATGAAAAATTCAACGAGTTTGCTCATCTGGACTCGTTAAATCTAATCAGATGGGGCACAGAGTTGTCTTTCCTGACATTTTTCAGACTCTCTAAACATGAAAAATTCACCGAGTTTACTCGTCTGGACTCGTTAAACTTAATCAGACGGGGAAAAATTTGGACAAAATGGATACTACCTCTGTTACATTTTCAAAAAGGTCGATTTGGTAGCAAAATTCTCGAACATGGCACTTCCCAGAAAACTCTTTCGCAGTTAGCCGAACCCTACCATATATGAGTATTAGCCTTCATTTCCCAGTGTCCCTGCACCGGTAAAATCCTAACACACTCTTTGGTGTTCAACACGCTTCAGCTGCCTAGTACCCTGCTAGAGTGCCTTCTATTGTTCAAGCAGATCTCGCTATCTACTGCTCCTGTTATCAACCAAATCGTTCATTATGCCAGAAATTATTTGTCGTCTGACGTTCCCATTTACTCTTCCTTATCTCAAATCATAAACAAAATCATTTGGTTTCCGTTTCGTGTTGACTGATGTAGGATGCCTCAGTGCCTACCTCTCAACAGATCACTTCCTATCGACTTCAACACCTTATCTAGGAAGTTGATCCAGAAACACATCAGTACCCAGATACTTGCAGACATCAGTGGCAGGTAGTCTTGTGTTTGATCAAGGGTCTTCATCATTGGCTCTTGGTCAAATGATTCTATGAGTGTTCGACTTCAACTCCTTTTATTCACACTCGCTAGATTGTACCGGGCATCTTAGGGACCATCATCATTATCGGTGGCCACCTTCGCGTCTGTTAACAGTTTTCATTATTGACTGGTAATCAGACGATTTCTCACATGTTCGACAACAACTCCCTCATTCACATGTTGAGAAATATGCAGTTTAAGTGAATCGGCGGTCAAGACCTTGGGGCAAAAGGCTACACCATTAAAGTTGTGTTCCCTTCCCCAAGCTGCGATATTGTTTATGGAGACAGCTTCTTCAGCCTGATCCTGTTATGACAGACACTTCCACATTGTGCTTATTGGTGGACAGATTCTTCATATCTCTATTCTAGAGAAATCATGTTGTTTAAAGCTACTGAGCATGGGACATGCCCGACTCTAGGCAAATACTATATTTTCTGACATATGTTGTTGTTTCAGGTTTTCCTCAATCTTTCAATCTCTCTCTCTCTACAAATTATAAAGTATTTCGGCCATCGTCTTCGTCTCTGACCTCACACTTTAGGGGGCATCTGTTACAGGTCAAAATACCTCCTCATCAGCTCAGAGGGGAAGACAAATATGGAAGAAGTACAAAGACCTAAATTAAACCTATTTCTGCCAGGGTAACGCATATATAGAACAGAACAAGAGTTTTATAACGTAGGCAATCAATACATTGGCCGCGTTAGTGGCTAGGGCAACGCTCTGTTTACACTGGAGGGACACGTTACCCGTGTTTTAAGTTTGAATTGGGAAAAGAGTGCGGAGAAAGATTTGAATCTCTGACTTTCCCTCACAAAGGAGTCAGTGCACAAAGGAAACTGCAGAAGCACCAGTTCATTATTGGTCATTGCCATAGAAGACTGAACTCCAAGAGAGGCAAAAGCATGGAGATCAAGGAAACATCTAAGCCTTTTCCATTCCGAACTAGTGGAAAGAGAAGGGCAACAATGGCCTTCTCCCTCTCCTATAAGAAGGAGCTGAAGGCTCTTAATTGAAGGTCGAAGGATTGCTTAAAAGTTCTTGCATACTTGTGGAATAGAGAATAGTGTGACATTGTGAAGGCCAAGAGTCAAAGAGGCTCCTAGAGAGCTTGTTGGCTTGGACTTCTTCACTTGATAGAGAAGAGAGATTGGGAGACTGAGGAGGGCTTGGTACAATCGATGGTTGTAATCCTCCTCCTTTCAAAATCAATAGAACTATGTTCGTTTTGTCCATTCGATGCTTAATGTTATATTGTTGTTTCAATATTTGCTTAGTATGATATGAATGGCTCATATGTGTATAATCTAGATGTTTATTATTGATTTAATTGATAGAATACTTGATACTTGTTATCATACGCAGGTGCTTTGACTGATTGCAGGACTCAGATTTGGAGCCGGTGAAGAATGACTCTTGCTTTGCTGCGTAGCGCTCTCCAAAGGATTCTAAAGTTGTAAAAGAGGTAATTCTCTATTGTATTCCTTCAAGTTATTTCAAGCTAATATGAACATGCTCATGCCATCTTTGTGAACAGCATAGCTAATCTTACTGTCTGCCTCGGGCACCGGAAAGCCCTGAGAGGGATATACGAAAACCAACCACCCAAGTAGTTTACCCTATAGCAGAAGGCTAGGTCCTAGAGCTCTAAAGACTGGCTTTGATGTTGCCTTGTCACTTGGTATGCCAATCTACCAAATCACAGGACCACAACACAAGTGTCTTATATCACTGGAAAGAAATATTCAATACCTCAAATATGTCTTGGATGGAATTTGATTTCATCACCTATAGCAGAGGTTATCAGCTAAGTTTCAAAAAGAGGTCCATTTCAACCAAGATCCAAATTATTTCCATTGATGAGACTCATTGTTCCTTTTCCAACAATTTAGTAGATCCACTGTCTCCAAAGGTCACATTTCCATATTCTTTTGTGCTAAGTGAGATGAAATTTTTCAGGTCGCTTGTCATGTTCCTAGAACATCCATTATCAACGAACCATATGTTTTCCTTTTTCTGATCATACAAGGCTAGGCCACACTTCTCAAAGGTATATTCTTCAGTCTTGTTTCACCATACTGTTTCTTTTGTCTTTAATGGGAAAAAAAATTCTCCATGACCTAGATTGTTTCATTTGCTACATTCTAGACTATACTTTGAAAGAGGATAAAAATAATTATAAGTATTGAATTTATTTTTCCTCTTGATGTCAATAATGTTGTTTTGATTATTAGTCATGTATGCCTTGCAATGTTTTGCTTGATGACCAAAATTTTTACAATATAAACAATTGGAAAGAAAAATAGTTTGATACATGTTGGTGTAGTATTGTCTTGATGGGATATTCCTTTCGTGCAAGGAATCCTTCTCATTTCATGAATGAAAATTATTTTCTTAAGAGTTATTGAAATGAGGTCATTTAATGACACCAGAAAAACTTATAGGCTTGTCTTCATGATGACCATTGGTGTCTCCTTGAGAATTGGAGGATTGTCCGATATAGCCAAGTCTATATTTACCATGTGGTGGCCTTTGGAAGATGAGTATGTTTTCCAAGGTTTGGGAACTCTTCAAATTATTGTTGGCATTGTCCAATTATCTTTCTAAAGATACCACTTCTGCCTCCAATTTTCCATAAATCTCTTGTTTTTCCTTCAGTTTATTGCTTAATAATTCTTCTATTCTATTGTCACTGCTACAACGCCCTCCAAATTTTGTCTACATTCAAATTTTTGAGCCTCCCTATAATCATTCCATCCTTGTTTCAAGAAATAAAATTCAATATCAAACATGTTTTCTAAGTGTTCAAGTATTCCTTTGGGCATTCTATGTGTCAATCTACTTTCTTTCACATTCCCACATGCTGATGTCTTTAGAAGCACACATCCCGAGATAGGATAAGAAAACTTCACAATCATAGTTTTGTGAATTCTCTAACAAAATTTATTACACAAATATTTCTTCTAGTGGGTGTTTAGTTCCTAGTGATAGTGGCTACAAAACTCTTAGTCACTGATTGCAAAATCTGCAGTGCCAGTGATTGTGTAGTTCTTCGAGATAGTGACTGCACAATTTCCTGAGCCAGACATTGCACATTCCATGTTAACAAATGATTTTTTAGTTCCCAGTGACATTGTAAGTGCATGCTCTACAAATGGTGATTCCACATTGTTTATCAATAGTGAGAGTGTACTCCTTCAAGTCAGTACTATAACACAAGTTAGTGGCAGTCATTTCACTCTTGACTCCTATTTTCCCCACATGCAGGAAGCACATTCATAAACTCTAACCCAAATTTCATGTCTAGTATCCCTTTATAAATATTATAGCAAAATTCTCATCTCACATTCATATTTCCCTTTGGATCTCTATTCACTTTTGAAGCACAAGGAGGATTCTATCACCCTTGGTTGTAAATGCGCCATCTCTCGTGTGAGTTTCTCAACTGTCATTTTTTCTTTGCAAGTGTCACTGTTGCTTTCTCTTTCTCTTACATGTGTCATCTTCACTTAATCTATCTCATACAAGTGTTGTTTCTAATTTTTTTCATTATTGCAATGTGTGTAACTTGTGCTTTCTTCTATTTTTGTAAGTGTCTCTTTTGCTCTTACATGTGTTGCTTTCGCTTGTTTTCTTGTATCTTGTTAAGAGCACCTTGGAACATCTTCTAGAGGAAACTCCAACACAATTTGTTGCACTATTTGATGTTATTTATCATTATCATATGTGTTGGACACATTCCCATGGCATATCGTGCTTTTTGGTTACAATTGACACTTGTATTGTAAAAATATACATCTTAAGTGTCACACTTGGAGATAAGTGTTGCTTTATTGTCATTTCACTATATGCATGTTGGTATTGGGAAATTGTTCATCCTCTTGTCATATTCTTGGTTTTATATGTGTGTGTAATCATGTTCAAGACTTGTTATACTTTTTTACTCTTTTGTCTCATTCAACTCACACTTAGTCAATTTTGGAGTCTTTCTCTATCCTCATCTCTTTCATAGCTCAATGATGAGACCCTTACCTCATGGACCTACACACTACACCCATCTAGAGAACAACCTCATTCAATTCTGGATTGAGCAACCTTGATCTAGGTGGAAATTGGTGGCCACCCGCCTACACCACTTGGGCCCCCACCATTGTCTCTTTCAGTTTTTCAGTTTTGGCATAACTTACTATTTTTAGCAGTTTTTTGGGTCCCGAACTTCCGGAGCCGTTTTGAGGCCCTAAACGACATTTTTTGAGCATCGCGCCTCTACCGAATATCATTCTATTATAGAATGATATTTTTGGTGAAAGTTGTAGTCCTCGGATAGAGCTTTCTAATGATGTATCATGTGCGTCAAACGGAGATAATATGCCAAAGTTACGTCCCTGGGAAGTTGAAACACGAATTTACCCAAACGAGGTCCATAGTTTTGGCGCTTCATCTCTTAGGGTTAGGTTTTTGGATGTTTAGGGTTCTCCATTGTTTCTCAATAATAAATAGGCCCTTGAGCCTCATTGTAACTCAGTTCAAAGGCCTGTAGCCGCCACATCTCTTCTCAGAGTAGCTACTAGTGCCCTAGCTAGTTTTATTTCCATTCTGTCTGTAAGCAAATTTCAGTTCTTTGATATTAATGAAATGAAGTGTTTTTTCCGTTGCATCTTTGTATTTATGGTTATATGCTTATTCTGTTGCATTCCTACATAAATCCAAATCAGTGGTATCAGAGCAGTCTTCTTTTTCTCGATCCTTCTTTGCATGTCGCCAACGAGGTTGGGGTATAAGGAGTTAGGGCTTGATCTGGTGGAACCTTTGCAAGATCAGCCTCGCAAACCTCAACGGACGCCCATGGGGGATGAAAATAAAGATGAGGGAGCAGGAGATCCTATCAAAATATTGCTCGAGGAGGCCCTCGAAAAACAAAGGAACGCGATGATGGATAAATTTGCTCAGATCCTTCAACGGCTGCCCACCGGCGGCGCATCTGCATCCAGTAGCCACTCTGGAGGTGCAACTCCTTTTAAGGTACAAGTAAATTTTGACATTCCCATATTTGAGGTTCAAATAGACGCAGATGCCGTAGATATATGGTTGAATCTATTAGAAGGATATTTCTATGTTCATGACTTTTCAGACCGGGAGAAGATTATTTTTGCACTCCTCAAATCTACACCCCATGTTAAGAACTGGTGGGAAACCTACTTTGAGAATAAGGACCAGACAGAAACCTCTCTATTCTCGGTCGTACCAATTTGGAATTATTTGCGAGACACCGTCAGGGAACAGTACTATCCTGTGGGGAGCTATGAGGACAAGTACATACAATGGACCACGCTGCGACAACAAAGGGATCAAGATGTGCATGAGCTGACGAATATGTTCCATACCCTGCGCACAAAGTTGGGTATCAAAGATTCAGAGAAACATTTGGTGCTAAAGAATCGTATCTGTCTGCACAGATACATTTAGGAGGAAATGGAGTTCCTCGACATCTCCTCGCTTGGTACGGCATACTGGTATTCTGCCAAGATTGAGTAGAAATTCAAACAGAAGAAGAGAGACTATGGGTCTGCGAATCAAAAGCAAGGGAAAGGTGCTTCCAAACTGTAGAACAAAGGACAGAGCCAAGGCATGGCAGCTAAAGACAACCCGTCAAAGCCACAAGAAAATAACAGCACCGCAAAGCCAAAGAAGGACACGGGAAAGTGGTGTGAGTTCCATAAGAGCTCCACTCACAACACAAGTGAGTGCCGGGCCAAGCAGTCGCTAGTGGCCGAGATGAGGGCTTCTGAGTCAGATGCAGGCTCTGACTCTGAATCAGAACCTGAAAAGGAGAATGAAAAAGGGAAACAGATTATTGATGCGAAGCCCAATGCCACTGTTGCCACTACAAAGATCCAGAAGGAGGAACCGGAAGATCCAGAGGAGGAGGAATGTCTCTTCCACTCCCAGATGTGGGTAAAGGGCTCCCCTTTATAGTTCATTGTTGACAATGGGAGCCAAAAGAACCTCATTTTAGTAGATTTCGTGAAGAGTTTGGGCTTGCCGACCACAGCTCACCCACATCCATACACCATCGGGTGGCTTCACTAAGGACGAGATCTCCGCGTCAGCCAGCAGTGCCACCTTCCCTATAGCATCAAGCCCTTCACAGATGAGGTATTATGTGACATTTCTCCTATTGATGTTTTTGATGTATTATTAGGACAACCATACTTGTGGAAGATTCATGCTGTGTATGAGTCTCGACCTCGTGCTGTTATTGTTACTTTGGGAAGTAAGTTGTACAGGATACCAGAGGTACCACCTCTCGCGGCTATCTCTTTGGTTACTGCAAAACAATGCAGTAAGCTCATTTCCCAAACCAGGAAATTCATTTTCCTGATGATCCACCCCCAAGGCAAGAAGAATACTGTGGCCATGACCTCCAGACGGGGCTCCTCTACATGACAACAACAAATGGATAAGGTTGTGGAAGAGTACGAGGACATCTTCACCTCACCCACAGGGGTTCCTCTGCACTATCAATTCAAGCACCTGATTAATCTGACCCTAGGTGTGCCGCTACCCAATGGACCGATCTATTAGTGCTCTGTTCTGGAGAATGATGAAATCAAGAGGCAGATTCAGGAGCTGTTGCAGAAAGGTCACATCAGACCAAGTTCATCACCCTGTGGGAGCTCGATCGTGTTGGTACAGAAGAAGGATGGGACGTGGAGACTCTGTATTGACTATCGAGCGCTGAACAAGATCACTATCCAGAATAGGTACCCAATCCCATGGATTGATGACCTTCTGGACCAACTCAAAGGTGCAAAATATTTCAGCAAGATCGACCTAAAGTCTGGGTATCATCAGGTACCAATTGAACCCTATGATGTGTGGAAGACTGCCTTCAAAGCCAAGGAAGGCCTTTTTGAATGGCTGGTCATGCCTTTCGGGTTGACGAATGCTCCTGCAACCTTCATGAGGATGATGGATGACATCTTGCGGCCATTCACCAACTCATTTGTAGTGGTGTACTTGGATGACATTTTGATCTTCAGCAAGACCTGGGAAGAGCACCTTCACCACATCGACAAGTCCTCCAAACACTGCGGAAACACAAGTTGTGTGCCAATTTGGAGAAGTGCACGTTTGGCATGACCCAGGTTCAATATCTAGGAAACATTATTGATTAAAGGGGGTGCATGTCGATCCAACCAAGATCCAAGTCATTTGGGATTGGCCAGCCCCAACCACTATAACAGAGCTTCGCGGCTTTCTAGGTCTTGCTAATTTCTACTGTAGATTCGTGTTGGGATTCTCTCATATCACTTGGCCCCTGAGTCAAGTCACCAAGGGAGGAGCGAGAGCGAAATTCTTTTGGTCGGAACCTCAACAGAAGGCGTTCACAGAATTGAAAAATTGCCTCTGTTCTGCCCCCGTGCTCACATTACCAGACTTGCAACAGCCATTTGAGATCGAGACAGATGCATCTGACTATGCTATTGGGGCAGTTCTTACTCAACAGGGACATCCAGTGGCATATCATGGTGAGACATTGTCTGAGACAGTTCGCAAGTATCCCACCTATGACAAAGAAATGTATTCCATTGTGCAAGCCTGTCGACAATGGAAGCATTACATTTTGGGGAAGGAAACAATCATCCACACAGACCACCGGCCCCTGCAATTCATACAGACACAAGGGAAGTTGTAGAATGATCGCCATCAGAAGTGGTCCACATATCTGCAACAATTTCATTTGAACATCAAGTACAAGAAGGGTAGCACCAATAATGTTGCAGACTGCCTCAGCCGACCACCGATCGTGGCACTCACCACCATGCTCAACTCTTGTGGGCACGAGACTTCTGATTGGTCGCTTCTTTATGAGAGTGACCCAGAATTCGGCCACACTTACAAGGCACTCTTGGGGGGTACGCAAGTTCCAAATTTTCACCTCCAAGATGCACTTTTATGTCACCTGGGACACCTTTGTGTTCCTTCAAGCGAGCGTGCCAAGATGATATGGGAAGCACACTACAGTCGATTTGCTGGGCATTTTGGGGTCGAGAAAATAGTAGCAATACTACAGAAGTATTTCTATTGGCAGAACCTTCGAAAGGATGTCGAGAAGCACATCAGATCCTGCACTACTTGTGCCATTTCCAAACCGACCATCAAGAAGCAAGGCCTATATACTCCACTACCTACCCCTATTCAACCTTGGGAATCCATCTCCATGGATTACATGTTAGGCCTGCCTTCTACTAAGAATGGAAATGACTGTGTTTTCGTGGTCGTTGACAGATTCTCGAAGATGGCCATTATGGCGGCCTATAAGAAGAATATCACAGCAGAAGCCACTACTAAACTCTTCTTTGAACGAGTGTGGGTGCACTTTGGGATCCCATAGTCTATCATATCAGATCAAGATAGCAGGTTCCTCAGCACATTTTGGTCCAGCCTCTGGTCAATGTTGAACACAAAGCTCACCAAGTCCACAGCTTTCCATCCCCAAACAGATGGAAAAACAGAGGTCGTCAACAGAATGATTGTACACATTCTGCGCATGTACAATTCAAAGCATCCACGCACATGGGATGTGAGCCTCCCCTATGTATAACATAGTTATAACCGGGCTCTCCACATTTCAATCAGCCATAGCCCCTTTTAGGTGGGCTTGGGATTCCAGCCACTATGTCCCATTGACGTAGCCATGCCATTTGCAGCTGCTCAGGCCGATTCAGCTCATGTCTAGTCTGAAGTTGAAAAATCAAGTAGCTTCATCGAGCACATTCAACACATCCACCAACATGTTCATGATATATTGGACAGAGCCAATGAAAAGTACAAGCAGCGCCATGATCAACACCAGGTGCCACACAACTTCCACGTGGGTGACAAAGTATGGCTACATTTGCAGAAGGAGCGCCTCACTGGACCCCACCGCAAGCTTTGCCCGCTCCAATACGGGCCGTACACCATCACCAAGGTTGTAGGGAACAATGACTTCAAGCTTAGTATTCCACCATTCCTTGGTCTGCACCCAGTCTTCAATGTGGATCGCCTTCGTCCTTACTTCCCACCTCTACTGGACACCTCAGACATTGCAGAACAACTCACACCAATAGAGTTAAACCCAGACTGCATGGAATAGGCCACCACAGATTGTATCATGGACATGCAAATCAAGAACAATTTCCAACAGAATATCCAACTATATCGGGTTGTCAAAGCTGGCCAACTCCTGCACCAAGGAAAGTGGTTCACCAGGGACCAAGTTCAGCAGAAATTTCCTCATCTCATGGAGGAACTTAACGCAATGGGGACCATTGCTTCCTAAGGGGGGAGGAATGATCCAGGTGGATATTGGTGGCCACCCTCCTATTCCACTTGGGCCCCCACCATTGTCTCTTTCAGTTTTTCAGTTTTGTCATAACTTACTATTTTTAGCATTTTTTTGGGTCCTGAACTTCCGGGGCCGTTTTGAGGCCCTAAACGACGTTTTTTGAGCATCATGCCTCCAGCGAATATCATCCCATTCTAGAATGATATTTTTGTCGAAAGTTGTAGTCCTCAGACATATATTTCTAATGATGTATCATGTGCGTCAAACAGAGATAGTATGCCAAAGTTACGTCCCTAGGAAGTTGAAACACCAATTTACCCAAACGGGGCCCATAGTTTTGGCGCTTCATATCCTAGGGTTAGGTTTTTGGATGTTTAGGGTTCTACATTATTTCTCAATAATAAATAGGCCCTCAAGCCTCATTGTAACTCAGTTTAGAGGCCTGTAGCCGCCACATCTCTTCTCAAAGATAGCTACCAGTGCCCTAGCTAGTTTTATTTCCATTCTGTCTGTAAGCAAATTTCAGTTCTTTGATATTAATGAAATGAAGTGTTATTTCCACTGCATCTTTTTATTTATGGTTATATGCTTATTCTGTTGCGTTCCTACATAAATCTGGATCAAAACTTGAATCACAGTCACTCAAACTTGTTGACTACACCTTCTCACTGTGCATTTCTTGATAAACCCTGCCTTGTATTGAAAACTGTGCAATTTTAGTATAAAATGGGGTTATCTCTAGACCCTTTTAGTGCTTAACTGCGTAATCCCTTGAGCCTCCTATTCAATCATTATGCACTATGTAGCCATAGTTCATAAGCTTGTCACTCTTGTATCTTACACTTACTCTCTGTGCAATTGCTCGGCTAGCCTTGCCCTCATTATGCATTGCACAATCTCAGTGGAAAATAGGGGTACATTTTAGCAATTGCATTGCTTAACTATGCAATACATGGATCCTATTCCTCAAGCACTACGAATTGGGTAGTCATAGTTCCCAAGCTTGTTATCCTTGCATCTTGGACCTTCCCAATGCACAATCCATCAATTTCCTCTCCCTTGCTATTATGGGGAATTCTAATCTATGGATGAACACATGTATTCAAATTATGCCACCTATGATCTCTTCTAGAAGGCACTGGACATGTAGATATCCCTGGAACAATGATGATTTCGCTCCCAAGAGACCAACTCACCCTTAAGTGTCAGGAAGTGCTTTTCAGAGCACCCTTGCATGGGGGTAAGTTCTTTGCAACACACTTAGGCCCATTCAGAGAAGAGTTGATGAGTCAATGGATCATTTTAACTATACTTAAAATATTGGAATTCTCATGAATTAAAGGCATCAATGGAATGACTTCTCTGGGGCATGTATCAACTGAATTAGGGGATGATCGACCCTGTTTGTATTGAATTATAGGATGATATACCCTGTACATACTGGTCTTAGGGATGATGCCCAAATTGACCTATAATAGCTACCCCCTAAGGCATGAAGTGAAAATAATGATAATATTTTGATGATATGCTTTATGGTGTGATGAGTAGGATCTGAAGCAGATGGTAGCCTGCATCAATTTGCAATACATTACATCATGATACCTTATACATCTTGGACATGAATTACTAAGGGAGGCATACCCATGCTCATCACATATAACACGTACATAAATTAGAAAGTTGTCTACAGATATAGACATGCCTATGTATATATGCTCATGATAGGATGACCATCTATATGTAGAGCCATCGTACAGATGGTGTGGTACAATTCCTGAAATCGTAGCTCGGATGGATGAAACTAGATCTGGGGTCTTCTATCTCATTTACTCGATCATTCAAGTACAAGTCTAACCATGTGAATATCTGATCTGATGTTGAACATGGGAAGACATCGTCTGATTACCAGCCAATGATGTAGGTCATTAGTAGACGCGAGGAAAACCATATTTGATGTTAATGGCTATCAAGGTATTGCAGTACAATTTGGAAGGCCTGAATAGGTTATTTGATGTCGAACACCAAAAAAAATATTCGATCGAAGGTCTGTGATTTCAACCTATCACTGGAAGCGAGAAACATGTCGTTGATGTAAGCAAGTTCCAAGGGACTGGAAATATGTTTCTAACTCAACTTCCTGGATGATGAACTGGTGTTGATAAGAATAAACTCATTGCAGATGCGACATGAAACGAGAGTAATGATTTTGGAGACAAAATGTGACGTGAGGAAGCAATGTTCAGGGATGGCAATCATGAAAATAAAGGTTTATGAGTATTGTAGAAGATGAGGAATTACTGGATGACTTCTCTTGAACATATCGATGACACTGAATGGATTTGCAGCCTTGACCCAAACCCAAAGTGATGGATGGTATGATAGACCATAGGTATGATAAACCGTCAAGAAGATTACCCAACCCAAAGCCATGGAGATGAAGTGAAAGTGTCATGTTCAAGAGTGACCTGCTCCCATAAAGTTTTTTGTTCTTTTTCCCAAATTTTTCTATTCATTGCTAACTAGTACCTCTTTATTTTTAACAAGCTTGAGGAGGATAACATATGCTTGATCTATAATTCGACCCTTCGAGTGAATCCATCACTATTTAATTCTTTAACGATTCTAGCGATAGTGAAACTCAATATTTTCATGATCGGACAAGTCCGGCGCTATTTTATGTTTTAAAAAGTCTAATGACAGTAAAAAATTGGTCCTTTTTCATGTTTAGAGAGTTTGATAAATGGACAAAAAGAAAACTCCATGAGTCCTTTTCCGTAAATTTATCGCTCAGGTCCGAAAAAGTGTAAAATGATACCTGAGAAAACCTCTTATCCATGTTCGATTAAGGTGTTCATTTTTCATAAATAATCTATCTAAGTTGAGAAAATGGTTAAACTTATACTAAGTAGATTTCATTTCATTTCCTTTTACGAGCTCGAAAGTACAAGTGCTCGTCAATATTTTCACATTAACGGAGTCTGAAAAGGGCTAAAAGAATACCCCAGGGGGTTCCTTTTTCATGTTTAAGAGAGCTCAAAAAGGAGCTAAAAGTATGCTCTGGCTGACTTTCAATTTAATTTACGAGCAGGAAAAAATGGAAAGAACTCAGCATTTTCATGTGTTTTACAAGAATTAAAAGGTAGCAAAATAAGCGCGGTATTTTCATGAGTAATGATTCTTGAAAATAATAACCGAAATGGACTCTAGATAGGTTTCATTTTTACCCAAGATTGAAACAGATAAAAAAATATGCCTGAAAGTGGTTTCATTTTTACACAAGCTTGAAAAAGAGAAAAGTATGCTTGAAAGTGGTTTCAATGCCCCCCAAGCTTCATTTTATTCACCTAAGTAGACTACTGGTTACAAATAGGTGGATAGAATGAAGGTTAATTTACGAGATCAGATGAAAGACTCGACTTAACTAGGAGAGGATTTGTTTCATTTTTTAACGAGCTTGACACATGAAAATAACTATGCTCATCATGGACTGATTCATTTTTTAACGAGGTGGATATAGTAAAAGGAACTATCCTCATAAGCACTTCTTTCATTTTTTAATGAGGTTGACACAAGAAAAAGAACTATCCTCAAGGAAACATGTCTCATTTTTTAACGAGGTTGACACAGTAAAAGAACCATCCTCAAAAGAATTTTTTTCATTTTTTAAAGAGGGTGACACAGTAAAAGGAACTATCCTCATAGGCACTTGTTTCATTTTTTAACAAGGTTGACACAAGAAAAATAAATATCCTCAAGGAAACCTATTTCATTTTTTAACGAGGTTGACACAGTAAAAGAACCATCCTCAAGGAAACCTGTTTCATTTTTTAACGAGGTTGACACAGTAAAAGAACCATCCTCATAAGAATATGTTTCATTTTTTAACGAGGTTGACACAGTAAATGGAGCTATCCTCATGAAACCTGTTTCATTTTTTAATGAGGTTGACACAACAAAAGAACCATCCTCAAGGAAACCTGTTTCATTTTTTAACAAGGTTGACATAGTAAAAGAACCATCCTCAAAGAGCATCCGGACCAATGAGCATGCGCTGGAAAAGACGGAGTCTAACAAAATCATCATTCAAGTATTTATACAAACACCACAAACGATAAGTCATAACATTCATAGATGGGTCTTCTCCAGGGTTTCCATTGAATTTTGGAATGTCAGAGGGTAATTTATGTGGAATTACCAGCCACCAAGGAAAATAAATGATGGGACCATCTTGATGTTGAACTGAAGATATGAATAAAGGATCAAGTCGTTCAATACTCATTAGAGATGAACCAAATAACATTCCAGATGCTGACATGGGCGAATTCCATGGACTTGAGGAAGCACCAGAGTAGGTTCCAGATAAATACTGGTAACCTGGTGGGATAGATGGACCACCATAAAGATGTGACTCAGGTGACATGGTGAATATCGAAGGAGTAGAAATAGTAGATGCTTTCGTAATTATAACAGATGGCACATCCAGAGATGTCGACTCAGCCATGGTCAAATGACCCAGTGAATACCCTATAGGATCTATGGGAAATTGGATTGAAACAGTATCAACTGAAGCAATGTAAGTTAATCGAGGAAAAGACTCATAAATATAAATCCCTGACCCAAAATGAGTTGGAGTTGAGGGTATTTATTCTTTATTTTCTTCCTCAATTGAAATCAAACCAGATGGAAGAATTTCCCCGTCAGGCCTGAGATATATTTCAAGTGGTTGATTGTGCGATAGAAGGGAAGACTCAATCGCTATGGATGATTGAGGAGTGACCGATATAGGAAAAATTGCTTGTTGTTTGACTTCAGGATCTAGATGTTCTGGTAAAAGAATGATGGGATCTGGATCAACTTCCAACTAAAAAAATTCATGTTATAGATGTATAGTTGCACTGATTGGAACTTCAGTGTCCACAGGTAGCGGTGAGGACTTTGTTTCAACGACAGTAGATAAAATAGGATGTGTAGAAAAAAATTGATATAACTCTGGTAGATGTGATGAAGATGATGCACTAGAGGTAGTGATGGTACTGGATTCGGTAGAACGGGGTCGCCTTTGCCGACCAAAAATGTTTTCCGGTGCTGAAGGTGGTTTAAGCGCTATTCTATGTGAACTACAGAGAAAGGGTTATTCTTCTTCCATGATGACTAATTGATTTTATTACAAAAACAAATAAACAAATAAAAGGGTGATACTAGGCAAAAGGATTACCAAGTAATTATGAACTGCAAAATTCCTCCTAGCGAACCAAGAAGTACAGGAAGGCAATCTCCCCAAAGTTGTGTTTGGTGTATCACAAGCTACAAGGCAGCCGACTCGGTTACCTATGGATGGTAAGCAACCTAAAGTTGTCCTCCAAAATAAACCTGAAGTTACATGGAGGAGCAAGTCCGTAATAGTGTTGTCTAATGTGAAACTGCACAGTGATATCAACCCCTTATATTTTTTATACTAGAACACTGCCCTATATACTCGAAGGTACGTGGACGAGATATGATATACTTACGTACGTGGAGTGGGATTTCACACTCGGAAGACAAGTTAGCGACATTTGCTATGCTTAACGATGCCATAACATGTCTCTAGCATAGACCTTCTAAGTTTTATCGTTAATGTTACAATGCTTTCTTAGGTTGATTGAGGTGAATTTTATGTTGATCTTCCTTAACAGTTTATCTTGAAATTTCACTCCAAGATGTAATGGGAAATTCCTAAAATGAAAACTAAATGAGAAGAAAACTTTTCAATTCAGTTTTTCAATGAAAACCTTAGCTACTAAAGGGATAGAGCAGTCGGATTTTTGAGCATAGATCAAAGAGCACAAACTAAATGTAGATTTCCCTAATTTATTCCTATGCAACACTCACAATCTCTAAATGCATATGCATGTTTTTTCTTTTCAATTTCCTTTGATGTGAATGATTAAAAATAAACTGAATGCACAAATCAATCAAAAAAAAATTTCTTTTTTGAGAAATGAAGACTGAAACAACAATTTTCTCTTAGGAAATGAAGGCTGAAATGAAAATTTTCCTTTTGCAAATAGAGAATTGATCTAATGCAAAATTTAAAACTTTGGATTTAATTGACAATGATAAATAAAATAGCTAATGAAACATTGAACAAACAAATATCCAAAGGAGGAATAACTAAGTAATGTTTACTGGCCTCTAAGGTCAAACAGGCATCTGAGAATATAGCAAGCAATAGGCTAAAACCGAATGCATAAGACAAATTATGATAGAATTTGGTTGGCTAAGGGGCAATGCACCCCTTAAGGGTATACAGTGCATTGAATAGCACCTCTAAATGGGAGACGGTGCTATGCAAAGCACTATACCCTGACCAACAGTGTGTTGGGTGCAGTGAATCTTGAAGATCAAGCAGGCTAAACACACTTCTATGGAAAAAGTACTTTCAAATGAATGAATAGATGAATTAAAGTCTAATAATGATGGTTAAAAATGAAGAAAACGCCAAGAATGATGGATTTCTCCCCAGTATGGTCACCAATTTGTTATGAGGAATTATAATCTACGGATAAAATAGTCTTCCCTGAGTGTGGTGTTTCTTCACTCATAACAACAGAGGACAGGTAAATGCTTTTCTCTCTAAGATAAATAGATAAAGAGAAGATGAAGAGACTTAATTGTGATCCTTCTCTCTCATTCTTCTTCTTTCATCACTTTTGTCGCTCTCGATCCAATTGAACTCACCAAATCAATAAATCAAAACCAGAAGACAGAAAATGACAATACAAAAACACAATATATATCTATCATAACTGGATTGAACTGAATAAATCTAAGAATACATGCACATATTGAGAATACATTCACAAAATATAATCGCATATATGAGAGAAAGAACAAATATCTTTATTATAGTATTAGGAGGAATATATTACAACTAGTCAATCAGTTTGTTGTCAACCTGCTCAAACTTCATCCCGTCCCTATCACACCAAGCATCAATCCAACAACATCACAGTACTCCAGCTCTCCATGAATTGAGAATACAACAACATAACACTACAAAAATTTCCTCCTCCCTTGCACTTAGATGAGTGCTCAATTTATAGGGAAATTGTAGGTAGTTTCTCAATAAATGATATTTAATGGCTTTCTAATAATAGATGAGACATGTTTCTAGGTTCAATGGTGATTTTTTAACACACGTATTTGAAATATGACACCTATAAGCTCTTCTAGAAGGCACTACACATGTGGCTATTCCCGGAACAATGATGATTTTTCTCCTAGGAGACCAACGCACCCTTAAGTGTTAGGGAGTGCTTTGTAGAGCACCCTTGCATAGGGGTAAGTGCTTTGCAATGCACTTAGGCTGATTCAGAGGAGTGTGTAATATTCCTAATTAGCCCAAGCTAATAGGAATATTTTAATTTTGTTTTATTTTCCATTTATGAATAAATGACTAAGGGAGGACATGTAAAACTCCTTAGATCAGTGAATAAATCAATGCTCAATGTAAACAAAGCTATATCTGAGCCATTTACATAAAATCCACTTGCATGTGAAACCAGATTGAGCTATTTGACTAGGTCAATAGGACCAAATCATAACACAGTCCAGGTGCATTGAACCTCCTAGATGATCAGCGCAGTTTTAGAAGGAGGACCTCATGTGAAAGGGGTTAAGTGATTAAAGGTGGTTTAGGGTTTTGCACATACTCATCTTATAAAAGGAAGGAGAAGGCTCAAGAGAAGGTTGTTGAATGTATTATGATTTTGGAGAATTATTTCTTCTTAGACAAATTCTAGTTCTCTAGGCTTTTGAGCAAGAGACTAGTGAGGATCTCCTGCTTAGGGGTTCTCCATCCTTCCATTGAGTAGCTCTTGGAGGGATTTGTGCTTCTTTTCCACTATCTAGCATATGTCCAAGCTCCATATCTCTTTGGAAACATAAATCCAGTGAGGGTTTCATTGTCTGAGTGAGCAGCAGCAAATGGAGACTAGATCTACTCAAATCTAGCTTGTATTGGTGGCTCTTCGCAGTGAGTGTGTCATTTAACCTCCTAGAAGAGTGCATCTGTTGCTTGAGCTTCAGTTTCAGATCTTGGCATTAGGCCAAAGTGTTATCATCAATAGTGCAGTTTCTCTCCCTGATCTATGTTAATTTTTTGGAGTAGTGTTTCATAGGTTTTGGCATTGTTTTGGAGACAAGATATCTGGTGTAAAGGAGCTCTCCTTGCACTGTGGTGTTCCATGGATTGGCCAACCAATCCATCTATGTTTTAGATCTGATTCATTAACTGAATTATATGCTTCAGGTTTTCTGAATCATTCTGCAGATCTGCTGCAATAAAACTTGGATCTACTCCTGTGCTTTCATGTATTGTTGAAATCCCCAAGAGGAGTGTAATAAACAACCTCTTTAGCTTCTAGATCTATAATAGATCTTTTTTTTCATGAATATATCTATTCTAGATCTAAGATATAATAAATCAGTGCTTCATTCTTTAGAAAATTACGCTGTCTATCTGTTGGGTCACAGGGGGGGCGGTAGCCCCCCCTGTCGGGGTCTGGGGCAGTGCCCCGGAAAAACTTTTTGGTCCTTAATTTCCAGCGGGTAGTCCGCGTCCATGTTTTTGTGCATGGTTTTGCACATGGTATTGGGGTACGATGGTTTTCGGCCCCTGGTATTTTTGTAGATCCGGTCAAGGGAACTATAGTTATGTTCTAATCCAGGGTTTATGGATTGGGGTTTATGTATGCTTCGGAATGTATATATATGTGTGTTGTAACACTAAAAGGAATATAATGAAAAATCAAGCTGGTCGTCCCGATTTGGGATCCAGGGGAAAATCTCTGTGTTTATCTGTTTTATGTTTTATGCTCTTACTATTGTTTATTTTCTGTTATAAGAATCGTGTGTAGATATTTCTGTTCAGGGTTAAAACCTACATTTGGTATCGAAGCTGTTTCGGCTTCAAGGGGACGCCTTTGTTGTTGAGGGTTTTTTGCTCGGGCCTGTGGTAGACCCTGTGCAGTGGGAGATCTGCGGGATCGATTCTTGCGGTAAAAGAAGATGGCGAGCGGCGGAAAGATAGAGATCGAGAAATTTAATGGTCAGAGTTTTGAGTTATGGAAGCTCAATATGGAGGATTTGCTGGTGGATAAAGATCAGTGGATCGCGGTAGATCCGGGTACTAAACCAACGGCAATGTCAGATGAAGACTGGAAGAAACTGGATCGGAAGGCTAAGAGCACAATACGGTTGTGTGTCTCAGATTCAGTATTGTTGAATGTATCTGGGGAAGCTACGGCGAAGAATTTGTGGGAAAAACTTGGGACTTTGTACCAATCTAAGTCTCTAGTGAATAAGTTGTTCCTACGGAAAAAGTTGTATAACCTGAGGATGAAGGATGGAGACTCGGTGACAGAGCATCTAAACGCCTTCAATACTGTGGTAAGTCAGCTGTCATCTGTTGATATTAAAACCTCTGATGAAGATAAGTGCATCAGTTTGTTGTGTTCTCTACCAGACTCGTGGGACAGTCTGGTTATTGCAATAGGTAGCAATACAACTACCTTGAACTTTGATGACATTGTCTCAGCCTTGCTGTCGGAGGAAATGAGATGGAGAAATATGGAGGGTCAGAATGGAGATGCCTTATCTGTACGAGGAAGGTCCCAGAACAGAAACAAGAATAAGGTTTCGAGTGGGAGATCAAAATCTAGAGGGAGATCTAAATCTCCTGGAAAGTTTGTAAAGGTGTGCTGGAAATGCGGAAAGGAAGGGCACTACAAAAAGGAATGCAGATCTAAAGCTCCTGAGAAAGGAAAGGGATCTGATGAAGGTCCTTCTGCAGAGGCAAAAACCACCTCGGATGAAGGTGGGGATGTGTATTTGGCTTCTTCTTCAAATATACATGTAGATCATGAGTCATGGTTGATTGACTCAGGTGCATCCTTTCACTTCACTCCCCATAGGGAGTGGTTCTGCGAGTATGAGAAATATGATGGTGGTGATGTCTTCCTAGGGGATGATAGGAAGGCCAGAATCGTCGGACGTGGAAAATTCAAGCTGAAGCTGCAAGGTGGAAGGATTAGAACACTTCCTGTTGTTCTACATATTCCTGCATTGGCCAGAAATCTGATTTCTGTAAGAAAGATGGATGATGCAAGTGTAAAAACAGTGTTCGAGAAAGATGCCTGCAAGATGGTTCGGGGAGCACTGGTATTAATGCGGGGAGTTCGAACTGGAACTCTGTACAAGCTACAAGGTAGCATAGTTATTGATGGGTGTAATAGTTATGTGGTTCCTGAAAGTGGGATGGAAAGCCTAGCTGTGTCTGGAGAAAAGACCATGCTATGGCATCAAAGGCTTGGACATATTGGAGAGAAGGGCCTTCGGATACTACATAGAAATGGTATGGTAGAAGGTATGTCTAATTGCTCTCTGGATTTCGATTTCTGTGAACATTGTGTATATGGGAAGCATAATCGGGTGAGTTTTCCCTCTAGTGCTAAGAGGGCGAACAAGATATTAGAACTTGTGCACAGTGATGTGTTTGGGCCTGTGTCAGTTCCATCACTGGGAAAGTCTGTGTACTATGTTTCATTCATAGATGACTTCTGAAGGAATACATGGATATATTTCTTGAGGAAGAAATCTGAAGTCTTTGACAAATTTAAAGAATTTAAGGCTCTGGTGGAAAACTAGACAGAGAAGAAGATAAAGGTATGGAGGACAGATAATGGTGGGGAGTTCTGCAAGAAGGAATTTGAAGAGTTCTGTAAGAAGTGTGGTATAGCACGATAGAAGACTACTCCATACACACCGCAGCAAAATGGAGTTGCAGAAAGAATGAACAGAACACTGATGGAAAAGGCAAGAAGCATGCTCAGTGGTACCGGGTTAGGACAAGAATTCTGGGCAGAGGTAATGGAGACTGCATGTTACTTAGTTAACAGATCACCTTCATCGGTGTTGGAGGATAAGACTCCACATGAGGTATGGACTGGTAAGAAACCCTCTCTTTCACATCTAAGGGTATTTGGATGTGATGCATATGTACATGTTCCAAAGGAGAAAAGGACCAAGTTGGATAATAAATCTGAAAGGTGCATCTTTATTGGGTATAAGGATGGTTTAAAGGGTTACAAGCTTTGGAACCTAGAAACAAGGAAGGTTGTGTACAGTAGAGATGTGGTGTTTAGAGAAGTGAAAGATGTTGTTAAACATGAAGTCCTATCAAAGGAACCTGAAAAGATAGAGTTTGAGCTAAAGGAGGATGAATCAGACTCTACAACAGAAGAAGACTCAGAAGATGAAGAGCCACAAACTCCAGCTTTGAGAAGATCAGTTCGGGAAAGAAGGCAACCGGAAAGGTATAGTCCATCTGCTTTCTGTTCAGGTTTTGCCTTAACTATAACTGATGATGAACCCAGAACTGTCAGGGAGGCAGTAGATTCAGAGGATGGAAAACTCTGGAAGGAGGCCATGGTTGATGAAATGGCATCCTTGCACAAAAACGATGCATGGGATCTGGTGGAGTTGCCAGCTGGAAGGAAGCCCATTGGAAGCAAATGGGTGTTTAAGAAGAAGATGAATGTAGAAGGCAAGGTGGAGAAATACAAAGCTCGGTTGGTAGCGAAAGGTTATTCCCATGTGCCGGGAATTGATTTTGGTGATATTTTTTCTCCTGTTGCCAAGGTTACTTCTATTAGATTACTTTTATCTGTTGCTGCTGCATTTGATTTTGAGATAGAACAGATGGATGTGAAGACATATTTTCTTCACGGGGATCTAGAAGAGGAGATCTACATGAAGCAACCTGAAGGCTTTATGGTGAAGGGTAAGAAAGAACTGGTATGCAGGTTGAAGAAGTCGTTGTATGGGTTAAAACAGTCACCAAGGATGTGGTATCAGAAATTTGATATCTATATACGGGGACTTGGCTTCACCAGAAGCAAGGAAGATCATTGTGTTTATTTTAAATTAATTGGTGATCGTGTTATATATCTGGTCTTGTATGTGGATGATATGTTGTTGATTGGAAATGACAAAGATATTATCCAAGAATTGAAGACCCAACTGTTCTCCAAATTCGACATGAAGGATCTGGGTGCTGCAAACTATATTCTGGGCATGGAAATTAAGAGAGATCGGGCAAAGAGGAAGCTCTGGTTAAACCAGAGGAAGTATGTTGAGACTATATTGCAGAGGTTCAATATGCAGGATAGTAAACGGTGAATGTTCCTATTCACCGTAGGTGTAAGTGTCTGTCGAACAATGTCCCAAGACACGAAGAAGAGGAGTATATGTCCCGCGTGTTCCATATGCAAGTGCGATGGGTAGCACGATGCAGAGTGGGTAGCCTGATGTATGCAATGGTCTGTACTAGACCAGACATTGCACATGCAGTGGGAGTATTGAGCAGGTTTATGTCAAACCCAGGGAAGGAGCATTGGACGGTAGTGAAGCGGGTTTTCAGATATTTACGTGGCACTAGTGATTATGGCTTGTGCTACCAGGGAAGACCAGGATTGGAAAGAATGTTGGACATTCGTGGTTTTGTTGATGCGGACTGGGCTGGAGATCTGGACCAAAGAAGATCTACAAGTGGGTATGTGTTTAGCCTATTTGGAGGCGCAGTCAGTTGGATGAGTAAAAGACAATCTGTAGTGGCTCTTTCAACTACAGAGGCAGAATACATAGCAGCCACTCATGCAAGCAAGGAAGAAGTTTGGTTGCAGAGATTGTGTTCAAGTATGGGGTTGGTACAACAAACTATAAGGATAGACTGTGATAACCAAAGTGCAATTTTCTTGGCTAAGAACCCTGCTTATCATTCAAAGACAAAGCACATTGATGTTCAATATCACTTTGTTAGAGATATGGTTGAGGCTAAAAGGGTGTTGCTGGTAAAGGTGGACACTTTGAAGAATGTTGCGGATGCATTGACAAAGTCTGTGAGCACTCAGAAGTTCTCTTGGTGTAGAGAAACAATGGGTGTTGAAGAATTGGGCCAATGACTAAGCCCTCCTGTGGCCCCCCGTGGAAAGAAAACAACAAGTGGGATAATGTTGGGTATGTGTTATATTCTTTCCACGACTAATTTTTGGTCCTTAATTTCCGGCGGGTAGTCCGCGTCCATGGTTTTGTGCATGGTTTTGCACATGGTATTGGGGTACGATGGTTTTCGGCCCCTGGTATTTTTGTAGATCCGGTCAAGGGAACTACGGTTATGTTCTAATCCAGGGTTTATGGATTGGGTTTTATGTATGCTTCGGCATGTATATATATGTGTTGTAACACTAAAAGGAATATAATGAAAAATCAAGCTGGTCGTCCCGATTTGGGATCCAGGGGAAAATATCTGTGTTTATCTGTTTTATGTTTTATGCTCTCGCTATTGTTTATTTTCTGTTATAATATTCGTGTGTAGATAATTTCTATTCAGGGTTAAAACCTACACTATCTCTCTTGGCAATTTCCAGTGTTGCAGCACCTCAATCTTGAGGGTTTATCCATGTAAAATCTCTTTTTTTATCTTGTAAATGCATAAGTATTGCCCTAGATACAATTTCATGATTTTATGAACCTATTTCCTCTAATCCCATCAGATATTTATGCTACTTTAGCTTCATAAATTTCTGCATACATTAAGTCATGGGAAATCAGGGTTTTTAAGCCTAGTCGGGAATGGAGAAACTGTTTAATATAGCTAGAATCATTTGTTTGACCTGAAATTTGACATGGGAGTCCTACACGACCTAAGATAAAATAAAATACCACCATTTTCCTTATTTTTACGTGTATTTATATATACACTCATTTTAGGGGGAAAAATCACCCCTTTTCCCCACGCTTTTGAGTCCAAAAGTGAAGTAAAGGTTGTTGCTGATCATATTATTGAAGGATACACACCATAACACTGTTATCAGTCATAGGGATGCATCTACAACTCTTTAATACCTTATGGTATTCTCATTGTTGTAGAAAATTCCAGATTTGGAATATTACATTGGTATCAAAGCATGATCTCTGGCTCAGCCTGTGAGATAAAACTATCAAAAGAAACAATAGAATAAGAAGAGATCAGGATGGTTAGAATGAAAAAAGAAGATATCTCCTTACTTCTCTTTCAAACTATGAAAGGCATTGAAGAAGATCTTGAACAGATGGAGGAAGAAAGATGCAAGGAAACTCCTAAAGGGTTTCAAAGAGAATAAATATGCAGTGAGCTCCAGAAATTAGAGATTAGGAAGCTAGAGAAGATGAGCTTTGCCTCATCATGTTTCAGATCCATGAAGGACCTCCCCAAGGAGGATGAGAAGATAGAAGAGGAAGGCCCCTGCACTTCCTATTCTCATCAAGGAGACAAAGAAAGAAGCAGGAGAAAGACTCCATATTTTGGAGGAAAGAAGGAGGAGAGGCTCTCAAAGCTTCTTCCTAGATCTGAAAAGAACATCAATGAAGAGGTGATTCATTTCATATGGATGATAGCATGGAGACCCCAAGAAGGAGGGGAGATTTTGTAGCACTCACCTTGTCAGTTGCTTGAGGGAAAGAAACACTTTTGGAGGGGAGGGCTGTAATATTCCTAATTAGCCCAAGCTAATAGGAATATTTAAATTTTGTTTTATTTTCCATTTATGAATAAATGACTAAGGGAGGAAATGTAAAACTCCTTAGATCATTGAATAAATCAATGCTCAATGTAAACAAAGCTATATCTAAGCCATTTACATAAAATCCATTTGCATGTGAAACCAGATTGAGCTATTTGACCGAGTCAACAGGACCAAATCACAACACAGTCCAGGTGCATTGAAACTCCTATATGATTAGCGCAGTTTTAGAAGGAGGACCTCATGTGAAAGGGGTTAAGTGATTCAAGGTGGTTTAAGGTTTTGCACATCCTCATCTTATTAAAGGAAGGAGAAGGCTCAAGATAAGGTTGTTGAATGTATTATGATTTTGGATAGTTATGTCTACTTATACAAATTCTAGTTCTCTGGGCTTTTGAGCAAGAGACTAGTGAGGATCTCATGCTTAGGGGTTCTTCGTCCTTCCATTGAGTAGCTCTTGGAGGGCTTTGTGCTTATTTTCCACTATCTTGCATATGGCCAAGCTCTATCTCTCTTTGGCGGTGTAAATCCAGTGAGGGTTTCATTTTCTAAGTGAGCTGCAGCAAGTGGACACTAGATCTGCTCAGATCTAGCTTGTATTGGTGGCTCTTCTCAGTGAGTGTGTCATTTAACCTCCTGGAAGAGTGCATCTATTGCTTGAGCTTCAGTTTTAGATCTTGGCATCAGGCCAAAGTGTATATTATCATCAACAACACATTTTCTCTCTCTGATCTACGTTAATTTTGTGGAGCAGTGTTTCAGAGTTTTTGGCATTGTTTTGGAGACAAGATCTCTGGTGTAAAGGAGCTCTCCTTGCACTGTGGTGATCCATGGATTGGCCAACCAATCCATATATGTTTCAAATATTATTCATTCACTGAATTATATGCTTCAGGTTTTCTATATCATTCTGCAAATCTGCTGCAGTAAAACTCAGATATACTCCTGTGCTTTCATGTATTGCTAAAATCCCCAAGGGGAGTGTAATAAACAGCCTCTTTGGCTTCAAGATCTATAATATATCTATGTTTTCATGCATAGATCTGTTCTAGATATAAGATATAATAAATCAGTGCTTCATTATTTATAAAATTACACTGTCTATCTCTCTTGGCAATTTCCAGTGTTGCAACACCTCAATCTTGAGGGTTTATCCATGTAAAATCTTTGTTTTTATCTTGTAAATGCATAATTCTTGCCCCAGATCTAATTTCATGATTTTATGAACCTATTTCATCGAATCCCTTCATAAATTTATGCTTCTTTAGCCTCAAAATTTTCTACATACATTAAGTCATGGGAAATCAGGGTTTTTAAGCCTAGTTGGGAATGGAGGAACTGTTTAATATAGCTAGGATCATTTGTTTGACCTGAAATTTTACATGGGAGTCCTACACGACCTAAGATAAAATAAAATACTTCCATTTTCCTTATTTTTAAGCGGATTTCTGTATACACTCATTTTAGGGAAAAAATCACCCCTTTTCCCCACCCTTTTGAGTCCAAAAGTGAATTAAAGGTTGTTTCTAATCATATTATTGAATGATCTGCACTATAACATCTATTATTAGTCATAGGGCTGCATCTACAACTCTATAATACCTTAGGTTATTCTCGTTGTTATAGAAAATTCCAGAATTGGAATATTACAGAGTGTTTATGAGTCAATGGGTCATTTTAAATACACTTAAAATATTGGAATTCTCATGAATTAAATCCATCAATGGAATGAATTCTCTAGGGCATGTAGCAAGTGAATTAGGGGATAATAGACCATGTTTTTATTGAATAAGAGGATGATAGACCTGTTCATACTAGTCTTAGGGATGATGCCCAAATTGACCTATAACACTTTCCACTGCGCATTACATAAACACAATTTCCATACCCTCACTCTTTGTATCCTAACTCTGTGTGTTACACTCAATAAGGCTTATTTCCTCAACCCTTGCACATTGTCTCATAACAGTTAGTATTTTGCATGAGAAAACAAGGTAGACTAGGTTATTTTGGGACTGATGTTTTCTTTTCATGAGTGAACTTTGTTTATAGAAAATTTTATGCAGGATTTATGATTGTGGAAAAAAAAATATCCCCTAGGTTTGGTGGAAAACCTAGAACAACAGAGAGACAAGGAACCCAATTCTTTCCTTAAAGTAAATATATTACGGAATGAAGCCTACTTGGAATCCACCACGTTATTTACTCCTTCTTTAGCTTGAATGCTCCGATTCCAGCTCCAATTTCCAAAATTAGAACCTGCATAGTTAGATAACACAAGCCCAAAAACTACGGGATCTATGAAGTATCATCTAAAAAATTATATTCAATAGATCAACATGGTATTAAAATACATGAAATAACAACATCACATATAGGAAAAAAAATAAATATTTTCATTAATGTAAATGGAAGGAGTTTACAACCATAAATAGGTGTCGACCTTGTAGATGAGCTCCTCCAAGCTTACTTATAATTTCATTGTCACAATGTGCACCTCTAATCACCCTAAATTCATCAAATGAAACCTCTCACAATAACAGCATAAGGATATAATCACTCTCCAAAATCCAACCTCTTGCATATGGAAGGTTGTAAATATATAGAGTGGAGTAAGTGTGGAGTTCTTACCCAATTACCAATCTAAGATTTTAAATCCACCTTTTATGGGAGGATGGGATCAAAGGATAATGGATGGAAACTCAAAGGAAGTATAGGATAGGATCTTAATGTCTTATCTGACGTAAATGGTTGTAAAAAATTCTAGAAGCTTCTCGAAGAGGAAGCTTATGTAATTGCTCTCTTTTTCTTGAATTTATAGAACCAACGCAGGTGCAAATGGGAGAAACATATAGGAGATAAATGAAAGCCACAGTGGCGCAACATGTAGGTGAACACTATCCAACAAGAGGCCAAGGAGCGTTGGTCCTAAAACTGGCTCAAATGATGCAGTTTTAGGGAGAGACTCTGGGAAATGAAATAGGCATGCTTAGGGCTTTGTGAAATGATGATGACAATGGGGAATAGGATGTTGATTGATCCCATTAGGAGGCATATTGATTGTATGTGAAAAAATTACCTATAACATATCCCCCCCTAAAGCGCAAAGTCGAAAATGCTGACTAATTACTGAAGTGCTTTAGCTTGTGACAAATTGGGATCAAGAAAAACCAACAAGATTCATCTATTACAATACATTTATATCATGACATATTGTTGTTGAGGGAGGAATACCCATACTCATCACATAATCTAACATAATATGTACAGTGATCAAAATCTACGTCCACAGATAACAACTGGTGGACCCATGACTGGATGAATGCATGTATGATCATGGCCATCATATATTATGATCTTTGTATAACTCCTAAAAGGGCAGCCCAAATGGATGAAACTATATCTGGGGTCTTATATCTCCTTCACATGACCAACTAATGTACGAGTCTATCCATGTGAATCAATGAGTTGAGGTTGAACATGGTAGACATCATATGATAACCGACCAATGAATTAAGTCGTTAATAGATGTGGTAGAAGCCACTAATGATGTTATAGGCTCTCAAGTTACTACAGTACAATCTGTATGGTGTGAATAAATGATTTGATGTTGAACACCGCACAAAATATTTCAGTCAAAGGCCAATGATGTAAACATGTCGTCGGGGGTGAGGAAACTTTCCATTGATGTATTCAAACACCAAGTTACCATAGGTGTTGCTTCTAAGTCAACTTCATGGATAATGTATTGATGTCGACAGGAAGCGACCCATTACACGAGGGCCTTGATGTATCCCCCATCGACGACATGAAACAAGTATCATGATTGAGACAAAATGATGGTGATGTAGAACTGGATCAAGAAAAGGAAAACATGGAATGAATGCTTAAGAGTATTGTAGCAGATATTAATTGAATTAATTCTCTTGAAAACGCGGACGACATTGAATGGAGTTGGTAGCATTGACCCAAAACTGAAATGGGGGCTCTGAAAAGGTATGATGGACTGAATGACAAGCAGATTACCCAACAAAATAGCCATGGGGATGAAGTGGAAGAGTTTCATGTTCAAGAGAGAATAACTTCCATTAGCAAATGAATTACCCTATTTTCCCAAATTCCCCAACCATACCAGTCAATACCTCTTTATTTTTTAACAAGCTTGAGGAGGATAACATATACTTGACATGTAAGTTCACACTTTGGACGAATCCCTCTGAGTATATTTAATGAACCCTGAGAAGGAATGGTTCGACCTTTTCATGTTCGACAAGTCCATCATTCTTTGATGTTTTAATGAGTCCAACAAACGTAAAAATCAACATCTTTCTCATGTTTAGAGAGTTTGAAAAGAGGTGAAAAATAAAACTCCAGATGTCCCTTTTCGTAGATAGTCTCTCAAGTCCAAAAACGTAGAAAACAATACTCAAGAGAACCTCTTAACAATGTTTTTCTAATGTATTCATTTTTTGTAAATAGTCTATATTAGTCCCAAAAAGGGTTAAACTTATACTGAGTTGACGTATTTTCATTTAATTTTACGAGTTTGAAAAGATAAGTGCTCAATGATCTTTGCATATTTTGGGAGTCTGAAAAGACTTAAAAGAGGACTCCAAGGGGTTCCTTTTTTTTAGGTTTATTGATCTCGAAAAAGAGATAAAAGTATACTCATTGGTCAAAATAACATGTTTAAAGCATGATAAAAATCCATTAATAGTTGTCGACCTACTCAAAACATCACAAAAAGGATTAAACATACATGTTTCATAGTAAAAATGAAACATATCTAAGTAAAAACATTAAATATGAATAAAATAATCCAATAAATGACCACAAATACTCAAAATGACTATTCATTTTCACCATTTCATATTTACCTTCAACAATGAGAATTCTGTGCACTTTTTCCCTCGATATTCTTGAGTTGATTTTTTCCAATCCAGTGGACCATTTCGAGTACCATTGCTTCCAAGTAGGAGATAAAACCCTTATCTTTATTTCCATGGTTCCTTTTTTTTATTTCATACAATTTTTTTGAATTTTTAAGGGCCCTGGGGTTCCAAAAACACGCCCTAGGACCAACAAACCCCCAAAAAATCAAAATATATATTGCACCTAGGAAGACTATCATTGTTGGGAGAGGTGCAATGCTCTATCATGCACTACTCGAGTGCGTTTGGTGCAAAATGCTAAGTTTTTTATCTGTTTTCCCTCAATTTTTGTCATTTTTTTTTCATGAAAATGATCCTAATGAATCTCTTATTGATGTTTCATTTGTTCATTAGCACACAATGGAATTCATTTGGAGAGAAAGAGAACATGAATAACATGATTTAAATGCAGCAAATGATCCTACTACTATCCAGGAACTGAAACATTGTGGATTGCTAAAATTATTCTAGCTTCATGTTATGTGTCAACATATGGAATTGTTGAAATATCTTGTTCATTCATGGGATTTTCGGGTACAAGAATTTAGGTTTGAGGAACATCTACTCGAGATAAAGGTAGAAGATATCTACTTTCTGATAGGTTTATCCAGGAGGGGCACCCCCATCTCTCTCCTAGGTGGGAGAAGTGGTGGGGAGACACTGAAATATTATATCGCTACCTATTGCAGACCTCGATCCAAACTATGCTAGTTCTTTTGTGGAAATGGATTACCAAATAACACCTCCTTAAAAGTTGGTTGTTCTCTGCAAATGATCACATAGATAGTTGGTGTTTTTACTGACAGAATTTAACAAATAAAAGCATGATTAGTACTAGATGTAATGCATGTAGAAACATAAGCCTAAAAAAAATAGACAAATAAAAAAAAAAATACTCAATGGAGCAAACATGTCAATATATCAATGGATAAAGACTCCCTTTATTGACTCTTGGTGGTAGAATAATACAATATAATGCTAAAACACCTAAAGAGAATCCTTTGATCTATGGAGCTCAAATATCCTCACCAAGGAGGTCCCTTTCCTTGGTCTCTTTGCAAGCTTCTCCTATATCTCAAAATAAGTGTGAAGACACTCCAATGGTGGACTCCTCTTATCTCACTAAGATGTTGGATTTCTTAGAAGCAATATGGACAACATGCTAGTGCTCTCACTTCCCTTGATTCAATATTGAAATGTGTTGTTGATTTGTTAGCAATGTGGCCAACATAACAATGTCTCATATTTTTATCTTCCCATGGCTTGTTTATATAGAATGTTTTTGAACTCATCTTCCCTCCCTTGGTCCAAGACTGATAGTGACCCAAGAGTAGGAAAAGAGGATTCCTTTGAGGTTTGCATATATTCAGGGAAACCTCAATTCAATTGTCCTTGACTAGACATAACAGAGAATCAAATCCCCAAGTGTTGGAAGTGGTCTTGGAAAATGACATTTCGTCCTTCCCAGGACCGCGCGACTTTCAAAGGAAAAGGTGTGTGGTCTGTGAAAAATTCCTTTGTTGCTAGTGCACGGTCAAGTATTTCTCACATAATCTTAGGAAAATTTTGAATTTTTGTCCTTCCATGATCTTCTCTGCTGGAAAAAATTCAGGTGTACCTTTTTCTGGGCATTTTCTAATGTCTCTTGCAATGTATGGTTTTCTGGTGTTAACAGTTACCCCCTGATATATGAGGTCTAGGAGAAAGCGTATAGCCAAAATACATCATGTTTTCTATTCTAAATTAGAGTTTGCAAAAAAAATTTGAGAGAAAGAGAGAGAGTAACTTGCTGCAGAGATGAGTAGGGGAACCCCTTGACGAAAGAGAAAGAGTAACCATGCTCTATAGGAAATATTAAGTGATAAAATAAGAAATTTTTCTATGAGGCAGGTATGTCCCATGCTCATTATGATGACTAGTTAATACAATTTAAAAGATATTGATTTTTTCATGTCACATTGTGGTAAGTGACCTATTGTTGGTTGGTAATAATCACTGTTGACGCTCTCAAGGGCATTTTTACTTTGAAAAAATGGGTTGAATTTGGTACCCACATGCATTGTCTGGGTGAAGAATTTTTTGATGAGGTGCTCAATATATTCATGGGTCTTCGAATTTTTGGAACCTCCCGTGTATTTTGGTTTAATTATTTCTAAAAAATATGCTTACCAATAAACGGGTCTTTGACTAAATGGAAGATTGTATTGGTTATGAAGTATGATACTACCTTGACATGAAAACTTGTTTTGATTTCAAATGTCAGGTGGATCAATGACATCAATGGGAAATTTTGATTCCCATTGTGCCATCCAAGGATGTTCCCTTATTGGGGGGAAACCATCCAAGGTACTGCATTAATCCTAGAATACTTTTGGTGAAGTCGACATGAAAGAAGCCTCAGTCGTCCAAAACAAGTGTTGATACAAGGGATCAGGGTTTTAGGTGAAGCAGAGTGTAATATGGTGGGTTAACAAGCATGATGGTGAGAGCTGGCTATAAATGATGGCTATGGAGAACTGGCTCGAGTTTGGAGTTATTAATGAAAGTGGCAGTGGTCAAAATAATTTCTGATAGGGTTAGCCCTGGAGTCGGTAGGACACCAGGGTGGGTGTAAGTATGCTCTAACTGACGTGATTGGGCCTTGGTAAAGAATGTGCAAGCTCTAACCAAGGGTGAATAAGAACTACAGCCGGGTATGAAACATAAAAATATGGGTGGAAGTATTTTTCCTAAAAATTATTTGTATACTTTCCAAAAGAATGTAAAAGTGGTTTGGATGTACAAACATGGAGACGGGTTCCCCATTAACATGTATGGTCCTACATGGTGATGTGAGGGAAATATTTATTTCTTGAGGATGGGGGCCCCATTGTTTGGTCTCGGTGTGGGGGTGATGAGGCAGATGAAATAGCACATATGGACTATGTTCGTGGGGGTGTGATAGGCCAAATATGAAACATAGTAATGTGTCTTGTTGATTTGTCGTAAAAACAATGGTGGTGGCCCGGGAGTAGGTTTTAGTATGCGATGAGTGAAGAAGAATGAGGTTGATAAAAAAGGGGTATAAATGAGGTGGTTCCCAAGCTACAGTGGGTGTTCATGGCTCTTCATAGCAGATGGGGGTCTACGAATATGATGGGATCCATGAGCAGTGAGGTTTTATCGACCATCGTGGGTGTTTATCATGTGCAAGGTGAGGTGATGATAAACATGGTCGAGATGATGGACCCTATGTTGCAATTTGGAGAAATGATGTCAGGATATGAAACGCTTAAAAGGAAGTCTGTCATGTTGAGTTTAGAATGATTCTTTCTCTTGTACTTTCTTCGTTGAGGTGTTGATAGAAGCACGATGTTTCTGATGTACCTGCAATATCTGTTGGCTAACACCCTAAGTGAAAGCATATTTTTAAAACATATAAAAACATGTGATGAAATGAATTAAAAAAATAAGAGGGCATACCTGAGATGAAGTTTGGGATGTGCGATGGGCCAAAAATTGAGTTTTGGTAGTAACTGGAACAGAGAGTTCCAGGTTGAATGATGAAGTATTGATCCTTGTGTCTCTTACGGTTTTGAGAACGAATTTCCTGGGCTCTAGTTATGGGCTCCAGAAAATGGAAAAAAGGGAGATATATAGGCCAAAAGAGCCTGATTTAAATTCATTTTCACTAGTGATCTTGAGAGGTCAGAGGTTGTCATTGGAGAATTTATTTTCATTGCGGTCAGGCCAAGCACCCATGATGCGCATAGAGAGGCCCAGATAAAAGCTAGAACCTTATACTTTTTATTTTTGTAGCTTGTAAGTTAGGTATGCTTTATAGGGGTCCCCTATACAACCTTTTATGTTTTTGTCTAGGAGCCTGCATGGGCGACTCAAATAAAGTCACGCGGTTCACACGTGAATCACTACGCTTTATGCGACGTCCCCGCTTAAAAGGATGATGTAGGTGCGTCGAACGTTGTGTCCGTGTGAGGTACAAATGCAAAGTAGAGCCATTTTTGTGAAGAACATGTGCATCGGCCGACCATGGCGGCCGACGTGCCTGTTCATTAAGCAAACACCCATCGAGGTGTTTGTTTTTCGAACAGACATGTCTAATGCGCACATCTTTTAAGGCTTAAGATGTGTGGTCTAGAGAAGGATTTTTTTATTATTTTTCAGCTAACAAGGTTCAAAAATATTTTTTGATGTGTTTTGGTGGCAGGATGATGTGGAGAGAGAGATACTAGACCACCCTTCGTGGTCAAGTGGCTCAGGATATAGGTGTTCATGAGACTCTAGCACGATGGGGGTTGCTAAATTTTCTGTAAAACCCCATCCTGAGATCCCAGGATAGGTTTTCACGATTCTTGGTTCGCTGCTAGGATAGAGGGCGACAGCTTATGGTAGTGATATGTGCTAAGTTGGCTATATATTCTTAGCTATATGTGTATTTTATGACCAGTATTCTGCCTCGCAGGGAGGTATTTCCTTATCCACTGCCACCTGGGCCGATGAACATCTAACATTGGGCATAGCAGGAGGAGAATTGTGGGCCTAATTCCATTGTGTATGGATGTATTTTTGTACACCATAGTAATTTTGACATATAATTCATCTCTATCAATGATTGTGGACTTGGTGGGGTCAGCTTTGCCCCATAGGGTATAAGGGTCACATGTAGCAGTTCTTCAGCAGTTGTAGGTGGGGCATTTCTTTGATTGAGCCCGCTTGGTTTATCTAGGTATCATATATCAGCTTGCTTGGGTACAACGCGGGAGAGCTCAGGCCTTCTGCTACACCAATATTCTTTGTAGCATTATGTATGAGAGGGCCATCATGCTACAACCCTTCATTGCAATGTCGCTTGGTCCTTTAAGGGATCCTTGGATATGAAGATGGGAGCTTGCTATCCCCTGACATGGTGGGGGTGCTGCAGGGAGATATTGGAAAAAAATTGTGGAGGGTTGGTTTGATTCGAACCCTCAGCTGATCTTAGAGTTTCCCTATCATGGTATGGACTTCCATGGTGACCTTGATATGGGTATTCCTCGTGGTTATGCATGGGGGCTGGAAGGTATGATATTTATATTTTCTTCATTCGATTATTTGTTTACATGTATATATATGTGTGTGTGTGTGTTTTTGTGTGTGTATTTTTTATGATGACACTAATACCATGTTTTTTTACTTGCAGATGTGGGTCCTAGTGGACGACCTCTAGCCTACCTAGTAGGAAATGATCCTCAGGGGTGGGTGTTCCATGGGGTAGCACAGGATCCATGGATACCACGATATGATAAGCCATCACCCAGGCCTAGACCATTGGTGTCACCGCTTTAGGTGGATATGGGTGGACCCTCAGGGGAGGTTACTAGTGTTGCAGCAACTGGAGATGTTGTGGGTTTGATTGCCCGCGCTAAGGACAACGAGGCTCGTGTTGAGGCTACACAGGCTCATTTTTTAGACTAAAGAGATACATGGGAGAGGGTAGAGACCCTGACCCGAGGGATTCCCACTAGGGGCTTTTCTGACTTGGACAACTTGATATGGATACAATGATGGCCCGTGAGTGGGAGCATCATCTGAACTTGCACTAAGTAGCTTTTGCGGTGGTGACTATTTCTCCTATCATAGCTCCTGGTGTGGATGTTGGTCCACAAGACCCAGTTGGAGGGGCTTAGCGCTAGACTTACTCATGTATTTACAAGGGCAAGCACCCATTATGAGGATGCTCTCCTATATTTTTGATGAGATATTTTTTTTCCTGGCGATGAGCCAGTGGACTCATTTTTTGTATACTGGGACACACATATATCTTTTGATATATAGATGCGATATATATTCTGATGGCTCTCATGATGTGTCGATGTATATTTTTATGATGGATTTTATGTTCGTAATATAATTTATGCTGCTTATGGTTGATGGCATATATGTGATGCATTCCAATCTAGGATATGGTTAGCTATGCGATCAACTACATGATTATGATCTCTTGGTATATGTGTAAATGTGATGTGATCAAAACTACGGGCTAATCTTTGTGCATGCAGGGATTTCCTAAAGAGGTGTGAATCATGCACTTGAAAGGTTTGGTTTAACTATGATACAACCAACTGGGAATCAAGGAAGACATGTAAATGGAAGATGCCTTGGAGGAAGGAGTCACTTAAAATTCCTATGGCATCATCATATTATGCTTGATTCTTAGTGTCTAACTGGATACACAACTCGTTACTGAGGTACGGTGACCGGTCAGGAGAATATATGGCCCAGGTGACGGCAGCTAAGTTTTATGACCATCGAGAGGCACCATCAGCAACTCTGAAATGGTAGATTGGAAAATGATCGATCTATGACATAGGATGAGAGAGAATGATTTTAGAACAATTCCATGATGAGGTGATCATCATACAAAATTATGGTGCATACATATTCATTCTATGGTATTGATACCCTTCTTTTATGGGTGAATTTTTTTAAGGTAGAGTCCATTGACGGGGTTTTTTATGCATGTCCTGTCATGTTCTAATAGAATTTATGATCCCTTAAGGAGGAAATTTTTGATGATATATGGACCCTTCCATAATGTCTCAAACTTCCTGGGTCCTAAAGCTTCTTGTGAAATATCATAGTGTAGGACTAGTTCTCCCTCAGTCAATGACCAAGGGGTGATGTTGCGATCAAATGACCCTTTGACCCTTTTTTGTGGGCTTCGTTATGTTGGAGAGACTCTCGTCGATGAGTTATAACTGTACCAACCATTTCTCTAAGTGCTTAGTATCATTGAGAATTTCAATGGATTAATATAGGGTGGGGATTTTTTGTTCGATGGGAAGCACAACCTCCACCCCGTAGACTAACTGGACGAGTGTGAATATTGTTGACGCTTTGATTGTTGTACAGTACACCCACATGGCTAAGAAAACCATGTGCTACCAATTTTTTTTGTGGTTGTTCACCGTACAGTGCAACATTGTTTTAAGGACTTTGTAAATAACTTCTACTTGGCCATTAGACTGGGGGTAGTATGGTGATGCAAACTCGTGTAAAAAAAAGGGTGTTGGTAAAATTTGTGGAATATTTATTTTTTGAAATGTTTC
Source organism: Pinus albicaulis (assembly GCA_034641835.2). Taxonomy (NCBI): domain Eukaryota; kingdom Viridiplantae; phylum Streptophyta; class Pinopsida; order Pinales; family Pinaceae; genus Pinus; species Pinus albicaulis. The sequence continues at coordinate 276,780,912 of CM076575.1, read as the reverse complement.
CGATTATCTGACACCAATTCCTAGGGGACACTGAACCATGTGATGATGTGATTGAATAAAACTGCACGACAGTTTCTGCGGTGTTGTTGTATGTAGGCATGGCTTCTGCCCATTTGGTGAAGTAATCAACGACCACAACTATGTACTTGTGGTTTTTGGATGATGTGGGGTTGCAAGTCATGAATTTTATGCCTCATTTACAAATGGGGCTCGCTATGATGGCTGGGTGTAGGGGAGCTAGAGGGGCTCACACCTTCTGACCATAGTGTTGGCATTGCTCACATATTTTGATTGCTTGGATGAAATCGTGAAAAAGGGTGGGCCAAAAGTAACCTACACATAGGAATTTTTGAGCGGTTTTCATCCCTAACAGTTGATTTCCGTAAGCCCCATTGTGGGATTTTTTCATGACTTTCTCAGCTTGGTCGTGAGTGAGGTTTCATCGTAATAGGTGTCAACACCTTGCTAGTAAAGGACATCCCCTAAAATAAGGTATATGGGGGTTTGAAGGCATATGCACCTTCGGTCTTCATGAGTGAGCTAAGGTTTGAACTTCTAAGTTCATAAGAAAAGTAGGATATTGTCATACCAAGGGTCCTTCTTTGTCACTAAGAACAAATGTTCATCAAGTTGTGCATCTTTAACGGGGGATCCTTGGGTTCCTATTGGGAGGTCAGTGATGAATTCGGTGAGGATGAGTGCCTTTTTCTTTTAGGGGAGATAAATTTTATAATAAAACCCTCCAATATAACTTCCCATCAGGCGTATTTATTATTCATCATACGAAAAGTGAGAAAATATTGGATGGGGTTGATAGCTGCTACGACAGTGTTGGTTCAAAGGATGATATAACGTTGAATCTTTTGTACGGCATGTACTAGGGTTAAGGCTATTTTATCTTCTAGCCCATACTTCAATGCAGGCCTAACTAAGTTTTTTCTTATGTAATAAATTACTTGTTCCTTGTTGTATGGTCCTTTCCTAGACTAGCACCCCCACAATGGCTACATCTGACGTCGATAGAAATAGCATGTAATATTTATTGTGGTTAGGTGGGTTGATGAAAGGAGCTGGAGAAAAGGTGTATTTTAACACTTCAAATGATTTTTGGCCATGTTCATCTCATTGGAAAGGAATATCTTGATGAAGGAGACGCAAGAAGCCCTACGTGCAAGTGGCATAGTCGGGGACAAAACATCGTACGAATTTGGAATTACCCTATAGGCTTTGTAACTTCTTCAATGTTTTTGGAGATGGTACTTCTTTGATCACCTATAATTTGAGAGGGATGACTCTAATACCTTGCTGGGAAATAATGAATCCTAGAAATCTTCTGGTGTTAACGCAGCAAACACACTTCAGAGGGTTCAATCGTAAGCTATATAGTTGACATTGTTGAAAAACCATGCGGAGATATTTTAAATGGTCATCAGACATCTTAGATCGCACAGTGACATTGTTCAAATAAACGAGCATGAGATGAGCCAAGTTGTGAAATATGTAGTTCATGGCCTGTTGGAAGGTGGCACCAACATTTTTAAGACCAAATGGCATAACTTGGTATGCGAAGGTACCCCAAGGGGTGATGAAAGCGGTTTTGTATCAACCTGTATGTCAAATATGGATTTGATTATACCGTGAGAACCCATCCATAAAATATAAGGCCCTGTGACTGGCTCAAGCATCTATGACTTGCTCAATGAATCATGTGGGGTAATTATCCTTGGGACAAGCTTTGTTCAGATTTTGGAAATCAGTACAAACATGGATGGTGCCCTATTTTTTCATGAGGGGTACAAGGATAGAAACCTAAGACGTGCAAGAAATCGGGTAGATAAACCCAACTTTATTAATTCTATATATCTCCTATTTGATTTCTTATGCCTTAGAAGTGTGTAATTGGAATTTTTTCTACTGGACGGGAAGGGCGCCGAGCCATGTGTCAATATGGTGTTCCACAATGGTGGGACAGATGCCTCACATCTCCGAGCAATCCCGCACAAAAATATCCCTATATTATTGTAATAGGGAAGTGTATAAGGCTACTTCATCTAGAGAGCATGTTTCCCCCAAGGTGATTTCTTCGACCTTGCCAAGTATTTTTGAAATATTCACCTTAATGGTAGGTGAAATATTCAACATGTTACCTTCCTCAAAATCATCACGCATGGGGATAGGTTTTTTGAACCAATATACTTTTCCTAATGGTAGAAAATATTTAGTTTCTATGGCTTTGATATCATAGGTTGGTGTGCTTCTAGGTACGAATGATTTTTCCAGTAGAAAAAAATGAACGATGATGCATGGCATCCCATGGAAATTCAGGTTCCATCATGGCCTTCAGAATATCTGTGTCGGAGCAAAAAATATTATCTAATGGGGAATTATTTTATGCGAGGTTGTGAGGATGGAATTTGGGCCTAGCAATGTTGGTCAACAAACAAGAATATAATTATGTGGTTGATGTCGTAGAACTAAGCGAGGTTGAAAAAGCGTAGATGGGGTGGGTCTACACCGTCAACGGTACTATTACAGGTATGGTAGTTGTAGAAATATCGACACCAAAAAATGATGTGCAGACAACAGGAATCATGGTTCCCACGAATGATGAGATGAATCACATGTGATTTTGTGTGTTTTCAACATTAAGTGGCAGAATAATTTCCGTGATGATTTTTTTATACCGGATGAGGGGGGGTTTTGTGACCTTGTTGGTGTACAAGGTGTTAGGGTCCTATAATTTATAGGATCACAAGGTGATTAAATATTCTACTTAGTCACGTGAAATTGTAAATAATATTGCATGTTGCAAATATTTCCAAAAAAATATAAAGAAAAAATAAAGAAAAAAAATGAAAAGAGGTATTTGAAAAGAAAAAATAGAATAAAGAAAAACGAAATAAAATTAAAAAATAAACAAAAAAATAATAAAAAAATAAAGATGAAATAACCCCATGAAAAAAAATAGAATTGAAAGGGATGCAAATTTAAATGCCACTACTTGATAGAGAGTTTGATTTTTTTTAGGAATAAATTGAATGTTGTGTTCAACTTGTTTAAAATGCCACAACCCTGAGTCATTTCTTAGATCATACAGTGTAATCATTATCAAACAATTTTCAATTTCTGTTAATTAGATTAGTGAATAAGTTAGCCAAACTGTGTAATCTTGGCTAATATTAATTATGTAGATGAATAAGTTGATTCAATTATTTAAGCTGAATCAATGCAAAAAATGATAGATATGAGTAGATTAGGTCTTTTTCCCCTCAAAGAAAATAAAATAGGGTCTACACATCTAAATACACCCTTGATTGGTTGGAGTTAGTCTTAGGATTAGGATAAAGTTGAGTTAAAAAGGTTCAAAGGGGTAAACGAGGTTAATTTTACATTATGTGGCCTTTATCCTAAGTTTAGGATCATAAGTTTTTATCCTAAGTCCGGAGGCATTATTTATTTTAGCGTAAGTTTTATGCCCATGTAATAAGGTTCAAAAACGACAAAAAAGGCATCTTTCATATGTAGTTAAACTTCGCACTCATATCGGCATTCTGATCACTGCCTTCACATATCAACGAGAAACTGTGCATTTCGCCGAAACGGTGTTAACGCAGCAAACACACTTCAGATGGTTCAATCTGAGCTTGTACCCATCCATCCTACCTTTATTGGTTCGGGGGGGGGTTCCGAAAATAGGTTTCCTCCGACCTGGTCCTACCCCTACGTGTCAATCACTCAACATTTCACACCCCCCTCCCTCACAAACCACTTACCTCTTTGGGCCCCCTCTGAAATCCGCCAACCCCCATAACTTTCCTACCATATCTTCATGTGCACTCCCCTCCACTCCTATCTCGACACCTAGCCATGCCCGGTATTCATTTATTGTTTCCCGGGATAACCGTTTGAATTCGATAACGATTGCGTGCCTCCAACAGGACTGTGCCATCACCATAAAACCACCTTTGCGGACCATTTTCACTCCCTTTGCTCACAGATTTCTCACTCGACCTTATTTTCGAAATTATGTTGACACAGTAAGCTTCCCTAGCCAACAAAGAAACCAGTCAAGCGTAGGAAAAAGACATTGTTGCCACGAAGGAAACCCACAGTAAGTGATTTTCTAGACTTCTTCGGTGAGGAAATATTCAGATGAGTACACCTTCAAAGATTACATAGAGCATTTCATTCATCGAGTCATGAGTCTGTTGACCAGTAATGCGGAGCCAAGAATCAGTGATGAGATTAAGAATATTTTGCACCTAACTGAGCAAGCCAAAACATGATATTGGTACCTCTATCAGAACTACATGGAAATAAGAGTGTATGGGTGTGAGTTTCCACCATACAGACTGCCTAAATACCTCCCAATGAGATTATTTTCTCTTGATTACATAAGGCAGACGATTAATTCTAATGAGATACATTTTATTTCAGCCAAAAAGAAGTATTAGTTCAGAATAAAGACACTAGTTGGTCCCTTGATTTATAACAATAGGGCAGCTGGTGAAGAAACATATAAGCTCCTAAAACAAATGAATTTCACTTTGAGCTTTACATGGTCTTATGACCCATTTGGCCTAGTCTCCAAATTGAGGGTGGAACAAAAAACCACTCCTTATGTGCACACACAGAGGCCAGAGATATAAATATATATGAATCAGTTAGAATGGACAGAGAACACCTTACAGGAAGCAGAGGAGAAGCTCATGTACACATCTACTCTACAGACTCCTACTCCTCAAGAGAAGAAAAATAAGAGACAAAGAGATAAATGGTCCCCTTCAGTTGCAGGAAGCTCATCAAAGGAATTCAAGATAATCTACAAAAGAGAACTAAAAGGAGTCCTGACACAGATTTGGAAACAGAATCGGAACAACAATCCACATAGTCATCAAAGAGCTACTCTCTTTTTCACAATCAGGTAGCATATTCATAAGGTCCCCAGTAGCATCATCAGTGTCACAATATCATTAGGACCCAACCCAAACATTTGGGCTAACTCATGGAGATAAAGAGAAAAGTATTTTTGACACAAAGAGATAAAGCTCAAGAATGAGATCCTTATCGGAAACACCTACTCTCAATTCTAGAAACAAAATACCAGTGCTCAAAGAAGGCTTCTATCACCCTTTGATGCATACAAGGGAAGAATGCAACTGGAATTATTACAAGCTCAGATTCACATCCACGGACAATTGCTGACTACAAGAAGACCTCCTTTGAATTTGATACAAAGGACATTTATCCCATCGATCATATGGAGATGCATAACAAAACAAGAGAGATGATTTTTTCCACTTTGAGTAACTCTTCTATGAATGCTTCAAAGTTGCAGGTGTCTTTTACTAATTTTCAATCTCAACTAAAGATTGAATGGATTTTATCTCTGGAAAAGGACACAAGAGTCAAGTCATTAGAAGATCTGGTCATAAAGAAGGAGAATAATCTAGAGAATGTCAATGCAGATGAAAAGTTGATCAAAAAGAAAAATGTTGATATTGTGGCACTTAGAAATCATCTAAATATGCTAGCAAGACAAAGACCCATAGACAAAAGAAATAGGATAATCAGAGAGCTAGAAGGAAGACATGCTCAAGTTGATCATGGAGCAGAATGCACAAATCCGAAATATGGAGACAAAGATGCATAAATTAATCAAAGAAAAGGAACAAAATGCACAGTTGGCCATGGTTCCTTTGGATGTAGTGCCCCTCACAGTAATACCAAATACAGGTACATCAAAAACACCTCCATCAAAATCCACTAATTTTGCAAGAAAAATCACAAAAGTAATGGAAGATATGTCCATAAAAAATGAAGAAATCAAGAAGCTGCAGGGAAATATAAAGGCCTTACAGGAGCAGAAGAACAAAAGTGAGGCCTCACACATGGCTGAGGCACAAAGGTCCCAAAGATTGATGGAAAGGATACAAAAATTAGGAAAAGGGACAGGTATGGACTAGACCTTGGCCCAAGCAAAGGAGAAAATATGGACAGACATCCTTAACTCAATGAATGAAATTTAGCCTTCCATACAAATCATTTTTGAACAGAAGGATTTGATACAGAAAGCTACAATAGCCATTGAATATATCAAAGAAAAATTAAATGATAATCCCACTGAAGCCACCAACATTATCATATTTCTGAATTTTAAGAATAAATATGATCCAAATGAAATGGGAGTTGAAGATAGAACAGAAACAATATTTGAATTCAATAAGGCTTTTACCAAAAAGAACCTCGTCCTTTAGATGGAAGAAAAATGTCAGGGGCTGGAAATTGGTGTTAATAGGTTTTTCAATAGATTTGAAGTGTTGAACAAAAATGGATTGCCCATTTTATTTGTGATAAATGATTGTTACAAATAATTTTGTCACCGTCCCTGAAATCCCCATCTTGCACATTGGAGGATCATTTCTGTAACTTAGATGAAGTGTCATGCCTTGCAAAAAGTGTCATTGCATCCCTTGCCATGAGAAGAACATTTCCTCTGTTGACTTTTCCTGGAACAGACCATAAAAAACACATGATTTTGGGTTGGCGCTGGTAGGCAGTTATGGCATCACGCCAATAAAGTAAATTAACATTGGGCCTTGCGCCCATTGGCGCTCTGTCTCAGTGAGCTGCCCGCACCGAGTTGTTTTTGGAAATTTTCTAAAATATAGAAGCAAATTTTCCATGCTAACTACTTCGTGAGCAAGTCATCTTGTGTAATATTCCCAAATTTTCACATAATATTTGGAATATTAGAGTTCTTAATTTTCTTAATGAATTAAGTAAAAAAAGGGTGGAGGGACCCATAATCCTCAAGATGAATAAGTATCCACTTTTTATGTGTGAATGTGGATTTATTAAGCCTAGATCTACATAATGGGGTAGTGGAGCAACTACTAATTTGAATGGAGTGGAGATCATGTCCCATTAATGAGATAAATCATAGAGTTTGAAGCAGTCAACTAAGATAATGGAAGGCATCTAATGTAAGATCATAGAGCATTCATGATGAAGTGATGGAGGAAGTAGTGCAATTAATGCACACATGATGGAGAGGGTGCACATTGCATCTAGACATGATGGAGGACTTGTAGAGACAGTGCAGTCAAACATGGAGGATTATTTCCACATGCACAGCGCAGTTTAGAGGTGTACCAAGGCATGGGAAGGCTCATAAACTATATAAAAGAGATGAAGGCAAAAATGGAGGCATGATTTTGATTATTCATGTAAAGGTTTGTTTAGATCTGGAATTGTCATTTGAAATTCCATGCTTTCTTTGGTTGTTTAGCTAAGATTGCAAGTGATGTTTAGCACTTGGTGTTCCTGGTCAGGAATCCCACCTCTTTCATTGAGTAGCTCTTGGAAGAGTGTTGTACTTCATTCATCATTAGGCATTGGTGCCACATTATTTCCATTCTCTGTAGAACACATACCTTCAGGAATTACGCAATTTCTGAAGATCTGTTTGGGAGGTGGAGGTTGTCTTCAATATTTCAGCTGGAGAACCGCTATAGGTTTATTCCTACCAAATTTGGCTTTGAAAATCATCATTCCCAGGGCTTCATTTCAGATCTGGCATCAGAAAAAATATTATTGACCTCCTATCAGCAGCAGTCCCATCAAGGATTGTGCAGTCCATCATTGCAGATCCAAAGGAAGAAGGAAGTTACTAGTATTTCAGCTAGTAATCATGTAAGTGATCATCCCCTCACCTTTCCATCACCATTTCCATTAGCCTAGAGTTTATTGTAGCATATTTAAGCAGGCATAGAGCCTCTCCCTCTTGTACAGTGCAGTTTTTGTAGCAATTTCATATTCAATTGTTGCAACTTGAAGGAGGAAGAAGAGGAGGCAAGATCTCAAGTTCCTAGCTTGTAGATCTGAAGGAGGGATCAGCCCTCAAAGATTAGATCTGGTTGTATAACATATTGCAGCCATATTTGGATGAGATCTACTCTCAGATCTGTATGACCCAGCAGTGAAAGGATCAAACCCTAGGAGGGAAATTTTCCAAAGTTGTAGATCTGGAAAATCCTTTCTAGGTTATCTTGGGTTCCCATTGCATTGGCTAGATCTTGAATCTTGACATCATCAGAGCTCCTGAGCTCCATAGATCTGCATTTCCTTTTGTAGCATCTTCATGTACATCATCAGCAAAAGGTACAACACATTATTTCTTCCTGTAAGCTCGCCAATTACGTATTTCTAGTTGTAGCATGTTTGCAAGGTGATTCTACGCCATCTCTTTGGCTAGATTCCCTCATATTTTGTACATTGTGTAACTGAATCCTCTCCACATAATAAAAAGGCGTAGCTTCTCTATATATTCTGATGTTGTCTTTAGATTTATTGTTTACTTAGCTGCATTTCTTATATTTTGTTTTAGTATTACTGCATTCTCCCTTTTTGGATATTACGGTGGAATTAGAGGATGATCTTTGGCTCAGCTTGTGGAAACTTCATCTTTGCATCAAAAGAAGAAGCAGATAGATGAGATCTATCATGAAGGAGGATTGTAGTTTTTCCACTCCTCTCTTTAGATCCATGCAATATCTCTCCAAAGAGGTCAATCGAATGAAGAGGGGAAGGAAAAAAGGGGATCCAAGAAGAAGATTTGATGAGGAAGGTCCAAGCACTTCCTATCAGCAGCAAACAAGATCGGAGAATCGTAGATCTACTATGCCCACTTTCTTTGAAGAAGGTGAATGGTATAGAAATGAAGAAAGGAAAGAACCTGAGACTCATGAGACTCTCAGTATATATCTTGCAGAGTACAAAGCACAGTCTAGAGCATTCAAAGAGAGTCTAACTCTCCAAGAATTCTTCGAACTCAAAGAAGAAAGAAGATCCTATAGTAGCAATAGAAGAAAGAGGCACAATAGATTTTATTTTCCTACATTTGATGGATCTTCCTAAAGCACTGTTAAGGCCTAGAGGAAAGAGTTAGATATATTTTTCATGCTACATCCTGTGGCTAAAAAAGAGGTTGTCCAGATTGTAGCACTTCATCTTTATGGTGAAGCCAATGATTGGAGGTTTGGTCACATGGAGCATGCAAAGGTGACTGAATATTTAGATTCCTTTCACAAGTTGAGAAGGAATTTTGATGAGAGAAAACCAGAGATGTGTCATAAAGAGACATTTCCTAAGGAATAAGGGAGGATGTCATTCTTGTCACTCTCGACAAAGGGTCACTACATTCACCACCAGCTGTAGAAGTACTTGCATCCCAAGAAGAGACACTTGAAACTTTGCAAGATAGACTTGAGCTCTTGACATATAGATTCCCATGCATGAAGAAGAGGAGGAAGATTCCAGCGCTGGTACAAGGATAGAAGAGTATCCATCACTCTTACCAATAGTTGGAGACACCATTGTCCTGGTTGGAGGAATTCTTGTGTTCTTACAAGAGGTTCCCACACATCAATTGATCCAAGGTATGCATGCACTTTCATTACCTATTGTTTCAGTAGATCTTATTGAAACTTATGGATACATGCCATCAAGGCCATTGCATGACAAAGGATTAAAACAACATGTTGATTTGAAGCAGCAACATATCACAGCATAGAGGACCCTTGATCTAATCAAGGGGGAGACGAAGAGCTATTCCAGCTCATCATTTTTTAGCTACATTCAACCCTTTGAGTTGAAGTGTAGAGTTTCAGAAAATGGGATGAGCATGATCCTATGTACAATGATTGGTTATGAGATCAGTATTGTGCCTTGATTTGAGACAGCATATGTATTACCATGCAGATCTACAGCGCTGTCACTTAGTAGCAGTGATAATGAAGGGGCCCCATTATTATTTGGTCATTCTGAAGGTAGCTTCACTCATGAAGCAATGGAGGTAAAGATGATAAATGGTAAACATCTTGAGATGAGGAATATTTTCTCCTTTCTTGATGACACTTTCTCAATGAGCATCTCACAGCTCAAAGAGACACTTCTACCTGCAGGCCATTGATGAGAGGAAGGTCTCATTAAGAGATCTCATTAGAGGTGTGCTTCAACATTTCATGGAGTGCAAAGTTCTTTATCAGTTTGAGGAGAATGGTATTCTACAAAGGGAGGATACCATGTTTATGCAGAAAATAATTCATCGTCCACATGGGGATGAGTGGGTGAGAATGATAAGAAAGGGGTTGCATGAACACTTGTAGATATATTACATGGGCCAGCAAGAAGCTTGGCTACGTTCGTTGCTCTTGGGTGAGTTTGGTTACTATGCAAAGGCTCCTATTTCCTTGATCTGTGCCTTGAAAAAACTCATGAGATGAAGAAGGAGGCATGGTTGCGCTGGCTGCTTTTGGGCGAGTATGGTTACCACCCAATAGCTCATATTTTTCTGACTCCTACCTTGTGTATCAATGATATAATGCAGCAAAATAAGGCATGTTCACTTTTGTTGAACATGAGAGAGTTTTTCCATCACATGACATCCACTATGTCTATGTATTTTAAATTGTGTAAAACTTGGCATGGTACTCTCATGATGTGTATTAATGGTGCTTACTTGTATTGAGCTAATATGACATTCCACATGTCTATTAGTACGTATTTACTCCATGATGCACATGAGGAGGAGAGAAGGCAGCAAGATCTCTTGTTTCTTTGGTTGCTTTTGGGGGAGTTTGGCTTATCCATCTTGCATGAGGGAGATGGAGGATGGTAGCAAAGGGCCTTACTCCGGTGGTTACTATTGGGAGAACATGGTTTGACACTTTGGTCTACACATATGTCTCTATTTCTTCGTTTTCATAACATTGGAATGATGCTTGGAACCAATAAGGCCAACAGGGCTAAAGATGAGGGCATGTCAATGCTCAATGTACTTCATGAAACATGGGATGAAGAAATGCTTTGTGAGATGGGACTTTTCCTTTGTGAGAAGAACCACTTTGTTTTATGTATCTCATGTATTGATGATGATGTTGGACATCATATGGTTGTCACTTGGTGCCTCAGGGTAAAAGAAGGACATCTAACCATAAAGTTGGAGGTCATTCAATGCATTTTTTAGAAACAACTTTGGAACCAAACATGCATGACACATTGCATCAAATGGAGGAGGCATTCCTCATGTGGATACCATTTGGAGGGGAATAGATGGATTTTCATCTACTTTTGCAGTTTCTTGAGGAAAAGCAACAATTTTCTGGGGAGGACTGTAATATTCCCAAATTTTCACATAATATTTGGAATATTAGAGTTCTTAATTTTCTTAATGAATTAAGTAAATAAAAGGGTGGAGGGACCCATAATCCTCAAGATGAAAAAATGTCCACTTTTTATGTGTGAATGTGGATTGATTAAGACTAGATCTACATAATGGGGTAGTGGAGAAACTACTAATGTGAATGGAATGGAGATCATGTTTCATTAATGAGATAGATCATAGAGGCTGAAGCAGTCAATTGAGATCATGAAAGGCATCTAATGTGAGATCATAGAGCATTCATGATGAAGTGATGGAGGAAGTAGTGCAATTAATGCACACATGATGGAGAGGGTGCACATTTCATCTAGACATGATGGAGGACTTGGAGAGACAGCGCAGTCAAACATGGAGGATTATTTCCACATGCACAACATATTTTAGAGGTGGGCCAAGGCATGGGAAGGCTCATAAACTATATAAAAGAGATGAAAGCAAAAATGGAGGCATGCTTTTGATTGTTCATGTAAAGGTCTGTTTAGATATGGAATTTCCATTTGACATTCCATGCTTTCTTTGGCTATTTAGCTAAGATTGCAAGTAATGTTTAGCACTGGTTGTTCCTGTTCGGGAATCCCACCTCTTTCATTGAGTAGCTCTTGGAATAGGGTTGTACTTCATTCATCATCAGGAATTGGTGCCACATTATTTCCATTCTCTGCAGAACACCTACCTTCAGGAATTACGCAATTTTTGAAGATCAGTTTGGGAGGTGGAGGTTGTCTTCAGTATTTCAGCTGGAGAACCGGTGTAGGTTTATTCCTACCACCTTGGGCTTGAATATCGGCATTACTAGGGCTTAATTTCAAATATTGCATCAGGCCAAATATTATTTGCCTCCTATCAGCACCATCAAGGATCGCGCAGTCCATCATTGCAGATCCAAAGGAGGAAGGAAGTTACTATTATTTCTGCTAGTAATCCTATGAGGGATCATCCCCTCACCTTTCCATTACCATTTCCATCAGCCTGGAGTTTATTGAAGCATATTTAAGCAGGCATAGAGCCTCTCCCTCTTGTACAGCATAGTTTCTATAGCAGTTGCATATTCAGTTGTTGCAACTTGAAGGAGGAAGAAGAGGAGGCAAGATCTCAAGCTCCTAGCTTATAGATCTGAAGGAGGGATCATCCCTCAAAGCCTAGATCTAGTTTTCTAGAATATTTCAACCATATTTGGATCAGATATAGCTTCAGATCTGTATAACCCAACAGTCAAAGGATCAAACCCTAGGAGGGTGATTTTCCAAAGTTGTAGATCTGGAAAATCCTTTCTGGGTTATCTTGAGTTCCCATCACATTGGCCAGATCTTGAATATTGGCATCATCAGAGCCCCTAAGCTCCATAGATATTCATTTCCTTTTGTAGCAGCTTCATGTACATCATCATCAAAAGGGACAACGTAGTATTGCTTCCTGTAAGCTCACCAATTACGCAGTGCTAGTTGTAGCATGTTTGTAGGGTGATTCTAGGCCATCTCTTTGGCTAGATTCCCTCATCTTTTGTACACTGTGTAACTGAATCCTCTCCACATAATAAAAAGGATCGACTTCTCTGTATATTCTGATGTTGTCTTTAGATTTATTTTTTACTTAGTTGTAGTTCTTATATTGTGTTTTAGTATTACTGCATTCTCTCTTTTGGGATATTACAACTTGGGCTGTTCGACTAAATAACATCGAGCACCTTCCTTTGGATTCTTGTTTCCTCCTTTTGGGGCAAACTCCCAAAGGATAATGCCTCCCTTCCACCATTTGAGGGATCCCAACCTCCTCCTCTCCTTCTATAAATACACCTCTCTCACATAGATGCAGCAAGTTGAATAGGAATTGCCAAACATTTTGTTGAAACAGTCTAATATAGTTGGTGTGAGATAGAGCAAAGAGAGAGAGACCCCTGTCTATAGATAGCTTAGGCTTTATTTCCTCGCCACATCCAAATTCCCTAGCAAATGCTCGAGACAAATTTTGACTAGACCTATTGAAGGAGGCTACAACTCCAAGGCTCTGGTTGTAATCTCTTTCTTTCTCTTAATATATACATGACTGATGTTTTTGTTCCTATCTTGTCTTAATGTGATTTATCTTACAGAATGCTTTTAATTCTCCTTGACTAATTAGCTAGTTATAAATGCAAATATTTTCTTGTATGATGCTTTTTTCCTTTGATCTTTGTGCAGGCATCCGAGTACCATTGTTGAAGGATTGCAATGTATCGGAACGAGGATCAGGAGACCACTGCTACATCTACGAAAAACGTGTTGGATCACAGGTATGACAACCTATCCTAACCCACTTCATTCATTAACTAGGAATTGACACATTAGCATGTCCTCTTGCTGCTAGACCCACCCTAGGGCTAGAGGGATTGCCTTTGTCCACAGAGGGGATTTACCTACACAACAATGATAAATTGATTAGTCTGGAGGACTGCAACAAGAAATTGAAATAGGTGGCCAAGGATAGTTCCAATTTTGTAGGTATAACAGGCAGCATAACAGGAAAATCCTTTCTTGAAGCACTGGAGAATGGTTTAACCATACAGCATGAGGTAAATCGTACTTTTATCATCAAGCACACTTTTTCCAAGTACAATGAAGTAGATGAAGTATACAGGAGAGTGACTAAGTTGTCTATTATGAATGAAGAAAGGTGGGATAAGTTATGTGAGTTGATGGATTAAATGAGTAACTCTATCTTCAGTCAAAGGATCAACAACGCAATAAGGATCAAAGTGACAGATCAGTAACAACATCTTTCAAATCAGGGCCATATTTCAAATAGTTCTAACTTTCCCTATTAGTTTGTAATAAGATATATAATTTGTTTAGATTTTCCTAAAATATATCTTGATCAGTTATGACAAGGCCTTTCGTAAATAGTTGGATAAATACTTCCGTTTTCGAAGTATTCAGTGTTGATTTTTGCATTCCATAAGCTATTGTACTTTTCCATATGATGGTTTGATCAGTAATGAAAGGAATATGTCACAGGATTCATGTGTTGGACTATTTAGTGAAGTGATTCTCACTCTCTATGTGTTTATTTCTTTGTTTCCATACTTATGTGTTCTTAATCTGAATTATTTTTCAGAAAGCTGATGAAAAAAATTCATTGAAAGATACACTCTAATTCTAGTTGTAGATAATTTAAATGTTTTCTTATGATATTAAGTTAAAGAATTATTAAATGCTCTTTTTCTTAATTGAATCTATTTCTCTTCTATTACACTTCATTTAAATCTGAAAGATCGATTTATTTCAGCTACCTTGCCCTCTGAAAACCTTTTAAAGATTTGAGATAAATTCTTATTAAGTTGTAGAATCCATAGCCCAATGGAAGTTTAAGAATTTAGTCAACCAAACCAATTAAAACAAATCTCAAACAATCAAACAAACAATTGAGCATTAATAACTAGCCTAATATCATCAATACAAAAAATTTAAATCTGACAGAGAGATCCCTCTCTAAGTTTAGGAAGGCTAGATCCTAAACTCCAAATTAGTTGTGTGGTTACCTCTATGGTTTCTTCCACAACCTCAGAAATTATAGAGTGATAACATAGTTGCGACCATACTGGGGGAGAACACATTGTGAACTTTTGCAAATCCATTTCCCTGGTTAAAGATATTTATTTCAAGAAAACTAATGTTTTAATTTTTAGAAATAATGTTCATAGGTTATGCACCTTTGTAAATAATAGTGCCAGTGTGTGTTTAAAAGTTTTAGCTCTGGCTCCTAAAATAATCTACACTAGATCTCATCATGATCTAGAACCTGCTAAAATTGTAGATGACCCTGAGAAACTAATTATAAAAATGAGTTTAGCTTAAAGTTAGGGAAGTAGTAGTCTCCCACCCAGAGAAAACTCTCTCCCTAATATTTTTTTCACTTTAGAAGATATTGATATTGACATACCATTTGAACACGGTCTATTTAAAACAAAGTATGAGAGTTTTTTTGAAGAAATAGTGTTTGATCAATTAGTTCTGCAACCCTTTACATCTGAAAGTAAACCTATTGAACCAGAATCTGATCTACAAATTCTCCAAAGTTTTGAAAAATTACAGGATTTAGTATCTGACCTTGGTCAAGCTATACATGAAGCTTATGTTCGACAATCTGTTGAACTCTTTGCATTAACAATAGTAGCATCTTTAGCTTATTTTCCATCATTTCATCCTACCTCAGCTAGCCCCGCTTCCTCTATAATCTCCACTAATTCATGAATATAATCTCATATAGTGCTTCAACCTATAGTAGGAACTCCTACACCTACACCACTCATACCCTCATCTATCGTTCATCCACAAATCCCAATCATGGAAGCAACATATGCTTCCTTGGTTTTGGTTGCACCTTTGCACAATATTCCCCAGGAATACCAAAATAAAATCCCTTAGTTTGATGTTACTAGACCCATCATTTCTCAACACCATGTTGAAAAAATGATTGATTTTTCTGATCTTCAAGAAGTTGGTCAAAATGAGACTATTTGCTCAAATTTTAACCGGAGAAGTTAGGAAATGGTACAGGGCCTTAACACCAGCCACTCTAAATGATCTCAATTCTTTTCACCAGTCATTCCTCGATAGATGGGAGATAAATAAAAACTCCCTTCAGATCCTATCATAATATTAGAACATAAGAAGGTCCCCTGGAGAGAGCGTGCATGATTACTGCACCAGATTTAATAATGTTTGCAATGCAATTATAGTAGACATTAAGCCCCCTCAAGGTTCAGCCCTAATTAAATTCCTAGATGGTTTCAATGCTGACATGTCATACCAATTATGAGAAATAAATCCTGCAACCTTATAGGAGATGCAGAGAGATGCTATTAGTGTATAGGAAAATTTGTTAGCTAAGAGAGCTAGACTTAGGACTAAGAGGAGAGTGACAATTAAAGAAGAACCATCAACATCTATCTCTGATGCTAAGGTATATTCTCTATTTAGAACAATGGAAAGAATGATGGAGAGAATCAACATTACTAATAACACCCCTCCAAGAGAAAATCAACTTGGTCCTCAAATTAGATATCCTAATTTTAGGAGGAATCCGCCACAAATTAAACAAAGAGAAAAAAAGGGACCATACTAGTTGTTCATGCCTCCTTTTCAAGAAAACTATACTAATGAGGAGGGTGAAACAATTGAAGACATATACAATACTCAGATCAACTTAATAGGGATAAATGATGATGATTTAGTGTGTATTACTCAGGAATAAAAAGAACTTTTTATTCTTTCACAAACAAAAGTTGATTCTGAAGAATAAAATGACTATAAACAAGGTTTTGAAAACACTATCATGGAATTCCACGGGCATCACAACCTTGGAAGTTAGAAAACCACATATATCCCTGCCAAGAATGCTGTTGAAACTCAAGGTAAGAAGACAACCGATACTCCTGCAAATAAAACTCATAAGATTCTTCCTAAAAATACTCTATAAAATCCAATTAAAAATACATTTGATACTACCTCAAAAACAACTCAAACAGATGTTCCAACCACTAGCCAACCAAAAGAAACACCCAAAAAGATGTTGTTGAAAAACCAGATTTCCTAAACATGAGTAAAGTCTAGACATCTTTCCAAATTGAAAATGAGGTAGAAAAGATTAAAATACCCATTCCACTAACATAGCTTATGAGAAATAATTTATATAGGTCCCAAGTAATGAAAGCTCTGAACATAGGGGAAAGGGCAGATACAATCAATTTGAATGATGAGCAACCTAAACTTTTGTTTGGACCTAAAGTATATGGAAAATTGCAAGAAGGAGGTGTACCTCTATTCTATATTAGTGTGAGCATTCATGAAAAAAAAATTCATAATGCCATGCTATATTCAGGAGCATCACACAACCTTATGCCTAAGGTTGTCATGGAGAAACTATGACTTGACATCTGTTACCAGGATTAATCCCTTTTGCGGACAATAATGATCTCCCTAGTACTGCAACGAGTAACTAGAAACAAACAGACAAGACAATGGTGCTTTCCTTAGCCTATAACTGAAACATGAAACATGTAGTATGCGAAAGATCACTTACCTATCAATGAATTTCTTGTATAAGTCCTTTCAGCACTTTCCACAACCATATTTTCCTCAATTCTTTACAGTCTCTCCAAATTCTTTCCACATCTTCTCTATGATGCACCAAAAGAGATCTGCATAGACAAAAACATTCAAAGTGATCAAAGCATCTCCAATATAATAATAAAAAAAATGAAATGCTTAGTCTAGCATACAACATATAAATGAATCAATAATCAGTTATAAACCATGTGACTGATTAAGGAATCTCGCAAATAAAATCAAAATATACGCAATTAGGAAAGAACAATTACTTTGTATTAAAATAAAAAAGGAAAATAAGCTTACAACCTGGTGCCTTGATGTCACAAGCCTCTTCCAATGGTATCCTTTCCTTCCCTTGATGATAAGCTCTTCAGACCCAAAACCAACAGCATGATTTTACCAATCCAAGTCTCTAATTCCCTCATTCCTTTAGTCCTATGTTGAATCTATAAGGAGGATGAGGAGGTTTCTAGCTCCACTTCTCAAGGGATATGATCCTTAAGAAAAGGATTTTAGTTCCATATACCAAGGGAAGAGGTGCAGGTATGTAGCAGTTCAAGGTTTCTAATTTGGATAATATTCCTCAACCAAAGCTTCTAGAACTCAATTTTGTATTTTACGTGTGTGAACGGACCTGCGCACTTTTTGTTCAGGAAAACTGAGCATTTTCGTGCAGTTTTTGTTCAGAAAAACTACACATGTGCGGGTTTTGTTCACGAAAACTGCGCAGGTGCTCAAAAATGGTTTTTAAGAAATCAAACCCAAAATTCCTTTTATCCCTGGTATTATTTTACTTCACGCTTTATAGGGGATTCACTTGAGACACACCATTGGATGGCGATATATCTGAATTAACAGTCAAGGTGAAAAATGTTAGTGTAATAGATTGCCCCCTAAAGTGCAAAGCCAGAAAAAATGTTTGATGACTGAAGCGCTTTATCATGTCAAAGGTTCGGATCATAGACCAATTGGTTGAAGACCTTGAATAAACAACCAAGGATTACCATATCATGCTTTCATATAAACATCACTGAGGTAGGCATTCCCATACTCAAAGTAAACATAAATCGATGAACTAGTAGGGAAATACATAAAGATCCATGTCAATAGTATACATAGTATGGATGCAGCCATCAATGGGTCTTTACCTACAATCATGAATGTTTAATAACTCCATGCAGCCTGGATGGATGAAACTAGATCCAAGGTCTTGATCTCCATCTCATTGATGCATGAATCTGACCATGCGAGTAAATGTCTTGAAGTCGAACATGGTAGAAACCACTTGATTACTGGTCAATGACGTGAACCGTTCACAAGTGTGAGAGAAACCACCAATAATTTCAATGGTCCTCAAGGTACTCCCAGTACAGTATATGGAGTGTGATTAAATTTCTTGAAGTCGAACACTCGTAGAATCATTCGATTGAAGGTAAATTATGAGAACCTGTCATTGAAAGTGAGAAACCTGCCATTAAGGCATGAGGGCCTCAAGGTACTAAAAATGGTTTCTAAATCAACTTCCTAGATAATGAGCTAAAGTTGATAGGAAGTAATTTGTCGTAGGAGGGCCTACGACATGAAACTTCATATTAAGTTTTTAAGAACAATATTTGAAGTGATTTGGGATTAACTCAAGGATGACCGACGTGATTGAAGGTTATGAATAGCAAGGTAATTTTTACTGAGGTTGGACTTCTCTTTAACATGTTGGCGAAACCACACTTAGAATTGGTAGCATTTGACTCAACGATAATACCCAAAACTAGCTGAAGACTTTCAATAAGGTTTGATTAACTCTGAGGCAAATGGATTTCCCAACCTCGACACAGATGTGATAGAGTGTCATGTTCAAGAGCGACATACTGCCTTTAATAATGCAAAAATTAATGTTCTTTCCCAATTTCCCCCCACCATTACTGGAAAGTACCTCTTTATTTTTGTCAAGCTTGAGTATGATAAGATTTTCTTGTCATATAAGCTCATCCTTCAGACGATTCCTCCGAAGTATTTTTAACGAACCCTAGGAAGGAGTGGTTTGGTCCCGTTGTAATCAACGGGTCTTGTACTGTTTAATTTTAACAAGTCCAACATAGGATTATCTCGGTGTTTTTCAGTTTTAGGGAATCAAAAGAAAAACATAAGGAAACTCCATGATGTTCTTTTTCATGAATTTAGTCTCACAAACCTGAAAAAGGATAAAATTATGTAGGAGAGAACTCTATTGACCATGTTTAATCAATGTATACCTTTTTCGTTAATAGTCTAATTTAGTCCGGAAAAGGGGAAAACTTATACTGAATAGACGACAATTCATATACTTTAACGAGTTCGAATAGTCAAGTGCTCGACAATATTTTCATGTTTAGAGAGTTTTAAATGGGCTTAAAATAGAACTCCATGGTTTCACTTTTTTGTAATTTTTATCTGGTTCTGAAAAGTGATATAAATGTACTCATATTACTGACTTTCATTTTAATTAATGAGCCGGAAAAGATAGAAATAACTTGGAATTTCATGTGTTTTACGAGCATGAAATATAGCAAAAGAAACTCGTGATTTTCATGAGTTTAACGAATCTTGAAAATAATAACTGAAATGGACTCGATGTAGGTTTCATTTTTATACAAGCTTGAAACATAGGAAAAAATATTCTTGAGAGTCATTTCATTTTTACACAAGCTTGAAACATAGGAAAATTGTGCTTGAGAGTGGTTTCATTTTTACACAAGATTGAAACATAGGAAAAATCATGCTTGAGATAAGTTTCAATGCCCCCCAAGTGTAACCTGCAAGAGCACATTCCCCCCACATTTCATTCACCTAAGTATACTATTAGTTACTAATAGCTCCATGGAATGAAGGTTCATTTACGATATCATATGAAAGACTCAACTTAATTAGGAGAGGATTTGTTTCATTTTTTAAATGAGCTTGACACATGAAAATAACTATGCTCATATAACTTTGTTTCATTTTTTAACGAGCTTGACACAAGAAAAGGAACTATGCTCATGGGAACCTGTTTCATTTTTAAATGAGGTTGACACAGGAAAATAACCGTCCTCATGAGGATCTGTTTCATTTTTTCACGAGGTTGACACAATAAAGAACCATCCTCATGGAAACCTTGATCATGGATTCCAACTGGAAGGAACACATGTCAAGAGACGCACCTCGATCATGGCCTCCAAGAGGTCTTCATCAGAAGGAAGAATGGATCTCTGGAAGGAACCTATGTCAAGGGACTCAATAGGGATAAGAACATCGTGTTCAAATACTCCTATAAGCTTCATCATGTCAATTACTATATCTAAGTCAAAGGAATTCGAGCAAACAGTGAGAGGCTCGCTTGCATCGGTAACTAAAAACATGGAACTAGTTGCCACATAATTAACCCATGGTGGGGTAGATACCACTTCCGTATAAGGAAAATGCAGGGGTGTCGGATGATTGGTAGTCGAATCAAGACTAATGAATGAAAGCTGGTGAACAGTCACAATTTTTCCATTGTGATGGAAATACATCACGCGAAAGAGTGTCGATATGGCATCTTTCTTTTCATAGACCTAGTCTCGCCCAAGGATAAAATTGAAATCCAAGGGGCCTCGGACTACCATAAGATCAATATAGACAGTTTTACGTTACAAGGTAATGGGAAACTTAGGAAGGATCCCTAAAGGTTCAATAATGGTTCTGTTAAAATATGACATATTCTGTGTAACAGGCACAAGTTGAGGGGAACTCAAAGCTTGCCAAGCAGTTGAGGAAAAAATACTAAAAGAAGAACATTCATCTACATTCATGCAATGAAAATTCTTACCATAAACCTTCACAATTATTTGGAAAGGGATGGAAGAATGAAGACGAGGTTCTGTCAGTTTATTCCAATCAAAGGAAAGACCTCACTACTTGGAGGGGGTTATGTACAAACAAGTGAAATGCCCCCTGGCATAGAAGAATATGATGTAACAAGAAGAACTTGAGTGATATTAATTTCACTCTCTACAAGGAGAGTGGGATCGACCGAATATGAAATCAAGTCAACCACTTGATCAACTAATGGATCATCAACCTGAGTGATATGATTTTCACTCTCCAATGGAAGAGTGGGATTGACTTCAATCACTTCGTGAATTGACGATACGTTGGGAGAAATTTTATGGTATCCAGTTCGATTTTTTTCTTATGGAACAATAAGGTTTTCCAACAATTTTGAGGCTTCATCCATGTGAGGGAAAATGTGAGTTTGATGACTCCCTTTGCATAAATTACAGGGAAATCTAACTATACCCTTTTTCCCAAGAACCTAACAATCATTGTTTGATGGATCGACAGTAATTTGATAGGATTTTTCTGACCATACTTCCATGATCTTAGGAATACCTGGAAAATTGATAAGGAAGTGGTCACCCTTACAAATCTTGCAAGGGTATTTGGGTTTACGACGCATGTTGGAGGTTTCCTCAACACTACCAACACTTGCAGCCATGGTTGGTTGGTTGACTTATTTCTTATATTTCTTCTTCTTCTTCTTCCCTTTCTTCTTCTTCTTAAACACATGGTTACTCGCATCAAGGCTTTTAATAAGCGAAAACGAAGAAAGGGAGGAAGACATGTTGGGTAAATAGGGTAAAGGGTTAACATGAGGTTTGTGATGTTGAGACGGTGAACTCTGCTGAGGTGAAGCATCAGGTTGAGGTGGAACAATTTGAGTATTAGAGACCAACGAAGTTGAAAATAACTATATCGTTAAACCTATGGTAAATCTAGGTAATGACAATGTAGCCATGTAAGGAGGACCAACGTTTACAAAGCAAGGAAAAGTACTAGGATTCTCGTTAAGAGGGGTTCCTTGGTTGGTAAATTCTAGAACACTTTCCATTAGATTCAACTTCAGTGCATTTTATTAACAATTTAAAATATTAACAATTCAAATCCACAATCCACACCTAAGGTCTCTAAAAAGTAAAAACAAACAAATGAACATGTGATATCAAATCTAGGAGTCAAACCACACACAAACAATATGTTTCCACAATAACAGCACTAGTTGGTGATGAAATCCAACGTTGTGGAAATTAAAGTGGAAAACTGGCAGTTGGAATAGTTACCCTGACAACCTACTTAATGAAATAGTTTGGTGCAAGTAGCTTCACTATGCCATCTCAAACTGAGTGCCCTCCGGAAATTCCAAGTGATTCTAGTCAACGTATACTCCAAGTACAGTGGGATATTCCCTCCACCGTCACCTTGGGAAAAATCATAAATATTATGGCCACTAAGGTCACCAACTAAGACAAATGTGCCTGGGGGGGAATTCTGCGATCCGACATGCACACAAGGGTAGAGTATCAAACTCAACCCCCTGAAATCTCCTCGACATGGTGAATCTGAGTTTTGCTAACAAGTGATCCCAGGCTCCTCAATAATGGTTAATCCAAGGTTTACCATTTTTATTACGTGCACATATTCTATCTTCACCAATGAAGTAGGTATGATTACCTCATTGGGTCCGACATGACCTCGTGCTTGAATATTTTAAGAAGAGCTTCCCACAGTACAAATGCAACAATTGGATTTCCCTACCGTGATATGCTACTTGTTTGTTTTAATTTCTTTGGAAAGTTTATTAAAACCTATTCCAAAGCACTAGCCTAAGCTAAATTAGTGGAATGAGCCCTAGAAAATGTAAAAAATATCTAGATTGATTTTTTTAAGCATTATGTTATTTTGGTTGTTTTTTACTCAAAGGGTTAATGGATATGAAACCAGTTGTGTTGTGACTTGACCCAAAACTGAATGTAATCGAATATGATAATGTAATATTTTCACTTCTATGAATCCTAATTAAAGTAAGGAGAGAGGTTCCATTCACTTCCAACAATGAAAAAATTGATAAATAAGAGAAAATATAACAAATTCTCTAATGCACTAATTTCAGCAAGAAAAACTAATGCTAATCAATTCCAAGAATTTTTTTATTTTTTATGTTTTAAAACAAGCATAAAAACATGTAAATTCAAATCAGGGCTATCTTGCAATGAGAGACACTATCTTTTAAACTAATGAAATAACTCTTTAAAACAGGCATAAATGAATATATGATGAGATTTACTGAAAGAAAAGAGATTGACACAACCAATTCCAAAATTGAAAGACTCTTTTTTGATAGATCGGCAAACCAGCAAAACTCAAAACCCAAACTGTAAAGATAAGTGATTTTCCTCAAAAATACAACCAAAGAAACTGATCTAAATCTACTATTGAATTTTCCAGAATGTAAACTATGCAACTATAACCTATGCATAATTTAGTTGAAAACTATGCAAATTTAATATATGCACATATTTCATTCATATTCTGAAAAAGATAGTTGAAAACCCCTTTGCGTCCTTCTTTCACTCTTCATTCTTCATCGTGTCCTGAAGATGGATCCCTATTGGGATTCGAAACTTCGACCATTGCTTTATCACACTGTGGAAAATCCGGAAACTTCATTAATCGATAACCACGGAAGCTTGAAATCCAAAATGAGAATTCTAACTATGCAAATGTAATCTATGCAATTGAATTCTCAAACACAAGATGATTCCAAATCAGCGAAAGAAAAACAAGACTATTTTCCTTCACCAATGAAATCTAAGGAACCAATCAAGTGTAAGAAAATAAAATTTGGTGATAATTGCAAAGGTCAAAAGTAAAAACACTCAAAGGCAATTAACACTTAGACACAATTTAACCCCCATGAAATTTTTTTTGCAAAAAAAAAAGAAAAAAATGCAAAAAATTGTTAATAAACTGAGACAAACCTCGAAGTAATGACCAAAGGAAATCAAATTAATAATTTCTCAAAAAATAAAATTCAAAACACCCAATTAACTTAACAGAGACTTAATGAGACTATAATCAAGCTAACAAGATCATAAAAACCAAAAATCTGGACTTAAATTAGAGAAACCTTAACTTTTTCAAAAAATTTACAGGGTTGCGCAGGTAGACAACAAATTTCAATGTGCATGTGCATTGTTTCTAAAGAAAATTTGTGCAGATCTGCGCTCTGTTTCTGAACAGAAACCGCACAAAGCGAGAAAATTAAGAAAAAAATTTAAAAAAAAAAGTTTCAAACCCTAAATTTCAATTCTTAAAAGGGTATAAATACATCAAAGGTTACAAAATGACACATAGGATAATTCTTTCCACGATTAATACCTCTTGCGGACAAGAGCGATCTTCCTAGTACTCCAACGAGTAACTAGAAACAAACAGACAAAAAAATGGCACTTTCCTTAGCCTATAACTGAAACATGAAACATGTAGCATGTGAAAGATCACTTACCTATTAACGAAGTTCTTGTAGAAGTCCTTTCAGCGCTTTCCACAACCAGCTTTTGCTCAATGCTTTATAGTCTCTCCAATTGCTTTCCACAGCTTCTCCATGACGCGCCAAAAGATATTTGCATGGACAAAAACAATCAAAGGGATCAAAGCATCTTGCATATAAAAGAAAATTTTAATTAAATCCTTAGTCTAGCATACAACATATAAATGAATCAATAATTAGTTATAAACTATGTGAGTGATCAAGGAATACCACAAATAACATCGAAATAGATGCAATTAGGAAAGAACAATTACATTGTATTAAAATAAAAATGGAAAAGAAGCTTACAACTCGGTGCCTTGATGTCACAAGCCTCTTCCAATGGACTCCTTTCCTTCCCTTGATGACAAGCTCTTCAGACCCAAAACCAACAGCATGAGTTTATGGATCCAAGTCTCTAATTCTCTCATTCCTTTAGTCCTATGCTAGATTTATAGGGAGGATGAGGAGGTTTCTAGTTCCAGTTCTCAAGGGATATGATCCTTAAGAAAAGGAGTTTAGTTCCATATACCAAGGGATGAGGCGTAGGTATGTAGTAGTTTGAGGTTTCTAATTTGGATAAGATTCCTCAACCAAGGCTTCTAGAACTTACTTTTTTATTTTATGTGCATGAATGGACCTACGCACTTTTTGCTCAGGAAAACTACACAGATTTGCACAGTTTTTGTTCAGAAAAACTACGCATGTGCAGGTTTTGTTCAGGAAAACCGTGCAGGTGCTCAAAAATGGTTTTTAAGAAGTCAAACCCAAAATTCCTTTTTTCCTTGGTATTATTTTACTTCAATATTTATAGGGGATTCACTTGAGACACACCATCAGATGGCAAGATATCCGAATTGACAGTCATGGTGACAAATTTTAGTGTAACAACATCAGAAGGTCGTACAAATATCTATACTATTTTGATTCAAGCAAAGTGAAGTGCTTAGGTCTCATGAAGGACTTGTGTGTTACTTTAGCACAAATTCCAGCCAAGATTCTGGTGATGGAAATAGTTGTTGCAAATATACCCCCTAAGTATGGCATTTTATTGTCTCGCTCATGGGGAGCTAAGTTTCAAGGAACCCTACAGATGGACATGAACTTTGCTACCATCCCTTTGTTTGGTCAGAAAATGAGTTTATATAGGGAGAAACTAATTAATTTCATGGTTAGTAGCCAAGGGAAACCCCACAAATATCCTTTATACTATGTCCACTCAGACCTTGACTCATTCATTCTATATAATGATGGGGATATGGAAAAACACATAGCCAACTTAGAAACTAATATCTGTGAATTCAAAGAAAACAAAAAAACAACAGTGGAACATGATACACAAGATAAACCTCTTTGGAATATGGACTTTGATGGAGTTGTTAGTAAAGAGGGATCAGGGGCAAGAATATGGGTTTCAAACTCAAGAACTAACCGTGCAGAGGGACATCCATATAGGCTAAATTTTCAGTGTAAAAATAACATAGCAGAATATGAAGCATTGATACTCTTAGTACCCTATAAATTATAGGACCTCAAGGTGACTGGATACTTCATATTTCGCGCAATGTTTTCATTATTGAAAGGATTTTCAAAATTCAAATCATTTCAAATAAAAAGGAAAAAAAAAAAGAAAAAAAGAGGGTATAAAATTAGAGAAAAGGAAAAGAGAAAAGAATGAAAAGAGAAAAATAAAAGGAAAAAATAAAGAAGAACCCCAAAAAGAAATAAATTGAAAGTGCTACAAGTTCAAATGCCACTACTCTTTAGATAGTTTTGTCCAGTCATGCAGTTTAATCATGATTAGACAGTTTTTGATTTGTTTGATAGGTTAGAAAATAAATATTTTCCGAACTGCTTAATCTTGGCTTATCAGTAGATAGGTAGAAAATGATATTGGTTCAACAGCTTAATTTGAACCAATAGGAGAAATAAGGGATAGGGGTTAGGTTAGAATTTAAAAGAAAATTTTTAAGGTCTGCAAGTATAAGTGCACCCTACAAAGGAAGAAAAAATGTTAGATGAGTAGTTCGGGTAGGTAGATATGCAAAGGAGGAAAAAACGAAAGGAAAAGGTGAAATGGGGACTTCAAAATCCTTTGAGGCAAAATCTATTTTATCCTAAGCCCTGTGCAAGTCCCGCCAAGCAACAAATTGCAATTTGCATCGACCAAACCGCAAAAATTCCTTGCCATTCATTCATTTCACAAAATCCTCTAATCACCACTAAATCACTCGATTTGCGATTTGTGAAATTCGGTGCGTCCCACCTCCTTACCACGTCACCCCCTCTCCCTGCACTGCCCACATCACAAGTTTAAATGTTTACCTCCATTGCTCATAACTAAATTCGTTGAGGTGTGATTTGTGATAACCGTGGGGCCCATCCCACCACGTCACCTCCCTCTCCCCGCACTTTTCACTTCGCAAATCTTAGCACTTACCTCCATCGTTTATAACTAAATTCACTAATTTTTGATTTGCGATATCCGTGGGCCCCTCCTTGCCACGTCACCTCCCTCTCCCTGCACTTCACACTTCATAAATCTTAGCACTTACCTCCATCGCTTATAAATAAATCCGCTAATTTGCGATTTGCGATATCTGTGGGCCCCTCACTGCCATGTCACCTCCCTCTCCCCACACTTCGCACTTCCCAAATCTTAGCACTTACCTCCATCGCTTATAACTAAATCCGTTGATTTTCAATTTGCGATATTCGTGGGCCCCTCCCTGCCACGTCACCTCCCTCTCCCCGCACTTTTCACTTCGCAAATATTAACACTTACCTCCACTTATTATAACTAAATACGCCGATTAGCTATTTGTGATATCCGTGGGCCCCTCGATTAGCAATTTGTGATATCCGTGGGCCCCTCCTTACCATGTCACCTCCCTCTCCCTGCACCTCACACATCACAATTTTTAATGTTTACCTCTACTGCTCATGACTAAATCCGTCGATGTGCGATTTGTGATAGTCATCGGGTCCCACCTCCTTGCCACGTCACACACTCCCCCCGGTGCTCATCCTTGGACCCAGGCCCACAGTCCCGTTAACTAGTCGCATAGCGCTAAACACCTCCCACCTTACCTGCCTTCTCCACCCCTCACCTCGCAATCGACGGCCCTCAATCCATTTCCCCCCCCCCCCCTCTCAACTGTCGGACGTTAACAAAGGGGGGTGTTCCAGAATGGGTGGTATCCACTACCACCTACTCCTTCATGTGTCACCCTCCCATAGTTTCGCACCCCACCTCTCTATTACTGCTTACCACCTGAGCCCCCCTCCGAAAATTTGTTTTTGTTGTCCTCCAAACCGATGCCTTCCTGTGATCGTTGTCAATGCCATCGTGCCACATCCTCAATCACCTGTCCACTTCACCCCATCACATCCCCTCCCGCCAATAGCACCGTTGCACCATGAATGGTCAGGCCATTATCCAATGGACCTGCGCCAGCTCAACAGTTACCCTCCAACCACATGTTAAAACTCAAATTCACCATGGCGCCAAAGTTTGCATTGCTGATATTATTGAATTGCTACAAGTTATTATATTTGCAGAAAATTACATAAGAGATCACAACCAACCACTCCGGCCGAAGGGAAAATTGCACATCAAAGAAGAAACAATCAGCACTCTTTAAGCCTGATTATAGTTCTCATCTCAGCTAGTTCATTTTTTATCCCAATCCCCTTTGGTCTTACCCCTTCCCTAGTATAAACTCATGATGTTTCCCCCTTCTCTATTCCCCTTCTCTTGCATCCCATTCTCCATTGCAGATGAAACATAGATTAAAAAAGAAAATCATGCCTCCCAAGGCAGATTAACAGCGTTTCAATCCCATGGTCTACCCTTAGGTAGACTTAGACCATATTCCCCTGGCTGACAATGATTACAAGATTCATGAGATAGTGTCTGACATCGACTTGTTTGATGTCTAATGTTGGCTTGAGGATAAATTCATTGAAGAAATAGATGATATAGGCCTTTGGGAGACCAAATTTCCTTTTTACATTTTTCCCAGAAGCCATAGCTACCCTGAGCTAGTCAGAAAATGTCAATCCTGCTATGACATCAACCAGAGAGCCATAGTGAACCCCTCTGGAGAAATTTTATTTTACATCAGTGCCCCATCCATTCATTAGATGATTCAAGCCCCCATTGTTTAGAACACTAACCCTTTTTCATGTGAGGCCCTTGTAGCTTTATACCAAAATCTAGATTTCACCAGCAGGGCCAAAACCTTAGAGATTTGCATGGCCTCCAATGCATCCATGCTTACCAAAAATCCTCCTTATCCATCATCCATATTCCCTAATAGAACCCAACACATCATCTCTATTTTTTCTTACTTTTCAATATATCACAATGATCAATCGATAGATGAAGCCATAATTGGTTTCTTGTCTATCCTCTCTACAAATGCCAAGCCCACTGTTATGTTCAACTATGCTCAGTTCCTTGCAGATTCAATCCATGATCTGTTCTTGAAGTTAGAAGGGTGTTGAATAATAAGAGTCTCATCACACAGCTAGAAGAAATATGCCATCAGCTGGATATTGGGGTGAGTAGTTTTTTCAACAGAATTGAGCCACTGAACAAAAGCAGTTTGCCTTCCTTGTTTTTCATCAATGATAAACTGATGCCCAGAAATGACTATGTAAAGAGGCTCATAGAGATCTCTGAGGACACATCCAAGCTCACAAATCTAAAACATTTCATGTCTGGGAAATCATTCTATGAAGTCATCAACAATGGTGTCTTCATACAGCATGAGGTGAAGCACATTTTTCAGCTGAAACCAACATTCATGAAGTACATCGAGACTGATGAAGTCTACAGGAATTTGAACAAGACCAAGATCCTGACTCTAGAGAGTTGGGAAAATCTATGCAGGCTCCAGGAAGGATGAAAACTCAGTTCAATGATGAAGTTGGCAGCCCAGTGAATTTTCAGTGTCAGCACATCCTGTGTATCAGATCCGACAGCACAGTAGACCGCCACAGCGTTAGATAATGGCTCCACAAGGACATCAGGCACCTGCCAAGAGGTCCATTACAATGAAGGGACACTTCCACTGTAACTTCAGAAATATGTCTAAAAATAGTCGCAACGCATCCATCCATAAGGGGCACAGATCCATTTTCAGTTACTCTTGTGATGAAAAAACCGATTTCTCTTTCGGTAACGGCAATCCGGTGCAAATAGTTTAAATATAAGTTTTAATTCTATAACATAGGGTTGGACCTAGGTTTTGTAAGCACTTTTCATTGCAAGTATTCGTACTTTTTTAAGCTGGAGCATCAATAAAGAGATCAGTCTACAAGATTCATGTGTTGTGTTGTCCTGGTGATGTTTTTCCTTAATTATGTCTATTTTTTTCCCACTGTAATCCTTTCATGTGTTTCATTTAAAATTATATTTGTAAAGTAGGAAGGTTATATTAATATTTGTTGTTTCGGAGTACCTTAATTCTTACTGTCTTTACAATTTCAATGTTTTCATCTGATATATAGTTTATGAATTCTTAGTTGCTCTTAAGTCATTACTAACAACACTTTTCCCCATCCCATAAATTCCACTCGGCTATAGACACCAATATTTGCAGCTAGCTTGCCTTGCATTTGCTCTGAAATTTGATGTGTACACCCAGCCTATTTTGACTCCATAGCCCAATGGAAATTGTTTAAAGAAACCCCCCTTAAATCCAACCAAGAACAATCATAAAATAAAAACTCTCGCTCTCAATTTAACTATCCTAATATTAGTAAATTCAAACAAATCTAAATCTTATAGAGAGATCCTTTTTTGTGTCTAAGAGGGCTAGATCTTGGGCTTCAAGTGGTTTTGATGTTCTTCTTTATAATTTAGTCTTGCCAATCTTATAAATTATAGGGTGATCACAGATACTATGGTTATTGTTGTTAAAAAAACTTGGTGCTAAAATAATTTCCATTCATAGAGATTCTAATATGATAATAAAACAAATCAAGGGATAATATTATGTTAAACACCCTAGATTAAGAGCCTAAAGAAATGTTGTCCTGGATTTTTTGGAATGTTTTGAAGAATATGGCTTATCAGTAATCCCAAGAAATCAGAATGTTCTGGATGATGGTCCGGCCACTTCTGCCAATACCTGTGAAATTCCTTTCTTTCCCAATCATCAATACACAGTGGAAGTAAAACACAAGGAAAGAGTCCCAGACAATGTTAGATATTGGCAAGTTTTTGGGAGTGATCAACAAATTGAGAATTTTTTGCAATCCAAGGATGAGATTGAAGAAGCCAACATTGATGTAGAGTGTGAGTTGGAAAATAATGTAAATGTAAATTTTGATTTAAAAATCAGTTAGAAAACCATGTAAATAAAGTAGAATTACCAGAGATAGGTCAAGAAAGAGAGGAACTAGAAATACTGCAATTGAAATATCATGCTTTACCCAAAGGATTAGTTCCCTTAGAAGAATTCTTCGACTTTAAGGATGTAGCGAAGAAACCCAAAATTGAACTCACAGGAGCTAAAGTGGAAGAATGCAACATAGCAAATGAACAAGACCCAAATATGGTAAAACTATCTAAATCATTGCCCCCTGATGAAAAGAAAAAATATATCAGTATGTTAAAAGAATTTATTGATGTTTTTTCCTGGAGTTATGAACAATTAAAATATTATGACGCCAACATAATAAAACACAAAATTCCAATTAAAGAAGACCAGAAACCTTTCAAAAAAAAAAATCTAGAAGGATAAACCCAATGTTGATGCCTTTAATTGAAAAAGAGATTAAGAAAATGCATGATGCTAATATTATAGTTCCTTTGAGGTACTCTAATTGGGTGTCCAATTTAGTTCCAACCAGGAAGAAGACATGTGAAATAAGACTTTTTGTAGATTTTAGGAATCTTAATAAAGTCTCATTGAAAGACAATTACCTCTTACCTAAGATGGATCATATTTTACAAAAGGTAGTTGGCTCCAATAGGATTTCAATTTTAGAAGGTTTCTCTAGTTATAACCAGGTTTTATTCCACCTTGATGACCAGCATAAGACAACATTTATGACTCCATGGGGTACCTTCATGTATGTGAAGATGCCTTTTGGATTGATGAATGTTGGAGCCACATTTCAGAGAGCAATGGATATTGCTTTTACTGATGAAATTAGCAGATTCATAGTCATATATCTTGATGACATTATTGTTTTTTCAAAAATAGATGAAGAGCATATGCTACATTTGAGGAGAGTATTTGAGAAGTGTAGGAAGTTTGGCATTTCCCTTAATCCCAAGAAAACACTATTTGGCCTAGAGGAAGGAAAACTTCTAAGACATATTATTTCCAAACGGGGAATCAGGATTGATCCCAGCAAGATTGAGACCATTTTAAAGATAAGTCATTGTAGGAATGTCAGAGAGCTTCAATCATTTATTGATAAAATAAAATTTCTAAAAATATTTATTCTAAACCTAGCAGAACTCCTTAGGAACATAACCAACATGTTAAGAAAATGAATAGAAGTAAAATGGATTATTGAGGCTAAGAAGTCATTTGACCAAGTTAAACAAGCCCTAACAAAAGCACCTTTGTTAATAAGCCCTGACTTCACAAAATATTTCATAATATTTTCATTTACCTTTGAACACACTATTGCAACAGTCCTCTTGCACAAAAATAATCAAGGACATGAGCAACCCATTGCTTTATTTAGCAAGGCTCTAAGATATTTTGCCCTCAAATACAATATAATGAAAAAGCATGCATTTTCTCTAATAAAAGAAATTAAGGATTTCAAAGTATATACTCTTCATTCTCACATTATTTCTTTTGTTCCAAACTCTGTAGTCAAAACTATCATGACTCAAAATGGACCTGATGGGAAGAGAGGTAAGTGGATTTCCATTATTCTTGAATATGATATTGAAATTAAACCCACCAAGCTCATTAAATGTTATGGATTAGCTAAGTTAATAGCTGAGTTTAGTTTTCATGCTTTGGATATTAATTTTGTAGCTGCATTGGAAGACCAAGAAGAGAAAGCGACTCCACAAATCGATGAGGTTTTTACAAACTCTCCCTTGTATGTAGACCTCATTTTTGTATTATCAAATTTACAAGGTCCTCCTAGTTTAACCAAAACGAAAGCTAGATTTCTCAAGTTAAAGGATATGAAATTTGGTATCTTAGGCAGTCATTTGTATTGGAAAGATATTGGTGGAATTCTACTAAATTGTTTATTGAAGGATGAGGTAGAAAAAATGATGCAGTAATTCTATGAAGGAGATTA
This sequence comes from Pinus albicaulis, assembly GCA_034641835.2. Taxonomy (NCBI): domain Eukaryota; kingdom Viridiplantae; phylum Streptophyta; class Pinopsida; order Pinales; family Pinaceae; genus Pinus; species Pinus albicaulis. The sequence goes on along the minus strand of CM076575.1, from coordinate 276,747,950 downwards.
TGGTGGACATTTGTATGGGAAAACCACTACCAATAATATCCTAAGAGTTGGTTTTTACTGGCCTACAATCTCTGTTTATGACCATAAAAAATTTACTTCCTGTCATAAGTGCCAAATGTTTTAGGGAAAGAGGAAACTACTGCCTTTACCCTTGAAACCCATATTTGTTGAAATTCCTTTCCAACAATGGGGTTTTGATTTCATTTGAGAAATACATCCACCATCCTCAGCCCAGCACAAATGTATCCTCACAACCATTAAATATTTCACTAAATGGATTAAATCCATACCCTCAAGACAAGCAACAGATGTTGTGATCATCAAATTTTAGAAGCCAATGTATTGTCCATATTTGGATGTCCCCAGAAACTTATCACAGAAAATGCATCAGCTTTTAAGTCAAAGAAAACGGTGGACTTCTATAGCAGGTATTAGATCACTCTAGGACATTCAACTACTTATTACCCTCAGGGGAATGGTTTAGCTGAATCCATAAATAAGAGTTTAGTCAATATCATTAAAAAAATGTTGGAAGACAACAAGAATTCATGGCACAATAAGGTGGTAAATGCACTATGGGCTGATAGACTCACCACGAAGAAATCAATTGGCATGTCCCCATACCAATTAGTTTATGGAATGGATGTTGACTTTCCAACCTCTTTAGGTGTCCCAGTTATGAAAATGACGCAAGAGTTGCAGGTGGAATCCAATGATATTCAGAGAAGGAAAAATCATACCATACAGCTACAACAATCTAGGGAAGATGTGTACAACAAAACACAATTCATGCAGGAAAGTGTTAAGAAAATTTATGACAGATGGACCAAGGCTAATGATTTTCAGTTAGGGGACATTGTTTTAAAATGGGACTCAAGAAGATAAGAGAAAGGTAAGCATGGTAATTTTTACAACCTATGGATATGACCTTATATCATCCATGCCTACAGGGGTCATAATGCATTTTTCCTCAAAGAATTGGATGGAACAGAGTTACCTGATGGACCTAAGAATGGCAGGATGTTGAAACATTATTTTTCACAGGAATAGAAGTGTTTCTTGATAAAATCATTGTAAATATCAGTGTCTTTAAATTTTTTTTATTGGTTTACCTATTATCGGAAGTTGAAGCCTACAGAGAAGGCCCTAATATCCTAATTAATGTGCCACCATAGCTACTACAACAACACAAAAGAAATTAGATGCAGAAAAGTGTTAAAAGAAGAACATTCAAGGCTACTGGTAAAAGGTTCTTGGCACCTCACAGGGAGAGTGCCATCCCCAACGGGAGCCACTGTTAGGGTCCTATAATTTATAGGATCACAAGGTGATTGAATATTCTATCTCAGTCACGTGAAATTGTAAATAATATTGCATGTTGCAAATGATTTCCAAAAAAATATAAATAAAAAAGAAAGAAATGAAATGAAAAGAGGGTATTTGAAAAGAAAAAATAGAATAAAGAAAAAGAAAAGAAAAGAAAAATAAAAACATAAAAAGAATAAAAAATAAAGATGAAAGAACCCCATGAAAAAAACAAAAAATAGAACTGAAAGTGATGCAAATTTAAATGCCACTACTTGATAGAGAGTTTGATTTTTTTTAGGAATAAATTAAATGTTGTGTGCAACTTGTTTAAAATGACATAACCCTAAGTCATTGTTTAGATCATACAGTGTAATCATAATCAAACAATTTTCATTTTATGTTAATTAGATTAGTGAATAAGTTAGCCAAACTATGTAATATTGGCTAATATTAGTTAGGTAGATGAATAAGTTGATTCAATTGTTTAATATGAATCAATGCAAAAAATGATAGATATGAGTAGATTAGGTGTTTTTCTCCTCAACTAAATTAAAGTAGGGTCTACACATCTAAATGCACCCTTGTTTGGTCAGATTTAGTCTTAGGATTAGGAGAAAGTTGAGTTAAAAAGGTTCAAAGGGGTAAAAGAGGTTAATTTTACAGTATATGACCTTTATCCTAAGTTTAGCTTCATAAAATGTTTTTATCCTAAGTCCGGAGACATTATTTATTTTAGCCTAAGTTTTTTGTCGATGTAAAAGGTTGGAAAATGAAAAAAAGGGCATCGATTTTATGTGGTTAAACTCCACACTCATATCGGTTGTCTGATCATCGCCTTCACAGGTCAATGGGAAACAATGAATTTCGCACCCCCCCCCCATCCATCTTACCTTTATCGGCAGGGGGAGGGGGGGGGTCCAAAAAGTGGTTTTCTCCCTGCCGGTCCTACCCCTACGTGTCAATCCCTCAACATTTCACACCCCCCCCCCTCACAAACCACTTACCGCTTCGACCCCCCTCTAAAATCCACCAACCCCCACACCTTTTCCCACCAGCTCTTCTAGTGCGCTCCCCTCCACTCCTATATCAACACCTAGCCATGCTCGTTATTCACTTATTGTTTCCTTGGATAACCATTTGAATTTGATATTAGCCCCACGCCTCCAACATGAGTGTGCCATCACCATAAAACCACTTCTGCGCACCATTTTCTCTCCCTTTGCTCGCAGATTTCTCACTCAACCTTATTTTCAAAAAATTTCTAACACGATAAGCTTCCCCAGCTGACAAAGAAGATAGTCAATCACAAGAAAAATATTGCTTTGCTACCCATAGTCGACTGTCAACAAGTCCCTGGTAATCACCCACTATCATTTTTCCCTTTCCTGCAATTTCAATAGTTAACATGCCCTCAAAGAAGAAAAATAATGATGATCCAATCAACCCAATGCTCCCTCCCACTCTCGATCTTGATCATATTCCCCTGGCTGATAGGGATGATAAAATCATAGAGACCAAATGAGAATTTGATTTCTTTTATTTATATTATTGGTTCGAATACAATTTCATTGACCAAACTGTTGAAATTGGACTCGGGAGTCCAATTTACCCTTCTATATTTTTCCCTAGACCTACCATTTACCTGACTTCATTAGGAAATGCCATGCTTTCTATTTGCCCAACCAAAGAGTTGTGGTAGCCCCAAGTGGCGAATTTTTGTTCACCATCACCCCTGAAACCATAAATCAGATGATGCAGGTCCCTCAGATAGAATCTAGCACCCCTTTTCCAGTAGAAGCTTTGAATTACCTGTACCAAAAATTATATTTCTCCAAGAGGGCCAAAATTTTCAATATTTTTCTACCTGAAAATTCCCAATTTCCCAAGAAGAATCCACCTTACGCTGCATCCATGTTTCCTGACCAAGCCAAAAAAATTATTTATGTCCTTTCATGTCTGTTAGGATATTATTTTGATGAATGGGTAAATGAGCCAATCCTACGTTTTACGTCAATTTTCTCTATTGATCAAAATCCCTCTGTTGTGTTTGATATTAGTAAATTTATTTTTGATAGCATACATGAACAATTCCTAAAGTTACCAACTGATGGAATGTTCAATTATTCCTCCATTCTTTCCTACATGTTCACATATTATCAGGCAGACAAGTTTCCATTATCACTGTAGAAGTTAGATGACGAAGGAAACCCATAGTCAGTGATTTTCTGGACTTCTTTGGTGAGGAAATATTCAGATGAGTACACCTTCAAATATTACATAGAGTAGTTCATTCATCCAGTCATAAGTATGTTGACCAGTAATGCAGAGCCAAGAATCAGTGATGAGATTAAGAAGATTTTGCACCTAACTGAGCAAGCCAAAACAAGAGATTGGTACCTCTATCATAACTACATAGAAATAAGAGTGTATGGGTGTGAGATGCCACCATACAAACTGCCTAAATACCTCCCAATGAGAGTATTTTCTCTTGAGCACATAAGGCATGTAATTAATGTTGATGAGATACATTTTTTTCAGCCAAAAATAAGTCTTAGTTTAGAATAAAGACACTGGTTGGTCCCTTTATTTGTAATAGCACGGAAGTTGGTGAAAAAGAAGATAAGCTCTTGAAATAAATGAATTTCACTTTGATTTTCACATGGTCTTATGACCCATTTGGCCTAGTCTCCAAGCTAAGGGTGGAACAAAAAACCACTCCTTATGTGCACACATAGAAGCTAGAGATAGAAATATATATGAATCAGTTGGAATGGATAGAAAACACCTTATAGAAAGCAGAGGAGCATCTCATGTCCACATCTACTCTACAAACTCCTACTCCTCAAGAGAAGACAAAGAAGAGACAAAGAGAGGAAGGATCCCCTTCAGTTGCAGGAAGCTTAGCAAAGGAATTCAAGACAATCTACAAAAAGAGAACTAAAAGGAGTCCTAACACATATTTGGAAACATAAGCAGAACAAGAAGCCACCACAGTCATCAAAGAGCCACTCTCTTATGCATAATCAAGTATAAAATTTACAGGGTCCCCAGCAACATCATTAGTGTCACAAGATCATCAGCACCCAGCCCAAACATCCGGGCTAATTCATGGAGATAAAGAGAAAATTATTTTTGACAAATACAAAGAGATAAATCTCAAGAATGAGATCCTTAAAGGCCGCACCTACCCTCAATTCTGGAAACAAACTGCTAGTGCTCAAATCAGGCTTCTATCATCCTTTGATACAGAGAAGGGAAGAATTAAAATGGCATTCTTACAAGCTCATATTCCACATCCACAGACATTTCGTGACTACAAGAAGGCCTCCTTTGAATTTTATACAAAGGTAATTCATCCCATCAATCAGATGGAGATGCATAAGCAAACGGGAGAGATGCTTTTTTCCACTTTGACTAACACTTCTATGAATGATTTAAAGTTGCAGGTGTCTCTTAATAATGTTCAATATCATCTAAATATTTAAAGGATTTCATCTCTGGCAAAGGACACCAAAATCAATTCATTAGAATATTTGGTCATAAAGATGGGGTATAATCCAGAGAATTTCAAAGCAGCTGAATACTTGATCAAGAAGAAAAATGTTAAAATTGCAGCACTTAGAAAGCAACTAAATATGCCAGCAACTGAAGACCCACAGAAAAAAGAAATAGGAGAATCATAGAGTCATAAGGAATACATGTTCACATTGATCGTGGAGAAGAACGCACAAATCCAAAATATGGAGACAAAGATGGATAAATTAATCAAAGAAAAGGAAACAAATGCGCAGTTGGACATGGTTCCTTTGGATGCAGTACCCCTCACAACAATACCAAGTACAGGTACATCAAAATCACCTCCATCATAAGCCACTGATGCTGCAAGAAAACCCACAAAATTAATCGAAGATATTTCAATACAAAATCAAGAAATCAAGAAGTTGCGGGGACAGATAAAGGCCTTATAGGAGCAGAAGATCAGAAGTGAGGCCTCACACATGGCTGAGGCACAAAGGTCCCAAATATTGATGGAAAGGATACAAAAATTAGGAAAAGAGACAGGCATGGGCCAAACATTGGACCAAGAAAAATAGAACATATGGACAGACATCCTTAACTCAATGAATGAAATTTAGCCTTCCATACAAATATTTTTTGAACAGAAGGAGTTGATACAGAAATCTACATCAGCCATTGAATATATCAAAGAAAATCTAAATGATAAGCCCACTGAAGCCACCAATATTATCATATTTCTAAATTATAAGAATAAATAAGAGCTGGAGGAAATGGGAGTTGAAGATATAATAGAAACAATACTTGAATTCAAGAAGGTTTCGACAAAAAAGAACCTCATCCTTCAACTGGAAGAAAAAATTCAGGGGCTGGAAATTGGTGTTAACAGGTTTTTCAACAGATTTAAAGTGTTGAACAAAAAAGGATTTCCCATTTTATTTGTGATAAATGATAACTGATCACTTTGGAGGACGACAACAACAAATTAAAAGAGGTGGCCAAGGAAATTTCCAAGTTTACATGTATAACAGGCAGCATAACAGGAAATCCTTTCTTGAAGTACTGGAGAATGATTTAACCATATAGCACGAGGCAAATCATATTTTTATCATCAAGTATACTTTTTCCAAGTACACTGAAGTAGATGAAGTCTACAGGAGGGTGACTAAGTTTTCTATTGTGAATGAATAAGGTGTGATAAGTTATGTGAGTTAATGGATTAAACGATTAACTCTATCTTCAGCCAAAAGATCAAAAACGCAACAAGGATCAAAGTGACAGTTCAACAACAACTTTTCAAATCAGGGCCAGCATTCTAACAGTTCCAACTTGCCCTATTAGTTTGTAATAAGAGATATAATTCATTTTAGATTTGCCTAAAATATATCCTTATCAGTTATGAGAGGAATTTTTGTAAATAATTGTATAAATACTTCAGTTTTCGAAGTATTGAGGGTTGATTTTTACATTCCAGAAGCTATTTTACTTTTCCATCTGATGGGTTGATCAGTAATAAAAGGACTATTTCACAGGATTCAGGTGTTGGAGTATTTGCTGAAGTGTTTCTCTCTGTATATGTTTTTATTTCTTTGTTTCCATACTTATATGTTCTTAAATCCAAATTATTGTACAGAAAGTTGATGAACATAATTGTTGAAAGATACACTCTCATTCTGGTTGTAGATAATTTAAATGATTTCCTCTAATATTAAGTTAAAGAATTATTAACTGCTCTTTTTCTTAATTGAATTTATTTCTCTTCTATTAGACTTCATTTAAATATGAAAGATATAGTTATTTAAGCTACCCTTCCCTGTGAAAACCCCTTAAAAATCTGAGACATATCCTTATTAAGTTGTAGACTCCATAGCCCAATGGAATTTTGGGCATTTAATCAACAAAACCAATTAAAACAAATCTAAAACAATAAAAAAAACAATTGAGAATTAATAACTAGCCTAATATCATCAATACAACAAATTTAAATTTGACAGAGAGATCCCTCTCTTAGTTTAGGAAGGCTAGATCCTAAACTCTAAATTGGTTTTGTGGTTACCTCTGTGGTTTCTTCCACAACCTCGGAAATTATGGAGTGATAACACAAGGGGAAAATTAATCCTCCTCTATAGGAAACTGGCGTTGAACCCTAAGATTTTGAAACGTTTGTAACATAAGGAATACTTCTGTACTATGAGTGACATGCAACTTTTGCACACAGGAAAGGTACTTACTGAGTAAATGGTATGCAATCTAGTACTACTCACGACGTAAGATGATGATGCTTGGTTTGGGTCATGAGATGGGGAATTTATGCGTGCTTTCTGTCTCTGGGTTTTAGTTTTAGCGTGGTGTGACCTCCTTGGGTGATTTTGGTTTAACATTGGTCACAATCATGGAAGATATTGGAATTTCTTTGTATGATGAAATTGGGAGCATATGCGACAATAACAACAGGTTATTTTCTCTTGATTGGAGAGATGTATTTGGGGGATAGGGGTTACTATACAGAAAATATCAGTGAACTTGGTCAACACCCAACATTGGTTAACTAGGTTGTTAGGTCTATCGCATAGGGCACATGGGAGGCTTGGTTTATACCATGGCTTTGTTGGGGTGTTTGTTCTTCCTCCCATATCTAGGTCGGCGATGGTGAAAAGAGGGCAGCGAGATCTCTATTATTTTTCTCTCTTCGAACACACACAATATGGACCTAGATGCTTCATTCCCTTGAGTTTTGGTACTGTCCAAAAGTTTCGAATCCAAACTGACTAAGTTATAATTTTCAACGATGAATCAACTCATAAAATCTATCATAGAGCGAAATCGAGGGAGGTGGGGACAACGACACACATGTTGGTTACTTCTACAGAGCTGACAAGTATGCCATCTTTGTCTAGATAAGTTGATTTGGGCAACATGGGTGATTGGGTACCAATGATTAAATGCCCTTAACTTAGTGCATTAAGTGATCAAATGATCAGGTTCATCGCATAAAGCACAGACTGGGACATGAGGTGTAGCCTTTGTTTTCCTTCCCAGTTCCTGCGAGGTTGGGTGTGTTGGGTATGAGCATGACGTTGGTTCTTCTCGTATGTATAATTGGGTTTTGGATGCATCCTCCCCTATCTACATGGGTGTTATATATGGATCCTAGGAATTGGATTGTGCCAGTGCATCTAATGCATCTATGTGTTGAGGTATTTCGGGGAAATGATGGTTATAATTCCCATACTCTGCACATATGGTGAATGCAGGGATGGTGCGTAATTCCTTACCATCGATGTTTGTGACCTTTTCTATTTTATGCAGAGTTGGGGTCACAATAATTTTTTCAGCATGTAGAAGAGCTTTTAACTCTTCTAACTCTGGGAAAGTGTTGGTAGGATGGAAAACTACATTGCACAATGCACAAGGTGGATATTTCCCAGGAAATCTACAAGTTTCCACCTTCTTCAATTTCTTCTTTTCCTTTTTATTGGTGTCGATGGTGTCATTACGGGTGTTTCCTGAGTTATTATGGCCTCCTTGGAGGTGATAGGTATGATACCTGTATAGCTGATACCTGAGTTTCTTGACATGGAAGGTGGAGCCAAATACCAGACCGACATCGCGAGCGCCGTGTTTCGTAATGTAAGGGTTTTCATGACCTTGTGCAATGCAAAAACAGGCAGGGGATATAAGAAGGCGATTGAGATGATGGCATATAGAAGAAATGTCGAGTCGATGGCAACAACATTTTTGGTATCGGGATCTAGGTTCTGACTCGATTCGATGTTTGAAGAACTCATCATGCACACTGCAACTCCTGTATTTATTGGAGTTTCTCCTGGTAATACAGGGGGTTATCTAGAGTATGTTTTGAGGAGTGTGGATGGTTTGAATTAACCGAGGGTGAAATCTGTGTATGTTTTAACCAACTCTACATAAGAAAATACAAGTTTCTTCTCATAATACATGAGTTAGTCTATAGCAACGACTTTCCCTTCTTCGGGGAACATCATCACTCTGAATATGAAGGATGCTATCGCACTCATTGCATACATTTAACCATGTCCTAGAAGGATTTTATAGTCCAGTTGTGCATCCAAGACTTTAATTTCAATGAACACAATATTGATGGAAATATGTATTGGTATGTCTTTAAAAATACCTACAGGGGAGGATGGGCGCCCATCATATGCTCTAAGCATGATGTCATATGGTTTCAGTTCTAGTGATCCTAACTTCTGCTAAACCATTTTTGACATGATACATGTGGATGCTCCTTCATCCATGATACAATGATGAATGGTGATTTTCTGGATTGAAACCGGGATTTGAAAGGAAAATAGAGAAGGGATTTGTGGGCTCGCTTTATTTAGGTCAAAATCCATTAAGCGGGAATCGGAAGGGTCGATTGCGCCTAATGCAAAAATAAAGGCTTTCCGTTGGGCTGGGAAATATTGTAGGACTTCTAATGTGCTAAGCCTCCCAAAATAAACTTGAGAAAACTTGAGGTTCTTGCCCTAAAATCCCTAAGGGACAACCCCAACATTGTCATCCTCATGGTTGATAAAGGTGGTGCCATAGTCATTATGGATAAATCTGACTATCTCAGCAAAATGTTAGACCATATTTCCAATAGTGGCAGTTACGTTAAGCTTAAAAAGAATCCACTTAAATGTATTTCTAAGGATTTTTTCCAAGCCATTAAATCATATCCCTCTCTTAGTCCTCTCTTTATAAATCTTATTGAGAGCAATCCCCTCACCCCCAAGATTTATGGCCTCCTGAAAATTCGTAAATCAGGGGCCCCTTTGAGACCTATTGTTAACAAAATAGGTGGCCCCTCTTATCATCTTGATAGATTGTTAGCCCAAAAGCTTAAACCCATTTTGGGTCTCACTGACTCTTATGTTAAGGACTCGCCCTCCTTCATCAAAGAATGGAAGGACATCATGTTGGAACCTGGAGAATTATTAGTCATCTTTGACGTTGTTTCATTATTTACCAAAATCGCAATCAAGGAAGTCATTCATGTCGTTAAGCGAATCTCCGACCAGGACACTTCTAAGTTAGTTGGCCTCTGCCTCACCTCGACCTTCTTCAGTTTTCAAGGTGAGTTCTATGAGCAGACTTGCAGTGGTTCTTAGGGATCCCCTCTCTCCCCTATAGTCGCTAACCTTTTTATGGAATATTTTGAATCGAAGGCCTTAGCCTTAGTTCAATTTCTCCCTAGGAAGTGGAAGAGATTCATGGATGACACTTGTGTCATTTGGCCCCATGGTCGGGAAAAGTTAGATCTGTTTCTTGGATACTTGAATTCTCTGTCAGACTCCATCAAATTCACCATGGAAGTGGAGGTAGATGGTTCTCTTCCTTTCTTGGGTATCCTTCTCTCTAGAACGTATGATGATTCCATTTCCCACCAAGGTTTTCACAAGAAAACTGACACACAACAGTATCTTCATGTTTGTTCTCATCATTTTCCTGCTCAGAAATTTGGTGTTCTTTGCACTCTTGCTACCCGTGCTCTTAGAATCTCTGACGACAACCACTTGGAGTCGGATAAATCCCATCTTCTTGAGGTTTTTTAAAATAATGGTTATATGGTAGATCTCAAGGCCTTAGGGCCTTTCACAAGGCCTATAAAGGATTAAAATGCAAATCTACTCAGGTGCATCCTGTTTCCAAGGTGCATCCCCCATTTATACAGGGGACCACGGACCAGATTTCCAATGTCCTCAGAAGGAATAATGTCTTCTCTTCATTCAAACCCCTATGTACTATTAGAAATTCTCTCAGATATATCAAGGACCCTATCGACCCAAAATACATGAAGAGTGTTTACATGGTTCCTTGTTCTTGTGGCATGCCCTATATTGGTGAAATAGATAAATCCATTAGACAGATAATCCAGGAGCATGTTGCAGACATTAGGCACAATCGGTCTCGCACATCAGCTCTTATAGAACATGTGGAGAAATCATGTCACCATGTATGCATTGAAGACTCCAAAATCATTGTTAAGGTCGACCACTTCCATCATAGGTAGCTTAGAGAAGCCATTGAGATTGAGCGACATGCTAAGAATGTCAATAGGGATGATGGTTGGAATTTGAGTAAGAGTTGGACTCCAACTCTCTCTAGGTGATTTTCCCCCCCTTGTGTTAGGTTTTCTTTTGCTTTTAGTCTATGTCTAGTATATATTTTTAGGGTCTTGATTTTTTCCTTTATTACCTTTTTCTTTTTTTATCTAGTCTTTATTTATATTTTACTCCCCTTGATATTTTCTTATATATTATCTTTGTGTTTTTTATTTAATATATTATATAATCACCTATGTATTATATTAATAAATAATATACATAAAAAAAATTATTATAATATGATCCGGATTTATGCAGGAACGCAACAGAATAAACATGTAACCATAAATACAGATATTCAGTAGAAATAACACCTCATTTCATTAATATTAAAGAATTGAAATTTGCTTACAGACAGAATGGAAATAAAACTAGCTAGGGCGTTGGTAGCTATCTCTGAGAAGAGATGTGGCGGCTACAGGCCTCTGAACTATGTTACAATGAGGCTCGAGGGCCTATTTATTATTTAGAAACAATGGATAACCCTAAACATCCAAAAACCTAACCCTAGGAGATGAAGCGCCAAGACTATGGGCCCCGTTTGGGTAAATTGGTGTTTCAACTTCCCAGGGACGTAACTTTGGCATAATATCTCCGTTTGACGCACATGATACATAATTAGAAAGCTCTATCTGAGGACTACAACTTTCACCACAAATATTATTTTGAAACAGAATGATATTTACTATAGGCGCGATGCCCAAAAAACGTTGTTTAGGGCCTCAAAACGGCTCTGGAAGTTCAGGACCCGAAAAAATGTTAAAAATAGTAAGTTATGCCGAAACTGAAAAACTGAAAGAGACAATGGTGGGGGCCTAAGTGGAATAGGTGGGTGGCCACCAATATCCACCTAGATCATTCCTCCCCCCTTAGGAAGCAATGGTCCCCATTGCGTTAAGTTCCTCCATGAGATGAGGAAATTTCTGCTGAACTTGGTCCCTGGTGAACCACTTTCCTTGGTGCAGGAGTTGGCCAGCTTTGACAACTCAATACAGTTGGATCTTCTGTTGGCCGTATGATGACAGTCAGCGTGTCCACATACGATCGCTCTGTAGCCTGCTCCCTTCTGCTCGGAACTGTTGCTAGTGTGAGTCGGTTTCGCAATGTCTGCAGGTGTGTCCAAAGAGAGGGAAGTAAGGACGAAGGTCCATCACACCGGGTGCGGTACTCATATACCGGTGGAATATTGGCTCAAGGCATTTGCTCTCACAAATTAAGGAGGAGGTGTACGGCCCGTATCGGAGCGGGCGAAGCTTGCGGTGGGGTCTAGTGAGGCACTCCTTCTGCAAATGTAGCCATACTTTGTCGCCCACCTGGAAGTTGTGTGGCACCCGGTGTTGATCATGGCGCTGCTTGTACTTCGCATTGGCTCTGTCCAATATATCATGAACCTGTTGGTGGATGTGTTGAATGCGCTCGATGAAGCTACTTGCTTTGTCAACTTCAGACTGGACATGAGCTTAATCATCCTGAGCAGCTGCAAATGGCATGGCTACGTCAATGGGACATAGTGGCTGGAATCCCAAGCCCACCTGAAAGGGGCTATGGCCAATTGAACTGTGGAGAGTGTTGAGTCTCAAATCCGCATCTTTTCCATACAACTTTCTATACCTTTTTCATTCACCTGAACCTTCCCAGTTGTCAATATCATTGTATATTAATTGCAAAAGAGCATCTAAAATGGTTTTTAACTATATTTTGTGTCTATTGTTTGATTTAGATTTTTGCTCATTTAGGTGCGGAATCTTGCCACTTTCCGCAGCTGCTGCAACTTTCCGCAACCATTTTGTGAACGTCTATGTTACAGGTGTCCTCAGGAAAAATAAGCCACATGGGCAAGTCAGAAATGATGTGGAAATGGATCGTCAATCTGTTAGCTCGAGCAATTAACAGGAAGGCTGGAGTCAAGGTAGCCCAAGTGGAAGTCAGTAGAGTCAGGTAGTAGAGACTCAGTTTCAGTCACGTGAGATTCTTCTGGCGATTTAAAGATTCAGAGACACCATCAACCTGTGCAGCTCCTGCTTGAATCAACATCCACTACGCATAGATTTGCCTCCTCAACGCGGCCATGATCCTGAATCTCCCAGACGTAATGGTTTTTACGTGTTCTCCCATCAACTTTCTTAAACTTTGAAGATTGCTTATATTTCCTTTGTTATCAATAATGCGTTTGCCTACGCATATTAGATTAGTCTCCATTAGCCTCCAGATAGCTCTGTAATGTAATTACGTTGCCACTGTGCCGTAATATCATCTCTCTGTTATGACTGCATTTTAATATATAAGAAGACTCTATTTCCAAGCGTAATTCGTATTTGAAGGCTGTTGCCCGAGGCTGGTGCAGAGGGCCCCTGCACACGCTGAGGTTTTGTGCATTATTGTATAGTTTCTTGTTTTGTTTCTTTAAATTCATTGTGCCATAATCATTCATGTGTTTTATTTATCACCTACTGTAGTATCATATCACTTCATTTAATTTATAATATTCTTCTTTCCTCTTGCTTAAATCATAATCTCTTTGTATTTTATATTATTATTAATTGATCGATGTTCTTGTTTCGAGTTATAAATAGTGACCAGGCATTTATAACTTTTTGACTCATGACATGAATTAATATTATTAACTAAATTACTTTTCTTAGTTTAGACAGACTGATCTGCTTTATTATTCAGTCTGCCATTTGTCCAAAGGTAGTTGAAGTTTAGATATATCAAATTGTTCATGTCATTTTCGATTTATAGTGCCACAATGAATTTGATGGTGAGGGATTGAATTATGAATGTGTAGTTTGATATTAGTTTACTTTCTGCAAGTTAGATATATTAAATTACTCATGACATCTTCAGTTACCTCCGAAAGCCACAGCTGGACTGATTGTGAGGGATTGAATTATGAATGTGTAGTTTGATATTAGTTTACTTTCTACAAGTTAGATATATTAAATTGCTCATGACATCTTCAGTTACCTCCGAAAGCCACAGCTAGACTGATGGTGAGGGATTGAATTATGAATGTGTAGTTTGATATTAGTTTACTTTTTGCAAGTTAGATATCAGGTTACTCAAGTTGTTTATGGTTACCTCCGAAAATCATAGCTAGACTAATGATGAGGGATCAGAAGATAAGTTGATGTAATTTGATTTAGATTTACTTTGTTGCAACTTTTGGATTTCTTTAAGCATAGTTTCTTTTGTGTTTTAACAGCAGCAAGAATAATGAGTTTCATGATCGGTAGTTCATTGTTTGTTTGACTAGAGTAGTGATGCAATTTCATTTTCTTTGAAGAATTAATTTTGTCATTGTGTGTTTTTAAAATTCTTTTGAAGTTTGGAAAATCATTAAAGACATTGTTCATGTTGAATCTTGTCTCATACTTATCTTTTAAATTTCACAAAAATCAAAAACAATAAAAAGTAAGAATCGTTATCTTTACACATATGATGCGCCACACACTTAAATGGTAGCGAATCCCGGATTGAAAAATTAAATGCAGCAATTTAGGACACACTAAATTGACCAAACATTTTGGCGCCGTTGCCGGGGAAGTGTAACTAGGTAGCCAATTTCTTAAAAAAAATAAAATAACAAAATCATAAAAGAAGGGAAAACTTGATAACTTCTTGAAGTATGCTCTCCTCTTGCACCTAGTGTGATCTGGAGGATCAGAAAAGAGAGTTATTGGTTCAGTAATTTCTTAAGTATGCTCTCTTCTTGCACCTAGTGTGACCTGGAAGATCAGAAAGAGAATTATTAGCCCAACTTTAAAAAAAAATAAAAAAAATGACATGCATAGAGCAAGAGATTCTAGGGGAAGGTTTATAGCTAAAGCCAAGAGTTCGATTTTCACAACTCCATCTTCTTCAAGGCATAGACAAGATTCACCACCATCTACCCCTAGCCTTAAGATTTTTTGGAATTCAAGGAGCAGCTGAATTAGAGGATTCTCCTATACCACCTACTAAATCCCATTTAGAAAACAAAGAGACTCTCTCTCATCCTCCCTTGATAGAAAAACCAGAGGACTTTAAGGACTCTAAAGAAAATATCATGGCAGAGGAAATAATAGATGGATTTGGAGGTAGAGGTAGAAGAGGAGGAAACAATGGAGACAACAGAAGGAAATAATGAAAGAAATAGGGAAGGAGACAACTTGTTTGGATTCCCTATAGTTGATGAGGAAACTCATACAATGATGAAAAATATCTCACCATCTGTCCTCCCTAACTTTTATGGATTGCGAAGTGAGGATCCTGAAACATTTCTGTTTGAGTTTGAAGTAGTGTGCCGAACCTATGACTATATGGAAGACTCTCAAAAACTCAAACTGTTTCCTTCAACATTGAAGGGAGCTGCTTTGAAATGGTTCATGGGATTAGCCACTCAATCTATTAGGACTTGGAATGATATGAAACAAACATTTTTGGATAGATGCTTGGACTATTGTATGCCCACCAATCACAAGGATGAGGTATTCAAAATGATGCAAAAAGAAGATGAAAATTTGGAAGACTTACTTGAAAGATTTCAATACAACTTGAAAAGAGCAAAGATGAGCAACTTAGATGATGAAACCTTGAAAGCCCTCATATTAAAAGCTATTAGAGATGAATGGATAGATATTTTAAACATGATGGGGAAAGGAGACATTTCTCAACTTCCACTTCGTGACATAACAGAACTATGTGTCCATCTCTCAAGAGGAAAATCTAAAACAGGAAAAGGGCCTAGGGATCTTTCTCTTATTAGGGCTAACAAATCTGCAACTGGATCAGTAAGTAGGGCAGAGATTGGTAATATGCTTGATGAATTCAAAATTGATATCTTAGGGAGCCTTAGTGAACAACTAGACACCCTTAAAATCCAAAACAAGCAGAAAGCACAAACAGATGCTTTAGCCATCTTTTGTCCGAAATGTAGGAAGAAAAATGCTTTAAGGGAATGTCCCTTGGATGCAAAAGTTGTAGAAACATGTATGATTTGCTCAGAGAATCATGAGATCAAGGATTGTCCTTCAATTCCTGGACTCAAAGTTGTTTTTCAAGAAGACCCAAATTCAGTAGAATCTCTCTATTTTGTTGCAAGAAGACCTTGGCAAGGACAACAAACTCAAGGGTTTAACAACCCTATGAATCTTCAAACCCCACCAAATTGGAATCCTTGGCAACAACCTTGGCCCCAACATCAAAATCCATATCAGCCATGGGTACAAGGGATGCAAAATCATTATGGGATATTTGCTCAATTTTATCAATATCCTCCATCTTTTCAAAATCAACAAGCTCCACAACTTCCAAACACAAATCCACAACTTTCATTGCCATTTCCACAACAACAACCTTCTCAACAAAATTCAAATCCTCAACTCATGCTCCCATACCAACAAAAGACAAATCAACTTCTAGCTCAGCCATTGCCAAATCCTAACAATAAAAATCCTCAGAATACTTACATGGTAGAAGGACAACAATTTCCTACCTATATGATTGTTCCTCTCAACGATGTACAACTCAGATCTGGTAGAGTTTTAGAAAAACCTTCTATAGATTACCTAGAACAGGATACCTTTGAGGAGGACTCTCTTAAGGCCAATAAGGGTTCAGAGGAAGAATCTCTTCAAAACTCAAATATTCAAAAAGAAAAAGAAAATTTAACACCCACAACTCCTATAGTTGAGCAACCTGCATCTTCATCTACACCTCCTTTTCCTGAAAGACTACAAATTGACAAGGGGGTGGAAAAACAAATCTTGTTGCCTAACTATGATTTTCTAGATGAATTGAAGAATGTTTGTATCAATATTCCTTTGCTACAAGCCATTCGAGAGATTCCTATTCTAGAAAAAAAATAAAGGAGTTGAGTTTCAAAAGACCAGGAAGGAAACTAAAAGACACAAGAAGAATCCACCTGGTAGGAAAAATTGCAGATATCATGATGGGAAAAATTACCATGCAGAAATATGTAGATCCAGGAAGTCCAATTTTCAAGACACATATAAATGGGATAGAAATTCCAAACACATTGATTGACTTAGGGGCTGCTATTAACATTATGAGTAGACAGACTATGGACCAGCTAAAACTTCCTAACCTTATTTTTACACCTACTTTACTGCAACTTGCAGATCGATCAATTATTAAAACAGATGGTGTATTAGAAGATATTTCAGTCTCCTTAGATTCTTGGGAATATCCGGTAGATTTTATGATTTTGACTCCCAAGAGTAATCTAGGAGGGCACCTACTTATCTTAGGAGGACCTTGGCTAGCCACAGCTAATGCTTTTATTAGTTGTAGATCTGGGGATATGTACATTTCTAATGGTAATTCGACAAAGAAATTCAATTTGTATCCTCCAGAAAAATCAATCATAGAAGTAGGAGACAATGAATGGGTTGATGATGAGGACATTATACAACCTGTATTTACCATTTCGGAAGTTAGTGAGGATAGTCAAATTCTGAACACATTAGAAAATTTTGAGACATCTTCAGAATATGACCCCACACAATTTCAGTTGGAATTTGACATAGAATATTTATCATCAAGACAAATGTCTCTTTACTCTATGGAAGAGTTTGGTAATTCTACTATTGAGATTTTTCCAGGAAAAACATTGAATATCAACAAACATTTGGAGAAGTCACAACAAGAAGAACTAACCAGAATCTTGCAAAAACATTCTACTGCATTTGCATGGGAGTATACTGACATGAAGGGTATTGATCCTAAGACTTGCATCCATCATATCTATATTGAGGAAAACAGTAGACCAATCAGACAACCTCAAAGAAGGATGAATCCAAATCTTAGGGAGATAGTGAAAGAAGAGCTCAAAAAACTACTCAATGTAAACTTCATTTATCCAATTTCAGATAGCCGATGGGTTTCTCCTCTGGTTATAGTACCTAAAAAGAATGGTAAATGGAGGGTATGCATTGATTACAGGGAATTGAACAAAGCAACTTTGAAGGATCACTTTCCTTTGCCTTTTATCGATTAGGTATTAGACACATTAGCAGGTAAAAAGTACTTTTCATTTTTGGATGGTTCTAGTGGCTATAATCAAATTCAGGTAGCACCTGAAGATCAAGATAAGACCACATTTACTTGTCCATGGGGAACTTTTGCCTACCGAGTGCTTCCTTTTGGGTTATGTAATGCACCCGTAACATTCCAAAGAGCAGTACTAGGAATTGTTTATGATCTAATCCATGATTGTGTAGAGGTTTATATGGATGATTTTACAGTTTATGGTAATTCATTTGAAGAGGCATTAGAAAATTTGGAAAAAGTTCTTATAAGATGTAAAGAAACAAACCTTTTATTAAGCCATGAAAAATGCTTTATGATGTTTACTGAAGGGATTGTTTTAGGACATCATATTTCAGGAGATGGGATTAAGGTTGATAGATCAAAAGTTGAAGTCATCTCCAAGTTACCTATTCCAAATTTTCAAAGAGATGTTAGAAGTTTTCTAGGATTTACTGGTTACTATAGAAGATTTATAGAAAACTTCACTAAAATAGCATCTCCACTCTTCAAATTGCTTACAAAATACTGTGAATTCAAATGGGATCCTGATTGTCAATCAGCCTTTGAAACTTTGAAAACAAGAATATCTGAAGCACCTATCTTGA
The DNA here is from genome assembly GCA_034641835.2 of Pinus albicaulis. Taxonomy (NCBI): domain Eukaryota; kingdom Viridiplantae; phylum Streptophyta; class Pinopsida; order Pinales; family Pinaceae; genus Pinus; species Pinus albicaulis. Next base: position 276,729,361 of record CM076575.1, on the reverse strand, counting down.
GAGGACCAAATTGGAAACTCCCTTTCCATATTTCTACAGATGCTTCAGATACAGCTCTAGGAGCTGTGTTGGGTCAAAAAGATTTAGTTCCTTATGCCATTTATTACACCAGTAAAAATTTGACTCCCACAAAGTTGAACTATACTGTGACTGAAAAAGAGTTTTTAGCTGTTGTTCATGCAATTAATAAGTTTAGACATTACATAACAGGCTATGAAACTTTTATTCATACCGACCATTCTGCAATTAGATATTTGATGAACAAACCTGTTACTAATGGCAGAGTGACAAGATGGATTTTAATTTTGCAAGAATTCAATATTACTGTGTTGGATAGACCAGGAAAACAAAATACAGTAGTTGATTTCTTGTCTAGGATTCAGAATACTAAAGAAGATTCTCTTGTAGAGGATAATTTTCCTGATGAATACTTGTTTGCAGTAACTATTAAAACTCCTTGGTATGCAGATATTGCTAACTATTTGGTTACAGGGAAACTGCCTTCACATTTATTTCCAAATGAAAAACGAAAAATTATTCAGGAGAGTTCAAAATATTCATGGATTTCTAACGAATTGTTTAAAACAGGGCCAGATCTTGTGATCAGAAGATGTGTCAGTGAAGATGAAATGCCTGATATTCTTAAGGCATGTCATGATGAACCATGCGGCGGACACTTTGCAGACAAAAGGACGGCCTATAAAATCCTCTCTTTAGGATATTATTGGCCTTCCCTCTTTAAAGATGCAAAACAATATGTCAAAAGGTGTGACAGCTGCCAAAGAGTAGGGAAACCTACCCTTTCAAATGAAATGCCATTGCAAACACAGGTACTCATTGAACCCTTTGAAAAATGGGCTTTAGATTTCATTGGACCTATTAATCCACCATCTAAGCAAAAGAAGTATATATTGGTTTGTACCGATTATGTTACTAAATGGGTAGAAGCCAAAGCATTAGTATCTGCTACTGAAAATTCAGTTGTTCATTTTCTTTATGAGGATATTTTTACTCGCTTTGGTGTTCCAAGAGAAATTGTGACAGATCAAGGAAGCCAATTCACATCCAACTTGGTGGAGAAATTGGTGGAAGAATACAAAATCAAGCACAAAAGATCTACTCCTTACCATCCGCAAGCAAATGGTCAAGTGGAGTCCACAAACAAAGTTCTTGAAAGTATCATCACCAAAACTGTTCATCTACATAGAAGAGATTGGGCAGAAAGGCTTCCTGAAGCCTTGTGGGCCTACATAACTACATGGAGAAATACAACAGGACATTCTCCCTATGAACTTGTTTATGGGAAAGAAGTCTTGCTCCCCATTGAGTTCCAAGTCAAGACCTTCAAGATAGCAGTTCAATTGGGGATGAACTTATCAGAATCCCAAAAGCATAGAATGGAGCAATTGAATGAGCTAGATGAAATCAGACAAGAGGCAATTCTAAGAACTAATCTAGTTCAATATCAAAGAGCTAAATGGCATGACAAGTACATCAAAGAGAAGAAGTTTCAAGAAGGAGATTGGGCATTGTTATTTGATTCCAAGTTTGAAGATTTTCAAGGAAAATTTCAGACTCATTGGCTTGGGCCATATGAGATTGACAAGATCTTTAGCAATGGAGCGGTAAGAATCAAGACCATTGATGAGTTTCAAACTCCTCTTATTGTGAATGGCCACAGATTGAAAGTTTATCATAAGCCACTCTCAAAAGAGGATTTTGTCAAAATGTTTCAATAAAATTCTGCAATCAGGCTGGTACAGAAGAATTCTTCTTCTCCACCAGCCTAGCTTTTGTTCTTTCAATTAAAAAAAAAAAAAAAAAAATATATATATATATATATATATATTATATATTTGTATAAGCCTGAAAACCAATCACTGATTGGCAGTCTTATACAGAAAATATAGGGTGAAAATCAGGAACACCTGACACTCTATATTTTCCAAAAAAAATCTCTCTTTCATTTCACAAGTTTTGTGACCACCCATTCCACTTCATTTCACTTCATTTCACTCCATTCCACTTCATTTTATATATTTCATTCCATTTTCACCAATAAAATTCTTTTTCATGACCATTTCCATCTAGTCATTTGTCATCCGTTCATGTTCATTCACCCAAATAATAGCTGTGTCAGTTTCCGCAGCTGACATCTGTTTCCACAACTGACTCCAGTTTCCGCAGCCAGAAGCAGATTCCGCAGCTACTACTCTGTTTTTCAAAATAATGTACAGCCAGATGTTATTTCCATAGTCATGAAATAAAATGCAGGTATGAAGACTAAAAAAATGAAGACATGGAGCATTCAAGATACCAATGAGGAGCAACTAATTGAAGACCAAGGAAAAAGGAAAAGATTCCAAGGTATGAGTAAAAATTCATTTCAAATAGCATTGAAAACACATTTTTATATAGTTCTAAACCATAAGCTCCATCCATTATGTGCAATGATTATATTGACAAACTCTGTAACCCTTTCACGATCTCCGTATGATCCTCCCGCATTCATTTTCAAACGGTCCCATAATTAAACCTCCGATCTTCACTCATACTCCGATATTCCACCTATGACAATGAGACGTAGTTGATTTGACCACGGCCTCTTTCAACTGCATAAAATCCATAGCCGTTGTTTAAACGTGCTTACATTTATTTTTCAGCCACCAAATTTCAAAACACTGCTAGATGTGTTATACTCCTCCTATTGTTCTGTTAATCTCACAGCCGTATCTCTGTCGTGCTCACGAAACCCCTCTCTGTTCCGCTTCACTCCATTTCATTCTCTGTTACGCTACAGTCTGTATACCCACTCTCTGATATCTACCTACAACCATTGTGCTCATTTCCGTGCATTCAGTCGTTCTACTTCCATTGAACCCTCACGCAGGCAAGTTTTTGAAGAGCAGAAAGAAGAATGGGTAAATTGCTAAGAGCAGAACCAGAAGGACCTAAATTCATGGAAGGATATCCGCAAGTCAGGGATATATTGAAAAAAGCAAAGTGGCTGCGGTTTATCCAAAAGTTCAGAGGCTACCATAAATAAGTGACAAAAGCATTTGCAAGGTCGTTCAATGGCCTGGAGGTAGAGATTGGAGACCTTAAGTTCACGGTGAATGAGGCATCTATAGCTACTGCCACGGAACTTCCTCAAGAGGGTGAACGATGGTTTAAGAATAAAAGCATTAGTGATGAAGCCTAGAGAATAATCTTACGAAACCAAGGTATGGACATAACTATTTTTAAAAGAGGAATTCCTGTTCATGCTTTGAAAGAGGAATGGGCTACTTTGCTGCTAGTTGTTCAAAAATTCATTACCTGTGAAGGCCGTTTTGGGTCCATGTATATGTACCATACCAGATTGCTAATGAATTTTCTAGATAATCAAACTGTCAATCTCCCATATTTTCTATTAAATAGATTGAAGAAAATGTCTGTGACTGTTCAGAAGCATTTAGGGGATGTAGAACCACATCTATATCACCACGGTCTTGTAAAAATTTTGATTGAAAAAGAGTTAAAGGAGAAGAAAGACACATGGGAACAATTTTTGATTAGAAATTTCTTTGAGGAACCTCAGGAAATTCCCGAAGGTAGCACATCAAGAAGGAGTAGGAGAAAAAGAACAAATGATGAAACTCAAAGTACTCCTACTACTGCAATTGAAAGAACTAGTAGGGAAGAGAGATTGTCAAAAAGGAAGAAGAAAGAAACCAAGGGTAAAAAGCCAATAACACCAAAAGAGAGAAAAAGTATTGAGGCTATACATCAAACCCCTTCTTCCGAAGAAGAAGATCATCAAGTGTTATCTGAAAGATTAGTTTATCTTCAAAAACAGTCATCTATGGCCAAGAAGACAGGGAAAGGAAAACAAAAACAAAAGGACAGTGGTTCACAGCGTGTGAGAAGAAGTTCCAGACTTAAGGGGAAATTGAGGAAAACGCAAATGAAGGGTCCTCATTTTATTGATTTGGGAGAAGAAACATATGAACAATCCCCAGCTGACCATAGTACATCTCACTCTCAGTCAGTTAGTGAACCTGGTTCATTTCATTCTCATTCAGACATTGAACATAGTCCATCCCATTCTCAGCAAGATGTTGATGTGAGCCCTTCTCAGCCAGATTTTGAAGATAACTCTCCTTCACGGAATTTTGGGGACAGCCCAATAAAAATGACACCTGATATAGACCTCAAGCAGCAGGAAGTATATGATTATATAGAATCTTTAGAAAAAGCAGCTACAGGTCCCAGTACTTCGTCCATTCAGCCTCACACAGTACAAGATGATTTAGTCCAATCACTAAAACAGGAAGTCTTTGAGCTAGAGCTTTTAAATAGACACATAAAAAATGAAAATGAGACATTGAAGGAACAAAGAAAATTGGACAAAATCATTCATGATAATACCATGCTACATCTGGGAATATGGCAGAAGAAGAACAAGAAATTGAAAAAGAAATGCCAGAAGTTAAGCAGAGCACTGGTTAATATCAAATTTAGATGCTTAATGAAGAAGCCCAGGATGTTGGCAGCACCAAGGAAGAAGAGGAGAGGATTAGATGTACTAGCTGAAGTGTCAAGACATATGAACTGAAGAAGGATTATCAAAATTTTGGTTGCATGAGGACATGCAACACCTTCACAGTGGGGGTATGTTGAGTCTCAAATCTGTATCTTTTCCATACACCTTTCTATACCTTTTTCATTCACCTGAACCTTCCCAATTGTCAATATCATTGTATATTAATTGCAAAAGAGCATCTAAAATGGTTTTTAACTATATTTGGTGTCTGCTGTTTGATTTAGATTTTTGCTCATTTAGCTGCGGAATCTTGCCACTTTCCGCAGTCGCTGCAACTTTCCGCAGCCATTTTGTGAAAGTCTATGTTACAGGTGTCCTCAGGAAAAACAAGCCACATGGGCAAGTCAAAAATGATGTGGACATGGATCGTGTCCTATTGGCTCGAGCAAATTCACTTAAGGAAGTTGCGGTCAAAGGTGGCCAAGTGGAAGTCAACCGTAGAGTCCCACGGTGACAGGACTCTGTTTCTCGTCATGTGAAGATTCATATGGCCGTTTTTGAATTGCGGGAGACAAATCAACACCTGTACATGGCTCCATAAGCTGAATTCAAACATCCACTCTTCATAGATTTACTCCTCAACGCGGCCATGATCCTAGATCTCTAGACGTAATGGTTTACGTGTTCTCCATCAGCACAAACTTTAGGGAATTAGTTATATTTCCTTGTTATAAATAATGTGTTTGCATACGCATATTAGATTAGTCTCCATTAGCCTCCAGATAGTTCTGTAATGTAATTACGTTGCCACGTGCCGTAATATCACCTTTCTGTTATGACTGCATTTTAATATATAAGAAGACTCTGTTTCCAAGCGTAATTCGTACTTGAAGTCTGTTGCCAAGGCTGGTGTAGAGGGCCCCTGCACACGCTGAGGTTTTGTGCATTATTGTATAGTTCTTGTTTTATTTATTTAAGCTCATTGTGCCATAATTCATTCACATGTTTATACATTGCATCTTTCATGGTATATATGCTTCATTTTTGTTTATAATCTTTCATGATTTACATCTTGCTTCTGTCCATAATCTTTTATGTTTTATGTTATTGTTAACTGATCAGTGTTCTTGTTTCAGGTTATAAATAGGCAGCCCGGGCATTTGCATAAATTTTTGACTAATGACATGGAATTAATATTGTTCTGCTACTAATTTACTTTTCTTAGTTTCTGTTTAATTTTAGTACTGCTTTGTTTATTTCAGTCTTGCACATTTGTTTCAGTGGTTAGATTTAGATATATCAAATTGTTCATGTCATTTTCAATTACCTCCGAAAGCCACAACTGGACTGATGGTGAGGGATTGAAGTATGAATGAATAGTTTGATATTAGTTTACTTTCTGCAAGTTAGATATATTAAATTGCTCATGACATCTTCAGTTACCTCCGAAAGCCACAGCTGGACTGATGGTGAGGGATTGAATTATGAATGTGTAGTTTGATATTAGTTTACTTTCTGCAAGTTAGATATATTAAATTGCTCATGACATTTTCAGTTACCTCTGAAAGCCACAGCTGGACTGATGGTGAGGGATTGAATTATGAATGTGTAGTTTGATATTAGTTTACTTTCTGCAAGTTAGATATCAGGTTACTCAAGTTGTTTATGGTTACCTCCGAAAATCATAGCTAGACTAATGATGAGGGATCAGAAGATAAGTTGATGTAATTTGATTTAGATTTACTTTGTTGCAACTTTTGGATTTCTTTCAGCATAGTTTCTTTTGTGGTTGAACAGCAGCAAGAATAATGAGTTTCATGATCAGTAGTTCATTGTTTGATTGACTAAAGTAGTGATGAATTTCATTTTCTTTGAAGAATTAATTTTGTCATTATGTTTTTTTTAAATTCTTTTGAAGTTTGGAAAATAATTAGAAAGACATTGTTGTCTTGAATATTTGTCTCCATACTTGTCTTTTAGAATTTCACAAAAATCCAAAAACGACAAAAAAGTAAGAGATAGGTTATCTTGCACATATAGTGCGCCACACTTCGTCAACTTACGAATCCCAGATTGACAAATTAAATGTAACAATTTAGGACACACTAAATTGACCAAACAGAGAGCCTGGTTATAACTATGTTGTACATAGGGGAGGCTCTCGTCCCATGTGCATGGATGCTTTGAATTGTACATGCGCAGAATGCGTACAATCATTCTGTTGACGAACTTTGTCTGGCCATCTGTTTGGGGATGGAAGGTTATGGACTTGGTGAGCTTTGTGTCCAACATTGACCAGAGGCTGGACCAAAATGTGCTAAGGAACCTGCTATCTTGATCTGATATGATAGACTGTGGGATCCCAAAGTGCACCCACACTCGTTCAAAGAAGAGTTTAGCAGTGGCTTCTGCTGTGATATTCTTCTTGCAGGCCGCCATAATGGCCATCTTCGAGAATCTGTCAACGACCACAAAAACACAGTCATTTCCCTGCTTAGTAGAAGGCAGGCCCGACATGTAATCCATGGAGATGGATTCCTAAGGTCGACTAGGGGTAGGTAGAGGAGTATATAGGCCTTGCTTCTTGATGGTCGGTTTGGCAATGGCACAAGCAGTGCAGGATCTGATGTGCTTCTCGACATCCTTTCGAAGGTTCGGCCAATAGAAATACTTCGGTAGTATTGCTACTGTTTTCTCGACCCCGAAATGCCCAGCGACTCGACTGTAGTGTGCTTCCCATATCATCTTGGCACGCTCGCTTGAAGGAACACAAAGGTGTCCCAGGTGACATAAAAGTGCATCTTGGAGGTGAAAATTTGGAACTTGCGTGCCCCCTAAGAGTGCCTTGTAAGTGTGGCCGAATTCTGGGTCACTCTCATAGAGAAGTGGCCAATCAGAAGTCTCGTGCCCACAAGAGTTGAGCATGGTGGTGAGCGCCATGATCAGTGGTCGGCTGAGGCAGTCTGCAACATTATTGGTGCTACCCTTATTGTACTTAATGTTCAAATGAAACTATTGCAGATATGTGGACCACTTCTGATGGCGATCATTCTGCAACTTCCCTTGTGTCTGTATGAACTGCAAGGGCTGGTGGTCTGTATGAATGATTGTTTCCTTTCCCAAAATGTAATGCTTCCATTGTCAACAGGCTTGCACAATGGAATACATTTCTTTGTCATAGGTGGGATACTTGCGAACTGTATCCGACAATGTCTCACTATGATATGCCACTGGATGTCCCTGTTGAGTAAGAACTGCCCCAATAACATAGTCAGAGGGATCTGTCTCAATCTCAAATGACTGTTGCAAATATGGTAATGTGAGAACGGGGCAGAACAGAGGCGATTTTTCAATTCTGTAAATGCCTTCTGTTGAGGTTCCGACCAAAAGAATTTTTCTCTCGCTCCTCCCTTGGTGACTTGACTCAAGGGCCAAGTGATATGAGAGAATCCCAACACGAATCTACGGTAGAAATTAGCAAGACCCAGAAAGTTGCGAAGCTCTGTTATAGTGGTTGGGGCTGGCCAATCCCGAATGAATTGGATCTTGGATGGATTCACATGCACCCCCTTTCATCAATAATGTATCCCAGATATTGCACCTGGGTCATGCCAAACGTGCACTTCTCCAAATTGGCACACAACTTGTGTTGTCGCAGTGTTTGGAGAACTTGTCGGATGTGGTGAAGGTGCTCTTCCCAAGTCTTGCTGAAGATCAGAATGTCATCCAATTACACCACTAAAAATGAGTGGGTGAATGGTCGCAAGATGTCGTCCATCATCCTCATGAAGGTTGCGGGAGCATTCATCAAGCCGAAAGGCATGACCAGCCATTCAAAAAGGCCTTCCTTAACTTTGAAGGCAGTCTTCCACACATCAAAGGGTTCAATTGGTACCTGGTGATACCTAGACTTCAGGTCGATCTTGCTGAAATATTTTGCACCTTTGAGTTGGTCCAGAAGGTCATCAATTCGTGGGATATGGTACCTATTCCTGACAGTGATCTTGTTCAGCACCCGATAGTCAATACAGAGTCTCCACGTCCCATCCTTCTTCTGTACCAACACGATCGCCCCACTGCATGCATGAACTTGGCCCGATGACCTTTGGCAAATGTGCCTCCGAATCTCGCCCTTTATTTCCATCACTCTCCGTATTCTAGCTACTGATAGATCTATCCGTAAAAAAGCGTGCGCACTCCGGGGTCGATCAATCGGGTGTCAATCTCGACAAATTGCGTAGGAACCCCTGTGGGTGAGGTGAATATTTCCCCGTACTCCTCCACAACCTTATCCATTTGTTGTTGTTGTGCAGAGGAGCCCTGTCTGGAGGTCGTGGCCACAGTCTTCTTCTTGCCCTGGGGGTGGATCATCAAGAAAACAAATTTCCTGGTTTGGGAAATGAGCTTACTGCATTGTTTTGCAGTAACCAAAGAGATAGCCGCAGGAGGTGGTACCTCTGGTATCCTTTACAACTTATTTCCCAAAGTAACAATAACAGCACAAGGTCGAGACTCATACACAGCATGATGCTTCCACAAGTATGGTTGTCCTAATAATACATCAGAAACATCAATAGGAGCAATGTCACATAATACCTCATTCGTGAAGGGCTTGATGCTATAGGGAAGGCGACACTGCTGGCTGACACGAAGATCTCGTCCTTGGTGAAGCCACCCGATGGTGTATGGATGTGGGTGAGCTGTGGTCAGCAAGCCCAACCGCTTCACGACTTCTGCTGAAATGAGGTTCTTTTGGCTCCCATTGTCGACAATGAACTGTACAGGGGAGCCCTTTACCCACATCTGGGAGTGGAAGAGACGTTCCTCCTCCTCTGGATCTTCTGGTTCCTCCTTCTGGATCTTTGTAGTGGCAACAGTGGCGTTGGGCTCCGCATCAATAATTTGTTTCCCTTTTTCATTCCCCTTTTCAGGTTCTGATTCGGAGTCAGAACATGCATCTGACTCAGAAGCCCTCATCTCGGCCACTAGCGACTGCTTGGCCCGACACTCACTTGTGTTGTGAGTGGAGCTCTTATGGAACTCACACCACTTTCCTGTGTCCTTCTTTGGCTTTGCGGTGCTGCTCTTTTCTTGTGGCCTTGACGGGTTGTCTTTAGTCGCCATGCCTTGGCTCTTTCCTTTGTTCTGCGGTTTGGAAGCACCTTTCCCTTGCCGTACCAAGCGAGGAGATGTCGAGGAACTCCATTTCCTCATAAATGTATCTGTGCAGACAGCTGCGATACTTTAGCACCAAATTTTACTCTGAATATTTGATACCCAACTTTGTGCGCAGGGTATGGAATAGATTCGTCAGCTCATGCACATCTTGATCCCTTTGTTGTCGCAGCGTGGTCCATTGTATGTACTTGTCCTCATAGCTCCCCACGGGATAGTACTGTTCCTTGACGGCGTCTTGGAAAGAATTCCAAGTTGGTACGGCCAAGAACAGAGAGGATTATGTCTGGTCCTTGTTCTCACAGTAGGTTTCCCACCAGTCCTTAACATGGGGGGTAGCTTTGAGGAGTGCAAAAATAATCTTCTCTCGGTCTGAAAAGTCATGAACCGAGAAATATCCTTCTAATAGATTCAACCATCTATCTACGGCATCTGCGTCTATTTGACCCTCAAATATGGGAATGTCAAAATTTACTTGTACCTTAAAAGGAGTCGCACCTCTAGAGTGGCTGCTGGATGCAGATGCGCCGCCGGTGGGCAGCCGTTGAAGGATCTGAGCAAAGTTATCCATCATCGCGTTCCTTTGTTTTTCGAGGGCCTCCTCGAGCAATATTTTGATAGGATCTCCCGCTCCCTCATCTTTCTTTTCGTCCCCCATGGGCGTCCGTCGAGGTTTGCGAGGCTGATCTTGCAAAGGTTCCACCAGATCAAGCCCTAGCTCCTTATACCCCGACCTCGTTGGGGACATGCAAAGAAGGATCGAGAAAAAGGAGACCGCTCTGATACCACTGATCCGGATTTATGCAGGAACGCAACAGAATAAACACATAACCATAAATACAGAGATGCAGCGGAAATAACACTTCATTTCATTAATATCAAAGAACCGAAATTTGCTTACAGACAATGGAAATAAAACTAGCTAGGGTACTGGTAGCTATCTCTGAGAAGAGATGTGGTGGCTACAGACCTCTGAACTGCTTTACAATGAGGCGCGAGGGCCTATTTATTATTGAGAAACAATGGAGAACCCTAAACATCCCAAAAACCTAACCCTAGGAGATGAAGCGCCAAGACTATGGGCCCCGTTTGGGTAAATTGGTGTTTCAACTTCCCAGGGACGTAACTTTGGCATACTATCTCCGTTTGACGCACATGATACATCATTAGAAAGCTCTATCCGAGGACTACAGCTGCCAGGACAAATTTTATCAAAAAATTCGTTGGCGCTTTCATACCCAAAAAACGTCGTTTAGGGCCTCAAAACGGCTCCGGAAGTTCAGGACCCGAAAAACTGCTAAAAATAGTAAGTTATGCCGAAACTGAAAAACTGAAAGAGACAATGGTGGGGGCCCAAGTGGAATAGGCGGGTGGCCACCAATATCCACCTAGATCACAATATCTATTAATTTAAAAGTTATTAATCAATCATTTTAATTAAAAATATTTAATATTACTTCCTATCAACTAATTAACTAATTCATTAACTGCTAGTTTTTAACGGTTATTTTTCTATGGCTAATATTATGCAATGGTGCATCCACACTATTTATTCAATAAGATCGATTGGCTTTTTTACCTTGTCTAGAGGATGAACCACATTAGTTGGTTCAAAACGTCGACCAAATCCTAATGATGTGATTAATCTAAAAAGACATTTATATATTCACTGATGTGTGTTATTTCGTTGTGCAAAGTAGTATTGTTGTGGCATTTGAGTGTATTTGTGTCAAAGATTCTAAGACCAAAATCATATTCTCATGTGCCAGGAAATGCAACACATCTCATGGTATACCAATGCCATTAAATCACACAACTAGTCACCACATCTAAAAATAATATTCATAGTTATTGTGTCTCATTGCTAGCCATGGAATCTCATAGCATCATCAATATAGTTGCATCTCATAACTAGTATCTACATCCCCCAATGATATCAATATAGTCACATCTCATAGTTGGCCACAACATCTCATCCAATTGATAACCAACCAACGCCTACTATATAAGCCTAAGCCTTTACAGTATATAAAGCCATGCCCAGGAGTGGAAAGGTATATTCAAAATGTGTGTGAGGTTATTAGTCTTTTTCCAATCTCGACTTGATGCAATCATATTATCTACTTCTACTCTAGCCTCATCCTTTCACCACCTTGTTTCTCAGTCATGTGGAATTCCCACTAGCTATTTTGGCTCTATTCTCCCTTTAGTGTCGAGTCTCTTCACCATTACTAATAGTATTTGCTACATGTCACACATCTTCCATCTATTTTTTTTGTGGATTTGGCGTTTATTTGTCCTTTCTTGCTACCATAACATGGTTTTCTACAAAATTTAAAAAAAAAGGCTCAACAAAAGCTCATAAGTTTGTGCATAAACATGTATCAAAATTTTTAAACAAAGTCATGTACAATTCCTTAACTAACAAAATCTAAGCATAATGAACCTTCACAATAAATAGATTGGAGCTTCTAGCAATGATGTGTGTGTGTGTGTTCATAAAGCATATAAAACCTATAACGTAATGTATATAAAAAATATACTTATCTGAACACTACGATCTCATCCAAAAATCACCAACCCATAAAATATACATATTACATATTAATAGTGAGAATCCTTGATGGAGAAAAAATCCCACCTTGAAATTATATTGTGGATTAATCAATGATATCATAGTATATATAAATCATCACATCACATAATAAATCACACAACTAATCATTGCATCGCACAAGTATATCAATCTAGTTACATCTTATAACTAACTATCACAATCATATTGATATCATTACATCTCACAAATAAACTCTACATCCCATGGTGATATCACAACTATCACAATCATATTAATATCATTACATCTCACAAATAAACTCTACATCCCATTGTAATATCATAATTGACCACTGCATATCATGGCATATCAATGTCATTGCATCACACAACCAACCACTACATTTAATAATAATATTTGTATTCACTACATCTCTTTGATAGTTGTGGCATCTTACTGTAGAAATTTGCTGAATAATGAAGATTTATCCACTGAGATTATTTTGGTCACACACTAATTCGAATTCATGCGTAACACATAACCTCTTCTACAATTGATCATCAATTTGCGGAAATAGAAACAGTCGCATAAGCACATAAACACAATATGTAATGGGGAAAGCTTATAGCTAAAAACCCCCAGCTATTTTGTATATTATAATGGAAGAGAACATGTAACAATCTCAGTACAATAATCCTCACAAGTACTCAGTACTGTCTCCAAAACTTACACACAAACTAGCTCATTTTTTGAACAAGTCACAGGTTCAAAACTCATCCACTATTTTCCTGCCTCTACTGCGCAATCCAAGTTGGTGTAATGAGATATCCAAGTTCGAATCTCCTTGGCTTCAACTGCGCAATCCTCATGGGCAATCTCCTCCAATGCTTGTGCAAATCTCATGCACAACTGATGTCGCAACTAATAGCAAACTCACCATTTCATCTACCTCTTCCACTGGTCTTCAGTGAACTGTCCAAGCACTGCAGTCAACTAATGTGTTCTTGAGTTGAATGATGAGTTAATAATTAGTGAATTAAATAATATTTAATTCACTCCACTCATCTCTAGTGTATTAGCTAGTTAAACTAAATACAACTAGTTTAACTAAGTTAAACAGAACACAACTCCACCAACTGTCTCATCAACTCCACCAAACTCCGCCACTTGAGTTCTAACTGAAGTCAACCATGCATGAGCTCACCAAACCCCTAGGAATAGCGTAATTCCTTCTGTCAAGTGCATGGGCCACATCCGTAGCTCAAACTGAAGTGCTGCAAGAGAATAAGATAATGTTTATAGTCCAAATATTATTAAGAGCTAATAATATTTGACTGACCTATTTTTAGACAGGCAGTCTAAAAATAGACTTCGACCTGTAGGTCTAAAAATAGAGGTCCATCTATTTTTACCAACTCGACCAATCATCCAAGAATAGCATACTGCAACTCCTAGACCATGCTCCATATGTCTAAAAATAGACATAGTCTAAAAATAGACTTTGCGCCAAAAATAGCATGCGGGCCCACTTAGTGAAGGTGACTTCATTTCACTAAGCTCCATCATCTTTTTGCATTTTCAACACTCCCTCTCAACAAGGTATGGATTATCTGCAACCCCTATCCTGCCTCTGTGGAATTCGAACTTGCTCCTGGTGAGCGCCTTCGTCAAGATGTCAGCATCTTGATCCTCCGTGGGAACATATGAAAGTAACATGATTCTCCGCTACACACAATCTCTGATATGATGGTACCTGATGTCGATGTGTTTGGATCTATCATGAAATATTGGATTAGCTGAGAGTTTAATGCAACTCTGGTTATCACAATAAATCACAGTAGGCTCCAAGTGCGACCCGAACAATCCGACGAGGATCTTCCTCATCCAAATAGCCTCGCATGCAGCCAAGCTTGCTGCCATGTACTCGGCCTCTGCTGAACTGAGTGCCACGGATCTCTGCTTCCTGCTATACTAGGAAACTGCTGTCGACTCGATACTGAAAACTCCTCCAGATGTGCTCTTTCGGTCCGTTGGGCTCCCTGCCCAATCTGCATCAGTGAAGTCGCTAAGCTTCGCTCCAACCTCCTGTCTATACCATAGACCATATCCCGATGTGCCACTAAGATAACGCAATACATGCTTTCCTGCCTTCCAGAATAGCTTGGTAGGCTTAACCATAGCTTGCGAAAGCTGGTTAACAGCATAGCATATATCGGGTCGTGTATTGACCAGATACATAAGCGACCCCACCGACTGTCGATAGACAGTGGCATCCACTACCTCTGCTGAAGTAGCATCCTCCTTCCTCCAACCACCCGGAAGAGGAGTTTCAACAGGCTTGCAGCCATGCATGTTGAACCTCTCCAGTATCTCCTGGGCATACTTTCCCTGAGAAACAAACAGTCCACCACTACGCTGCCAAATCTCCAATCCCAGGAAATAATGAAGGAGGCCCAATTCCTTCATCTCAAACTCTCTAGCAAGATCCTCCTTGCATGAAAGTATCAATAGCTCATCACCTGTCAAAATCAGATCATCTACATACAGTACAATGATCAGCAACTTCCCCTCCACCACAATCTGGTACAGGTTAGGATCCGCCTCACTCTTGGAGAATCCAAGTCCGGTGAAATAACTGTCTATCCGTGTGTACCAAGCACGAGGTGCTTGCTTCAGCCCGTACAGTGCTCTCTTGAGTCGGCAAACATGCGACTCACTACTGAAGATCTCGAAACCTTCAAGCTACTCTATGTACACCTCCTCCTCAATGACTCCGTTGAGGAACACAGTCTTCACATCCATCTGATGGATGTGCCACCCCATTTGCGCTGAGAGAGCTAGGATCGTCCGTATGGAAGAGTACCTTGCGACAGGTGCAAAGGTCTCCTCATAATCGATCCCCTCGATCTATGAGAAGCCACGGGCGACAAATCTCGCCTTGTACTTCTCCACACTCCCGTCAGCCGCCTGCTTCACTTTGTAGATCCATCGCGAACCCACCACCGATTTCCCCTCCGGTCTTGGGACAATCTCCCATGCACTGTTTCTGACGATCGAATCATATTCTTCGATCATGGCATCTACCCATGCGGGTTCCTCCACATCTTCCTCAAAAGAGGATGGCTCCGTCACAACACATTGACTCACAAGAGCCATGTATCCAGTGTACCGATCCGATGACTATCTCTGTCTGCGCTGTGCTGTAGGTGGTCCTACAACCTTCTCTGCATCCCGAGCCAGTCGCTCAGCTTCTGTAGTGCGCATGCGCCCTCTGATGGTTGGCGCTTCCTGGGTGGTTTCTTCCACCTCCTGAACCTCCTCTTGTGGCTGATCCACATCCGTAAGCTCCTCCTTAGGAACTAACAGCTCCTCATCTGCATGCAAGTGTAGCTCCCTCTCAAGCGAACACTGCATGGCTTTCTCCTCCTGAAACTTGATATCCCATCGCACAACAGTCTTGCGACTGTCTGGCAAATACACCCGATAGTTGTGAGGTGTATCAGTGTACCCCACAAATATTCCAACCTCTGCGGTCGGATCCAGCTTCTTTCTGGCATCCTTCGTCACATGCATGTAGACAGGTGAGCCAAAAATCCTCAAATGAGAAATGTCAGGCCTCTTGCCAGAAAACGCCTCCTCCGGTGTACTCATGCCAAGTATCTTGTGAGGACAACGGTTCTGCACATACACTGCAGTGTTGCATGCCTCAGCCCACAAGTTAAGGGGTAGGCCCTAATCATGCAACATCGCCTGTGCAGCACCCACGATCGTTCTGTTCTTCCGCTCAGCAACCGCGTTCTGCTGTGGGTTATGGGGTGCGATGAGCTCTCTCTGAATCCCTTCTGCGCTGCAAAAGTCCTTGAATTCAGTAGAGATGAATTCACCACCATTGTCGCTCCTAAGAGCCTTCACATGCTTCCCTGATTCCTTCTCAACCAGTGCCTTGAATTCATAGAACTTTGAATATGTCTCTCTCTTCTTCTGCATGAAGAAGATCTAGTACTTCCGAGAGAAATCATCAACAAAGATCACATAGTACTTGTGCTTTGCTGTCGAAGCTACTGAGAAAGGACTACACACGTCTGCGTGAACTCTCTCAAGGATCATCGTGGCGCGACTATCCTTCTCGTGAAAGGTGGCTTTCACATATTTTCCCAAGGTACACCCCTTGCACTGATCTGACTGCGCAAGAGTGCCCTTAGGAAGCCCAGTAGAAATCTGCTGCAGTATCTTCAAAGCTCCATGGTGAAGGTGGCCCAATCTCCTGTGCCACAGCTCGCCATCATCATCCCGGCTCACCACTTCTCCCGCCTTGCATGCCATTGCTGCGCAGCCATCTACTTGCAACTGATAAAGGTTCTTGACTCGAACCCCTATCTTCCGGGTCTCTCCAGTTGTCTTACTGCGTAGGAAAGCCTTTCCTTCGCTGAAGACCACATCATACCCCTTGTCTTCCAACATCACCACAGAGATCAGATTCTTCATCAATCCCGGAACATGCAATACTTCCTTCAATATGAAGGGTTTACCAGACTCCCTCTCAAAGGAAATGGTACCGATACCGGTCGCACTGTATCTACCATCATCGCCCATCTCGATGTGCACTCCAAGATCTTTCTCATCCAGATCTGAAAACAGATCTCGATCTCCGGTCATGTGAAAATACGCACCACTGTCCAAGAACCATACTGATCCCATCACACTTGAGACCAAGCATGCGATTAGTGAAAAATCCAGGTGAAAGATCCAAGCCTTCAACCGGGAGGCCAATGCCTCTCCTGGGCCGCAGTATCCAAAGCACTTTCTTATTTTTCTTCTCTCGCTGGACAATTTGTGGTATAGTGTCCGTGCCGGGTGACAAAGTGGAAAACACTTTACCCTTGGACATGTCTTCGCTTCTTGCCTTCTCACACCGTAATCGAGAAGCTTTCTTTCTCTTCCCCTTCTTTTCTTTGGCAGCCAAAGCGCAATTTTCTTCATCAGATACCTTTGATGAAGATCCATCCCTGGTAGTCCTCCTTATCTCCTCCTGCATGAGATCCGCCCAAAGTCACTCCCATCCCGACAACTTCTCCCGACCATTGACAGAGTCCTGATAGGAATTCCAACTCTTCGGAAGACCAAGGAGAGCCAATTCCACCAAGTCCTCTTCATCGACTGTCACCCCCACACTTCCCAGCTCATCTCTGCATTGAGTGAACTTCGTGAGGTATTTGGCGATACTGTCACCTTTCTCCATATTAATGTTTCTAAGTTTATCCTTGAGCGCCAGCTTCCTTTGGTCGCTCTTGCTCTGGAATAGATCTGTCAATGCTTTCCACATCAAATATGGAGAAGCTTTTCCATGCAGGCTGTATACAATGTGATCCTTCACGCCCTCCAATAGAATCCTTCGACATTTCGCCATCTTCTTTTGCCAAGCCTCGACTTCAGCAGGATCAGTGGGCTTTTGGAAATCCATATCTACAAACTCCTTCAGCCCATTATCTTCTAATACTGCCTCCATCTGATCTTTCCATGCAACATAATTCGAACTGCCTTCAAGAGCATATTCGAGTCGCAAATCGTTGAAAGACATTTCAACTCCCGCACCAAGAAAACAAGCTGCTGCAAAATTCGAATTCCAACCTCAAAACTCAACTACTTCTGGATCTGTGAGAACAAATTATTTCTAGCACAGAGATCGACTGTAAGGGCGTTTACTGGATATATCACCTTTCAAAGAAAGGATGGATCTAGAGGCTACTTGGCCCGTTACAGACTCTATCTACCGAAATAAAATTGTAATCACTATAATAGATCCCGATGATCAATTCGCTCCGATACCATGTATAAATTTTCTGAATAATGAAGATTTATCCATTGAGATTATCCTGGTCACACAGTAATTCTAATTCATGCATAACACATAACCTCTTCTACAATTGATCAACACCTATAAATAGAAACAAGCCGCATGCGCACATAAACACAATATGTAATAGGGAAAGATTATACTTCGGAAACCCCCCACTATTTTGTATATTATAATGGAAGAGAACATATAACAATCTCGCATTAACATTCCACAAGTACTCAAGATCGTCTCCAAAACTGCTATTAATAACCAGCTTTCCGATGAACAAGTCACAGGTTCAAAACTCATCCACTATTTGCCTGCCTCTATTGCGCAATCCAAGTTGGTGTAATGAGAGATCCAAGTTCGAATCTCCTTGGCTTCAACTGCGCAATCCTCATGGGAAATATCCTCCAATGCTTGTGCAAATCCCATGCACAACTAATGTCGCAACTAATAGCAAAATCACCCTTTCATCTACCTCTTCCACTGGTCTTCACTGAACTGTTCATGCACTGTAGTAAAATGATGTGTTCTTGAGTTGAATAATGAGTTAATAATTAGTGAATTAAATAATATTTAATTCACTCCACTCATCTCTAGTGTATTAGCTAGTTAAACTAAATACAACTAGTTCAACTAAGTTAAACCGAACACAACTCCATCAACTCCTCAATCAACTCCACCAAAACTCTGCCACATGAGTCTAACTGAAGTCAACCATGCAATAGCTCAACCAAACCCCTAGGAATAGCGTAATTCCTTTGTCAGCTGCATGGGCCACATCCATAGCTCAAACTGAAGTGCGCCAAGAGGATAAGATAATGTTTATAGTCCAAATATTATTAAGAGCTAATAATATTTGACTGTTTTATTTTTAGCTCGACAGTCTAAAAATAGATCAACCTGTATGTCTAAAAATAGAGGTCCATCTATTTTTACCAACTTGACCAATCATCCAAGAATAGCATACTGCAACTCCTAGACCATGCTCCATATGTCTAAAAATAGAAATAGTCTAAAAATAGACTTTGCGCCAAAAATAGCCTACGGGCCCACTTAGTGAAGGCGACTTCATTTCACTAAGCTCTATCATCTTGTTGCATTTTCAACACTTACATTGTCATTAATATAGTCACATGTTATTGCATCTCAATACTATTCATTACTCTCCATGGCATCTCACATTCTCATAAATATTGTGAAAGGTCATTGCATCTCATTACTAGCCATGACATCTCACATTATCATTAATATACTCACATGTCACAACTAACATCTACATCCTATATCAATATTGATAATTGATATAGTTGCATCTCATTACTAGTCATGGCATCTTAGATTATCATTAATATAGTCACATGTCACAACTAACATCTACATTCTATCAATATTGATATAGTTGTGTCTCATAGTTAGCCATCACAGATCATGGTACTAGTGTCAATGTAACTATATCAATGAAATACCATGTTTCATGGTAAAAGTAATATAAACCGTTATGTTACACGATAAAACTAAAATAACTACATCTTGAAATTAGCCCACTATTTTTCACAATCAACATAAATATTTGACAGTTGAGAAAAAAAAAATGGCAATAATCACATAAGAGAAGTAAGTTTTGTCAACGTGGTTTTGTCGACGTGGTTTTGTCGACGCGTTTTCAAACCATCCAGTGTGGTTCATCATCAGGACAATATGGAGAATCCGAGTCTAGAGAGCAATGTACAGATCCTTAATGTTTTTAATGGTTATAATAAACACCTAGTTTTGAAAAATAGTATTTTAATATATAACATCAATTATTATATCAAAATTAAATCAAATATTAAGATATGGTTAGATATTTAGTCAAATATTTAGATTAAAATATGAAGAAAAAAATTAAAAAATAATAATAATAATTTAGTCAAAGTCAAACTTAAACATAGAGTCCGGACTTTAGTAATAATTTTTTCTTGAATAATCAATGAAATAATTAAAATTAATTTTTTTTAATTATTTCATTGATTATTCAAGAAAATTTTATTATTAGGGTCTAGACTCCTTATTTTTAGTTTTATTTGGACTAAAAACAAAAAAAATATGGTCTTAACTCCATGTTTTAAGTTTGACTTTGACTATATTATTATTATTATTATTATTTAAATATTTGACTAAATATCTAACCATTTTAATATAATAATTGATGTTATATATGTTGTCATGACGATGAACCACACTCGATGATTCTAAACACACTGGATGGTTCGAAACACGATGGATGGTTGATGGATGGTTGGAAAAGCGTCCACAAAACTTCTCCTCTTATGTGATTATTGTGGAAATTTTTTTTTCTCAATTGTCAAATATAGATTACAGAAACCTAAATTCAAAAATATTTACATAAATATTCTTGTGATGATTATATCACATGACTAATAACAACAAGCACACCTTCACACCTCCAAGTATAATGACGAATACTAAAGTTCTTACATGGATTTACGCAAGCTCATAAACATACAGCTCATTTCTAAGTTATCAACATACAACTCATTTTTAAATTAACAATTCAAAAAAGTAGTGAGATAAGATAAAAGATAATAATAAAAAATCCTTATGATTCCAATGAACTTGTGCAAGTAAACTCGTTTAAAAAGATTCTATATAAAACAAGGTCAATGCTTTGATAAAATCTTCTCTCCAAAATAACAAATATATAACAATTAAATATTACATACCCCGCTTTCAAGTTTGTCATCATGGTTTTTCAGTCTTAAATTATCAACATACAACTCATTTTTAAATTAACAACTCAAAATAGTAGTGAGATAAGATAAAAGATATAAAAAAAATCCTTAGGACTCCAATGAACTTGTGTGAGTAAACTCGTTTCCTTCTGAAAAAAATCTATATAAAACAA
Organism: Pinus albicaulis; assembly: GCA_034641835.2. Taxonomy (NCBI): domain Eukaryota; kingdom Viridiplantae; phylum Streptophyta; class Pinopsida; order Pinales; family Pinaceae; genus Pinus; species Pinus albicaulis. The sequence goes on along the minus strand of CM076575.1, from coordinate 276,708,357 downwards.
GGTCAATGCTTTGATAAAATCTTCTCTCCAAAATAACAAATATATAACAATTAAATATTACATGTTAAAATCTTCTCTCCAAAATAACAAATATATAACAATTCAATATTACAGGCTAAAATCTTTTCTCCAAAATAACAAATATATAACAATTAAATATTACATACCCCACCTTCAAGCTTGTCATCATGGGTTTTCAGTCATAAATTATCAACATACAACTCATTTTAAATTAACAATTCAAAAATGTAGTGAGATAAGATTAAAAAAATCCTTAGAATTCCAATGAACTTGTGCGAGGTTTCTTTTGGAAAAGATTCTATATAATAATAATAATAATCCAATTTTAAGGTCAAAGCCAAGCCAGACACCAAATTGGTGTATGAAGATAAAATTCCAATGAATTTGTGCCAATAAACTCGTTTCCTTTTGAAAAAAAATCTGTATAAAACAAGGTCAATGCTTTGACAAAATCTTCTCCAAAATAACAAATATATAACAATTAAATATTACATACCCCATCTTCAAGCTTGTCATCATGAGTTTTATTATCAACATACAACTCATTTTTAAATTAACAAATTTTAAATTAACAATTCAAAAAAATTGTGAGATAAGATAAAAGATATAAAAAAATCCTTAGGATTCCAATGAACTTGTGCAAGTAAACTCATTTCCTTTTGAAAAAGATTCTATATAAAACAAGGTCAATGTTTTGATAAAATCTTCTCTCCAAAATAACAAATATATAACAATTAAATATTACATACTAAATTCTTCTCTCCAAAATAACAAATATATAACAATTAAATATTACATACCCACCTTCAAGCTTGTCATCATGGGTTTTTAGTCATAAATTATCAACATACAACTCATTTTTAAATTAACAATTCAAAAATGTAATGAGATAAGATAAAAGATAAAAAAAAAATATCCTTAGGATTCCAATGAACTTGTGCTCATTTCTTTTGAAAAATATTCTATATAAAACAAGGTCAATGCTTTGATAAAATCTTCTCTCCAAAATAACAAATATATAACAATGAAATATTACATGCTAAAATTTCTCTCCAAAATAACAATTAAATATGACATACCCGACCTTCAAGTTTGTCATCATGGGTTTTCAGTCATAAATTATCAACATACAACTCATTTTTAAATTAACAATTCTAAAATGTAGTGAGATAAAATAATAATAATAAAAAATAAATCCTTAAAATTCCAATAAACTCTTTGGAAAAAAAATTCTATATAAAACAAAATCAATGCTTTTATAAAATCTTTTCTTCAAAATAACAAATATATAAAAATCAAATATTACATACTAAAATCTTCTTTCCAAAATAACAAATATATAACAATTAAATATTACATACTAAAATGTTCTCTCAAAAACAACAAATATATAACAATTAAATATTACGTACCCCACCTTCAAGCTTGTCATCATGGGTTTTCAGTCATAAAACATCACACGTTAATGAAGCTTTAATGGATAGTTTATTTTCTATTCACTTTTGTCAAGACCATGCCATTGATATCCTAACTCTAGTGGGCAAAACTAGATTATTAAAACTTGGTTTGAAACTTGATGGTGTTGAACACTAGTTGGAAAAACCGAACCAGAGAAGAAGATGGGATTTATCATGGAAGTCTCTTTTTTTTCTCTCTGCCAGTGGGTAAAGCTTCACCACAGAAAAGCATGAGCTGTCACAGCGTGTTTTGTTTTCTCGGTCTCTTATTTTCTCTCTGCCAGTGGGTAAAGCTTCACCACAGAAAAGCTCGAGCTGTCACAGCGTGTTTGGTTTTCTCTCTTTCTTGATTGGAAAGAGCTTTCCCCTGAACTGTCAAACACTCTGTTCTCTTTTCTCACGTAATTGGTGAAAAAAGGCCTTACCCTGGAACTATCACACACTGTGTTTTCTTCCTTTATTGGTGAAAAGGGGCTTTACCCTGAACTGTCACACACTCTGTTCTGTTTTCTCCCTTTTATTGGTGGAAAAGGGTTTTACCACCGCAGGAAGGCAAACTAAATTTCTGCACTTTCTCGCAGTTGTCAATGTTGCCTTTTTGTCAATGGGGTGGAAAAGGGTTTTACCACCGCAGGAAGGCAAACTAAATTTCTGCACTTTCTCGCATTTGTCAATGTTGCCTTTTTGTCAATGGGGTTGACATCTTGCATGCTTATATCTTGTTTGATAAACAAAACTATGGAATAAAGCATTTCCTTTAACCAATAGAAGGATAAAAATATTCAGATATCTACCAAAATCACATATGGCATTTAAGTATTTGTTGTACAGTGGTTTCTCTTTCCATTTATCTGCTAGGTTTATGCAGTGGAACAACCTAGCATAAACCACAGAAGTGTTCCAATAATTCACCAGACTTTTTCTTGCATATCACTGTAATTTTTATACTTTATCTTTTTTATTTATCACCGTGTTGTAAATTTAACCATTTAGATATTATAAATATAAATAATTATGATTATGTAATTTGATTAAGTGGTCCATTGGAATTTTTTAGTGGTTGGAAAGAATTGATTGTCAATCTTCTTACCTAGATTTAAATTTTCTGGAAACTAATATAAAATTAATATCATAGGAATTAATATCTAATATATATCTAATATATTTGTTATAATAGGTTTGAAACTTGTTATTATAGCCTTCAAACTTTTCACTTTTTATATAAATATTTTTCTTTATTACAATGTATATTTTAAATTAATATCTTACTTTTCTTTTACAAATCTAATCCTGGTATAAATCTCTTTTTCAAGTATCTTTTCCTTCCAATATTGCCCATATCAGCCTCTCCATTCCTTACTCCAATATTGCCCATATCAGCCTCTCCATTCCTTACTCATTATGTTAATATTTTCTTTCACTTGTTTTTATCTTTTCCAATATCAGCCTTTCCACTCTTTACTCATTATGTTAATATTTTCTTTAACTGGTTTATGTCCATAATTGTTTTGCAAAATATTTCAAAAATACCAGACCAGGTAGATTTAAGAAGTTTGGAAAAAATTAATTATCAGAAATTATATGTTGAATTAATGTCTAATATATTGTTATAATAAATTTGAATTAATATCTAAAATATTGTTATAATATGTTTAAACTTGGTTATTATACAAACTTCAGCTCTTCACTCTTAATATAATTTTTTTCCTATATCACCAGTCATAAGTTAAACTAATATCTTATTATATAATAATTTAAATCTTTGGAATATGGCTTCTGTGATCCATAATTTGTAAACACTGTTTTCGGTAATAACTTCTTCACTCTTTATATAAATCTTTTCCTATATTGCAAGTGATAAGTTAAATTAATATCTTATTATAATATAATCACATATGATCATGAATTGTCGATGAGATTTCTAACCAACCAGTGTAGTTCATCTTCACAATAATTCATCATCATATATGATTATTACCAAAAACAATTTTTAACCATTTAAATCTTATTATTATACAAAGTTTAACATCAACACTCCTTATATAATTTCTTTTCTTTATCACCCATATAACGCCTCTCCCGTCCTTGTGTTAATTTCCAAAAATATCAGAACGTGTAGATTTATGAAGTTTCACTTAAGGAGTATTGAATATATAATTCACCTTGTAGGTTTAACAAGTTCTAGTTTTGGATATATAAATCATATTTCATGCGATTGGGACTCCTGACCCTGCAATTTTCACCTTGCAATTTCTTCAACTTCTATGGTACTTCGTGACGTGATAACTTCTTACTCCTTACTTTCTCAAATATCACTATGGCATCATTCTAGTCAGACTATAACTATGGTTGTACTGTGAATAGTATGTAATAGCCAACGTGTGAAAGTGAATGAGCTGACACACTTTATCCTAGGAGGAGGAAGATTACTTATTTTCCTTGATCTTTATCATACTACGAGGAAAGAGTCGTTTCACAAGATTACTGACTCATTTTAATTAATCTACCTTTATTCTATCAGTACCAAAGTCTTTTTAACAACATTCCTCAATCATTATCCCTACACTTTCCACCTTCATCCTAGCGACGAAATGACAAGTGGTCTTTTCCAAAGCATTTCTCACTCATTTCCCTTGACTTCAAGATATCATTACTGTAGATTGATAGAGATTACCTCAAATTTGTTCAGCTTCTATAAACAGGTTGACTAGTTGACTTTGTATTATACGTCAAACCCATATAAATAAGCATTATGATAAAACATTGGATTGTCAAAGTAGCTGTTAACCAAACTGTTTCATTTAAGTCAAATTACGTTGCCACTATGAAAACTTAACATGAAGGACAGTGAAGAATGATAAGAATATGGTGAAATGCTTGAACTTGACAAAAAAAAAAAAAAAAATTGCCCATTTCAATGGAGTCCACAAGACACAGAAATGCAAAATGCATCTTATTGATAATATATCGTAAAAGATCTATAATATAGAATAGAATAGAGAGGTCCTCCGGTCCCCAGTACAGATCAATCCAATGGCAATAAATATGAGTAGAATATCTGAAGGCGATGGTCCCAGAAAAAAATTGAATTGAATAGAAATCTTCATTAGATGGTGTACGCCTGATGCATGTTCTTTCAAAACTTCAATAACAGCAGACAGCAGAGCAAAACCTAGCTGCAGAGAGACGAAGATCTACGCCCCCATGAAGAAGAGGAGAGGGGAAGCAACTGCTAGGAAGAGGCTGAGGCTGCCCCAAACCCCGACGCTGACTGTTCTCATTCCTCCACTCTGCATTCCAACATTGTAACAAAGCAAACCAAAATGTCAGATCTCAAATAAAAAAAAGTATGTAACTCTATTATAATCAGGAAAGTAGGGTTGGGGAATTTACCGGTGAATCGGTTACTGAAGGGCCTGGAGTAATATCATTCTCTGAGGCAGATGGCTGACTAGGTGGAGCAGGGGGACTCGTTGCAGAAAGAATGGGAGCAGGAGCAGGGGCACTGTGTTTGCCCTTCTTGGTCTTGCCAGTCTTGGGCTTGGGCTTGGGCTTGGGCTTTCCCTTTTGCTTTGTGGGCGCAGGTGCCGGAGCTGTTTCTGACGCTGCGGGTGGTGGTGAAGACTCGGGAGGAGAAACCGGAGGGGACGAAGCAGACGGAGTGGCCACTGGAGGGGTAGAAGCGGGAGGAGGGTTAGCGGGTGCCAGGGGCGTTGGGGGGCTGGTGGTGGGCGCCTCTGAGGGTGAGGCGGCGGGGGCCTTTGAAGGGGGAGCTTTGCTGGGAGCCTTTGAAGGGGGAGACTTGCTGGGAGCCTTTGAAGGGGGAGACTTGCTGGGAGGTGGGGCAGTGGAAGGAGATGCTGCCGGAGATTTGGAAGGTGGCTGCTCTGCCTTGGGGGAGGATGCCGCTGGCGGTGGTGATGTTGTGTTAGAGGGCTTAGGGCTGGCAGCAGGCGTCGTAGAGTTGGTGGATGCAGGTGTTGGAGCAGTTGCTAATACCACGCCCTTATCACCAAGCACTGTATTTATCTCAGAAGTAGCAATGCAAAACCATAACAAAATACATAAACACGCCACTCTACTCTGGTCTGAAGCCATTGGATCGACCTGCATTAATAAAACCAAGGTGTTAGGGACCTGCATTATCAAAACCAATGCATTAGGGAAAAACTAGATCTATTTTTCGTGCTCTACTCTTAAAAACCAATGCAAATGGGGGAAACTAGATCTATTTTTCGTGCTCTACTCCTAAAAGATCTATTTTTCTTGCTCTACTCTTAAATCTATTTAAAACTAGGTTGAGCTTATACAAGGTTCATCTTATTTATTGGATGGAAAAAGACTGATGAACAGGGATGTTTATGTTGTTCATTAGTATGGTGCAAAGCACAGTTAAGTTCAACGACCTCTGAGATAAAGAGTAGTCAATCTTGAATAAGAGTAGTCAAGCTTGAATAGCCCAAGCTGTTCAAGCTTGAGACAGTTTTGATTCTTTAAAGTGGTTTCCATTTTCAACCTATGTTTATGTTTAGGATTGTGTAAAGCACTGTCCCTGACATAGTTTTAATTCTTCAAAATGATTTCCATCTTCAACCCATTTCCTATCTCTAACAACATTTTATTCATATCTCTAGAGGATAGAAAAGTGAAAAAAAAACCAAATAAATTTAAAAGTCCAAAGTCCAGTCAATGGAAAGGTGAAAAAAAACAAATAGATCTAAAAACAGCCTGCAACTATTTGTTTTTTCTTTTTATATGCTCGGACAAACACCTCTAGTAAATTAATGGCTGTACTGATAGTTCGGGAGGCACTTTGTGAAGGGCCCAAGATTTTATTTCCATCCAGGTGAAGATGATTTGAGAGGGAAGGAGCTGTCAAGGTTATTTTTTATGGGTTTTTTTTAAGGTCATCTCTCTTATAAGATTTGAATCTGAAACCTGGCTAAAACTAAATCTTATGACCGGGAACTAAATCCCACATAGACTAACTCATCTAAATCTCATGACTGGAACTCATCTATACCTCATAAATAACTATCAGGTATATATCTGTAGCAACAATGTATCAATGTATACATATCACAACAATGAAATAGCTATCAATATATATCTATAGCAACAACGCATCAATATATATCTATCACAACAATGTTAGCTATTCTAGAAAGTAATGTGAATAAGCTATTCTATAAAGTAATATGAATAAGCAGAGCATACCTGGTGCTGTAGAGGCCCTGCAAAACCAAAAACCCTAATGCTTCTGCTGCTTCTAAGTTCTGGATCTCTTATCACTGGTAACCAGGACGGGAAGACAATGAGCGAAAATAGATAGATATAGATGGCCCGAGATCGTCAAAAGAGCCGTTGGCGGAATCGTCTCGATGAAAACCAACAAAAGCAAGGGAATTTATCTTTATCGCATCACAGCACAGAGACAGAGAGGATCCCGCGTCCCCATGACATCACGGCAAAAATATTAAAAAAAGGTCGGGAAAATCATGCACTGCACATGCAGCTGTAACGCGATTGCCAACCTGCACTGTCCCTTTTGGGCAGAGGAGATCGAATAAAAATATATAAAAAAACAAGGCCGGATTGGCTGGTGCTAGCAGTTACCGAGATATAGTAATAACCCACCCCACTCGGATGCCCGTGATCCCCTGTGCCCGCAACGTGTTTGAAGGCCAGGCAATAATTAATTGTCCCTGGCATCGTTCGTGAGCGTTGAAAGTAGTGCAGGTGGGTTGCTCCACTGGCGTGGATTTAGGGCTTTTCAAGATGGTCGTCAAATCAAGAAAAACCCATGATTCTGTACATTGGCTTCCCATTAATCCACAGGAAATTGTGTCTTGGCTGCCCATTAATCCCACCGGAAATCGCATTGCTCACGCAATATCGAATCGCTAGGAACGGAAAATCGTGCAAAAATCAAGATTCAAGAAGTGAATCGCAAGTACACTAACCGATCGTTCAGATCTCCTTTCATTTATTTTTCTTGCAAATAACCCTAAATCTTAGGGTTAGATTGTGAGTTAATTCTAGAAGAGGTGCGATTGGTTGGAAAGGGGAATGGAGATTTTGCTTATATTTAGAGTTCAGTTTTTGGGAAAAGGGCGAAAAATTGGAGAGGATACACTAGACAGCCCTTCATTTTAGGGTCACATTTTGAAAAAATAATAAAAAATATGTTTTTTTTTTTTCTTCCTAGTTTTAAAACTGTGTTTGTATGGCTAAGAGTTTATTTTTTTGGGATTTAAAGAAACCGTTAACTGCCTAAGACTCAAAAGGGGAACTTTATCCCTTTGTAGATCACTAGTGGTTAATTTCATATAGCATGTGATTGTTTGGCTAAGAGCTTATTTTCTTGGGATTTAAAAAAAAGATTAATGACCCAAGCCCCAAAAGGGGACTCTACCCCCTTATGGACCAGATTAACGACCCAAGCCCCAAAAGGGGACTCTACCCCCTTATGGACCACTGAGCGTTAATTTCAGGTAGCATAGTTTTCTTTGAATAAGCACTCAATGATGGTTGTCCCACTTCTGGGTTGACTACTAAGTTATGATAGTTTTCCCACTTTGTGAGAAAAATCAAATTATTTTTTATAATATAAAATTATATTTTAATTTTTGTGCCTTAAATTTTAACTATTTTAAAATAATAAAATTTATAAGAATGAGTTAGAATTCCTATGATAAATGATCGAGTTTTTTTATTTATGGAGTAGTTTTTAAGCTTGACTTTTTGGAAGGTGTTTCCATTTATTTTCCGATCTAATTTGTCTAAAACTCAAGAAGGATTCATTGAAATCACAAGTTTGACAAGTGAACTCTTCACAATGGATGTACCTGAGGGGTTTTGAAAAGGGGGTTTTGAAGAGTGACTTATGGGGTTTAAAGAGTGTTGAATCTATATATCCAGTCAAAAAATCAGTTTAAACAACACAAATCAAGATTTGGCCACAATTTTTTTTGCTAGATTCCAACCAAAAATCAGTGAGAAGCTCCAAAAAGTGACACTTAAAGACTACTCCATTATTTATTAATTAGTTTTTTTTAATATTATTTTATATTTTAACTAATATATAAAAAAACAAATATTATATTATTTGAAAAAAATATTATATTTAATAAAATATAAAATGTAATTTTTTTAATTATTATTTAAAAAAAGTTTTTTTGTTTTTTCAATCACTATACAACTAGGTGTTGGATATCAATTTTACATATATTAAAAAATATGAAAATGCTCAAAGTAGAACATGCCAAGTACTAATGATATTTATTAAAAATATTAATGATATTTAAAAAAAAGGGTGAACAAATCATCATTCACCTTAAGTTGAAATAAGAAGTTTTTGGCAAAGATTCTCTAGAAGAAAAACAAATTGACAAAATGATATATTTATAAAATACAAAAATGTCATTAGTACCTGGCATGTTCTACTTTGAGCATTTTCATAATTTTTAATATCTCTTTCTATTTTGTAAAATTGATATCCAACACCTAGTTCTTAATGGTAACTATAATACATTCTAGTTGTGTTTGTGGATCTTCCTCTCTCTCTTTTTTGTAAGGGGACTTTAAACATTTCATAATGCAAACTTCTGTGATTCATAATGTTATGAGAGAATACTTCTAGTAAATCACAATTCAATTTTTGTTGTCAACACATTCCAAACCATTAAGTGTGGTCAATTTATTTTCCTTATCACTTATAAAGAGCCTAATTGTACATTTTTTTATGTTACCTAAATCAAGGTGTAAGACCTTCATTGCATATCACAAGAGGTGTGTTCTCATGTCATGTGCGAGTCTTATCATATAGTGAAAAAAATGACTCAATGTATCTACTTGACATAATGGATGGAGTTGTGGCCATTTGACTTAGCTTTACACAAAACAAGGGAATGCATTTGGCACACAATCTAAACATGCAAACCCAAACTAACTTGCCCCCATGACTTATGAATGATGGTATTGTTGATGTATTAGACTTGGAGGTGGATAATTGGATAACTCGAGCTCGACACAAGAAGGACTCATTGAATGGAACACTTGGGCATGAACGAATAGGCAATGGAGCAACGAGATGTGCATGCCTTAACTTAAGTGGAAAAATGTGCACAATGAACAAGTTGACCTAAGATGAGCTTGTATTTAATTAAGGTACACATCTTGCTAGTGCATAGACAAGGAACACATAAATAATGTATGTTGGGATGAGTTAAGGCATAAATCAAGGAGGCATCAAGCAAGAAGATTGAAGGTAAGAAGTCAACTAGAGGTCTATGGTTGTCTGGTCAAGGGTTTTAGTATTGTAGTTCACTAAGTTGGTTAAGTGATCAAGTTTGGATGGGGCTTATAGGACGCATACATGTGAATGTGATAACAGTTTTCCATGTGGATTTATGTCTCAAATTCATCCAACCTTAAGAAGGAATTCATATGGGAGGGTCACGGATTTCCTTCAAGGAAAATTTTTAAGGATGGAAATTTATATTTAAATGTCACGAAACCTTAACGAATCTTACTAGTCCCTAATATGTACACTATAAAATGTTTGGTAATATTTTTTTAAAAAGGGGTGACAGGATCCAAGGGTTATCTCATGCCCTAAAGAACAAATAGAGACTCAATATGCATGGTTATTGGGTATGAAAAAAAATAATCAAGTTGAATACATAGCCATTTGGTAGGGTCTGGAAATCACAATGGCAAAGAAAATCACCTAAATAACAGTGTTTGGGGACTCAATGCTTGTGTTACAGCAATTGTGGAAAGTCAAAGGATCGTAAAGTTAAGTTTTTCCTCCTATCGTGCAAACAATCATTTTGCAAATAATTCAATTTGAGCAAATTGAATTCTTCTGTGTGTTTAGGAAGTTGAATACAATGGTAGATTCATTAGCCAATAAAGGTGCTACACTAGAGCATCGGAAATTAGAATTGGATCATGGATTGTGTTATCACTCAGAAATGTCCTCTTGGTTGTGAAAGATAAATTCCTAAGGTTACATTTTCAAACCAATCTTGCATATTCAAGGCTAGCCCCTTCAATCCATATAGGGTTCTCTCTGACAACCTAATCATTAAGCAAGTAGCAACTGGCTATGTCTTCAAACAATGGCTAGATATTCAATAGGGTTGTGCTGAAAATAGGGTTTGGTTGGGATGAAGCATTTAATCCATTGGGAAATGGGGTCAACAAATTAGTTTGTAGATATAGATACCAAGATCTTGATTGTATGAATCAAAATGGATAGAGGCAGGGTAGATGGTAGACTGTAGACATGTCAAACATCATTTGGATGGTAGTAGAAGGATATAACAATCCACTAGAGTAGGGCATGAAACGTGAATCTTGAAAGCTTTAGAAGGAAAAGTGCAGATGTCTAAACCATATGAACCAGAGCATTAAACTAATTAATTATGTCACATAATCTCATTTAAACATCATAAGATAAAATATAATTGACATCATATAGAAAATAAACTATCACAAAAGAGAACATATTGAGCACACCATCACAAGGATCTTTGTATCATTGATCATAATATTCTAGTCTTCTTGGCACTTGAAAAGATGAATAATTTGATCACACACTGAGCAAAATATCACTTTCTTTCAAAGTCCAGCCTTTTTTCCTTCTTTCTGATGTATTATATAGGAAAAATACATAAAAATCTCAAGATCCACAAAGTCTGGAAATATAATAGTAAACATAATTACAATGTCTCATGATTTACATAGCAAAATATGATCAAAATATTATCATTTTAGCTACTCGGACTGCTACTTTATAAGTAAACAATGTTCAAAGCATCTTGAAACTATTATACGCATCCACTATTGCTTTTCAGGAAAGAATGATGAATCATGTAGCTAAACTCTCAGATCTGAAATTGTTTACTAATTTGTGGGCTCTTATTTGACACTGCAATCTATAGCCCTTCAAAACTGCCTCTAACTATGCAACTGCACACTCTGATGCATGAATCTACAAAACAACCTTAAAATCTATAATTGTCTCCATTTAGTAAGTCTTTTTCTTCTTGTTAACTTGTATTATCTTCCTTCCTTTAGCTACAAAACTTTCATAATATATTACTTTTAATATTTATCCCTGGAGTATATTCATGAACACCCTACTCAAATGCAATAATGTGTTGAGTCAAAACTAAGATTTAGCAGCAAAATCAGGGTTTCATCTAATGAGAAAACTTGGTCATTCTTCCATGGCTACAACCACTTGAGCAAGAATACTCAACTCTTCTAGGGTTTCTTTTTCCTTTCTTTTTTGAAAACTTTGTTTTCCTCTGTTTTGCAGCTTTTTTCTTGTCCTTTGAAGGTCCACTCTCCTCCTCATCATTTATCACTGGTTCTTTGTTTAGGGTCAAGCTTTGCCTTTAAATTTAACCTCAATTTATTAGGGGTGCGAGTATGATTTTTTCTAATATAAACCCTAGTTTTTATCTCTTGGACTACATCTTCTATTTTCATGCATTGTTTACCTATTTTTTCTTTATATTTTGCCTCTTGCTCTCTTTCCATATGGTTTTGTTGTCATCTTGTTTTCATTTCATGAAACCTACTCTATGGTTCATTTACAGGGTTTTTCTCAATAGGGACATGAGTAGATTCAACCTCTCTTTCGAGAGCTATGGTTTCAACAAGAGTTTTAGCCCTATCGATTTTTTTTCTTCTGGGTGAAGGGTTTCTCCATGTCCTCTATCTCAAGGTTTTTACTTGCTTGTTTAACTCATGTATTTATAGTATCTTAATTAGGCCATGGTGACATATGTCATGAGGTAATAGTTCTCGTCTGGTTATGGCCTTAGTGGAAATGTTAAGCAGACTTTGATGTAAGAAATAAGGTAAGTTCATTTTTCCAAAACTAATTAAATGACAGAGAAACCTCATACGATATAAATAAACCTTAGAATACCTGCCTTCACACGTGAAGAAGAGACACAATCCTTAAAGCGCTATACCATTTAGGCTTCAACATGTTATGGGGAATTCCCACGCTCCAATTAGGGTTTTGGAAAATCTTCCTTCAAAAGGAAGTTTAAATCGACATCCTGCATTCATTTCCTTTTGAACCATTTTTCTCCTTCCATATGCAAGTCTGTGGCCTATCAACTGGTTGTTCAATGATTGAAAACTGGTAATCCCTTATCCTCGTTGCGCTACCATCAAAAGTGTAGAAATTATACACAAGATGCATGTATATATCCAGATTCTCCTGATCTAACAATATTTATCTTCTTGCTAAATACAGAATCCTTCCATTGTTAATATTTTGCGGAAATTTAAAATCAATTGCAAACACATGAAGCAATCAAAACAATCGCACATAACATAGTTGTTTAACGGGAAATCCTGAAGCTGAAAACACCAACTATCATATATTATGTATCATGGAGATCATGTAACAATCTCATACAAAGCTTAGTACACCAAGTTCTCAGTATAATCAATCGTCACACACTAATCAGAATAAATCTGCAAATCCATGCACTGATATCTTGCCACCTGATAGCCTGCCTCCACTACGCAATCCCTGTTGAAGAAGACCCCTGAATGAATTCGAATCTACCTTGCCTTGACTACGCAATCCTCATTAGCAATTCCAATGTGTGTGTGGTGCAATCAATGCATCACTATAGTCATAATGGATAGTCCATCTTGCCCTTTCACCTATCTCTCCACTGGGTCTCCACTGGAACTGACATGCACTGTAGTTAATAGCTGCATTGTTCAGTTGATTAATGAGTTATTATTTGTGAATTAATTAACTAATTAATTCACTCCACTCTCACTAGTGTATCATTCAGTTAGACTAGATACAACTAGCTCAACTGAGTTTAACTCCATTAATTGAGTTAAATTGAATAACAACTCCATGAACTACTCTTCCAACTCTGTCATAACTTTTCCACTTTAGTTCTAACTGAGTCCTCCATGCATGAACCACCAGTAAACCCTAGGAATTGCATAATTCCTTCAGCCCACTGATTTGCCAAATTTGTATACTGAAATAAAGTGCTCCAAGAGAATAAGTTGATATTTAGAGTTTGATTATTATTAAGGGCTAATAATAATCGACACATCTATTTTTAGATCGAAGATCTATAAATAGACTTCACCCAATCTTCTAAAAATATAATTTCATATATTTTTCCAACTTGACTAACCATCCACAAATAGCATCCTGCAACTTATGAAATATGATCACCATGTCTAAAAATAGACATAGTCTAAAAATAGACTTACACCTAAAAATAGCCTGCGGGCCCACTTAGTGAAGGTGACTGATTTTCACTAAGTTCATCAATTCCCAAGTTGAATCCTAACACTCCTCTCAACAAGATAGGGATTATCCTTCACCCGATCTTGCCTCTATGGTATTCGAATTTGCTCCCCGGGTGAGCGCCTTTCGTCAAAATATTTGTATCCCGATATTCCGTAGGCATGTAAGAAAGCAACATGATCCTACGCTACACACAATCTCTGATGTGATGGTACTGGATGTCAATATGTTTAGATCTACCATGAAATACTGGATTAACCGAGAGTTTAATGCAACTCTGATTATCACAATATATCACAGTAGGATCTAAATGAGAACCGAACAAACCGACCAGGATCTTCCTCATCCATATAGCCTCGCATGCAGCCAAACTTGCTGCCATGTACTCGGCCTCCGCTGAACCGAGTGCCACGGATCTTTGTTTCCTATTGTACCAAGAAATTTTTGTAGATATGATACTGAAAATCCCTCCAAATGTGCTCTTTCTGTCTGTTGGGCTTCCTGCCCAATCTGCATCCATGAAGCCATGCAACTTCACCTCATCCGTCTATCTGTACCATAAGCCATACTCAGATGTGCCCCTGAGATACCTCAGGACATGCTTGTCTGCCTTCCAAAAGAGCTTGGTAGGCTTAACCATTACTTGTGAAATATGTTTCACCACATAGCATATGCCTGGTCTTGTATTAACTAAATACATGAGCGAACCCACCAATTGTCGATAAACAGTGGCATTTACAACCTCTTTCGATGTAGCATCCTCTTTCCTCCAATTTCTTGGAAGAGGACTGTCGATAGGCTTGCAACCCAGCGGAACTCTCCCGTATCTCCCGGCATACTTTTCCTTGAGACACAAACACCTTCTCGCCGCCTATATTTCCAATCCAAGGAAATATGTGAAGGAGGCCCAAATCCTTCATCTCAAACTCCTTTGCAAGATCTGCCTTGCATGAGTGTATCAACTGCTCATCACCCATTAGTATTAAATCGTCAACATAAAGAACAATGATTAAAAGCTTACCCTCCACCACAATTTGGTACAGGTTTGCATCTGCCTCACTCTTGGTGAAGCAAAGTCCAGTGAAATAGTTGTCGATCCGTGTGTACCAAGCACAAGGTGCTTGTTTCAGCCCATACAGCGCTCTTTTGAGTCTGCACACATGAAACTCGCTGCTGAAGATCTCAAATCCTTCAGGTTGCTCAATGTACACCTCTTCCTCAATGATCCCATTAAGGAACATAATCTTCACATCCATCTGATGAATGTGCCAACCCATCTGCGCTGAGAAAGCAAGGATGGTCCTTATGGAAGAATACCGTGCGACAGGTGCAAAGGTTTCCTCATAATCAATCCCCTCAATATGTGAGAAGCCCCAGGCAACAAATCTTGCCTTATACTTCTCGACGCTTCCATCAACAGCTTGCTTTACCTTGTAGATCCATCTTGGTCCTACAACTGATTTACCCACCGACCTTGGAACGATCTCCCAATCACTATTTCTGACAATGGAGTCATACTCCTCCACCATGGCATCTACTCATGTGGGCTCCTGCAATGCTTCTTCAAAATAAGATGGCTCTGTCACGATACACTTGCTCATAAGAGCCATGTATCCAGTAAATCAGTCAGGTGACGGTCTCTGTCTGCGCTATGATGTAGGGACTCCTACATTATGTGCCGCATCAAGCTTTAGTCTCTCAACTTCTGTAGTACGCTTTCTGCCTTGTCTGATGTTTGGTTTTGCATGAGTGGACTCCTCCACTCCATGAATCTCCTCTTGTGGGTAATCCACATCTAGAGGCTCATATTTGGGAAGAATAAGTTCCTCCTCTGCATGCAAGTGTAGCTCCCTCTCAAGCGACAACTTCATGGCTTTCACCTCATTGAATTTTATATCCCGTCGCACCGCAGTCATCCGATTTTCTGGCAAATACACACGATAATTATGGGGTGTTTTTGTGTACCCAAAAAATATCCCAACTTCTCCAGTCAGCTCCAGCTTCTTCCTGGCATCCTTTTTCACATGAATGTAAACAGATGAGCCAAAAATCTTCAAATGAGAAATATCAGGCTTCTTACCAGTAAAAGCTTCTTCAAGTGTACTCATGCCAAATACTCTATGAGGACAACGATTTTGCACATAAATCGCAGTGTTGCATGCTTCCGCCCACAAGTGCATCGGTAGGCCCTGGTCATGCAGCATAGCTCGTGTAGAACCCATGATCGTTCTGTTCTTCCCCTCCGCGACCCCATTCTGCTATGGGTTATGAGGCTCTATGAGTTCTCTTCGAATTCCTTCTTTGCTACAGAATTTTTTGAATTCGTTCGAGATATATTCACCACGATTATCACTCCATAGAGCCTTCACTTTCTTCCCCAACTCCTTCTCCACCAATGCTTTAAACTCACAGAACTTTGAGAATGTTTCACTCTTCTTCTGCATGAAGAAGATCCAACATCTACGAGAATAGTCATCAACAAATATAACATAATACTTATGTTTTGTTGTTGAAGCAACCGAGAAAGGTCCACACACGTCTATGTGAATTCTCTCCAGGATCACCGAAGCACAGTTCTCCTTCTCATGAAAGGTGGTCTTCACAAACTTACCCATAGTACATCCCTTGCACTGATTTGACTGCGCAAGAGTACCCTTGGGAAGTCCAGTAGAAATATGCTACAAAATCTTCAAAGTGCCATGGTGAAGATGGCCCAATCTCCTGTGCCATAATTCACCCTCATCCCGGCTCACCACTTCTTCTGTCGCAGCCATCTACCTCCAACTTGTAGAGATTCTTAACTCGAATCCCTATCCTCTTGGTTTGACCCGTTATTTTATGTCGCAGGAAATATTTTCCATCTCTAAAAACAACATCATAACCTTTGTCTTCCAACATTGCGACCAAGACCAAGTTCTTCTTCAAACCTGGAACATGCATAACATCTTTCAACAGAAATGGATTACCTGACTCCTTCTCAAAGGTAATGGTCCCAATGTCGGTCGCAATGTATCGACCATTGTTGCCCATCTCTATATGCATTTGAAGGTCCTTCTCCTCCAAGTCACTAAACAACTCCTTGTCTCCTGTCAGATGGAAAGACACACCACTATCAAGATACCACACCAATCCCATAGAGCTTGAAACCAAGCATGTGATCAAAGAGAAATCAAGTTCAAATTGCGAGGCTAAGGCCTCTCCAGCTGCAGCTCCAGCAACCTTCTTTTTCTTCTTCTTCTGTGGGTAGTTAGTGGCGAAATGCCCATGTTCGTGACAGTGAAAACACTTCACCTTGGACAAATCCTGCTTCTTGCCTTTAGCATTGGATTTTGGAGGGAATTTCTTCCCCTTCCCTTTCCTTGATTTGGAGCCAAAGCGCAATTCTCTTCATCTTCATTCTTCGATGAAGAGCCATCCCTGGTACTTCACCTTATCTCCTCCTGCACAAGATCCGACCAAAGTCACTCCCATCCCGCCAGTTTCTCCCGTCCATTGACAGAGTCTTCGTAGCTATGCAAACTCTTCTGAAGCCCAAGGAGAGCCAAGCTCACCAAATCTTCATCATCAAAAGTAATCCCCACACTTCCCAGTTCATCCCTACAGTGGAAAAAATTCGTGATATATTTTGGAATACTATTGCCCTTCTCCATTTATATTTTTTTGAGCTTATCTTTTAGCGTCAACTTCCTCTGGTCGCTGCTGCTTTGGAACAAATCTGTCAAATCCTTCCACATTGCAAATGGAGTGGATTTCCCATGAAGGCTGGACACAATATGGTCCTTCACACCTTCCAACAGAATTCTTCTTATCTTTGCTACCTTCTTTTGCCATGCATCAAGTAATGCAGCATCGCTAGATCCCGGCTTAGGAACATCACGATCGATGAACTCCTTCAGTCCATTATCTTCCAGCACTGCCTCCATCCTATCCTTCTAGGCTATGTAATTCGAGCTGCCATCAAGGGAATACTCCAATCGCAACCCATTGAAAGACATTTCAATGTATACTCAACTGTCGCACCAAGAATTTTCTGTAGCAAATTCGAATTGTCCACCAACACAAACTCAACAATTCTTCATAATTTCAATCTTCAAGAATTAACACTGCTCTGATACCATGTAGAAATTATATACAAGATGCATGTATATATCCATATTCTCCTGATCTAACAATGTTTATCTTCTTTATAAATACAGAATCCTTCCACTGTTAATCTTTTGCGGAAATTTAAAATCAATTGCAAACACATGAAGTAATAAAAACAATCGCACATAACACAGTTGTTTAATGGGAAAGCCTGAAGCTGAAAACCCCAACTATCATATATTATGTATCATGGAGATCATGTAACAATCTCATACAAAGCTTAGTACATCAAGCTCTCAGTACAATCAATCATCACACACTAATCAGAAGAAATCTGCAAATCCATGCACTGATTTCTTGCCACCTGATAGCCTGCCTCCACTATGCAATCCCTGCTGAAGAAAACCCCTGAATGAATTCGAATCTACCTTTCCTTGATTGCGCAATCCTCATTGGCAACTCCAATGTGTGTGTGGTGCAATCAATGCATCACTATAGTCACAACGGATAGTCCATCTTGCCCTTTCACCTATCTCTCCACTTGGTCTCCACTGGAACTGAAATGCACTGTAGTTAACTGTTGTATTTGTTCAGTTTATTAATGAGTTATTATTTTTGAATTAATTAACTAATTAATTCACTCCACTCTCACTAGTGTATCATTCAGTTAGACTAGATACACCTAGCTCAATTGAGATTAACTCCATTAACTGAGTTAAACTGAATAACAACTCCATGAACTACTCTTCCAAATTTGTCATAACTTTGCCACTTCAGTTGTAACTGAGTCCTCCATACATGAACCACCAGTAAACCCTAGGAATTGTGTAATTCCTTCAGCCCGATGATTTGCCAAATCTATACACTGAAATTAAGTGCTCCAAGAGAATAAGTTGATGTTTATTGTCTGATTATTATTAAGAGCTAATAATAATCGACACTTCTATTTTTAGATCGACGATCTATAAATAGACTTCACCCAATATTCTAAAAATAGAATTTCATCTATTTTTCCAACTTGACCAACCATCCACAAATATCATCCTGCAACTTCTGAAATATGATCACCATGTCAAAAAATAGGCATAGTCTAAAAATAGACTTACACATAAAGATAGCCTGCAGACCCACTTAGTGAAGGTGATAGATTTTCACTAAGCTCATCATCTTGTTGAATCTCAACAAAAAGAGTGATTGATGTCTTGGAAGCAACATAGGTTATAGCCATTGAAGCGATAAACAATTGATTCCTAGCTTGCATTTCAGAATAATGACAACATTTTTAGATAAACCTCGAACCACAATCCATCCAGCTCAAATATTTTAACATGGTCGGATCTTCCCATCTTCAACTATTCTCAATGTTTCAACACCTTAAATATCTTGGTTGCGCGCATAAACCCTGCCTCTTACGAACTTTTTGCACTATAACACAATTTCTCAAAACCATGAAAATTAAAAGCTGTCTAATTAGGATTTTATTTAAACTTCAAACAACAATCCATGGGGTAGCAAGCTCAGTGGGCTTGATTGTGGGTAAAAATCCACAATTAAGTGTGCTTGAGCCAGTGAATTCTGGGATGGGTTACCACCCAGGAAGTCTTGGTTACGGGTGAAAGTCCTGAAAGTAATGATTGACGCTATGTGATTCATTTCACTAGTTTCAATCCCACTTCTTCACCCCTGTGAGCATCACCCGATGCAATGAGTGCTAAGTGGACTATTAAAAAATCATGAGACATTAGTTAGTTACAACTACCTCTCATGGAAATGGTCATAGTTGAATGACTTTCTTAACGCAGTTGAATCACAAAAGATGATATCTAACAACTTGGTTGAGTTTATAAACCCCTCCAAATGTCACTTTAGGGTTAACTAGGGTCAACACTTTTTAAAACCTAGTTTGTGTAATAAAATTATGAAACAGATGATTAGAAACTTTATATTTCATTTATATTAGGACCCTATAATAATAGTGTAGCCCCTTATTGTTATTTTTAGTGTAAACCCATTATTGTTATTGGTGTGCCCATGTAGTCCCCATATTGTTATTATTGTGCCCCATACAAGCTCATTATTGTTATTGTTGTGCCCTTGCATTATTATTGTTACGTAGGCTCTCATTATATTGTGACCCCTTATACTACTATATATAGAAAGGAGGTCTTATCATTTGTATCATCCAAAAATTGTCCATTTATGTAATGTAAAGGAGGTTTCCCCCTCGAAGAGGATAATTTTAAAGGCATTGATCTATATTTTCTTCTATTTTGTGAACTGGTTGCATAACATTTGGTATCAAAGCTTTTGATATTAGGGCTTCACTACTTCAAATAGGCCATCTTGGTATTTCCGCTATAACTTTTTTTTTTTTCTCTGTGAAGCTTCAGAAGCTGAAATTTCGACTACATGGAGCCGAAATAGTGTTGAAATTCGTGTAAAAATTTTAGAGCTCGGTTTCATAGATTTTCAGAGATATGATCTGAGGAAGTTAGGGTTTTTGTAGGCTCCAAAATTTAGTATCAAACAGGTGACCTAGGAAAAAGCATCATAACTTTAGTTTCAGGAGTTAGACTGGAATTTTGTAAAAGGTGACTGAAATGAAATGACCTTTGGTTTTTTGTGTAGCAATTTTAGGGCTGAAGGTTGAAAGAGTGACATGTGGCACTCCATACAAGTTCGCTTTATTGAACCAGTATATAATCAGGTCATCATGGTAGATCGAGCATAAGTCCTTCTTGAAGACTCCAATCTCGGTTTGACTTTTGGGGTTGTAAAGAAGACTTAGAGGGATACCATAGGACAAAAATACAGATATTGGAGATATAAAATTACATATCTACAACATATTCAATATCGAGCTCCTACAAAGCAAGAAAAAGGTGTGTATTGTTTTAAAATTTGCATAAGTTTTGTATTAAAAAATTAATTGAAGTGATTCAAAGGGAATATTGAAGCATAGATATCAGTATTTGGTTCTAAAATGTCTCCCAAACAAAAAAATTATACACCCATTAAGCCTTCAGAAAGCTCTACTATGATGCATGAAGCAGAAGAATTACAACATGATATATCAAAGTTAAGGGATCAAGTGCAACAAATTTTTCTCTCACAAAGAGCAACCAAAGATGACATGGATGGCTTAAAAGGGGACATGGATGGTATAAAAGGAAACATGAATGTTTTTAGACATGGATGCGATGAATGTCAAGTTGGAAGGGTTAACAAAGTTTTTGCAAGAAAGGCTATTCGATGGTGACAAGGTAATCCATGAAAATCGTGATGAGGGAAAAAGGAATATGAAACATGAATTTAGAGACTCTAATGTGGAGTTTAAGAACCACCACATTCCAACTATATATATGAGAAATTTTGATGGAAATGATCCAGTAACATGAATATTACAGATGGAGCAATATTTTGATCTCCACAATGTGCAACACACACAAAAGGTACACATTGCAACTTTATATTTAGAACCCAATCATTTTGTATGGTATTAATGGATTTTTCTCATAAACCACTTGTCACTTGGTCAATTTTTAAGGAGTAAATGATAGCACATTATGATGATACAAAGAGAAACACCTTCTTTAGCCAATTGATAAATCTCAAACAAAAGGGTTCAATGGTGGAGCACATTGAGGACTTCCAAAAATTGAATATAAGGGTAAATGATATTCCATAGGAACATAGGATTGATGTATTCATAGGCACTTTAAAGGATAACATCGAAAACGAGGTTCGACTTTGGGAACCTGATTCATTGGAGAAGGCATTCAAGTTGGCAATAAAATTTGAAAGCAAAATTATGGTAACAAGGAAGTCTACCACGCACAACTATAAAGATGGAAGTGTTGTTGCTCCCAGCCTTTCGCAACCTGTTAGGGTCCTATAAATATAGCAGTCATAATTTTGAATTGACTTTTGATAGTCTTGTAAAATATGTACATACCTTTCTTTCTGCAAGTTGTTTTCCCATATTTTGAAAAAATATAAAATAAAAAATAAAAATAATAAAAAAATAAAAAAGAGGGTAAAAAGTCCTAAAAGAAGGAGATCAAAGGACTTAGAAAATATAGAACCCAAAAGAAAAAAGATCAAAATAAAACGTGAAAGTGAGCAAGTCCAAATGCCACTACTTTTACTTTTTTGCAAAACAAATAATTATGGCAGAGTGTCAATAAATGCCATAATCCATGATGAGTTAAACTATTTAATCTTGACTTGTCATGTTTTCAATTTCATGTTTAGATAGTGAATACAGATTTGTCAGACAGTTTAATCCTGACAAATCAGTAGATAGGTAATGAATAACGAGGAGCTCAACAGTTTAATCTGAGCCCTCGGATGAAATAAGGTAGATTTAAATAGTTTTATTGCTTTAAAAGAATAAAATTTTCAAGGTTGCAAGCCTAAATGCACCTGCCAAAACGGAAGAAAAAATGTTAGAGTAATGTTGGGTAGGTAGAAAGAAGTGGAAGAAAGCATGTAATATTCATCATCGAGCAAAATCACTAATTTCCCCTCCCCCTATAAGTATTCAGTATTCTAAAATATCATTCAAACAGGCTCAGAGAATTTCTCTGACTTTTGTTGGGACCAAAGCCAAGGTTTGATGACCGGTTAGTTGAAAATGTTGAATTCTTATGTTAAATTCCCATTTATCATCATTCATCCTTCAATCATACATTTGAACATCTTTTCATAAGTAAAGACTCATTCTTACTTAATGAAGCATATAAACCTATCTAATCAACTTCCTTCATTCATAAACATACAAAAACCCTCAAAAATACTTTATACTAAATATTGGTGAAATGATAAAAAGACAAGCTTTGCTTTACTTTTACACTTTACTTAGTCATTTTATGTATTTTTTTGTGCTTTCCATTTCCCTTTTCATATTAACTTTTAACTTAGTTTATTAAATCCCTAAATAATACCGTATCCTACTTATTTAATTCCCTATATCTAAATACCCCCAAAACCCACTATTATAAAGATTTTAGACCAAAGTTATTACCCATGTGCTAAATTAAAACCCAAATAGAATCCCCTTTGGTCTAAAACTAACACTAAATAAATATCCTGCCCCCTATGGTTATTAAACCATTAAAAAGGTTTAATACTATATAAATAAACTAAAATTTGCGCCAAAAGTGTTTTATTAAGACACATTGTGAATGCTTTAATAAAAGCATGTCTCCCCCGCTCATCAACTTTTATCCAAAGTTTTGAATCAAATTAAATGTTTTTATAAGGTTCAAAAGGCTTTAACCCCACAACGCAAAATCCGCACCTTTTCAATGCATACATTAAACCTCTCCTCCACAAGTTTTATAACCCAAAGTTCTATCGAAATAGACTAAGGTTTATTTCAATAAACTAAGGTTTGTTTTAACTAAACATTAACCCCACTCCTATCCATAGTCCGCCGTGCTATATAAAGCCTCACGCTTTATATTGTTGACCCATGATATATTTTAAACTATGCCTATACCCTGCTCATATACATAACCCAACGTTTGTATAATTAAAACCTTTTGATCCAATTCATATTTTATAAAGGTGTTAAAAAAAGTTTTTAACAGCCAGTGCTTATGTAAACCCGGGTCGCACCATTCCTTTGGCCACACCTTTTAAATAGATCTTGACCCTTCGCGCTCGAGTCCGAGATCCAACGGCCCCAGATCAATATCGCGCGGAAATTCCCATTTCTCTCTCTGTGACATGGCGATTTCTTATTTGATCGCATTTATTTGAGAATAAACTGCTTACTACCCAATCTGCATGCGATAACTGCTCTCTGATTTCATTTCTAATTGTGAAAACCGCCTCCTGCCATCAATGAGACCTGCATTTAATGTTACTTAATAAAGATCAAATCAAAGGGGTTAAAACCTTTGATACAACTATTTTGCAGTTTATCTACGCATTTGAAATCTGAATAGACGCCCTGACTAAGTAAAGCATTTTCAAGCCCTGATTATCGAGTTGATGCCCAGAAGCTCTGAATTAGACCAAAATTCCACCATTGAAGACCAATTAAGGAGCTATTTGCCACTAAGAAAAGATGTTACAGTCCTCAAAATCAATTGAAAATCTCAGAAACCCTTTCAAAAGCCGAATACCTGCAATTAAAGGTATTTTCTGACAATTGAAGCCTGCATATCCAATTTGAAACCATTTTTAATAGTACCAGGCCTTTCATTAAGAAATTCACTGAACCAAACTTCCTAAAAATACCAAAAAAGAGGCCAAACCCTGGCAAAATTTTCCCAGGAAACCCTGTTTCATTTCAAGCCTTTTTTTAAAGCCAAATTCCTTGAATTTCATAGTCTAAAGATCAAATTTAAGGGTTTAAATGGCTAAAACCTCTGAATTACCTTGAAAACCCATTTTTTCAGTCAAAATCGACTCAGAAAACCCTTGTTTTTTGTTTTATGCCAATTTTCACATCCTCAGATAAACTTAATTGAGCAAAAAGCCCAAAAGAAGCCATCCTTAATCTAAATTGCTCAGTTTCCTCTCTGTTAAAATAAAAAACTCTTGTAAACAGTCTAATTTTGCAGTAGCTACTCAAAATGACTAAGAAACAGAGCACAAGCAGACCTGTAGGATCCAAAACACCTAAATCTGAGGGATCCGAAGCCCCTAAGCTTACCCCAGATATCACTGCCAAATCTACTACAACAGTAAATCCCCTTCAACCACCTGTGGTTGCTGCTGAAAGCATTCCTTTGACTAATATTGATTATAAAATTGCAGACCCTATTATTGAGTTTAATTTCCTAGATATACGCAATTGGTGTTATGAAAAATATCTAGACAAACATGATATTCCAATTTGGGAAACCCATTTGCCTAGGTATAT
Source organism: Pinus albicaulis (assembly GCA_034641835.2). NCBI lineage: Eukaryota > Viridiplantae > Streptophyta > Pinopsida > Pinales > Pinaceae > Pinus > Pinus albicaulis. Next base: position 276,683,600 of record CM076575.1, on the reverse strand, counting down.
AGTCCCATTGACTCATCCTAGTCAAGTACTCATCAGACTTTGTCAAAAATACTATAAGCCAAATCAAAGGGCTATAGTAAATGTAGAAAAATAAATACTTTTTACCATTACAATCCAGTCAATTAATCAAATGCTCCAATTACAACCTGATCCCCAGGTAGTTCCCTTGTCTATAGAAGCATTAACTCAGTTATACCTTGGCATAGATTTCCCTAAAAGGTTCATGATCTTTCAAAATTTCATGCCTTCTCATGTTGACATTCCAAAGATAAATCCTCCATACTCCACTGCTAAATTTCTTGAAGGTTCTAGACATATTATCTCTATGCTATCTTTTATCCTTGGATATTTTACAGATGAGTATATTGATGAATCTATTCTTGGTTTCTTGTCCACCATGTCTCCTGGTCAACCTCCAGTAGTCATCTTTGACTATGCTGGTTTCATAGCAGATGCCATCCATTACCAGTTGACTAAATTACCCACAGAAGGAGTTTTTAGATATTCATCTTATATTTTCCATTTATTTTTATTCTCTCAAGCAGAAAAATTTCCAGTTTCTTTGCAAAAGATGGATGTAGAGGGAAAACCTCTATCAATTATCTTTTGGACTTCATTATTGAGAAAAGAGTCCAGTGATTCCACTTATTTAGAGTTTTCAGAAATATTTTTGCATCCAACAATGAGCATATTAAACAAATCAGAAAAGCCTAGGATTAGTGAAGAAATGAAAAGAATATTACAACTTTCAGAGCAGAACAAAGTTGGAGATTGGTACCTCTATGAAAAACACACTGAATTAAGGATTTTTGGGTCAAACTTGGTACCCTACAAGTTGCCCAAGCATGTGTGTATGAGAATTTTTTCACTTGAATATCTTAGACAAATTCTCAATACAGATTCAATTAACTTTATGGTAGCCAGAAAGAAGAATCAGTTTAAGTTAAAAAATAAAGTTGGGCCATTCATAATCAACCACAGAGATGCAGAAAAGGAAATATTAAAGAAATTATTAGAATTTAGATTTGATGAGAGTTTTCCATGGAATTATGATCCACAAGGGATCTTAAGCAAGCTAAGGGTGAAATGTAAATTAACACCCTTTATCCATGAGTCCAAGCCTGAAATAGAAAGGTTTGCAAATCAAATTGAATGGAGTGAAAACACCTTGATAGAGGCAGCAAGCCAAACAGGAACAACACCAACTGTGGAAGTTGTCAAACAACCAGAAACATTAATAAAGAGAGTCAGAGAGGAAGGAGGTTATACAACAGAGACACCAACTGAGACCAAATTTAAAATAATCTATAACAAGAGGCTTAAACTCAGTTCAGTTGGCAAGGAGAAAGTAACAATTGATGTTGATGAGACAGATGCTCCAGTAACCAATGATGATATAGCCACAACTACAATCAATGAAACACTTATGGAAATTGAAAAGGAATCAACAGCCAATCAGAATGATACACAGATGATTAAGAAACAACACAGCATGGAAGCCTCTTCCTCACAGCCAGTTGAGGAAAAGGACTTGGACATCAAGGAAAGGTATAAGCTAATTAAGCAGAAGAATGAGGAGATAAAGACAAAAATATATTCTCAATTCCTGAAGCAGAATCCGGGAAATCAGAATAGGTTATTATCATCATTTGACTATTCCAGCAATAAAATGATGATGTCATTTTTACAGCCTACTACCTCAGCACCTAAAACAATATCAGACTATAAAAAGGTGGACCTTGAGGTAGACACAAAAAACATTCATGAGCTGGACCAGAGTGAGTTCCACATGTAGACCTCTGAAATGTTGTATTCTATAGTGGAAACCAAAGCAACGAGTGCCAATAAACTTCAAAATAACATACTTAATATGCAAGATCAGATGAAGTTGGATAAAGCATCACTTTATGCCAAGGACCTAAGGATCAAAGCCTTAGAGGAACTAATTTTACAGGTGGGATATGATCCCTCAAATGTCCAAGCAGCAGAACTATTAATCAAGAAAAAGAATGAAGACATAGCAGCTTTGAGGAAACAGCTCAAGCTTTCTCAAAGTGAGCATCCACGAACAAAGGAAATCCTCCAGGATCAAAGTGAAAAAGATGAAATGATGGAGCTCATACTTAAATTGATAGCACAAATCAAAGAAATGGAAACACAAATGGACCAGCTTGTCTAAGAGAAAGAGACTGTAAAAGAGCCAGAAAATCCTACAATTCCTACAGTCATCCCAGTGATTACTACAACAATGCCCTCTACTTTAGGAGAGAAATTAGCACCAAAGGGCCCACTGGCAACTGCAGTGCCAGTGACTTCAGTCACCACTTCAGTTACAGACTCTTCTATTACAAATGTACAACACACAGATGAAGCCAGCTAGATTGTCAAAGCCATGGAAGAGATGTCTTTAAAGACAGGTGAAATAAACAGACTGAATAAGATAATTGAAAATCTTGAGAGGGAAAATAAGACAAGTCAGATCAATGTCAGAACTCATGAGAAAAACGCAATCAGATTGGGAGAGCAGCTCAAGAATTTACAAAAAGAGTTGACTTTCACAGATCAGATCTCATATGTTAAAAATCATCTCTGGATTAACATAATTGAAGCCATTCATAATCAATGGCCTTCAATTCATGTTATATATGAGCAAAAAGAATTGTTATTAGCAGCCCAAACAAAGATACAAAAGACAAAATATGAGTTGACTGATAAGCCTGCACAGGCTTTAAAACTCATTACATTTCTAAACAGCAAGAACAGGGAGGAACTTGAAGAATTGCAGATATCAGACATGATAGAAACAATCTTGAAAATCAAGAAGGTTGTCACTAAAAAGAACTTAATGAACAACCTTGAAGAAAAATGTGAAACAATGAACCTTGCCATAACTAGATTTATGGTAAAATATACAAATCTTAGACAAAATGGCTTACCAGACATACATGTGTTCAATGAAAAGCTTATACCATAGAAGGACTATGAAAAGAAGATCAGGGAGTTTGCTAAAGAGCAAGTAAACAAGCCACTGGCACAAGGCACCCCTACAGGCAAAGTTTTACTTCAATATGTTGAAGATTTATTTTTCCTACGGCATGAAATTAAGCACCTTTTTGTCATTAAGCCTACTTTTACAAGATACACAGAGGCTGATGAAAACTTCAGAAAGCTTAAAATGTCCAAATTCCAACAGTAGAAGAATGACAAAATTTCACAAATTTAATGTAGAGATAAAATGAAAAGGCAATTTGTTGATTTTTACTGCTAAAAAGATAATTTACAACAGTAAAACAGTAAAACTAATGGTCAAAGAGTATCAGTGTTAAAGAGTATCAACATGAAAGAGTATCAGCGAAGGCAAGTTAAGTGCATAAAAATATCTAGCAGCTAGCAAGCAAGACACATAGGCAGCTAAAAGCTCCTTGTAGAAAAACAGTTCTATTTATTTTGGATAAAAGAGGACAACTTGCTAGTTTGTTAAGTAGCTGTCCCTTTTATTATGTAATGATATTTTATTTTTCCTAAAGTTATTCCTAGAACTCTTCTAGGATATTTGTAATACTTTTTATATAAATACTTCAATTTCAGAAGTATTCAGGGTGGAATAAAATTGTTGGATTTACTATAGACATTTTTGTTGAACATTGGAAGTTATTGTGTGTTTGAATTCGAAGTAGCAGACTAGACAAGATGACTGGCATCATAATTCAGGATCCCTGTGATAAGCTGATGAGTGAAGTACTTCCTACTTGTCACTATTTCCTTTTCTAAGTTTCATGCATTCATTTTATGTTTGTTCTGTCTGAATGTGTAACTAGGAGTATTACTACAGGATTAGTCAAGTTCTCCCTGTCTTTAACTAGTTGCCATTTTAATGTTTTCTTCTGATTTCCAGTGCAAGGAACCCTTAATTACTCCTTCTCCCATTTGACCTCTGCCTTCTACTTTCATTTTCCGGATCAAAGGATCGTTAAGTGCCCTTTATCCCGATCATACCACCTCACAAAAAACCACTTTCCCAAATATTTGAGGGTTATCTATCTTGCCCTGAATATATTTGTACCTTTTTGGCCTTGATTTCTAGTGCTGCTAGCTTGATTTAGACTCCATAGCCCAATGGACAAGTAGATTTCTCTCTATTTTACCTCCAAGTGATTTTTTCCCACCAAACCCTTTAAACCAAAATTGTAATATTCCTTTTCGGTAATATTTGTAAAACATAGCAAGCTCTAACCAGAGATGGACTGGGAGGGAATTTACCAGATATCTCACCTCTGAAAAGAGGATGAGATCTGCCCTTTCTAGGCTCTGTCTAAGAGTGTGGGAAAACACAACAAGTGGTATAGAAATCTAGATGCAAAAGGGAAGAAATAACAGATTTGTAGTCATACAATATATATAAATCGTGCACAGATACTCAAGAAATAAGAGAACGCTGAGCCATTTTATTAATCTGATAAATACAGAAGAGTACAATCGGTGATCAAGGGACAGCCTCTAAATCTCGCATAAGGCAAGTCAAGATCTATTCCCAGAATGTTGCATGGAATGACTGCATGTCAGATCTGCGTTGCATGGGATGGTTGTGCCTCAGATCTGCGTTCTAGCTAATAATAAACGGCTATGTTGCTGCCCAGGCATAATTCCTTGCAGATCTGTGATTTCCTCCGATTGCTCTCGCCTCCACTATCCAAGATCGGCTCTAATATGATCATCCGCCGATCCCGAGATTCCCCCAATAGATGCGCAACTATTTCTGCACTTAATCTCCTATCCCTGATCCTCCAGAATACAACCAGAGCTTCACGAATACGGCTGCGTCCTTCTGCGTAGCTAATAAATGCGCTGATCCTCCACAGGTGCTGTGCAGTCAAGAGATGCGTTGCTCCTCTATCAACACAACGGATCGGTCTTCCTCTAAAGATACTAATGGAACTACCTCACCCGATCAGGCACTCGAAGTCCCCTGAGGCTGAGGGCGAGATCTTTGAACAGAGACACTCAATGTGCTAAACAGTGCCGCAGACAGGCTAAACAACCAGCATGCTCCAAGTCGCAATGACCAGATTCAAATGCATAAATTCTCCATGATGCCCAAATGAGGTGGCTATCATCTTTTATATAATGTTGCCGCTCTCAAAACCTACGGCCGCCTCCACCCACGATACCACGGTAATATCCCTTGGCTGTGTGCGCAATTTGGCCCCCTTGATTACAACATTATATCTCCTTAGTGACTTTAGGGAGTGAGTTTTATACTAAGTGGGTCATATTCTCCTTTTCACCCACTTTATTTATATTTTAACTTTATAAAGGAAAAATTAGTCAAAATTAATATTTCCAATTGGCTGCTGCTAATTGGGAATATTACAGTCCTCCCCTCCCAAATGTTGCTTGTCCTCAAGAAATTGCAAGGATAGAATTGGAAGGCCTCCACTCAAGATACGGAGTCTGAAATATATTGAGGAACATCTCCCTCATGTGGATCCTCCATCCCCAAGAAATCATCCAAACAAAATGAGCAACCTCCCAACAAGTCAACTCCCGAAAATCTTCTTCCACCTCAAGCTCGGGAAATGAAGGTGGGCTGAAAATCTGAACATGTCAAGCATTGTAGCCTACCTCAAGCTGTCCTCCTCTCCACTTATGATAAGTGTAGAGTATGTGCTGATCCTGGGCTGCAAAAGTATTGCCCTCAAATGGCAAGGTGAAGAGCAATCCTCCGAAGAATTCTCCCCCAATAATGAAGAACGTGCTGGCCCAAAAAAATCCATCCATGATGAATAGGACAAGATCATCATAGAGTGTCCCAATGAGAATTTTTTGCAAGTGATACATGATAGTGCATGATACAAACAATGTCTCAATAGGATGCAGTGCAGTTTCACCCACTGCAACTTCAGAAATTTACATGGCAAGCAATGTACAAGATTCATCACATCTACTAAAAGATAGTAAATGGCTGAATGTAACAACAATACATGATCAAGTACTTTCCCATGGCTCTACATTGGATGAATATCAACCTCGTGGCCCACCTCAAAAGAAAACGAACATGTGGCCGTGGTGGCTATATCTCCTCCCATGCCCCCATTAGAATATATAGTGCAGAGAATGTGGGAATTCCCCCCATCCAAGGACACATCCATCTCATGTGTCACTCTCATAATCATGCTCCCTTGACAAATTTGATCTATATCAACATAGGAAGTCATGATCAGCAATGATATGAAGAAAATGCTGAAGGTTTCAAGTGATGCTAGAAGGTACCAACAGCTTCTCAAACAAGTACAACGTAGTTTTACAAGTTGTTGCTTGATAAAAGTACATGGAAAAACTTTTCTTCTTACATGGTTAATCATGCATGTCTTCATATGACACATGTTAGAGTGCACAAGCTGAACATTCATGTGATGATAAAACATTTGCCCAAGGCCACAAAAGAGATGGCTACCTCCATCATGTAAATTGTCCCAATATAACTCATGGAGCAATGTGACAAGCTTGCCCTCTTGTGAAGCAATGCACTGCATAAAATTGGTAAGAGTGTGCAAATCAATGAATATATAAAAAAAATCCTCACCATACGCTGGAAGTAAGATGGTACATGGGTTCATAAATGAGTCCTCCATAGTGTTTTGGCATGCTATGAAGAAGAATGAACCATGTGTTGCAAGAAGATAATCCTCCTTATGCTTGAAAACCCCAGTCAAGAAGAATATGCCATAGATGTCTCTATCATCATTTCCTCCTCTTTTATCATCAAGTGCAATAAATATGAAATGATCCTGGGACCTGTGGGTTATGGATCCTCCACATTTCTGCTGGGCACACTTCATCCATAAGGCTCTGCTCCAAAGTGACAACACTGTGAGATTATGCAAATAAGCCCCTGTCAATACCAAACTCTGTTCTTTGACATGCTCCTTGTCAAAGATTCCTCTAATAATGCTAAAACAAATATGGAATACTCCCCAAGATGGAAGAGCTTCCAAATCATCAAAGACCAAAGAGATAATGCCATATTCTCTTCCTGCAACATCATGCAAAGTGTGAGAGCAAATCTGCTCTTACTCTCCCAGAAATAGGCAAAGCAACAAGAAATTTTGCTGCCTCCCCATACCTCCATCATACCGATCATGTGATGAAGACATGATTAATGATATGAGTATCATATCAACACCATGCATCCATACTCTATGCTGCTCAATGATGTAAGTACCCATCCTCTGACTCTTAGGAAGAGTGTTTGCCAAGCGATGGCCAAACTCTTTCCAGAGTAACCAGTGCAGCGAAGCCTCCTGTTGTCCCGTATCATAGGTCTGCAAGTAGCTTCCTAGCTCCTTTCTCATCCACCAAATCCACTCAATCACTTGTGGATGCCCCTTTCTTCTCCTTATCTTGGTACTCCTCCCATGAGGGCTACCATCCTCCCAAATCAAATTCATGTCTTTGCACTTCATGGGATTTTGAAATGTAAGCTTCTCAAGGATCAATGAGACCCTATCAAGAATCAAATAGGTGGTAGGAAAAAACCTCCCATCATGATGTGTATGGCTCAAGGAATGCCCAACACAGGCATGAGGGATGTTATCCATCTTAAGATGTCCTCCATCTTCTATATGCTCTTGTGAGAAAGGAAGAAAATCTTTGCACTCCATGGTGTATTGAAGTGCACCTCTGATGAGATATTTCCTTGAGACCTCCCTTTTATCAAAAGTCTTCCAAAACCAATGAGGTCTTGGATATGAAAGTAGAAGTTCCTCTTTGAGCTGAGAGGAGCTCATTGAGAAAGTGTCATCTTGAAGGGAGAAAGGGTTTCTCATTACAAGATGTTTACCATCATTCTTCAAGGTTTCAAACCCCAACCTCCAATGTGATATGCAATCCAACAAAGGCTCATGAAGATGATGGTTTGTTTCCTCCTTGAAATTTCTCATGTTGCACAGCGCAGTGCAACCAAGATGCTCTATAGTAGCAATGGGATTTGACCCTTGGTCATGCAAAAGTAAATCTCCACATTGATCAAAAGAATTTGCTGCAACGATGGAATGTGGAAATATTTTCATACCTTGATGTGCATTTGGAATTTCTTACAGGGCTACAAGAGTCCCTTCCTCAAAAGTGTTGGCTGCCCCAACTGTTGATGCATGTGGCTGCTCCTCCATGACTGCGACAACGTATCACAAGCCTCCTCAAGAGGTGGTGTGATTTTTTCTTTCTTTGCTCTTTCTCCATCAAAGGTTTGGATCAACCTTTCAGTGAACTCTACAAAAGTATTCACCCTTGCATGGCTCAAGTGGCTGCACCACCAATCATAGGCTTCACCCTCCAAGTGCAGTGCTGAGATTTCAACAGCTTCTTTCCCTGCTACAGGATGTAGTAGGAAAAATGCCTCCAACTTTCTCACCCAAGTTCTTGCATTAGATGACCCATCAAAGGTAGACAACATAAATCTATTGCCTTTGATTTCTTTTCTGCTACATGGTCTCTTCTCTTCCTTCAGATGGATGAAATGAGGAAATTCTAGAGTCTCCCTGAAGGCTCTAGGTTGAGATCTATACTCAACAAGGTAATCACTGAGAATCCGATGATCCAAGTATCTTCCATGCTCAATATCTTCTCCTTGATGAGAATAGGGAGTGCATGGTACTTCCTCTTATTTTTCTTCAACCTTCTTAACCTCCTCGAGGGTGGATGCATCTCTTCTGGATCTGAAAATAGATGATAATAAACTCATCTTTTTCAACGTTATAATCTTCTTGGGCTTAGACTCACTAGGTGTATCCACATGCTCCCCATGATCCTGTGTGCCCTCATCCTTCAAGTGCGAGGTAGCCATTTTGATGGCTTCCCCTTCCGTTATTTGGTCAAGCTGGAAAGAGGTATCCAACCTTTCCACCCAATCTTGAACCGTGATATCAGTGGATACGTCATATGTGGGAAAAGGTGTTCTCCTAGTGTTACGCTGAAAATCTAAGCTCTGCGTGCTAGACCCCCCCATTGTTCCTTCCTTCTTCATACTACCTGAGCTGACAATAATCTCTGAAGGGCAAAGCTGTTCTGAAGTTCTCCCCCATGGACTGCCATTCGCGGAAATAATCTCCATCATGATTGACAAAGGCCCAACCACTACACCAAAAGCTCAGACTGTTAGTGAGGGCGGCATCCCAGGGTGTTAAGGGTGAGCTGAACAGCCCACCGGAGCATCTTGAGGATGGCAGCTAAACAACCCTGCAGCTAAACAGCCTCGTAGACCTCGGACACGTGGCAGGGCTCACCCTCAATAGGGCTGCCCTAAATAGGGATATTACAGCAAATTATACTTTCATAACTAGCCTAACATTTGTAAATCAAACAAAGATAAATCTTAAAGAGAGATCCCTCTCTGAACCCTAGGAAGGCTAGATCCTAGAGTTTGAAGAAGGTTTGTGGTTACCTCTAGAGTTCTTTGAATTAAATCCAAAATCCCACAACTTAATAATTTACTAGAGTGATAACATACTAGCGACCATACTGGGGAATTAACCAATCCTCAGTCATAAAATTGTCTTGAAAGAAAATTATTTTATTTATATTTTTATTTCAAGATTATTTTTATAGGTTGTGGGTATTGAAAAATAGTAATTCTGGCTTCTAGGAAAACCAACTATACCAGGTCTAAACCGAATCCTAAACTTGCTGTCATAGTAGATAACCTAGACCAAATTGGAAAAAAGAAAAAACAAACAGAAAAATTAAAAGCTCAAATATCATTAATAAGAGTCAATTCATTACCTCAAGAATTAGTTAGTCTGCAAGATATTGATTTTGATTTGAAATTTGAGCATCCCTTATTTAAAAGAAAATATGAAAATGATTTAAAAACTACTGTTGTAGACCTCGCTTTTGTTTCATTTTTGAATACAAAAAAGAAAATTATTACAGCAAGATCTAAGTCAAAGAAAGTTGAATATCAGACTAAAGTTGAAGAAATTAATGTTACAATTATTATGGATATTGATGAGGCTATTGAATTAGCTAAATTTTTGACTTATACAAACAAACCTCCAGTTTCTCAGTTACACACTACAATAATACCTGCTGCAGATTCATCTCTGTATGCTGTTACATCATATATAAATACCACTCCCAACTCATCCACAGACCCATTTATCCCTAGACTGCCTTTGCAGCCTATAATAATTTTTCCACCATCCACTCAATCCATTAGTTTACCTTCTGATTTTGCAAGTTCATCATTCTCATTTCCTAGTAGTTCCACTCATATCCCAATATCATTCCCAGCACTTCTGGTATAGTTTTCAGTTCATCTGCTATCATTTCCAACACTTCTGGTATAGTTTTCAGTTCATCTGCTATCATTTCCAGCACAACTCCAAGCTCTTTTACTAGATCTTCTAGTCAAACTAAGCTTTTAGCAATGGCTGCTAGATATGCTCCCCTTGTCTTACCTCAATAGTTGCATAACTTGCCTCAAGATTATCAAAACAAAATACCATTGTTTGATGGTACTACACAATATACTACTCATCAACACATAACTAAAATCACAAAATTCTTTGAAATTTATGAAATAGATCACTCAGATGTTCAAATGAGATTTTTTGCTCAAATTTTGACTAGAGAAGTAAAGAAGTGGTTTAAAGATCAAGCTACTGGTAGAATAACTGATTTAGCTATATTTCATAGGACATTTTTGAATAAATGGGAAAAGAAAAAGAACCCTCTTCAAATATTATCTGAATTTGATGCATTAAAAAGAACCCCAAATGAGTCAGTTCAAGATTACTGCACTAGGTATAATAGTGTCTATAATTCTATTCCTGCAACTCTTAAACCTACTCCTTATTCTGTTCTGCTCAAATTTCCTGATGGATTTGATGTAGATATGGCTTATCAATTAAGAGAAAGAGATGCAGACACCTTAGAAAAAATGAAAGAAGATGTTGTTGGTGTAGAAATAAATATATTAGCTAAAAAAGCTAGACTCGGAAATGAAAGAAGAGTGACTATCAAAGAAGAAAATTCAAATTTAGATGAAAAAATAGATAGCTTAGCCAAAACCTTAGAAAGAATTATGGATAGACTAGATAATATAGAAAAAATACCCCATTGGGATAATCAACAACAAATTAGAAATCCCAACTTTAGAAAAAACATAAATCAGGGAAAAGAAAAAGAAACAGGCCCAGACCAAACAATTAGGCCCCCATTCCAGGAGAACTATGCTGAAAGTTCTCAAAATAATTATGAAGATGAGGATGACATAAATCATCTAATGGGAATAGATGAAAACAATACCATTTTCCTCACTCAGGAAGATTAGGAACTATTTGAGCTTCAATAACTCAAATTAGAGTCCAGTGAATCCTTTGACTATAAACAGGGTTATGACTTTGCCATAAATGAAATACATAGTCAGTATAATCTTAGACACAAGAAAAACAATGAGTCTTCTACCAAAAACAATTCCCAAAATCAAAATAAGAAAAATGTAGAAGCACCAAAAACAAAAGTTTTTCAGATTCTCCCAAGAGAAAATAAGCAAAGTTCCCATTCTTCTCAACCCATTTCTAGTCCTAAAAGATCATGAAGTCCCAAAATTGTTGATATTACTGATGAAGTGGCTCAAGCCTCAAAAGATACACAAAAATTTGTTGTAGCAAAAGCCTCTAACTCTATTAAATTAGCAAATTCAGATCCAAAAACACCTTCTACTGATCATAAATCAGTAGATCCAAAAATTGATAATTCAAAAAAAACTGCTGAGACTTCTAAGTATGATAAAACTTCTACTGCTACACAAACAGTCCCTGAAAAGAAGGTTAAAAGAAGTAAAACTCAGGAAACGCAGACAGAGAATGTCAAAACAATTGAAGATAGAAATACAACTGTAGAAACTCAAGAAAAACCAAGTCAAATTACATTTAATAAAAATGGATTAGTTCAAATTAATAAATCTCAACCCTCATTTAATATTCATAATGAAATTGCTAAGTTAAAAATACCCATTCCTTTAACAGAATTGGTAAAAAATGACTTATACAAATCAACCATTACCGAAACAATGAATATGAATGATGGTGAAGATGCAATTAATTTGAATGATGATCAACAGGAGTTGATCTTTGGCCTGCTGTAAATGGAAAACATGAAGATGGATCAGTCCCTCCCTTTTATATCAGTCTTACCTTTCATGATCAAATTCTCCATAATGCTATGCTAGATTCAGGAGCTTCCCATAATTTAATTCCTAAAGCTATAATGGAAACTCTTAATCTAGAAATAACCAGGCCATACAAAGATTTGTTTTCATTTGATTCTAGCAAAGTTAAGTGCTTAGTATTAATCAAAGACTTATGTGTGACATTAGTTTAGTACCCTGGTAAGAGTATATTAATGGACACTGTAGTAGCTGATATCCCACCAAAGTATGGTATGCTACTTTCTCGCTCATGGGGAGAAAATTTGCAGGGATCTCTACAATTAGACATGAGTTATGCTACTATATCAGTGTTTGGTCAACCTAAAAAGCTATATAGGGAAACATTGATGAAATTTATGGTCAGTAGTGCTGAAAGATCTATAAATTATCCTATTTATTCTACACCTACTGACTTGGACTCTTTTATCTTCATAACTCTGAGAATAATGAAATCCAAACTAAACTGATTGATAAAAAGCCAACACCAAACAATGACAACATCTTTCATGAATCCCTTTGGCACTTAGACTTTGATGGCTCAGTGATCAGGTGATCATGTCCTAAGTTGAGAAAATGCTCAAAATTGGAACTGCTCAAAATTGGTTGAAACCAGAACGACTAGATAGGCCTCGTCGATACGATCCTGGTGCCATGAACGACACTCAAATTCGACACTGTATGTGAAAGTTATGCAGGTTTGAAATTTACAATTTCCTTCAAAAATCAGTTTGACCAGGGTTGACTTATGACTTTGGAAAATATTAAAAAAAGAATATTACAGGAATATTCCACGAAATATTCCTTGTGAGCCAATCATTCAGTCGGGGTTAACTCCAGTTCCCCAATTTTGGTGGAGTTTTTTTAGGCCAAACTGGACAAATGTTGTTTTGGTCATACTTCTCCATTACTAAACCTGTTTGGACGAAATTTTAGTCAATTTCAACTATTATGAGCATTTTGGAGCCATTGGAACATGTTTTAGAGCCAACAGAGTTGATCTTCAGGTACTTTTGCTTCAGGGAAGCTTAGAGAGCTATCAGGGCCTAGAGGGTGTTGGAGCTATTTTGGATTATGCTTTACCATTTGAGGTGAAACAAAAGTCAATTTATACTGATTTATACATTACAAATTCATTTTTACAGCTGGTTTGGTCTTTTTAGGCCTTCTTTTCACTGTATTACCAATTTTAGCATCATAATATATCAAGGACATGCCCATTGGGAGCCTTGGACCCATCAGATGTAGCCTAGGAGGGGTGAACTGCCTCATCATGTTGCTGTGTGTTTATGGTGAAGTTATTATGCTGTGTTATTTAGATTAAAGTTGTTAAACAGTAAATTAAAACAACACTCCCTCACACTTAAATTCATAAACAGTTACCAAAATCACTTTGTTTCACTTGCAAGACATTAAAAACACTTTGCACACTTAATTTAATGGAAATGAATACTTTGAACAACAGTACAAATACTTTCATTTTCAGATCATTTTGGTATCAAAGTAAAGGTTTAGAGCCTTAGAAGCTAGATTCTTTACTCAACATTAGTTTTGTGCAAAGAAAAAGTTATTTGTTTGCAAGTTTTGATGCTTACTAGGCTTAAACTCAAGAGAGGTGAAGGAAACTTGGTTAGGGCACAAACTAATCCACAACCAAGAAGGGTCAGAGAACCACCTCCAAGAGCCATAGTAGTAGCTTCAAGCATGTCTTCAAGAGAAGGAGAAGCTCCTGAAGAGATGGATCCCAAGGAAGAAGAATGGGTATTTCGGAAAACTTTCTTGGATATGACTGAGATGGTGAGGATACTCTACCAAGAAAGGAATGATAGGCTTGTTGGAGAAGGGTCTAAAAACCAGAAAGAAGGAGAGGGTCCCTGAGGAGGAAAGAAGAGTAATGACAAGTCAAATAAAGGACATGGAGGAAATGGTGATCCACCATCCCCATCTTCATCCTCTTCCTCTACATCATCTTCCTCGACTTCGGTGAATCAATATCACTAGTCTAAAACCACTGGTAAAAGTCCATTTTTAAAGCTTGATGTCAAATTTGAATTGCCTATGTTTAATGGTGAAGTCAATGCAGAGAAACTTGACAATTAGATCAAACAATTGGAAGTTTATTTAAGGATTCAAAACCTTCATGATGATGACATCAAGATATAGTTAGCCTCGCTGAGAATGGATGGAGCAACATTGGTATGGTGGGAAGCCAAGACCAAGGATGAAATTAAGAAACATGGTAAGATTACTTTATCATGGGCTGAATTTATTACGAAAATCAAGAAGCAATTTTATTCATTATCTCATTTACAAAAGGCTATAATGAATTGGAAAAAATTTAGACAACTTAAGGGACAACATGTGCAATACTATACCCAAGAGTTTAGGAGAAGAACACTCTTATTAGGGGTAGAATTACAAAGTCAATATACTTTGCTGAAATATATAGGTGGGTTGCACAGTTACCTTAAACATACTATCCTTATGTTCAATCCTACTAGTCTAGACGAAGTTTGTGTACAAGCTATGCATTTAGAGGCTAGAGGGAAAAACACTTTTGATGAGGGTAGAAACAAGCCTTTCAAAGGGAAGAACAAAGATAAAACCTTTGAGGGAAAAGGCAAAAAGAATGCATCTATCAAACAAGAGGGTGAAAAATTTATATGTAAACATTGTTCAAGAGAGGGCCATGAAGAGAAAAACTGTTGGAAATTACATCTTAAAAAAAGAACTCAGTTTAACAAAAACAAAGGAAAGAAGAAAACTGCAACTACTACAACTACACCTCAAGATTTAGGTGATGATTCAGGTGATGAAACCAAAATTGCAGCCATGGGTTTGAAAAGTATGAAGGGAAAGGAAACTGAAACTAAGCCAAGCACTAGTGCTTCAAACTGTCATGTACAAGCTCCTAATGAGAAAGAAAGAATTGAATTGTTCCATGTGAGGGTAGTCTCAAAACATACTAAAATTGACACACTGTTTGACAGTGGGTCACAAGAAAATCTCATATCAGAAGACTTGGTCAAACAACTTAAACTTGAGACCATTCCACATCCAAAGCCTTATCCACTTGGGTGGATATGCAAGGATGCAAACTTACAAGTCTCAAAAAAGTGCATATTGTGATTCGCCATTACTACACACTTTATTGACACAATTGAACTTGATGTAGTGCCGCTTGATATACCAGGAATTGTTTTGGGAAGTCCTTACTTATTTGATAGGAAAGCGATCTTCCATTGCCATGAAAATAAGTATCATCTCTTTAAATATGGCAAGGAGTTCATTGTTAGAGCACATTGCAAGAGGGAAAATATAGCGATGGTAAATGCGGGATAGGTAAAAAGGCTAGTAAATTCTAGTAAGAGTTTTGTACTTCTTATGGTTAAGCCCAAGGTTGATATTGTTACACCATTTTTCGGTCATCTAACCTATTATCATTAGATGGACCCAAGTACACCATGTAAGACCAATTTTACCCTAAGTAAAATTGCCTTCACTATGTAAAATAACTTAATAAACCACATTTATTAGGTTGTTTATGGTCTAAACAGGAAACCCCAAAGGAAATATTAAACAAACCTATATTTGTTTGATTTTCCTCATGGAATAATTAATTAAACCATAATTTAATTATTATTCCTAGTCATGTTTAACCCAAAACAAAGAAATTAATTAGATAAACCTTTATTTATCTTACTATTTTCTAGGAATAATTATTTAAATATTATTTAGATAATATTCCCTGTTAAATATGACCAAATCACCCACAAATAATCAAATAAATCATTATTTATTTGATTATCCTTCAACCACTTCCTTAAAAAGATAAATAAATCATTTATTTATTTATTATTAACAAATAAAGGGATTTGACCCAAGTCAAATACTTTTTTCCCTCCAACAAATATAATAAAATATTCCATAAAAGGTGGATCTAGATTTGGTTAACATTATTTTAATCATGCACCAAGATCTAGAATGACCCAATATTTTGTTATAATTAGGAGGGTTTTTCCTACCATTCTTCACCTTTTGTTGCCTATTAGATCACTCTGGATCTATACACTTGGTCACATTTTTCTACATTATTTGCTGTGTGAGCTCCCTTGAGTTCTATCTTTGTCTGGGTTTTCTACACCAACAAGAGAGAGAGATTCTAGATCTGAAGTGCTGAGGACTTCCAAGAACCCATCCCATTGAGGAGAATTGGAAACATTTTCTTGTTTTCCTCCCAGGTGCCCTTAATACAAAAAATTCTTTCAAAAATTGTTCTTGTCTTGTCTATTGGATATATGGAGCAAACCCTTCTTTTTACTGCTTAATGTCTTTCTATGCATAGATCTGGTTTTTGCAGCTCTTGTCTTGATCAACTAACTACAGATCTGAAGATATTGGCAGCCTTATTTGATGTTAGGGCTATTAGTTATGCGTAGCTAAAGTGGTCTTTTTTCGTACACTTCTCGGTTGTAAAGGATGCTATATAACAATTGGCGACCTACGCGGTTTTCACTATGACCTACCGCTGCTTTTCATATCTCCGCATATCCGCCTACTTCGCACTTTGTTTCTACCTTTTTGTTTTTTCCTCATTTTTCATGTTGTTTTTCCCCATAAAACCCTAAAACATTAAAATTTCTAACTTTCCGTGTTTTCGCCCCATTGGCAAGCAGTGATGTATACATCACCAACTTAGACGCATAACTTTTCTCCGCCAAAAATGAAAACGAGACACCCCGGAGTTTCAGTCGCACTTTTCACCATAACCACGACCGGACTCTGTGTCGCACTTTTCAGCCCATTTTCCGCGACCTGACCGGAAACGTTAGAACTCATGACCAATTTTTTACTAAATGCTTTTTCCGCAATTTTTCTCGTTTTTCTCGTTACGGTTTTCCAACCTCTGTCTCAACCCGTTTCGACCTGGTTCTGATCTGTTTTTTCTCATCTAAGTGGGAACATAGCCCCCTAGGGCTTCAGTACCCTCCACTTTTTTTGGAAGAGTTTTTTATCTATTTCAGGTTTGTTTTTTCAGAGTTTCAGCCCCCCTTTTTCCAGATCTGATACCTCCTTTTCAGACCTCTTTTAATCAGCTCTTCTCCCTTTCAAATCACCTCCTGAAGATTTGTTTGGATCTACTTTTAGGGCCTCCTCCTTGCCCCTTCTGCTTTTTGCTGATTTGCTCATTTTTTCTAGCCACCTTGCCTCTGCCTCTTGGCTGTGATCTGCACCTCTTTTCAGCAGCTTTTCCCTGTAGATCCCTGTCCCTTTCGACCCTAGATCTATTGGCCTCTTTTTAATGCGTTTTGACTAGATTTTTTCCCTCTTCTAGATTAGTTTTGAGAGACCTGCCTTTTTGGGTTGAATCAATGCACTAGTAGCTGTTAATTTTCTGTTATTTCAGCATTATATACTGTTTTTGCAGCATTATTTTTAGTTACGCAGCACACTTTTTATCTTTCTCTCAAAATGAAAAGGGTTTAAAAATTAAAATTAACGCACGCAACACACTCACCCTAAGCGAAGAAGAGCCTGGTTTCCACCGCCAGGCAAAGACTTTAAAATCAATTGACACTGCACCTTTATGCCCTTGTTTTGACATTGTAATCACTTGATTCTGCACCTCCCTGCCTCTGTCGGTCGTTCTTCTTCCCCTCGTGCCGTGTTTGTGTTGCCATCATTGCGCCCCCAAGGCGCGCTTCCCAGAGACTTCTTGGCTTTACCTCGTCGGTCGACGATCAGTTTGCCTCCGTCAGTTGCCGAGTTGGGCCTCCTCTCGGTCCGCCTTCCGACCCTTGATTTATTGGCTTCTCATTGCCTCTCGTCACCTTCACTATGTCTGGTCCAGGGCCTAACGCTAGCGGTGCTCCCGACCCTAATGCCGGAACTACTACTAGCAGAACCGCCACAGGAACTACCCCGGCTGCACCCTTGCTGCCTTACATCGTAGGCCTCAGCCTCCCCGATTTCAATCAGTTGATCAATGAACCTATCCGCCACGATGTTGGTTGGCCTGCTATGCCAACCAAGCTCCCCTCCGACATCCCTAAGTTCGAAGGCCTTGCTGTAGAAGATCCAACCAATCATGTCGGATCTTTCCACATGTGGTGTTCTTCCAATTCCATTACCGATGATTCCATCCGTCTTCGGTTGTTCCAATGCACGCTTACCGGTGAAGCTTCTAAATGGTATGTTGACCAAGCCACTTCTTCCCATACCACCTTTGCGACCATTGCCCAAGCCTTTTTATCTTATTTCCAGCTCCCTCTTCGATACGATACTGGTACGGAGCTTTTGACCTCTTTTAAGCAAACCTCTTCAACCCGCCTTTCCACTCATGTCCAGGAATGGTGAAGAAGACGAAGCTTATGTCGAGTTCCCCCCTTCGAAGATCGGGTTTATATGGACTGGTTACTTCGCACCCTCTTAGCTCCCATTGGCAAAGATGTCGCCTCCCATTTCCCTCAAACCGAAGAAGCCGCCCTCCAAATAGCCTTGAAATATGACCTGATCTACGCTCAGTATGGTTATGTTTATACCGTCCTTCCTAACTTCCCCAGGCCCGACGGCGCTAACGCCCTGGGGGCATCTCATTCCGCCGACGGTATCGTTGGAGCCCTTTCTCATCCGTATGCTCAACCTCCTATGGGCTATGGTCTCCCTTAGGGAGGGGCCAACACCTCTAGCACTTTTCCCCCTCCAGGTAGCATGTATCCAGGATATGGCATGCCTCCTCCTTTTTCCCAACCTTCTGCTTACCTCAATGTTGCCCAACCTAACCGTTACCCTTATCCACAGCCTGGTGCGCCAGCTCCTCCAGCATATGCGCTTCCACCTCCCTTGCCTCCTCCAACCCCGCAACAGCACCTACAGCCCCCTCCAGAGCAAGTATTTGCACAGCAGGGCACGACTAATCCCCCTTCTTCTCAAAGAAGGTGGAGAGGCAATCAAAACCAATCTTCTCCTGGCACTCGTGGACCCAATCCTCAAGGTGTTGACCCTACCATTGCTAACCAACAACAGGGCACTCAGCCCAAGCCGGACAGGCCTCTTCGCACAAATAAGCCTTGTTCGTGTTGCGGTGTTTATGGTCATTACACCCATGATTGTCCCATCTTACCACAGATGCGGCAGATGTGGGAGTCTCAAGCCACATTGCGAGAACAACATGCCTCCCCTCATGCTCCCCCTAATGTGGCCACTACTCAACCAGCCGTGTTTACTGATCCTTTCCCTCAGCAAGGATTCATGGCTACCCAACCACCCAACGGATAGGTCGCCACTCCACCTTCCCTTTCTGGTTCCTCCAATTACCAGATCCTCATGATGAACTTTGATCCATCCCCAACCGTCGACCTTCACCTTCAAACTCGGTCTCACCAGTACCCCAAGCCTCCCGCTCAGTCTGCCCCCGAGTCCTCTTCTTTCGGTTCTACAGAGCCTCTTTCGACATCCAATGGTCCCTTACATATCCCTCAACCCAAAGTTGAGGTCCATACCAAGATTCCTAAAGGACCGTTACATCGAAATGCTGCTTCTGGTCGAGCTGCTCATTTGTATAGCATAGTAGATGATTTGGCGCAATCTCCTGCTACCATTTCCACGTTGGAACTCCTCTAGTCGTGCCATTCCCAAAAGAAGGCTCTGCTATCTGCCGTGGGCGCTGTAGATCCTGCTGATGACCAAATGATTGTTTTCGACGCCCATTAATCAGAGCATCCTCCTCTTCCTGCTTCCATCGCCTTCCAAATCCCAGTCAAAATCCGGAATGCCAACATTTCTCGGTGTATAATTGATGAGGGGGCATCCACCTGTGTGATGTCCACTTCGGTTTGGAAGCAACTCGGATCTCCTAAGTTGGCCCCTTCCACGATCACCCTTCGAGCGTGGGACGGCCACGCCTCCCAGCCCATTGGCCTTTTTTGAAATTGTCCTATCACCCTTGCCGGTAAGACCGTTTACGCGGACGTCGGCGCCTGGCTGACGCCCCTTCAGACCACAAATATTACCCCACGGGATGAAGCTGCCACCCTAGTGCTACGTCTCCACGTCCCATCCGCGGTTTTTCACAAGATGTCTTTTCCTCACAATGGAAAGATAGTCACCATTGACCAGTTGACTTATCATGAGCCAAAGTCTCAGACCTCCCCTGAGACGACCATCTCTTCTGTAGCCAATAAGAAAACCATCGATTCCCCGACCGCAGGTCTCCTTGCCGTACAAAGATTCCTCCTCGTTGGTTGACTAGCCGGTTCTCTCCTCATATCTCTCGATACCGCCTTGTCGAATGTTTGCATGATGCAATCGTCTTCGTTGCCCTGCTTTACCTCGTCTCGCGTCGCAACCTCAGACTCAACCTCGCCCACCGCAATGCACTCCTAGCCCTTCATCTCCGCCAGCCAGACCTCCTCCTTCTGGCCCTTCTCCTACAGCTGGTATCCCTGAACCCCTTTATCCCCCTGGATCGGTTCCCCCAGGCCTTAATCATGTCAGAGCCATCCCTCCTGGTCATTATCCCGCGGGTCAGATACCTTTCCTAGCTCCCCCTCTCGGAGTCTATTCGGTCCCCGTCATGGCCACCCTCTCTCTCCCTAACCTGACTCTGGGTATACCTGTCTGGTACCTTGACCCTCCAGCCGCTACCCCTCCTAGTCACCCCAAACCCTATCTCTCTTTGACACCGGATCAACCGGTTCCCCTTGCTTCCTCCATTTCTACCATGCCCCCTGCACCTCCCCAGGACCCTGCCCCTGCGGTGATAGCTCCAGGAAAGAAAGGCAAAGCTCGCAAGGGGGCATCCAAAGACAAGGCCACCCCGACTGACCCAGCTCCTCCCCCGCCTGCAAAGCCTTGCGCCTTGTGTGATGTCGTCGGTCATGCCACCCATACTTGTCCCGAGTTGCCCTGCATTCAACCCATGGTTAAAGTCACGTTCCCTGAGTCTACGGTCTCCGACCCTTCTCTTCCGTCCTCGTCCGTAACCAAGAACCCCAAAACTATTCGCACTAGAAAACCCTGTGCTTTGTGCGGTGTCCATGGCCATTACTCCCACCATTGTCCTCACCCAACGCATTACTGCGCCTCTTTAGAAGTAGTCCGAGAGTATGAGGTTGAACAAAATCAATCCGCCTCTCCCATACTGGCACAGTATGCTTTGGGTCAGCTTGAGGATCCCCCCGCTCCCATCGACATTCCCCCCCTGATGTCCAGATGACGGAGCCTACTGCGACCATTATTTATCTATCATCCTTTGTGATACCCTTGGAGCACATTCCCCTTGAATCCTCCCATGTTGTTTCGCTTGACCCCCCTTCAGCGACCTCCCTGGGCTCCCCATCTTTTAACCCTTTATTTCCCTGTTCTTCCATCATTCCCCGTGATGATCCGTATGCGAGCCTTTCTTCCCCCACGGATGATTACGATAACTTTTCCACGTCATGTGGTATCCTTTCCACCCTTGACCCCCTCTTTCCCATCCATACATGAGATAACTCCACCCGTATCTCTGTTGACCCCTGCAGCCCGAGTCCCCGCCATACCTCCTATAGCCCTCATATACCACCCTCTAGTTTGTATATGAGTCATAGCCATCCTGCTCATCGCACTCCACCCCGCAGTTGGCGCTCGATGTCTTCTGTCCACTCACGCTGCCGTCATTGTCCCTCCTCCTCCCATTTGTTGTCTTGTAACACTATTTCGCAGGACCTCCTGTCCCCACCCTATATCGGCTACGCCGATGGTGCAAGTCGTTACTCCCGGAATCTAGCCTCAGCAGGTTGGGCCATTTTCACCCCCTTGCATGCCCTTGTGCTCTCAAACGGGGTTTGCATTGGTACTGCCACCAATAATCAGGCTGAATATGATGCAGTGCGTGGTCTCTTAGCCGATGCCCTCTTTCATCGCATCCTCCATCTACATGTTAGTTTATATTCCCTACTTCTTGTCATGCAACTAAATGGTGTTTATCGTGTGCGTAACCCTATGCTGTTTAGACGATATTTACGAGTGAAACTCTTGATGCGTGAGTTTGAAACCATAACTTTCAACCATGTACCTCGAGAACAGAATCACTATGTAGATAGTATTGCAAACCATGTTCTAGATTGGCATTTATCACATGCATTTCATACAAGGGAATAACATTCATAATCATTAACAAAGATGCATATCCATAATATGTGTCGCAAAATATGTGTTTAGAGTCCATCTACTCTGATACATATGACATGCCCATCGCATGTTACAAAAAACTCAAAACTGGGGGCACCACCTGCCCCTACATACACACTAGGGGGCACCACATGCCCCACACCTAATCAATATCTGGTGGATCTCGAGCCAATGGCTCTGCTCTTGCAGCCTGTAGATCACGTATCCCCTGACCAACCATCGCCATGCGCCGCATGACACCTCGCCATTCCGAGGGTAGACCAATGCATGGCTCTATGTACTGGTCGTCTAAGTCTTGCCACCCGCGCTCTGACACTTCGGTCAGAAACCTCTCGCATCTACAGCGGATGTCCTCCAGAAGGGTGGCCACATCCTCATTACACGCTGCTCTCGACCCACTCGGACCTGCAACTCCAGATGCTGCCGGTTGTCCCATATATTCGGCCTGTTTTACCAGAGCTATATCTGCATACCAAAAATACAGGAATCAATACCCTATCTACTATTCACTAATTGTAACATGCCCAAAAAATAATAGTTACTTATCACTTACCATCAGGTCCCCATACTCGACCAGGCGGAAGTGGTAGGTCCGGATCCCCATAATAACTCATCCCACTATAGGAATAGTCGTCTATGTATAACGGCATCTGATCCCAATGGGCAAAGAACTCAGGACGAAACACCCGTTCGACCGCCCCTCCTCCTCCTTTGCACAGTAGGCGCCCCCACCGGCTCATCTTGGGCTCCCTCGGGCCCCCATTTGGGAGCTGTATATGAGGTCGTAGGGTCGAGATCTTCTCAAAAAAGAAGGAACACAATAAAGTCCCATATGAGCAATCGTGGTTCACTTGCCGCTTGCAAAGCGACAGCTGTTGTTTTAGCGACACCAACATCATTTGGGCCCACCCATAGTAGGTCCCACTCAACACACTCTCTATAATCATCATCTACCCCCCAGTGATGTGATGGAACGCTTGGCTGCCCAGGATTCGCAGCACCGCTGCGGCCACTCCCCGGGTCTCCAGTCTCTCTAGGTCCCCGATCGGTATCCGTGTCCCTTTGACTTGGAGACCCGGTCGGCAATGCCGCTTCACATACTCCATGATGTTCCGCCCCCGTGGCAACACTGGCTGCGTGTTTCCCACCATCCCAAGTGGCGGGAGACCTGTCAGGAAATACACATCCTGTACTGTTAGTTCGATCCTGTGCCCCTGCACTACAAAGAACTCATGCTCTGGATCCCAATAACTGATAATCCGAGCCAACAAGGGCTCTCTAGCTCTCATCAAAGGGTTCTCCAAAAACTTCAGAACCCCAAACCTGGCCAACACACGACGGACATCCTGATCTGCCTGGATCTCTGCCTGTAATGTACCTAGGTCTCTCTCTCTCCAGTTCACCTGTATATCTGCCATATCTGCACAAAAACATCATCTTTGTCAGCCTACAGATAGGGAATAATGTAACCAAACACAAAAAACCCAACTCTCAACCATCAAACATCACTAAAACCCCCTCATCTTCCAGGTCACACTTTTCTGCCAAATCCTGGGACAGGTCACACCTTTTGGCTCAAAACCTGCGTCCCAGGTCGCAGATTTTGGCCCAAAAAGTGCGACCCGGCCGAAAAGATGCAAGGGGGGCTGTTCCTGAGATTCTGGGCCCTAATCTGAACTTTCAATCCATCAAAATGAAAGAGTAAGGTTAGGCCTCTTACCTACAACTGACGGATCTCGATTCCAACGGTCGGTTTGTCTGCTACGCTCGCCGCAAGATTTAGGGCCTTCTCTCCTCTCTACATCCACCATAGCAACACTAGCAAATGAGTGGATTTGGAGGGAAAACTGCCTTATTAAAAGAGAACCCTTGTTTCTTCTTTCCCCTGCTACGACCATACCGTAGCTCCGTTTGACAAACCGTCTGCACCGTTAGAAAGCTCTCATCGAGCCCTCAAATGGGTATCTGTTAGTTTTTTGTGATTTGATACTTCGCCAGGACACATTTTGTCCAATATGGGTCATTTCACCTCTTCTTAAAATCACATTTCTTCACTTACAACACTTGTACTTGGGGCACCACTTTGCCTCCTTACTTGTCTTTGTTCGTGTTGATTTTCGTCGTGAGTTACCATCTTGTACTCATGTTTCATGGTCCCCCATTGGACCTTTACTGTGTGGCAGCACCATCGAGTTGCCCTTGTTTAGAGCATCCAAGTGGAGTCATCATCGCATTCATGGAGTCTATCCCGAGTCCCTTTGTACCCCGCTATAGTCCTCCATCCCTCATTGCTTGGTTTCTCTCTTGTGTCACACATTATGGCCTTCAGTCCCACTACCCCTTATCCTTGATGATATTGTGTCAGTCGCTGCCATGTCATTCATGCCCTTTATGCTCTAACAAGGGAAGTCGTCCATTCGCTACTCAGTCCCCTCCTTTTCACCATCATCATTGGTATTAGTTTGTCAGTCGCTCGACTATTTTCTCTCGTGCCTTAGTTGAGGATCTCTCATTGCCTCACCTATGGCGGACCTCCTTCTGTCGACATCAGCTCCTTCATTCCGGAAGACAGGTCTAGAGGGCGGTGTACCTTGGTTCCAGCTTCCACTCTTGTTCGGTGCCTCAGATCAGGCAAAGGGATCTCTCATTTCCCTTTGACTTGATTGTTTCTCCACTCCATCTCCTTTCAGCATGACCGAGATCCGTATACTTGATGGTTCAGTGATACAGCAGCAGCTCTTGATGATTCCCGAGTGTGTGTGAGATGTCTCAACCCTCATGAGGGGGTGGCCCTGCAGGTAGCCCCCCACATGCCCGGATGACCTCTTCTTTGCAGCCTTCGATGCAGCTCCAGATATTTGATGATGTTGGCCGTAGCCACTTGCAGCACCTCTTCGACTTGCACGTATCAGTCAGATTTTGTGAGCCCTTCCCCATTTACAGGGGGCATTTGGGTTGTATTTGTATCTCATGTACTCGGATATTATTGTACAAGTCCTGGCTGTTATCCCAGGCACAACATGTATGTGGGATTCCTCATTGTATTTTTATCTGGCTCATGATTATGCCAGCTGTACTTTATGGTTCGGTCCCTTGTTTACTGGACACACTATTATTTTGTACTTTGTCTCGGCGGGCATAGGTATGCCTCCCCCGCCGCCTTTAGCACAAGTACCCTCTCATAAAAAGAGACTTGTTGCACCTGTAAGTCTCGTCTCCTCAGGGTCTAGTTCTTCAGCACATTAGTCTACCTTACATTTCTCTCTCTGACTTCCCTTTTGATGTCTGGTGATTGAGTTCTTACAACATACTTCGGTCATACGATTTGCTCCTAACACTCGCACACTGGGGGGCAATATGTTACACCATTTTTTGGTCATCTAACCTATTATCATTAGATGGACCCAAGTACACCATGTAAGACCAATTTCACCCTAAGTAAAATTGCCTTCACTATGTTAAATAACTTAATAAACCACATTTATTAGGTTGTTTATGGTCTAAACAGGAAACCCCAAAAGGAAATATTAAACAAACCTATATTTATTTGATTTTCCTCATGGAATAATTAATTAAACCATAATTTAATTATTATTCCCAGTCATGTTTAACCCAAAAACAAAGAAATTAATTAGATAAACCTTTATTTATCTTATAATTTTCTAGGAATAATTATTTAAATCTTATTTAGATAATATTCCTTGTTAAATATGACCAAATCACCCACAAATAATTAAATAAATCATTATTTATTTGATTATCTTTCAACCACTTCCTTAAAAAGATAAATAAATAATTTATTTATTTATTTTTGACAAATAAAGGGATTTGACCCAAGTCAAATGCTTTTTCCCTCCAACAAATATAATAAAATATTCCATAAAAGGTGGATCTAGATTTGGTTAACATTATTTTAATCATGCACCAAGATCTAGAATGACCCAATATTTTGTTATAAATAGGAGGGTTTTTCCCTACCATTCTTCACCTTTTGTTGCCTATTAGATCACTCTGGATCTATACACTTGGTCGACTTTGAGCCATTATCATTGTCATATTTTCCATTAATTCTTTGTGTGAGCTCCCTTTGAGTTCTATCTTTGTCTGGGTTTTCTACACCAACGGGGGAGAGAGAAATGCTAGATCGAAGTCTTTGAGGACTTCCAAGAACCCATCCCATTGAGAGGTGGAAACATCTTCTTGTTTTCCTCCCAGGTGCCCTTAATACAAAAATTATTTCAAAAATTGTTCTTGTCTTGTCTATTGGATATATGGAGCAAACCCTTCTTTTTTCTGTTTAATGTCTTTCCATGCATAGATCTGGTTTTTTGCAGCTCTTGTCTTGATCAATTAACTGCAGATCTGAAGATATTGGCAGCTTTATTTGATGTTAGGGCTATTAGTTATGCATAGCTAAGGTGGTCCTTTTTCGTACACTTCGACAAAGGATTCATACTAACAGATATGAATCATGAGTCATTTGAAAATTGTTATTCCAAGCTTAAATCAGATTTATATGATGTAGTTGATGCACATCATGAGATGTTTAAGGAACCGACATGTTTACCTCCTAAAAGAGAGATTAAGCATGAAATCCATTTACATCAAGATTGTCCTCTTCCTAACATCGGCATGTACCGCTTGTCTATCATGGAGAATGCTGAAATCAAGAGGCAAATTAAAGACTTGTTGGACAAAGGATTCATAAGACCAAGCACTTCGCCATGTGGGTCACCGATAGTGTTGATTCCAAAGAAAGATGGAACTTAGCGCATGTGTGTGGACTTCAGGGCATTGAAAAAAATAACGGTAAAGAATCGTTACCCACTTCCAAGGATAGATGATTTGTTGGATCAACTGAAAGATGCTAAATATTTCACTAAGTTAGACTTACGTAGTGGTTATAATCAAGTTAGAATTGCAGAAAGTGACATTTGGAAGACAACATTTAAAACAAAATAGGGACTCTTTGAGTGGCTTGTTATGCCATTTGGTTTATGCAATGCACCTGCAACTTTCATGCGGGTAATGGATGATGTCTTACGTCCTTTTCTTGATGATTTACTTATTTTCTACTTAGATGACATCTTAATTTTCAGCAAGGCTAGAGAAGAGCATGGGATGCATGTTAAGGAAGTACTTGATATTTTGAAGAAAAATCAGTTATTTCTTAAAATGTCAAAGTGTGAATTTGGAAAGAATTCTTTGGTTTATTTGGGACACATACTAGGAGAAGGTGCTTTGAGAATTGATCCTTCCAAAGTAGAAGCCATTGTGAATTGGCCTACTCCCAAATCCATTACAGAGGTAAGAATTTTTTTTGGGTGCAACTTAGTATTGGAGGAAGTTTATTTCTAACTTCTCTGCCATAGTAGCTCCTATGCATGCAGTGACTAGCGTGAAGCGTGCTTTCCAATGGGGAGGAAAGCAACAAAAAGCTTTTGAGTCTTTGAAAGAGAAGATAAGTTCATCTCCAGTCTTTGCATTACTGGACTTGATATAGCCATTCGAGATTCAGACAGATGCTAGTGATTACGCCATGGGTGCAGTTCTCTTACAGCATGGTAAGCCTGTTGCATTTCATTATGAGACATTTAATGGTGCTGTTGTGAATTATCCTACATATGATAAAGAGTTGTATGCGTTGGTACAAAGTGTCAAAAAATGGAAACACTATTTTATGGGAAAAAAAACAATTGTTCATACCGACCATCAGCCTTTACAGTACTTGCAATCGCAAAGTAAATTGCAGCAGTCAGGACATTTTAGATGGATGGGTTTCCTACAACAATTTCACTTGGTAATAAGGTAAAAGAAATGTATTTACAATAAGGTTGCTGATATGCCTTCAAGGCCTATTATTAGTGCTAGTACTTTACTTAAGAATGATTCTATTGTACATGAGAGCTACATAGAACAATATACATCAGATGTTGATTTTAAGGATGTGTATGCTACCTTGAGTGAAGGGAATCATGTTGAGGAGAATGATTATCATTTGCATAATAATTTGTTGTTTCATATGGGAAAGTTATATATACCACAGGGGGAGAGACTAAGCATCATGAGAGAAGCTCATTCTTCTCTTATAGCTGGACATTTCGGGGTAAGCAAAACGATGGCACATTTACAGAGGTACTATTATTGGCCTCACATGGTAGATAGTGTTTCATGTTTCATTAGAGGTTGTTCATTATGTGCTACAAGCAAGCCTAGCAATAGGAGGCTTGGTTTATATACGCCATTTCCGGTACCTTCTAGACCTTGGGAAAGTGTTTCTATGGGTTTTTTTGGAGGGCTACCATGATCTAGAAAGCAACATGATTATCTTTATGTAGTAGTTGATCGTTTCATCAAGATGTGTATTCTTATGCCTTGTAAGAAATCTATAACTGCTGAACAAACTGCTGATTTATATTTTCAACATGTATGGGTTCATTATGGCTTGCATACTTCTATTGTTAGTGACAGGGATTCCAGATTTTTTGGGAATTTTTGGTCCAATTTATGGAAGATGATGGACACCAAGTTGAAGAAGAGTACAACATTCCATCCACAAACAGATGCCCAAACAGAGGTAGTGAACAAAACCATTGTACATATTTTGAGAGGTTATTGCAGCAAGCATCCCAAGCTTTGGGATGAGCACTTGCATTACATTCAGCATGCTTACAACCGGGCCAAGCACTCTTCTACAAATACTTCACCTTTTGAAGCTTGTTTTGGGTATTTGCCTAAGTCACCTTTAGATTTCATTCTTGAGAAGGATGTGGCCATTGATGGGCATAACGACATTGACAAAGTTCGCATGTTCATTGAAAGAATTCAGCTCATACATCAACAGGTTCAAGAACAGCTTGATAAAAGTCAAGGTAATTACAAGGAGAGGCATGATAAGCACATAATTGATCATAATTTTCAAGAAGGGGATGAGGTATGGATGCATATTAGTAAGGAAAGAATACAGGGAGAAGGTAAAAAGCTGAAGCCTATTCGTTATGGTCCTTTCAAGATCTATAAACAAGTTGGAAATAATGCTTTTCAATTAGATTTGCCTTCATATATGCAAATGTATTCCGTTGTGAATGTGGAAAATTTACGTTTGTATGAACCTCCTTTAATTGCTGATTATGAAAGTGACATTCAGCTGCCATCCATAGAGGATTTCTTGCCAGAATTTTTGGATGAGTTGAAAGAGGATGCTATCCTTGATAGAAGGACATGCACTTCAAGGAGGGGAAATGTTGATTATGTTTGGGTTGGTCTTAAAGGCAGCAAACCGAGTAAGGCAAACTGGATTTAGGTGGAAAAGGTGAGGGACCTGTACCCTCATCTTCTTAACAGGTAATTGAAGGCTTTTGGGGTCCAAAAGCTTCCCAATGGGGAGGTGTGATTAGGTGATCATGTCCTAAGTTGAGAAAATGCTTAAAATTAGAACTGATCAAAATTGGTTGAAACTAGAACGACCGGATAGGCCTCGTCGATACTATCCTGGCACTGCGAACGACACTCAAATCCAACACTATATGTGAAAGTTGTGCAGGTTTGAAATTTACAATTTCCTTCAAAAATCAGTTTGACCAAGGTTGACTTATGACTTTGGAAAATATTAAAAAAATAATATTATGAGAATATTCCTTAGAATATTCTAGGAATATTCCTTATAATATTCCATGGAATTTTCCCTGTGAGCCAATCGTTCATCGACAAGTGTCAAGTTTTGGTTAGTGGGAAGGTTGACTTTAGTGTTTGGGGACCAATTAGAGGCTGCCACGTGGCCCCAGATCGGTGCAATGGTGGGCATTATAAAAATTTTATATATATCTCGGCAGGAGTTGAACCTGGGCCTCCCGCCTGCCAACGCAATGACCCGACCAATCGGGCTCCGCAGTGGTTCTTAATATACCTCGGGCTCATGTTTTATTTGAAGTTTGAATGCAGTTCAAACGGGTGGCAAAGGGGGCCAAACCCTAGGGGCCAGCCCCCCATATACCATAGAACTAGGCTTTATAAACCGTGGCCTTAAGACCACAAACCCCGCGATAAACAAACAGTTGAATTTGCATGTGACCACACAACATTAACATATAAGTCCATGGTTTTAAACATTGCAGTTGGGATGGATAAAGCCGCGGTTCCATCGGTGGCTAGGGTGGCAGTCTATGTGACCAGCTAGCAATAAAAAAATTAATGCTAACTAAAACTATGCGGTTATTCTGGAGCGTGCCTCCAAATTCGGCGGCTTTTTCTAAAATAGTCGGGGTTAACTCTAGTTCCCCAATTTTGGTGGAGTTTTTTTAGGACAAATTGGAAAAATGTTGTTTTGGTCATAACTTCTCCATTACTGAACCTTTTTGGACAAAATTTTAGTAAATTTAGACTATTCTAAGCATTCTGGAGCCATTGGAATAGGTTTCAGAGCCAAAATAGTTGATCTTTAGGTAATTTTTCTTCAGGGAAGCTTGGAGAGCCATCAGGGCCTAGAGGGTGTTGGAGCTGTTTTGGGCTATGTTTGATCATTTGAGGCAACAAAAAAGTCAATTTATACTGATTTCTGCATTATGAATTCATTTTTACAGCTGGTTTGGTCTTTTTATGCCTTATTTTCATTGTATTACCAATTTGAGCATCATAATATATCAAGGACATGCCCATTGGGAGCCTTGGACCCTACAGATGTAGCCCAGGAGGGGGTGAAATTCCTCATCATGTTGCTGTGTGTTTATGGTGAAGTTATTCTACAGTGTTATTTAGATTAAATTTGTTAAAAATTAAATTAAAACAACACTCCCTCACACTTAAATTCATAAACAGTTACCAAAATCACTTTGTTTCACTTGCAAGACATTACAAACACTTTGCACACTTAATTTAATGGAAATGAATACTTTGAATAGCAGTACAAATACTTTCATTTTCATATCACTCAGTTAACAAATTACGAGCAGGATCAGGAGTATGGATTACAAACATGGAGACTAATCACTCAGAAGGACATGCTTTTAGACTCAACTTCAAATGCACCAACAATATGGCTGAGTATGAGGCACTCATTCTAGGCCTCTATATCATTAGAAACTTAGGAGGAAAAAGAATAATAATCATGGGAGATTCAGAATTAATCATAAAGAAAATAAAAGGATATTATTCTGTTTATAACCCTAGACTAGCCAGATATAGAGACACTGTGATAGATTTAACTGATGATTTATTGGAATGCAAATTTGCTACTATACCTAGAAAACAAAGTACTCAAGCACATTGCCTAGCAACTTTTGCTAGTACATGCAATTTACCATTCCAACCAACACACAGGTACACTGCTGAGGTTAAATATAGAGCAATTATTCCAGATAACCTCAAGTATTGGCAGATTTTCTCTCAGGATGAACAGATTTACCATTTCTTAAACAATGAATGAGAATTTCAAAACTGTAAAATAGATACAAACTGTAATATAGATTTAGATTTGGATTGTGAAATAGATAATATAGATGTACATAAATTTGATAAACCTACTGTATTTAGTCAATTTTACATAGATAGCTTAGAGAAGATAGATATTGAAGAAATCATTGAAGAAGAAATTGACCTGTTAGATCTCAAAGATAATTTTTTGCCTAAAGGTTTAACCCCTTTAGAAGATCTCTTTGACTCCAATGATGTGCCTAAAAAGCAAAAAATGGAGCCAGTTAGGTTTGATATTGAGGAATGTAATATTGGGACAAAATTAAAACCAAAGATGATAAAACTGTCTAAATATTTACTTCTACAAGAAAAGGAAAAATGCATTGAT
Organism: Pinus albicaulis; assembly: GCA_034641835.2. Lineage (NCBI taxonomy): Eukaryota > Viridiplantae > Streptophyta > Pinopsida > Pinales > Pinaceae > Pinus > Pinus albicaulis. The sequence continues at coordinate 276,651,426 of CM076575.1, read as the reverse complement.
GTTTTTAAGGAATACCAAGATGTTTTTGCTTGGAGTTATGAAGATCTCAAATCTTATGATACAAACATAATCCAACACAAAATTCCAATAAAAGAGGATAAAAAACCATTCAAACAAAAATTGAGAAGAATTAATCCTGTTCTATTACCTTTAATAGAAAAGGAAGTAAAGCGAATGTATGATGCCCATATCATTGCACCAATTAGATACTCTAATTGGGTTTCAATTCTAGTTCCAACAAGAAAGAAAACTGGAGAAATTAGATTATGTGTCGACTTTAGAAATCTTAACAAAGTGTCTTCAAAGGATAATTACCCTTTACAAAGATGGATCATATATTACAAAGGGTAGTTGGCTCCTCTAGGATTTCTTTGTTAGATGGTTTTTCAAGATACAACCATATCCTAGTCCAAAAGGAAGATTAGGCTAAAACAAATTTCACCACTCCTTGGGGCACTTTCATGTATGTGAAAATGCCCTTTGGTCTGATGAACGCAAGAGCAACCTTTCAGAGATTTATGGACATAGCCTTTGCAAAGGAAATTCACGAATTCTTGGTAATTTATCTAGATGAAATTATTGTATTTTCCAAATCAGATAATGAACACTTGGATCATTTGAGACAGGTCTTTATTAAATGTAGGAAATTTGGCATCTCTTTAAATCTCAAGAAAAGTATTTTTGGATTAGAGGAACGTAAGTTACTAGGATATATAATTTCAAAAGAAGGAATTAGAATTGATCCTGCTAGGATAGAAGAAATTCTGAACATTCATCCACCTAGAAATATCAAAGAATTACAAGCTTTCTTAGGTAAGATTAATTTTTTGATAAGATTTATTTCAAACTTAGCTGAAATCATTAGAGAATTGAACAACATGCTCAAAAAAGACTCAATTATAAAATGGAATATTGAAGCCAAATAATCATTTGAATCCATAAAATAGGCTTTAACTAAAACACGAGTCTTAGTCAATCCAGATTTCAAAAAAGATTTCATAATTTTTTCATTTTCTTCTGAGCATACCATTGTTGCAGTTTTACTGCAGAAGAATGATCAAGGATTTGAACAACCTATAGATTTTTTCAGTAAGATCCTTAGAGATGCCCCTCTGAAATATAACATAATTGAGAAACAAGCCTTAGCTTTGGTTAAGGCCATCAAAGAATTCAGAGTTTATATTCTCTATTCCCACATAATTGCTTATGTCCCTAATTCTGTTGTAAAAGACACTCTTACTCAGGATGGTCCTGATGGAAGAAGAGGTAAGTGGATTGCCACTATCCTAGAATATGACATAGAAATTAAACCCAAAAAACTCATTAAAGGACAAGGATTAGCCAGGTTGATGGCTAAATCTAATTGCAATGCACTAGATATAAATTTTATTGCTCAGGTTGATGACCAGGAAGAGATGGCGACTCCAACGATTAGTGAAGCCTTTCTAGATTCACCTTGGTACTCATATATCATCTTTATACTTACAAACTTACAAGCTCCTCCTAAATTGTCAAGGACTAAAGTTAGATTTCTAAAACTTAAAGCAATGAGATTTTGGATTTTAGATAATGTACTTTTTTGGAGAGATCATAGTGGGATATTATTGAATTTTTTACTAAAGGAAGAAGCTAATAAAATATTTTAAGAATTTCATGCAGGTGACTGTGGAGGGCATTTATATTGTAAAACTACTGCTGACAAGATTCTCAGAGCTGGTTTTTACTGGCATACCTTTTTTGCTGATGTTAAAAAGTTTGTTGCTTCATGTCACAAATGTCAAATTTTTGAAGGCAAAAATAAATTGTTACCTTTACCCTTAAAGCCTATTTTAACTGAAATACCATTTCAACGATGGGGTTTAGAATTCATTGGAGAAATTCACCCCCCATCCTCTGGCCAACATAAGTGGATTTTGACTGCCACTGATTACTTTACAAAGTGGATTGAAGCTATTCCTAATAGACAAGCCACTGATGCAGTCATAATTTCTTTCATAGAAAACAACATTTTGTCAAGATTTGGATGCCCTCACAAGATAATTACTGATAATGCAGCAAAATTTAAATCTAAAAAGATGATTGCTTTTTGTCATAAATATCCTATTACCCTAGGTCACTCTACTGCATATTACCCCCAAGGTAATGGCCTAGTTGAATCCTTAAACAAAAGTCTTGTAAATATCATAACAAATTTACTTGAAAACAACAAAAAAGACTTGGAATAAAAAGTTAGTTTATGCCTTATGGGCAGATAGAATTACTACTAAAAATTCTATTGGCACTTCCCCTTACCAACTTGTATATGGAATGGATGCAGTTTTTCCATCATATTTAGGTGTTCCAGTAATGAAAATCATTCAAGAATCACAAGTGGAAAAAAATGATATACAAAGGAGAATTAATCAAACTATTTATCTACAACAAACAAGGGAAGAGGTCTATAAGAAATCCCAAGTCATTCAGGATAAAATCAAGAAATTTTTTGATATAAGAAGTAAAGAGGATGATTTTTACATTGGAGATCAAGTGTTAAAGTGGGATTCTAGAAGAGAAAACAAAGAAAAACATGGAAAGTTTGACTTTCCGTGGAAAGGACCTTATGTAATTTATGGATATAGGGGTAACAATGCTTTCTTTATCAAAGATTTGGATGGAACAGATCTGCAAGAATGAACAGTAAATGGTAGAATGCTCAAACATTACTATTCATCTGAGCTAACAAATAGTTAGTCACATTTACTTTTACTTCATTGTATATATGCATTGAAGTTTTTAGATTGGATTGGATATTTTCTTTACAAAGTTGAAGCCCGGAGAGAAGGCCCTAAGCTTTTCAGGGTATAATTTCATAAATATGAGTTTTTTTATGCAGAAAACAGAAGAAAATTATTGGATCATCATGGTAAATGGATCAGGCTACTAGTCAATGGTGTTCTTGGCATTTCACTAGGAAATTCCATCCCCATGTGAAGCCGCTATTAGGGTCCTATAAATATAGGATTCATAATTTTGAATTGACTTTTGATAGTCTTGTAAAATATGTACATACCTTGCTTTCTGCAAGTTTCTTTCCCATATTTTGAAAAAATAAAAAATAAAAAATAAAAGAAAAAAGAAAAATAATAAAAAAATCGAAAAGAGGGTAAGAAGTCCTAAAAGAAGGAGATCAAAGGACTTAGAAAATATAGACCCCAAAAGAAAAAAGAACAAAATAAAACCTGAAAGCGAGCAAGTCCAAATGCCACTACTTTTACTCTTTTGCAAAATAAATAATTATGGCAGAGTGTCAATAAATGCCATAATCCATGACGAGTTAAACTGTTTAATCTTGACTTGTCATGTTTTCAATTTCATGTTTAGATAGTGAATAAAGATTTGTCAGACAATTTAATCCTAAAAAATCAGTAGATAGGTAGTGAATAATGAGGAGCTCAACAATTTAATCTGAGCCCTTGGATGAAATAAGGTAGATTTAAATAGTTTTATTGCTTTAAAAGAATAAAATTTTCAAGGTTGCAAGCCTAAATGCACCTGCCAAAAGGAAGAAAAAATGTTAGAGTAGTGTTGGGTAGGTAGAAAGAAGTGGAAGAAAGAGTGCAATATTCACCATCGGGAAAAATCACTAATTTCCCCTCCCCTATAAGTATTCAGTATTCTAAACTATCAGTCAAACAGGCTTAGAGCATTTCTCTGACTTTTGTTGGGACCATACCTAAGGCTCGATGACTGGTTAGTTGAAAATGTTGAATTCTTATGTTAAATTCCCATTTATCATCATTCATCCTTCAATCATACATTTTAACATCTTTTCATAAGTAAAGAATCATTCTTACTTAACGAAGCATATAAACCTATCTAATTAACTTCCTTCATTTAGAAACATACAAAAACCCTCAAAAATACTATATACTAAGTATTGGTGAAATGATAAAAAGACAATCTTTGCTTTACTTTTACACTCTACTTAGTCATTTTATGTATTTTTTTGTGCCTTCCATTTCCCTTTTCATATTAACTTTTAACTTAGTTTATTAAGTCCCTAAATAATACCTTATCCTACTTATTTAATTCCCTATATCTAAGTACCCCCAAAACCCACTATTATAAAGATTTTAGACCAAAGTTATTACCCATGTTCTAAATTAAAACCAAAATAAAATCCCCTTTGGTCTAAAACTAACACTAAATAAATATCCCGCCCCCTATGGTTATTAAACCATCCAAAAGGTTTAATACTATGTAAATAAACTAAAATCTACGCCAAAAGTGTTTTATTAATACATATTGCGAATGTTTTAATAAAAACATGTCTCCCTCGCTCATCAACTTTTATCCAAAGTTTTGAATCAAATTAAATGTTTTTATAAGGTTCAAAAGGCTTTAACCCCACCACGCAAAATCCGCACCTTTGCAATGCATACATTAAACCTCTCCTCCACAGGTTTTACAACCCAAAGTTCTATCAAAATAGACTAAGGTTTATTTCAATAAACTAAGGTTTGTTTTAACTAAACATTAACCCCACTCCTATCCATATTCCGTCATGTTATATAAAGCCTCACGCTTTATATTGTTGACCCACGATATATTTTAAACTATGCCTATACCTCGCTCATATACATAACCCAGCTTTTGTATAATTAAAACCTTTTGATCCAATTCATATTTTATAATTGTTTTAAACCAAGTTTTTAACCGCTAGTGCTTATGTAAACCTAGGTCCCACCATTCCTTTGGCCACACCTTTTAAATACATCTTGACCCTTCGCGCCCGAGACCTAGATCCAATGGCCCCAGATCAATATCGCGTGGAAAAACTAATCGTCCTCACAAATGCAAAATGGACGCGAAGCTGTATTGCCCATTTATCTCTCTATGACATGGTGATTTCTTATTCAATCGCATTCATTTGAGAATAAACCGCTTACTGCCCAATCTACATGCGATAACCGCTCTCCGGTTTCGTTTCAAATTCTGAAAACCGCCTCCCGCCATCAATGAGACCTACATTTACTGTTACTTAATAAAGATCAAATCAAAGGGGTTAAAACCTTTGATACAGCTATTTTGCAGTTTATCTACGCATCTAAAATCTGAATAGACGCCCCGACTGAGTTAAGAATTTTCAAGCCCTGATTACCAAGTTTATGCCCATAAACTCTGAATTAGACCAGAATTCCTCCATTGAAGACCAATTAAGGAGCTATTTTCCGCTCAGAGAAGCTGTTATAGTCCCCAAAATCAACTGAAAGTCTCAGAAACCCTTTCAAAAGCTGAATACCTGCAATTAAAGGTATTTTCCGATAATTCAAGGCTACATATTCAATTTTAAATAATTTTTAATAGAACCAGGCCTTTTCATTAAGAAATTCACTGAACCAAACTTCCTAAAAACACCAAAAAAGAGGCCGAACCCTGACAAAATTTTCCGAGGAAACCCTGTTTCATTTCAAGCCTTTTTTTAAAGACAAATTCCTTGAATTTCACAGTCTAAAGATCAAATTTAAGGATTTAAATGGCTAAAACCTTTGAATTACCTTGAAAACCCATTTTTTCAGTCAAAACCGACTCAGAAAACCCTTGTTTTCTGTTTTATGCCAGTTTTCACATCCTTAGATAAACTTAATTGAGCAAAAAGACCAAAAGAAGCCATCCTTAATCTAAATTGCTCAATTTCCTCTCCATTAAAATAAAAAACTCCTGCAAACAGTCTAATCTTGCAACAGTTACTCAAAATGACTAAGAAAAAAAGCACAAGTAGACCTGTAGGATCCAAAACACCTAAATCTGAGGGATCCAAAACCCTTAAGCCTACCCCATCTATCACTGCCAAATCTACTACAACAGTAAATCCCCTTCAACCACCTGTGGTTGGTGCTGAAAGCATTCCTTTGACTGATCTTGATTATAAAATTGCAGACCCCCTTATTGAGTTTAATTTTCTAGATATACGCAACTGGTGTTATGAAAAATATCTAGACAAAGATGATATTCCAATTTGGGAAACCCATTTTCCTAAGTATATAGTCCCATTGACCCATCCTGGTCAAGAACTCATCAGAATTTGTCAAAAATACTATGAGCCAGATCAAAGGGCTATAGTAAATGTAGAAAAATAAATACTTTTTACCATTATAGCCCAGTCAATTAATCAAATGCTCCAATTACAACATTATCCCCAGGTAGTTCCCTTGTCTATAGAAGCATTAACTCAGTTATAACTTGGGATAGATTTCCCTAAAAGGTTAATGATCTTTCAAAATTTTATGCCTTCTCATGTTGAAATTCCAAAGATAAATCCTCCATACTCCACAGCTAAATTTCCTGAAGGTTCTAAACATATTATCTCTATGCTATCTTTTATCCTTGGATATTTTACAGATGAGTATACTGATGAATCTATTCTCGGTTTCTTGTCCACCATGTCTCCTGGTCAACCTCTAGCAGTCATCTTTGACTATGTTGGTTTCATAGCAGATGCCATCCATTATCAGTTGACTAAATTACCCACAGAAGGTGTTTTTAGATATTCATCTTATCTTTTCCATTTATTTTTATTTTCTCAAGCAGAAAAATTTCCAGTTTCTTTGCAAAAGATGGATGTAGAGGGAAAAACTCTATCAATTATCTTTTGGACTTCATTATTGAGAAAAGAGTCCAGTGATTCCTCTTATTCAGAGTTTTCAAAACTATTTTTGCATCCAGAAATGAGCATATTAAACAAATCAGAATAGCCTAGAATCAATGAAGAAATGAAAAGAATATTACAGCTTTTAGAGTAGAACAAAGTTGGAGATTGGTACCTCTATGAAAAACACACTGACTTAAGTATTTTTGGGTCAAACTTGGTACCCTACAAGTTTCCCAAGCATGTGTGTATGAGAATTTTTTCACTTGAATATCTTAGACAAATTCTCAATGCAGATTCAATTAAATTTATGGCAGCCAGAAAGAAGACTCAGTTTAAGTTAAAAAATAAAGTTGGGCCATTCATAATCAACCACAGAGATGCAGAAAAGGAAATAGTAAAGAAATTATCAGAATTTAGATTTGATGAGAGTTTTCCATGGAATTATGATCCACAAGGGATCTTAAACAAGCTAAGGGTGAAATGTAAATTAACATCCTTTATCCATGAGTCCAAGCCTGAAATAGAAAGGTTTGCAAATCAAATTGAATGGAGTGAAAAAATCTTGGTAGAGGAAGCAAGACAAACAGGAACAACACCAACTGTGGAAGTTGTCAAACAACCAGAAACATCAACAAAGAGTGTCAGAGAGGAAGGAGTTTATACAACAGAGACAACAACTGAGACCAAATTTAAAATAATCTATAGCAAGAGGCTTAAAATCAGTTCAGTTGACAAGGAGAAAGTAACAATTGATGTTGATGAGACAGATGCTCCAGTAACCAATGATGATATAGCCACAACTATAATCAATGAAACACTTATGGAAATTGAAAAGGAATCAACAACCAATCAGAATGATACACAGATGATTAAGAAGCAACATAGCATGGAAGCCTCTTCCTCACAGCCAGTTGAGGAAAAGGACTTGGACATCAGGGAAAGGTATAAGCTAATTAAGCAGAAGAATGAGGAGATAAAGACATAAATAGGTTATTATTAACATTTGACTATTCCAGCAATAAAATGATGATGTCATTTTTACAGCCTACTACATTAGCACCCAAAATAGTATCAGACTATAAAAAGGTGGACCTTGAGGTAGACACATAAAACATTCATGAGCTGGACCAGATTGAGTTCCACAGGCAGACCTCTGAAATGCTGTATTCTACAGTGACAACCAAAGCAATGAGTGCCAATAAACTTCAAAATACCATACTTAATATGCAAGATCAGATGAAGTTGGATAAAGCATCACTTTATGCCAAGGACCTAAGGATCAAAGCCTTAGAGGAACTAATGATCCCTCAAATGTCCAAGCAGCAGAACTATTAATCAAGAAAAAGAGTGAAGACATAGCAGCTTTGAGGAAACAGCTCAAGCTTCCTCAAAGTGAGCATCCACAAACAAAGGAAATACTCTAGGATCAAAGTGAAAAAGAGGAAATGATGGATCTCATACTTAAATTGATAGCACAAATCAAATAAATGGAAACACAAATGGACTAGCTTGTCTAAGAGAAAGAGACTGTAAAAGAGCCAGAAACTCCTACAATTCCTACAATTCCTACAGTCATCCCAGTGATTACTACAGCAATGCCCTCTACTTTAGGAGAGAAATTAGCACCAAAAGTCCCACTGGCAACTGCAGTGCTAGTGACTTCAACCACCACTTCAGCTACAGACTCTTCTACTACAAATGTACAACACATAGATGAAGCCATCCAGATTGTCAAAGCCATGGAAGAGATGTCTTTAAAGACAGGTGAAATAAACAGATTGAATAAGATAATTGAAAATCTTGAGAGGGAAAATAAGACAGCTCAGATCAATGTTAGAACTCATGAGAAAAAAGCAATCAGATTGGGAGAGCAACTCAAGAATTTACAAAAAGAGTTGACTTTCACAGAGCAGATCTGATATGTTAAAAATCATCTCTGGACTAACATAATTGAAGCCATTCATAATCAATGGCCTTCAATTTAGGTTATATATGAGCAAAAAGAATTGCTATTAGCAACCCAAATAGAGATACAAAAGACAAAATATGAGTTGACTGATAAGCCTGCACAGGCTTTAAAACTCATTTCATTTCTAAATAGCAAGAACAGGGAGGAACTTGAAGAATTGCAAATATCAGACAGGATAGAAACAGTCTTGAAAATCAAGAAGGTTGTCACTAAAAAGAACTTACTGAACAACCTTGAAGAAAAATGTGAAACAATAAACCTTGCCATAACTAGATTTATGGTAAAATATACAAATCTCAAACAAAATGGCTTACCAGACATACATGTGTTCAATGAAAATCTTATACCACAGAAGGACTTGTTATCACTCAGGTTTTCCTAGAAGTTGTGTAAGAGGAAAGTATACCCGAGGTAACCACTAACCAACCTTTTAGATGCAGACTCTAGCCAATCTGCATCCAGAGAGGGCTCTCTCTTTATGATTTATCTTTGTTCTTAGAAGGTTTTAGGCTAGTTATAGATTCAAAGTTTGTTTTGGTAAAATGGTGGAATCCACAAACTAAGGGCAAGGTTGAGGACTTTCAGTCCATTGGGCTATGGAGTCAAAGGATGGCTTTACTGGATTTCTATTCTAAACACAAGATGGTATTACAGGGCAAGATAGCTAGACAGAGAACAATCCTTAAAATTTAAAGTGGATGGGATGATCTTGAAGGGATGAAAGGCAGCTAAGAATCTTTCACCATGTTCAGAAGAAAAAAGTGAAATGACTACAAACAAAGAGCAATGAAGGATTCTTTATTATAGTAATCAACAATGTTTAAATTAGCAAAGCAGGAGCATTTAAGAATTCATGCTTATAGCTAATTTAGAAGAAAACATTAAGAGCAATCACATTTGAAAACAGAGTACAATTAAGCAAATTCTGTTTCAATCCTTTATGTAAATTATTCAGAAATGGATATGATGGTATTATAAACTAATATAAAATTTCGGACAAAGGGTAGAAACACTTATTGAACTGTAGTCCAACACATGAATCCTGCAACAAGTCCAGTGCTTTCAAATCGTCATCCAGCAAGCCACAAGTAAATTTCTCCAAAATATTTTATTCCGAAACTCTCAATGTTACAGCAGAGTAATAGAATCCACCCTCAACACTCTTTTTGAGGGTTTATTTATACACAAAATAATCTTAAACAATCTTACACTATCTTAGCCAATAATCTAGGCTGACTTAAAGCATAATTTACAAACAAACAAGAGACAAATGGTCTCGTGGATAGAATAATGGGCAACTGCCGATGTGCTGTTCCTTTCTTCGTGGATGTGCTGGAGGTAAGTGCTGAAATAGGGCTCTGTGCTGTCCCTTGCAGTATTTATTTGGCTTGTTGGACACTCTTTATTCCCACGGATACTCTTTAACCTTTTCACCTGATACTCTTTCATCTGTTTTCCTATTTTTACCATTTACTTGATAGTAAAGATAAATTCTCATCCTGAAAACAACTTTTATAGAATTTCCAACATTTCCTTCCACCATTGATCATCTGGTACCATAGTTCTTCTGAGCTTTCTTAAAGTTTCATCTGCTTCAGTAAGTTTATAAAAGGTAGGCTCATTCGGAAATAGATACTTTATTTCATGTTCCAGATGAAATAAATTCCTCACTTTATCATAGATACTTTTCCCGGTTGGTAATGTCGATTCTGACGAGCTAGTAGAACAAGCAGCTGTATTTTTAGCATGAGCCTTTATTCTCTTCTCATAGGTTTCAAAGTCTATTATTTGATCTTCTGTGAGCATGGGACTTGGTAACCCACTATCCAACAAAGCTTGAAATTTCTCTCTGAAAATGTTGATATCAACCAAAATGTCTGTGCACTTCCTTTCTAAATTTTGCATGAAAGTCCTCTTGGTGAAAACTCTCTTTACTTCCAAAACTGTGCCTGTCCTATCATCTATTCCTAACAATGCAAGCTGTTGCTTTGTTCTGGAATTCAAAAATTGAATGAGCTGATTGGCCTGCTCAGGCCTGCCTCTTAATTCATTTCTGGTTCTGTTTATTTCATCTTGAGCTATTTTAACCAACTCATTTTGTTCAAAAATAGCTTGAATAGAGGGCCAAATGCCCTTTATTAACTCAATGATGTTACCCCAAAGAATGTCATTTATTTCGTTTAAAGGCTTCTCCAATGAAAGATCTTTTTCCAAAGCCTGAACCAATTTTTCCAACCTTTTTATCTCCCTGGTGTTATCAGCAGCTGTCTTTTTAGATGTGTCATATTTTTCCTCCAATTTTACTAATTGCAATTTTGTTTCTTGGAGTTTTGTGACCCTCGGTTGCAAACTCTCCATTTGTTTTATTAAGTCCTCAGAACTCAAGCCAGAAGTATTCATTTGAGATGGTTGTATCTGCTGCCCTGTTGTTGTAGTACATGTTGTTGAAGTCTGCCTGATAGTTTCCTGTTCCTGCAATGCTTTTTCCAATTCCCTCTCTGTTTCATTTAGTCGCTCAGTCATATTTAGAAGTAACTCCATTATTTCTTCCTGTGAATTACCTTTTTTAACTTCTTGGGTCTGAGGGTGCCTCAAGGCTTGTAATTTTAGCTGTTTTCTGAGTGCAGCTATATCATCCTCTTTCTTCTTTATCAATGCCTCAATACCTTTAATGTCTTTGGGATTATGACCCAAACCAATGATTATTTCTTCTAAAGACTTTATTCTATTATCTTTGGCCTGTGAGGAGGCCTTCTCAATTTTCAATTGTGCAGTAGTGTTATTCAAAGAATCCTGCAGTGTTATAGCTGCCATGGCCTTGTTGGTGAGAGTAGAATAGACCATTTCCCCAGTTTTTCTGTGTAGCTCTATCTGGTCCAGGGGATGGATATCCTTTGCCAAAACTTCAAAATTTGTTCTGATGTAATCTGCTGCTGAAGTGGGCTTTGGCACCTTTGTTTTGAAGTGGCTCATCAGCATTTTGCCTTGTGAAAGGTCAAACGCTAACATTAGCCTTTCTTGATTATGGGGAGCCATCTTCATATATTGATCATATACCTTCATTTTCAATGGATCATTTTTTGTTTTAATATTAATGAAGGTTCTTTTAATATCTCCAGTGTCTGTTTTTGGTGGTCTGAAAGAGGAGACCTCAGTGCTTAATTGCTTTTGTAAAGCTTTCCCTTTCTGGCTTATGTTTGTTTCACTTGCTGTGCCAGTTTGCTGACTATCTTCCCTTCCATCATCAAATACTTCATCTATAATTTCTACATCTGGAGGTGGATCTAATTTGTGTTTTTTAGTTTGATGTACCTGTGAGGCCCCTTTTGGAGGTGTGGTATCTGGAGCCTGTCTCTTCTTCCCTATTTCCACATTTAATGGAGTTTGCAACTCTAGAACTTGTGGATGCTGTGCCTGAGTGGGAGAAACCTGTGATTGTTCAGGTGTTTTGGAAGTTTGTGGTTTCTCAGCCATGACCAAAGTTTCAATGACCTGAACTGCAGGTTCTTTTCCTTTACCCTTGGGTTCTGCTGCTACTGATGGACTGCTTTCCTGTAATGCTTACTGTAGAGTTGTTGCTGAAGATGTGCCAATGTAGGGTACCTGCATTTGACCACACGTTTCTAGGTCAAAGTTCTTCTCAACATCTTTCATAATTTTATTCATTTTGTCTGCTTCACTTTCTTCCTCAACAAGTGTTCCTTCAACCCATTCATTTTGATTTGCATACTGTTCTAGATCAGGAATCTTGTGGTGTATATAAGGAGATGATTTATTCTTTAATCTCTTTTCACAAATAAAACCAAAGGGGTCATAAGGAACCCAACGGAAAGATGTCTGGAACTTTTTCTCTAATAGATTTTCTGCTTCTCTCTCAGCCTCCCTAGAATTGCAGATGAAAGGACCTAATTAGCTTTTGATCCTTAACTGAGCTTTCTTCTTTACATTACAAAAATGGATCACATCTGAATTGTTCATTTGCCTGAAGTATTCCAAGGCAAAAATCCTCATTGGTACATATCTGGGTAACCTGAATGGATGTAATTCACATCCATAAACCCTGATGACTGTATGGTTTTGATACAAATACCAATCCCCAACCTTATAACTCTTTAACAGTTGCAAGGTCTTTCTAATTTCATTACTGAGTCTTGGGGGAGGAATTCATGTTAACAAAGTTGTTGCAGGATATACAAACTGATCAATGAATTCAGAGTAGGAGTAGGGAGAATCGGAGGAAGAATGAATGATGGGGGACCAAAATATGACTGACCTGGGATTTCCCTTGGCATCAAGTTTTTGAACAGGGAAAGGGAATCTTTCTGACTGATAGTAGATCATGAGATGATAGATAGCTGAGGAGTACTTAAAAACTTTTTCAGTATCTAGCCTTATGAATTGATCATGGATCTTGTTGGCTATGAAGGAAGCAAAATCATATTTAATCTCAGGAGGTTGCCCAGGAGTAAAAATGGATAGCAAAGCCAAGGTTATCTCATCCACATATTCACTGGTGTTGAATCCTAAGACAAAAGATATAATATTTACAATGAGCCTTCCCAATGTATTGAAAAAGTAAAAACCCTAGGGAGGAGACCCTTTTGGCTGATGCTCAGGTAACATGAAATGCTGACACATGGATTTTAGCTTTTCTGGGGTTAATTGCCTGGTTTTCTCAATCAATCCTTCTATGGACAATGGAGCTAATTCTTGGTCTGTTTCAAAGTGTAACATGGCATTGATAGCCTGGGGAGTGATGGGAAACAGAATACTTTGATCAGGAGCTATTACAGCCCTCCGTGTGGGATCATAGTTTGACTGGCAATAATGGATGATTTTTGGGAAAGAAATAACTGAAGGGATGAGATACCTTGGGAGATTGGATTCCCACAACCCTATAATATCTTGCCCCTTTGAGTATTCGTCTCTGCAGCGACAATAACTCAATAGGGGACTTTCATCAAAATGCAGGTCTTTAATTTGGAAATCTTCATCTATCAAGGGTAAATATTCCAATTCACGGTGGGGAGCATTCAGTGGAGTGATATTCAAAGCTGTCGGGGCCTCCATTTTGGTTCTTGTGGATTCAAAATGGAGGTTTTTGGTTTTCCTCGCAGGCCGGACGGGATTTCTAAAATGAAGGAAATTGGCGCAATTCGTTGGTTCAGGGAACAATTATACAGTTTTAAAAACTCTGGGGAAGACTCAGTGATGATTTTTAATCACTATTTCAGCGAAAAACAAAGAGAACTGAGTTTTACTTGCAGTCGGGGCGGAAAAGGATAAATACCTGTTTTTTGAAGGAGGCTGGTTCTTTAACAGGTAACAGGTGATGACGGAACTGTACTTGGACACGGGCGCAGCGGAATCTTGAAGGAAATCGGTCTATTACAGTGGAAATTCGAAAATCGCAGCAGGGAGCACTGTTGTTTTCAAATAACGAAAATAACAAAAAAACACGAAAAATGGCTTTATTTACAAGTTAAAAGGGTTTTTGATTTTTCCGAGGTGTGACGTCATCGACGTACGGGCTGAAGTATGCAAGGTCGGGCGGTAAGCGGTAAGTGGTAACCCTGCACCGCTTTTGGTCGAGGGTGGTTTAAATCGGGAGGGCAGCGATTCCACAGAATGATCGCCACGTGGACGGTGGACTATTCAAAAACCACCTGTTCCCCGCTGGTTAACGTTCTCACAAAGGATGGGTAGCGGGGTTCACGTGGATCGTTGATCTGCGGATGGTTGATCCGACGGCTGAGGGGATGGGGGAATAAGCGGAGGTTTCAGATGTGGGCCCGTCGGACTTTTAACACTTTTTAACGTTATTTAATCACTCCGGGGGATATCTAATAGGCGGATAAAAGGTTATTAATTAGTCCTGATGACTAATTAATCCTGTATGAAAAGAAAGGGGTTACGGCGGGGTTTGGTTAAGTGGAATGCCAGGTGGACAAACCACGGTGGCACAAGACTTTTCCGAAGTTTTATTCATATTTTTGTGTTTAAACATACATATCGCATGTTTAAAGTTTTTGTATATATGTTTTTATTATATGGTAACAAATAAACATTATTTAATTACCAGAAGGGCGGGATTATTATATAAAGATATATTTAACCAAAGGGCTTGTGAAGCGGGGTTTTTAATGAATATTTGGGAAAATAATTACTTTGGTTAAACTTTATAATAGAAGGGTTTTTGGGGTATTTATAAAAAAGGAATTATATACTTAGGATAGGGAATTTTACTAGGGATTTAGTAAAATAAAGTTAAACATCAATATGACAAAGGGACAAGGGAAACTCAAAACATTTTGCACATCTAAGAAAGTGATAACTTCTGAAGTAAATTGCAATATCTTATCTTCAACACTTAAACTTAGAATAGCAAGTTATCTTGAGGGATTTTTATGGAATTTTGCATGATGTTCCTAAGTAAAATGGGATTTTACTTAGGACAAGGTTAAAGATGGATGATTATAATGATGAATTATCTCAAGTACTTAGGTCTTTTTGATCATTAGGCTGAGGGTCCGGTCCCTCCAGAAGTCAAGGAAATGCCTTGAGCCCCTTTGATCTCCAAATACCTTAGTCCTTTGGGGGAAATTAGTAAAACTTTTGAGGGGAAAGTGATAAGGGAAGTTAATGAATTTGACTTTTGCTTGCTGTGATTTTCCAGTGTATTTTCTGCTTTAGTACTTGTGATGAAAGTAAAGGATCAGAAAGCATGTAGCAGCATCATTCATCAGATAACACTTTGCAGCACCATCTACCTACCCTATCTACTTAACACTACCATTTTCTCTTCTTTATTAGGGTGCATTTAGACTTGCAAACCCTTTTCAATCTTCTTTTCTTTTACAAGGCAAATCTATCTAATTCTACACTTATTGCATCCAAGGGCTCAAATTAAACTGTTGAGCACCTTTTATTAACTCTACCTATCTACTTATCTTCCAAGATTAAACTGTTTGGTCAGATATTTATTCTCTATTCTACAACATGAAATTGAAAATGAATGAGTCAAGTTTAAACAGTTTGACTCTTCATAAATTGTGGCATAAGTTTGACAAGCTGCACACAATTTGTTTATTACATCAGAGTAAAAAGTAGTGGCATTTAGACTTGCACACTTTCCTTGGCCTTTGTTTTTGATGGGGTTCATTTCTTTTACTTTTTGGCCATTTTTATTATTTTTACCCTTTGATTTTTCTTTTAGGGTATACCCTCTTTACATTTTTTAATTTTTTTGATTTTTTGGTTTTTCAAGAATATGGAACACCTTTGCTCAAGAAAGAAGGTTTGAACATATTCCATAGTTCAATCAAGACAATCATGAAAGATGAAACCTATTGGTATAGGAGGCTAACACTGGCTCCTCTTGGGGATGGCTTTTCCTTGTGGAAAGTCAAGAACAGCAGATCAGATGCCTGAAAATGTCTTCAAACTGAAAGTATGAAACCTTCCTCCTTTCTGGTAACTTTATTTTACATATGATAGTGAAACTCTTGAAGCTTAGGGCCTTCACTTCGGGCTTCAATTCCAAGAAGTCACCATCCAATCCAAAACTGCATTAGAAAAAGGATATATTATGTACAAGTTAGAAACATTAAAACATTCTAGTAAATTGGATCAAAATAATGCTTAAGCATTCGACCATTGACTGGTCCTTCTTCAGCTTCTGAATTATTCAACTCCTTCAAAAAGTAAGTGTTGTTTCCCTGCAAGGCATGAATGATATAAGGCCCTTTCCACAAGAAATCAAACTTTCCATGTTTCCCTTTTTCTTCTCTTCTAGAATCCCATCTCAGGACTTTATCACCTAGTTGAAAATCTTCTTCTTTAGTCCTTTTATCAAACATTTTCTTTAGCTTTTCCTGCAAGACTTGGGATCTTTGGTATACCTCTTCCCTGGTTTGTTGCAGGTGGATTGTTTGATTAATTCTTCTTTGAATGTCATTTGGCTCCACTTGAGCCTCCTGAAGTAATTTCATAATAGGGATTCCTAAAGATGATGGGAATCTTGCTTCAAGACCATAAACTAACTCATATGGACTAGTCCCAATTGATTTCTTGGTTGTAAGTCTGTCTGCCCACAATGCATTGGTCAATTTCTTGTGCCAATTCTTTTTTTTTTCTTCCAATAACTTTTTGATGATATCGATAATGCTTTTATTGGAGGATTCTGCTAGTCCATTACCCTGAGGGTAATAAGCTGTGGAATGATCTAAAGTAATATGATATTTACTACAGAAACTGATCATTTTCTTTGATTTAAACGCAGCAGCATTGTCTGTTATAATCTTTTCTGGACAGCCAAATCTTGAAAGGATGTTGGTTTCTAAAAACCCTATGATCACAGAATCATTGGCCTGTCTACATGGGATGGCTTCAATCCATTTAGTGAAATAGTCTGTAGCAGTTAAAATCCATCTATGTTGCCCTGAAGAAGGGGGATGAATTTCTCCAATAAAATCTAACCCCCATTGTTGAAAAGGTCTTTCTGTGGAAATTGGTTTTAAAGGCAGAGGTAACAACTTTCTTTTACCCTCAAATATATGACATTTATGACAAGTTGTTACAAATTTCTTAACATCAGAGAATAAAGTTGGCCAGTAAAAGCCAGCCCTTAAGATCTTGTCTGCAGTAGATTTCCAGTAGATATGTCCTCCACAATCCCCTGCATGAAATTCATTAAGCACTTTATCAGCTTCATCTTTTAAGAGACAATTCAACAAGATTCCTTCATGATTTTTCCAAAATAAAGTGCTATCTAAAATACAATATTTCAAAGATGTCATTTTTTAAAATCTTCTTTTAGTTCTGGACAACTCTGGAGGAGCCTGCAGGTTTAATAAAACATGAATTATATCGGTGTACCAGGGTGAATCTAAGAAAGCTTGACTGATCTGAGGAGTCGCCATCTCCTGCTCGTTATCCAGTTCATTGATGTCTAAGGCTTGGCAATTGGTTTCTGTCATAAGTTGTGCTAAACCTTGGCCCTTTATAAGTTTTGTTGGCTTGATCTCAATATCATATTCCAAAATGGTAGCTATCCACTTACCTCGTTTACCTTCAATGCCATCTTGAGTCAAAATATCTTTAACTACTGCATTAGGCACATAGGCTATCACATGAGAATATAATATGTAGACTCTGAAATCTTTGATTGCTTTTACCAATGCAAAAGCTTGTTTTTCCATAATATTGTATTTTAGAGATGCATCCCTCAGTGCTTTACTAAAAAATGCTATTGGATTTTCACACCCTTGGTCATCTTTTTGAAGTAAAACAGCTGCAACAGTATGTTCAGAAGCAAATGAAAAAATAATAAAGTCTCTATCAAATTTAGGACTGGTCAAAACTGGTGTTCTTGTTAAAGCCATTTTAATTTCCTCGAATGATTGTTTGGCTTCTACAGTCCAGTCAATGCTTGAATCTTTCCTCAACATGTTAGTCAGTAATCTAAGTAACTCTGCTAGACTAGAAATAAATCTTCTCAAGAAATTAATTTTTCCTATGAATGCTTGCAACTCTTTTATGTTTCTGGGGTGGGGTATTTGCAAAATTGCTTGAATTCTTTCTGGATCAATCCTAATGCCATCTTTAGAAATGATGTGCCCTAAGAGCTTTCCTTCTTCCAAACCAAACAATGACTTCTTAGGGTTCAAAGAAATTCCATATTTTTTGCACTTTATAAATACTTGCCTTAGGTGATCTAAATGTTCTTGATCTGTTTTAGAAAAAACAGTCAAATCATCTAGGTAAATAACCAGAAAATCATGTATCTCTTTAGCAAAAGCAATATCCATTGCTCTTTGAAATGTAGCTCCTACATTCTTGAGCCCAAATGGCATTTTGACATATTTAAACGTACCCCATGGTGTAGTGAATGTTGTTTTATCCTGATCATCAGGATGAACCAGAATCTGGTTGTACCCTGAAAATCCATCCAGTAGTGATATTCTCGAAGATCCTACTACCCTTTGCAGAATGTGGTCCATTTTTGGCAGAGGATAGTTGTCTTTTAAAGAAAATTTATTCAAATTTCTTAAGTCGACACACAGTCTAATTTCTCCTGTCTTTTTTCTTGTTGGTACCAGATTAGAAACCCATTCTGAGAATCTGATAGGAGCTATAATCCCTGCTTCAAACATCCTTTTGATTTCCTTTTCAATTGAGGGTAATAAAACAGGATTTATTCTTCTAAGCTTTTGTTTAAAAGGTTTCTGATCAGGTTTCAAAGGTATAGTGTGTTGAATGATGGATGTATCATAAGACTTGAGGTCTTCATAACTCCAGGCAAAAACATCCTGGAATTCTTTTAATAGTTCAACATATTTAACCTTCTGAGCTTTTGGAAGAGACTTGGACAACTTGACCATTTTGGGATTCTCGGGGGTTCCTAAGTTGCATTCTTCCATATCAGCCTTCACAGGTTCCATTTTAGGTCTAAATGGAATATCATTTGAGTCAAACAGATCTTCCAAAGGAGTTAATCCTTTGGGCAAATGATTATCTTTTAAATTGATGATTTCTGTCTCATCTTCTATGATCTCATCAGATTCCATGTGTTTGAAATTTTGCATGTCCTTTTCAGTGAATGTGGTCGGATGTAGCATATGAATTGCATTTTCTCCTGAAATTTCTATTTTTTTTTCTTTTTCTTGATCAGATTCATCAATAGCTATATCCTCATCTATATTACAGTTAGAAAACTCATTTTGAAGTGTCAAAAAATTATTGATTTGATTGTTATTCACAAATACTTTCCAATTCAAAAGATTGTCTGGTATTGCAGGCCTGTGTCTAATCTCAGCTGAAAACTGATGATTAGGGTCGAAAGGTAACTTGCATGTACTAGCAAACATTGCTAAACTGTGAGCATGCAAATTTTGTTTCCTGGGAATCTTGGCAAGTTGGGCTTGTAAAAATGTGTTGAGAATCTCTACAACTGTCTCTCGGTATTGTTTCAGTCTCATGTCTTTTGTTGAACATTCTCCTTTAATCTGTTGGATGATTAGTGCGGAGTCTCCTATGATTGATACCCTAATACTTCCTAACTTCTTGACATGTTTAAGCCCTAATAAAAGAGCTTCATACTCTGCCATGTTGTTAGTGCATTTGAAATTCAACCTATAAGCATGACCCTCTGCATAATTATTCTCAACATTATGTAACCAAATCCCAGCTCCTGCCCCTAGTCTGTTTACTGAGCCATCAAACTCTAAATGCCATAGAATTTCATGTTCATAATCTTCATCAATTGTTTTAAAGTGTTTTTTGACAGGAGCTAGTTGTTTAGTTTCTTCAGGCGTTTCTTGATCATCTGGTGTTTCTTTGTTTTCAGAGATTTCTTCAATTTTAACAATGGTTTTGTTTATGGTTTTCAGTTCTGGAGCTTCTATTTCCGTAGGGAGATCTAACTCAGCATTGTATAAAATGAAAGAGTCCATATCAGAATGTACAGAGTAAACAGGGAAGTTTTCAGGTTTCTCATGGCTACTAACTAAGTACTTCATCAAGGTTTCTCTATATAACCTTTTAGGCTGACCAAATACTGAAATAGTTGCATATGACATGTCTAGTTGAATTGATCCTCCAAGTTTAGCACCCCAAGATCTAGACAATAACATACCATATTTAGGTGGAATATCAGCAACTACTATGTCCATTAAAACAGACTTAGCAGGGTATTGTACCAAAGTGACACACATATCTTTAATCAAACCTAAACATTTTACCTGACTGGAATCAAATGAAAACAAATCTTTGTACGGTCTGGTAATATCTAGATTCAATCTTTCCATTACTGCTTTTGGCATCAAATTGTGAGATGCTCCAGAATCAAGCATTGCATTATGGAGTATCTTATCATGAACATTCAAGCTTACATAAAATGGAGGAGTTCCTCCACTTTCTGGTTTGCCATTAACCTCAGGGCCAAAAAGAAGTTTGGGTTGATCATCAAGAATGTTTACTGAATCATCTAATCCAGTAATGTTAATGTTTAGGGACTTGGTAATTTGACTCCTATAGACATCATGTTTAGCCAATTCTGATAAAGGAACAGCTATCTTGAGTTTGCCTATTTCAGCCTCTAGATTAAAAGGTTTTTCTGTTTGAGTTTTAGTGTTTTGCACAGTTGGGTTTTCTCTGTTTTTTGGGTCTTCAATGTTTTTATCTTTTTCATGAATGAAGTTTTGTTTTGAAGGTGTTTCAGGACTAACTTCTACTGTTTCTTCTACATTTCCTACAGGAGGAGATGTATTAGACTGTTGTTTATTGTTTGGTTGGTTGTCAGAGACATCTTCAATTATTGGATTTGAAGAATTGGGAGTTATCCTAGACAAAATTTGTACTTGGGGAATGTTTTGTACAGGGGGAATGTTTTGTTTACCTTTGACATTTTGTTTTGCTGTTTTCTGTTTGGTATTCTCTGGCACCTCAATCCACCTACTTCTCAAATTATACTGTTTATGAACCTCATAGATTGTTGTGTCATAGCCTTCCTTGAAATCAAAAGTCTCACCTGAATGAGTTTGGAATGTTTCAAGGATGTGATTTTCTTGATCATCCTGGGATAGGAAAACCTCTGGTTCATCTTTGTCATCTGTTACATTGTTTATTTCTACATCTTCTGTAGGTTCTTCAGAAGTTGAGCCTTCAACAAAGTTTTCTTGAAAAGGTGGCCTAATGTTTTGATCAGGGACATTCTTTCCACTATTTTGATTCAAATTCCTCCTGAAGTTTGGGTTTCTTGCAACATTCCGATTGTCAGTAGAAGACTTTCTTTCAATGGTTTCCACTCTGTCTCCTAATCTTTCCATACCTTTAATGATTACATCCAGCTTCTTTTCAAAAGCTGAAGGTTCTTCATTCATAGGCATTCTTCTCTCTGCCCTAGCTCTGGCCTGTTTTTCTATCAGATTTGCTTCTACACTCACCACTATGCTTTGCATTTCCTCTAGTGTTTGAGGAGCTCTTTCCCTAAGGGAATAAGCTATATCGGAGTCAAAACCATCTGGAAATTTAACCAACACGTTGTTGGGTGGGGGTCTTAGGTTTTGAGAAACTGCATTATATGATTCATTGAATCTTATGATGTAATCTTGTACGGTTTCGTTTGGTCTTCTTCTTAATTTCTCAAATTCTGATAGGATCTGGAGAGGATCCTTATTTTTCTCCCATCTGTTCAAGAATGCCCTATACAAAGCTTCTAAATCAGCAATACTGTTCGGGGTAAGAGCCCTAAACCAAGTTCTAACTTCTCCAGTAAGACTCTGAACGAAAATTCTCATTCGGATATTATCAGTATCAATCTCATAAAACTCAAAGTAGTCAGTGATCATTTTGGTGTGTTGTTGAGCTGTGTAAGTGCCTGATCCATCAAAAGGTGTGATCTTACTTTGATAATCTTGAGGTAACGCTGGAGGGTTGGCTGGTAACTGTAAAGGGGCATATCGATTGGCCATTGGAAGATAAAGTGGGGTGATAGGGGTTGATGGTCTGGCAGGGGGAGATGGAGGAGTAGAAGGGATAACAGGTGTTTGAAAAGTTTGAGAAAAAGTGACTGAACTTGGAGATGCTTCAGTAATCACAGAAATGTTTGAACTTTCTTCAAAGGTTTGCTCAGACTGGATGGAGTTATGCAATTCTCTATCAAGATGATGTGAAACAAATCTGTATTGCAAATCTTCAAAGAAAAATGGATCTGGAACTAATCTAGATAATTCAGTTTCAGAAAAATTCACAAACAAAGATGTTTCAAATCGTGCATCAAAAGGAATGTCATCAATATATATAATTTTCACAGGACAAGATGCAGATCTAGAAAGTGGTCTAGAACTTCTTGTACTCTCCTGACTTCCTCTTTCAGAACTTTCTTGACTTCCTTGTCTTCTAAGAATCCTGGGAATCAGATTTGGATTTTCAAATATTGGTGGTGGATTGGGGTCGGGGTTTGACCTAGTATGTCGAATCCTTTCTGAAGCCAGTTTTCCTAGACTATGTGTTTTTGGATTTTTGATTTTAATTGAAAAAATAAATACAACTTCTACAAATTCTTCAAGAAATAATGATGTATGATTAAAATTTTCTCAAAGATCTGTTAAACTAGAGAATCTGATTGAAAATTTTGAAACTAAGGTTCAATGTATAAGCTAAATCAGAGATAGACTGAAGCAGCTTTTATTTACTTTTGCAATTGCAGAGCAAAATCAATTTCAAAGGCTACCTGGCTGATCTTCAGACTCTGTCTATAGCTTATAAATCAAACAATAGTATCAATAAAATGATTCAGATCCCCAGTATGGTCGCCACTATGTTATCACTCAGGTTTTCCTAGAAGTTGTGTAAGAGGAAAGTATACCTGAGGTAACCACAAACCAACCTTTTAGATGCAGAATCTAGCCAATCTGCATCCAGAGAGGGCTCTCTCTTTATAATTTATCTTTGTTCTTAGAAAGTTTTAGGCTAGTTATAGATTCAAAGTTTTGTTTTGGGAAAATGGTGGAATCCACAAACTAAGGGCAAGGTTGAGAGCTTTCAGTCCATTGGGCTATGGAGTCAAAGGATGGCTTTACTGGATTTCTATTCTAAGCACAAGATGGTATTACAGGGCAAGATAGCTAGACGGAGAACAATCCTTAAAATTTAAAGTGGATGGGATGATCTTGAAGGGATGAAAGGCAGCTAAGAATCTTTCACCATGTTCAAAAGAAAGAAGTGAAATGACTACAAACAAAGAGCAATGAAGGATTCTTTATTATAGTAATAAACGATGTTTAAATTAGCAAAGCAGGAGCATTTAAGAATTCATGCTTATAACTAATTTAGAAGAAAACATTAAGAATAACCACATTTGAAAACAGAGTACAATTAAGCAAATTATGTTTCAATCCTTTATGTAAATTATTCAGAAATGGATAAGATGGTATTATAAACTAATATAAAATTTCAGACAAAGGGTAGAAACACTTATTGAACTGTAGTCCAACACATGAATCTTGCAACAAGTCCAGTGCTTTAAATCGTCATCCAGTAAGCCACAAGTAAATTTCTCCAAAAGCTTTTATTCCGAAAATCTCAATGTTACAACAGAGTAATAGAATCCACTCTCAACACTCTCTTTGAGGGTTTATTTATACACAAAATAATATTAAACAATATTACACTATCTTAGCCAATAATCTAGGCTGACTTAAAGCATAATTTACAAACAAACAAGAGACAAATGGTCTCGTGGATAGAATAATGGGCAACTGCCGATGTGCTGTTCCTTTCTTCGTGGATGTGCTGGAGGTAAGTGCTGAAATAGGGCTCTGTGCTGTCCCTTGCAGTATTTCTTTGGCTTGTTGGACACTCTTTATTCCCACGGATACTCTTTAACCTTTTCACCTGATACTCTTTCATCTGTTTTCCTATTTTTATCATTTACTTGATAGTAAAGATAAATTCTCATCCTGAAAACAACTTTTATAGAATTTCCAACATTTCCTTCCACCATTGATCATCTGGTATCATAGTTCTTCTGAGCTTTCTTAAAGTTTCATCTGCTTCAGTAAGTTTATAAAAGGTGGGCTCATACGGAAATAGATACTTTATTTCATGTTCCAGATGAAATAAATTCTTCACTTTATCATAGATACTTTTCCCGGTTGGTAATGCCAATTCTGACGAGCTAGTAGAACAAGCAGCTGTATTTTTAGCATGAGCCTTTATTCTCTTCTCATAGGTTTCCAAGTCTATTATTTGATCTTCTGTGAGCATGGGACTTGGTAACTCACTATCCAACAAAGCTTGAAATTTCTCTCTGAAAATGTTGATATCAACCAAAATGTCTGTGCACTTCCTTTCTAAATTTTGCATGAAAGTCCTCTTGGTGAAAACTCTCTTTACTTCCAAAACTGTGCCTGTCCTATCATCAATTCCTAACAATGCAAGCTGTTGCTTTGTTCTGGAATTCAAAAATTGAATGAGCTGATTGGCCTGCTCAGGCCTGCCTCTCAATTCATTTCTGGTTTTGTTTATTTCTTCTTGGGCTATTTTAACTAACTCATTTTGCTCAAAAATAGCTTGAATAGAGGGCCAAATACCCTTTATTAACTCAATGATGTTACCCCAAAGAATGTCATTTATTTCGTTTAAAGGCTTCTCCAATGAAAGATCTTTTTCCAAAGCCTGAACCAATTTTTCTAACCTCTTTATTTCCCGGGCATTGTCTGCAACTGTCTTCTTAGAGGTATCATATTTCTCCTCCAATTTGGTTAACTGTAATTTGGTAGTTTGAAGTTCTGTGACCCTCAGTTGCAAACTCTCCATTTGTTTTATTAAGTCATCAGAACTCAAGCCAGAAGTATTTACCTGGGATGGCTGTATCTGCTGCCCTGTTGTTGTAGTACCTGTTGTTGAAGTCTGCCTGATAGTTTCCTGTTCCTGCAATGTTTTTTCCAATTCCTTCTCTGTTTCATTTAGTCGCTCAGTCATATTTAGGAGTAACTCCATTATTTCTTCCTGTGAATTCCCTTTTAGAACTTCTTGGGTCTGAGGGTGCCTCAAGGCTGGTAATTTTAGCTGCTTTCTGAGTGCATCTATATCATCCTCTTTCTTCTTTATCAATGCCTCAATACCTTTAATGTCCTTGGGATTATGACCCAAACCAATGATTATTTCTTCTAAAGACTTTATTCTATTATCTTTGGCCTGTGAGGAGGCCTTCTCAATTTTCAATTGTGCAGTAGTGTTATTCAAAGAATCCTGCAGCGTTATAGCTGCCATGGCCTTATTGGTAAGAGTAGAATAAACCTTTTCCCCGGTTTGTCTGTGTAGCTCTATCTGGTCCAGTGGATGGATATCTTTCGCCAAAACTTCAAAATTTGTTCTGATGTAGTCAGCTGCTGAAGTGGGCTTTGGCACCTTTGTTTTGAAGTGGCTCATCAGCATTTTACCTTGTGAAAGGTCAAACGCTGACATTAGCCTTTCTTGATTTTGGGGAGCCATCTTCATGTACTGATCATATACCTTCATTTTCAATGGATCATTCTTTGTTTTAATATTAATGAAGGTTCTTTTAATATCTCCAATGTCTGTCTTTGGCGGTCTGAAAGAAGATACTTCAGTGCTTAATTTCTTTTGTAAAGCTTTCCCTTTCTGGCTTATGTTTGTTTCACTTGCTGTGCCAGTTTGCTGACTATCTTCCCTTCCATCATCAAATACTTCATCTATAATTTCTACATCTGGAGGTGGATCTGATTTGTGTTTTTTAGTTTGACGTACCTGTGAGGCCCCTTTTGGAGGTGTGGTATCTGGAGCCTGTCTCTTCTTCCCTATTTCCACATTTAATGGAGTTTGCAACTCTGGAACTTGTGGATGCTGTGCCTGAGTGGGAGAAACCTGTGATTGTTCAGGTGTTTTGGAAGTTTGTGGTTTCTCAGCCATGACCAAAGTTTCAATGACCTGAACTGCAGGTTCTTTTCCTTTACCCTTGGGTTCTGCTGCTACTGATGGACTGTTTTCCTGTAATGCTTGCTATAGAGTTGTTGCTGAAGATGTGCCAATGTAGGGTACCTGAATTTGACCACATGTTTCTAGGTCAAAGTTCTTCTCAACATCTTTCATAATTTTATTCATTTTTTCAGCTTCACTTTCTTCCTCAACAAGTGTTCCTTCAACCCATTCATCTTGATTTGCATACTGTTCTAGATCAGGAATCTTGTGGTGTATATAAGGAGATGATTTATTCTTTAATCTCTTTTCACAAATAAAACCAAAGGGGTCATAAGGAACCCAACGGAAAGATGTTTGGAACTTTCTCTGTAATAGATTTTATGCTTCTCTCTCAGCCTCCCTAGAATTGCAGATGAAAGGACCTAATTGGCTTTTGATCCTTAACTGAGCTTTCTTCTTTACATTACAAAAATGGATTACATCTGAATTGTTCATTTGCCTGAAGTATTCCAAGGCAAAAATCCTCATTGGTACATATCTGGGTAATCTGAATGGATGTAATTCACATCCATAAATCCTGATGACTGTATGGTTTTGATACAAATACCAATCCCCAACCTTATAACTCTTTGACAGTTGCAAGGTCTTTCTAATTTCATTGGTGAGTCTTGGGGGAGGAATTCCTGTTAACAATGTTGTTGCAGGATAAACAAACTGATCAATGAATTCAGAGTAGGAGTAGGGAGAATCGGAAGAAGAATGAATGATGGGGGACCAAAATATGACTGACCTGGGATTTCCCTTGGCATCAAGTTTTTGAACAGGGAAAGGGAATCTTTCTGACTGATAGTAGATCATGAGATGATAGATAACTGAGGAGTACTTAAAAACCTTTTCAGTGTCCAGCCTTATGAATTGATCATGGATCTTGTTGGCTATGAAGGAAGCAAAATCATATTTAATCTCAGGAGGTTGCCCAGGAGTAAAAATGGATAGAAAAGCCAAGGTTATCTCATCCACATATTCACTGGTGTTGAATCCTAAGACAAAAGATATAATATTTACAATGAGCCTTCCCAATGTATTGAAAAAGTAAAAACCATAGGGAGGAGACCCTTTTGGCTGATGCTTAGGTAACATGAAATGCTGACACATGGATTTTAGCTTTTCTGGGGTTAATTGCCTGGTTTTCTCAATCAATCCTTCTATGGACAATGGAGCTAATTCTTGGTCTGTTTCAAAGTGTAACATGGCATTGATAGCCTGGGGAGTGATGGGAAACATAATACTTTGATCAGGAGCTATTACAGCCCTCCGTGTGGGATCATAGTTTGAATGGCAATAATGGATGATTTCTGGGAAAATAAGGACTGAGGGGATGAGATACCTTGGGAGATTGGATTCCCATAACCCTATAAGATCTTGCCCCTTTGAGTATTCGTCTCTGCAGCGACAATAACTCAATAGGGGACTTTCATCAAAATGCAGGTCTTTAATTTGGAAATCTTCATCTATCAAGGGTAAATATTCCAATTCATGGTGGGGAGCATTCAGCGGAGTGATATTCAAAGCTGTCGGGGCCTCCATTTTGGTTCTTGTGGATTCACAATGGAGGTTTTTGGTTTTCCTCGCAGGCCGGACGGGATTTCTAAAATGAAGGAAATTGGCGCAATTCGCTGGTTCAGGGAACAATTATACAGTTTTAAAACCTCTAGGGAAAACTCAGTGATGATTTATAATCACTATTTCAGCGAAAAACAACAAACACAGAGTTTTACTTGCAGTCGGGGTGGGAAAGGATAAATACCTGTTTTTTGAAGGAGGCTGGTTCTTTAACAGGTAACAGGCAATGGCGGAACTGTACTTGAACACGGGCGCAGCGGAATCTTGGAGGAAATCGGTCTATTACAGTGGAAATTCGAAAATCGTAGCGGGGAGCACTGTCGTTTTCAAATAACGAAAATAACAGAAAAACACGAAAAATGGCTTTATTTTCAAGTTAAAAGGGTTTTTTATTTTTCCGAGGTGTGACGTCATCGACGTACGGGCTGACGTATGCAAGGTCGGGCGGTAAGTGGTAAGTGGTAACCCCGCACCGCTTTTGGTCGAGGGTGGTTTAAATCGGGAGGGCAGCGATTCCACAGAGTGATCGCCACGTGGATGGTTGACTGTTCAAATACCGCCCGTTCCCCGCTCGTTAAAGTTCTCCCAAAGGATGGGTAGCGGGGTTCACGTGGATCGTTGATCTGCGAAGGGTTGATCCGACGGCTGAAGCGATGGGGGAATAAGCGGAGGTTTCAGATGTGGGCCCGCTGGGCTTTAAACACTTTTTAACGTTTTTTAATCACTCCGGGGGATATCTAATAGACGGATAAAAGGTTATTAATTAGTCCTAATGACTAATTAATCCCGTATGCGTAAGAAAAGGGTTACGGCGGGGTTTGGTTAAGTGGAATGCCAGGTGGACAATCCACGGTGGCACGAAACTTTTCTGAAGTTTTATTCAAATTTTTGTGTTTTAAACATACATATCGCATGTTTAAAGTTTTTTGCATATATATTTTTATTATATGGTAACCAATAAACATTATTTAATTACCATAAGGGCGGGATTATAATATAAAGATATATTTAACCAAAGGGTTTGTAAAGCGGGGTTTTTAATGAATACTTGGGAAAATTATTACTTTGGTTAAACTATATAATATAAGGGTTTTTGGGATATTTATGAAAAAGGAGTTATATACTTAGGATAAGGTATTTTTTTAGGGATTTAGTATAATAGAGTTAAATGTAAATATGGCAAAGGACAAGGAAACTCAAAACATTTTGCACATCTAAGAAAGTGGTAACTTCTGAAGCAAATTGCAATATCTTATCTTCAACACTTAAACTTAGAATAGCAAGTTATCTTGAGGGATTTTTATGGAATTTTGCATGAGTTTCCTAAGTAAAATAGGATTTTACTTAGGACAAAGTTAAAGATGGAAGATTATAATGATGGATTATCTCAAGTACTTAGGTCTTTTTGATCATTAGGCCGAGGGTCCGGTCCCTCCAGAAGTCAAGGAAATGCCTTGAGCCCCTTTGATCTCCAAATACCTTAGTACTTTGGGGGAAATTAGTAAAAATTTTGAGGGGAAAGTGATGAGGGAGGTTAATGAGTTTGACTTTGCTTGCTGTGATTTTCCAGTGTATTTTCTGCTTTAGTACTTGTGATGAAAGTAAAGGATCAAAAACATGTAGCAGCATCATTCATCAGATAACACTTTGCAGCACCATCTACCTACCCTATCTACTTAACACTACCATTTTCTCTTCTTTATTAGGGTGCATTTAGACTTGCAAACCCTTGTCAATATTTTCTTTTTTACAAGGCAAATCTATCTAATTCTACCCTTATTACATCCAAGGGCTCAGATTGAACTGTTGAGCACCTTTTATTAACTCTACCTATCTACTTATCTGCCAAGATTAAACTGTTTGGTCAGATACTTATTCTCTATTCTACAACATGAAATTGAAACATGAATAAGTCAAGTTTATACAGTTTGACTATTCATGAATTGTGGCATAAAATACAAATTGCACACAATTTGTTTATTACATCAGAGTAAAAATTAGTGGCATTTAGACTTGCACACTTTCCTTGGCCTTTCTTTTTGATGTGGTTCATTTCTTTTACTTTTTGGCCATTTTTATTCCTTTTACCCTTTGATTTTTCTTTTAGGGTATACCCTCTTTACATTTTTTAAATTTTTTGATTTTTTGGTTTTTCAAGAATATGGAACACCTTTGCTCAAGAAAGAAGGTTTGAAAATATTCCATAGTTCAATCAAGACAATCATGAAAGATGAAACCTATTGGTATAGGAGGCTAACAGGACTATGACAAGAAGATCAGGGAGTTTGCTAAAGAGAAAGTAAACAAGCCATTGGCACAAGGCACCCCTACAGGCAAAGTTTTACTCCAATATGTTGAAGATTTATTTTTCCTACAGCATGAAATTAAGCACCTTTTTGTCATCAAGCCTACTTTTACAAGATACACAGAGGTTGATGAAAACTTCAGAAAGCTGAAAAACGTCCAAATTCCAACAGCAGAAGAATGGAAAAATTTCACAGATTTAATGTAGAGATAAAATGAAAAGACAGTTTGCTGATTTTTACGGCTAAAAAGATAATTTACAACAGTAAAATAGTAAAACTAATGGTCAAAGAGTATCAACGTTAAATAGTATCAGGTTAAAGAGTATCAACATGAAAGAGTATCAATGAAGGCAAGTTAAGTGCATAAAAATATCTAGCAGCCAGCAAGAAGGACACATAGGCAGCTAAAAGCTCCTTGTAGCAAAACAGTTCTATTTATTTTGGATAAAAGAGGACAACTTGCTAGTTTGTTAAGCAGTTGTCCCTTTTATTATGTAATGATATTTTCTTTTTCCTAAAGTTATTCCTAGAACTCTTCTAGGATATTTGTAATGCTTTTTATACAAATACTTCAATTTCAGAAGTATTCAGGGTGGAATAAAATTGTTGGATTTACTATAGACATTTTTGTTGAACATTGGAAGCTATTGTGTGTTTTAATTCGAAGTAGCACATTGGACAAGCTGACTGGCATCATAATTCAGGATCCCTGTGATAAGATGATGAGTGAAGTACTTCCTACTTGTCACTGTTTCCTTTTCTAAGTTACATGCATTCATTTCATGTTTGTTCTGTCTGAATGTGTAACTAGGAGTATTACTACAGGATTAGTCAAGTGCTCCCTGTCTTTAACTAGTTTCCATTTTAATGTTTTCTTCTGATTTCCAATGCAAGGAACCCTTAATTTCTCCTTCTCCCATTTTACCTCTACCTTCTACTTCCATTTTTCGGATCAAAGGATCCTTAAGTGCCCTTTATCCTGATCATACCACCTCACAAAAAACCACTTTCCCAAATCTCTAAGGGTTATCTATCTTGCCCTGAATATATTTGTACCTTTTTGGCCTTGATTTCTAGTGATGCTAGCTTGATTTAGACTCCATAGCCCAGTGGACAAGTAGATTTCTCTCTATTTTACCTCCAAGTGATTTTTTCCCACCAAACCCTTTAAACCAAAACCAAATTGTACTTTCATAACTAGCCTAACATTTGTAAATAAAAAAAAAGATAAATCTTAAAGAGAGAGACCTATCTGAACCCTAGGAATGCTAGATCCTAGAGTTTGAAGTAGGTTTGTGGTTACCTCTAGAGTTCTTTGACTTAAATCCAAAATCCCACAACATAAGAATTTACTAGAGTGATAACATATTGGTGACCATACTAGGGAATTAACCAATCCTCAGTCATAAAATTGTCTTGAAAGAAAATTATTTTATTTATATTTTTATTTCAAGATTATTTTTATAGGATGTGGGTATTGTAAAATAATAATTCTAGCTTCTAGGAAAACCTACTATACCAGGTCTAACCCGGATCATAAACCTGCTGTCATAGTAGATAACCCAGACCGAATTGGAAAAAAGAAAAAAGAAACAGAAAACTTAGAAGCTTAAATATCATTAATAAGAGTCAATTCATTACCTCAAGAATTAGTTATTCTGCAAGATATTGATTTTGATCTGAAATTTGAGCATTCCTTATTTAAAAGAAAATCTGAAAATGATTTAAAAACTATTGTTGTAGACCCTACTTTTGTTTCATTTTTGAATACAAAACATAAAATTATTACAGCAAGATCTAAGTCAAAGAAAGCTGAATATCAGATGAAAGTTGAAGAAATTAATGTTCGAATTCTTAAGGATATTGATGAGGCTATTGAATTGGCTATTGAATTGATGAGATAGTGAAAACACTTCACCTTGGACAAATCCCGCTTCTTGCCTTTAGCTTTGGATTTTGGATGGAATTTCTTCCCCTTCCCTTTCCTTGCTTTGGCAGCCAAATCGAAATTCTCTTCATCTTCATTCTTCGATGAAGAGCCATCCCTGGTACTTCGCCTTATCTCCTCCTGCACAAGATCCGACCAAAGTCGCTCCCATCCCGACAGTTTCTCTCATCCATTGACAGATTCTTCGTAGCTATGCCAACTCTTCAGAAGCCCAAGGAGAGCCAATCTCACCAAGTCTTCATCATCAACAGTAATCCCCACACTTCCCAGTTCATCCCTACAGTGGAAAAACTTCGTGATATATTTTGGAATACTGTTGCCCTTCTCCATTTTTATTTTTCTGAGCTTATCTTTCAGTGCCAACTTCCTCTGGTCGCTGCTGCTTTGGAACAAATCTGTCAAAGCCTTCCACATTGCAAATGGAGTGGATTTCCCATGAAGGATGGACATAATATGGTCCTTCACACCTTCGAACATAATTCTTCTTGTCTTTGCTACCTTCTTTTTCCATGCATCAAGTAATGTAGCATCGCTAGATCCCGATTTAGGAACATTGCTATCAATGAACTTCTTCAGTCCATTATCTTCTAGCACTGCCTCCATCCTATCCTTCTACGCTATGTAATTTGATCTGCCATCAAGGGAATACTCTAATCGCAACCCATTGAAAGACATTTCAATGTATACTCAACTGTCGCACCAAGAATTTTCTGCAGCAAATTCGAATTGTCCACCAGCACAAACTCAACAATTCTTCACAATTTCAATCTTCAAGAATTAACACTGCTCTGATACCATGTAGAAATTATATAAAAGATGCATGTATATATCCAGATTCTCCTGATCTAACAATATTTATCTTCTTTATAAATACAGAATCCTTCCACTGTTAATCTTTTGTAGAAATTTAAAATCAATTGCAAACACATGAAGCAATAAAAACAATCACACATAACACAGTTGTTTAACGAGAAAGCCTGAAGCTGAAAACCCCAAATATCATATATTGTGTATCCTGGAGATCATGTAACAATCTCCTACAAATCTTAGTACATCAAGCTCTCAGTACAATCAATCGTCACACACTAATCAGAAGAAATCTGAAAATCCATGCACTGATTCTTGCCACCTGATAGCCTGCGTCCACTGCGCAATCCCTGCTGAAGAAAACACCTGAATGAATTCGAATATACCTTTCCTTGACTGTGCAATCCTCATTGGCAACTCCAGTATGTGTGGTGCAATCAATGCATCACTATAGTCACAACGGATAGTCCATCTTGCCCTTTCAGCTATCTCTCCACTTGGTCTCCACTGGAACTGAAATGCACTGTAGTTAACTGCTATATTCGTTTAGTTGATTAATGAGTCATTATTTGTGAATTAATTAACTAATTAATTCACTCCACTCTCACTAGTGTATCATTCAGTAAGACTAGATACAACTAGCTCAACTGAGTTTAAATCTATTAACTAAGTTAAACTGAATAACAACTCCATGAACTACTCTTCCAACTCTGTCATAACTTAGCCACTTCATTTCTAACTGAGTCCTCCATGCATGAACCACCAATAAACCCTAGGAATTGTGTAATTCCTTCATCCCACTGATTTTCCAAATCTGTACACTAAAATTAAGTGCTCCAAGAGAATAAGTTGATGTTTATTGTCGGATTATTATTAAGAGCTAATAATAATCGACACTTCTATTTTTAGATCGACGATCTATAAACAAACTTCGCCCAATACTCTAAAAATATAATTTCATATATTTTTCCAACTTGACCAACCATCCACAAATAGCATCCTGTAACTTCTGAAATATGATCACCATGTCTAAAAATAGACATAGTCTAACAATAGACTTACACCTAAAAATAGCCTGCGGGCCCACTTAGTGAAGGTGATTGATTTTCACTAAGCTCATCATCTTGTTGAATCTCAACAAAAACAGTGATTGATGTCTTGGAAGCAACATAGTTTATAGCCATTAAAGCGATAAACAATTGATTCCTAGCTTGCATTTCAGAATAGTGACGACATTTTTAGATAAAATCGAACCACTATCCATCCAGCTCAAATATTTTAACATGGTCGTGTTAGCACCTAAATTGGACCCCAGGCTGCAAAGGAAAAACAGGGTAACAAACTAAACCACACTCAGCCTTGTAGCTAGCCCTACAAGGATAGGAGAGGGCTCTCTCCGTAAAAGAATATTCAATGGAAACAATAAATGGACGGGTATTAGGCTAGATAAAATGATAGGAGAAAGATTTAATAAAATAAATGAATGAATGAATTTCAGGGATGTGTGGAAAACCGAGAATTAAATCAGGACACAGGGCATTTCATGGGGCAAGATAGGCAGGAAAATTAGCAATTTAAAATTTAATAAGGATGGGATGGAAAGACTGGCGAGGAGCTGAAAAGGGCACAATAAATGGATCCTTTTCAAACGGAAGAAAACACACTGAGTATGAATGATTTCCCAAGGCAGAGCATATAAGATGGATTCTACCTTTCTATCTTGAAAGCATTCAAAAGGAAATGTTTATGGATGAATGGAACACAATAAAATTTCACACATGAAACAAAGGAGAGAACAAATGCTAAATTTCATACCACATGGATCCCACAAATCAGAGCTGCATCTCTTATTAATTCCTTTCAAACTGTACAATGTAGTGCAGAGATATTCTTCCACACTATTCCCCTACTCTCTCAGACTACTCAAAAACTGCTTTATAAATGATTTACAATACAATAAATAAGCTGAAATGTGGGACACAGATCCACAGAAGTGGGAGCTGTTCTGACAGCTGAAATAATATCATAGAAAGTAATACAACAATCTGCCCCTGAAAATAAGGGACAACATTACATTTGACTGCTTTGAAGATTTGCTGTTAGGCTGTATGAACGAAAATAGGTAATCTAGTGAACAAATCTCCTATTTTGCTGCTTGTTGTAACAATATTGTTTTAAATAAGCTCTCGGCCCTTTGACTGTTCTTTTGCTTTCCATTATTTCTTTGTTTTTCTGAATTTTTAATAAACTGTCATAGAAATAGAACCGAATGAAATTATATGCTTTGTGAAGGGAAAAATGGTGAATAGGAGGGAAAGGAGAGGAAATGGGACCCACATAAATCGCAATCGGAGTCGGAGTAGGAGCGGAGAGATATCATATAACAGTAATCGCAATCAGAATTGGGGTGGGGCAGGCGGAAGTGATATACAACATAAAACTTCCGATGCGATTGGAGAAAGGCCTTTATATAAACCAAACAAATGAAATTTAAACTTTTACAAAGGGAACCATATGGTGGGACCGAGGGTTTAATCGCGATTGGAAATCAGAGTGGGGAGAGGGAGCGGGATGGTACATATAATATTTCCAATGCGATGGGGGGAAAACCCTTTGTATACAAGTTAAAACTAAAATATTGGGTTTAACAAAGGAAAAGGGCCTTTTATTTATGAATGGGTGAATAGACTGTATGGTGCAGCCCAGGAGTCAATCACAATCGAAGATCGGGGGTAATCGCAATCGCAAAACTTGCGATGCGATCAATCGAAGGGGTAAAGCGATCGGGAGTTGTGATGGGAGTGTTGCGATTTATGGTGGGCCGTCCGATCAGCAGGAGTAATCAACGGTGGGATGAGCGATCGGAGGTTTCAATTGGGGGATGTCGCGATCGTTCAATCGGAGAAGACTGCGATTGGGGATCAAAGCAATCGGATGGAACATGCGATGCGATCAATCGCATCGCAAATGTTTGTGATGTACCAATCGGAGCATTCCATATAAGTGTTGCGATTTGAAAACATTGCGATTGCGATTTATAACAATAACTTTAAACTTTACTTTATAAAGTTTTATTATATGCATAGTGGGGAAGTGGTTTAGGGGAGGGATTTTGTAATATGAATTTCTTTATTATAAAGACCAAAGGCATGGAGGGGAAGTGGTTGGGTAATAAAATCGCATTTTTAAAAAAAATATTTATAATACGATATTATAATCGGAGGGGGGGAAAAAAGGGATTTATAAAGGAATATTAAACTTTAATAACACAAAGTTGAAAGGGATAAATGGGAAAATAGGGGGTATAAGGGATTTTACTTCACTTAAGCATAGAATTCAATCCAAAAGTCAGGTTTGAGAGTGTAGTATACCGTTGGAAAGCTTCCGGGCTCTTTCTGATGGATCTACTTTGAAGATGATCTGGCACTGAACATGCTGCGGAAAACTTCTCTGAAGGCAGGAACATTACTTTTGTGGAGATGCAGCTTTTGAATTGTGACTTATTACATATGATGATATAGGATTACATAATGAATGATAACAAATGCAAAATATCACGTTTTCACCTCAAAACATGGTTTTGAGGTGAAAATTACATCAAGATGAATAAAATGTCTCTTTTTTTTTTCTTCCTGGTGCTGTGACTTTGAGCTTATTGACATCCTCATGACCTTGCTGATATTATTGATACCCGACTCATTAATTTGACCATGGTGAGACCCTAGAAACTAATGAGACTCATCCTATGACCTACTGACATGATTTTGAGAATGAAAGTGACTAATGAATAAAGACCATAGAAAGGAAAATCAGCAAGTATCTCATGAGGGACAACTGATAAAATTTACTACCATCAATGAATCCATGACCTAATGGAATGGTGAAATTTATTCGGTATGAGACACCTAATATGCAAATTCAAAAGAGCAATTTTGATCACTGATGGCAGTATGACTAGACTGACACTAACATTGGCTCCAATGGGGATGGTAGCTCTTTGGAGGTGCCAAGAACACCGTAGACCAAGTAGCCTTTATCCATTGGGCATGGAGTCAATAATATTGAAAACTGACACAAATGCAAACTGACTCTGACTCTAGACTAAGACTAAAAACTGAAATAAAACCAAACTATACCCATATCATCCAAGTTTTATAGCTTTCACCTCAGGCCCCAAACTTGAATGATTGTGGATTTTGAACTTTGATTTTGGAAAAATAAAATGGTATATACAATGATGATGTGATAGATTTCTGATCCATGTTTTCAACTATGGTAGTGCTTCAATAGCCTACCATTTACTGCTCCTCCAGGACAATCCTGGCCATCCATTTCTGAAAGCAAGAAGGCATTCTTGCCCCTGTATGCTATAATTCTGTATGGTCCCTTCCAAAGGTTGTCAAATTTACAGTGCTTCCGTTTGTATTCATTTCTTGCATCCCATTTCAACACTACGTCACCCAACTGAAACTTTTCTGCTTTAGTCTTCCTGTCATAGATATTTTTAATCTTCTCCTGCAACTGACTTGTTTTCTGTGACACTTCCTCTCTTGTTTGTTGAAGGTGAATCATCTGGTTGATTCTTCACTGGTTGTCATCGTCTTCACTGCCAACTTCTTGTAATAATCTCATAACTGGAACTGTAAGAGAAGTAGGAAAGACAGCATCAGTACCATAAACCAGCTCAAAAGGTGAAATACCTATTGATTTTTTACTGCTGACTCTATCTGCCCACAATGCGTTGATAAGATTTCGGCGCCAATTTCTTTTGTTTGCCTCCAACATCTTCTTAATTATATTCATCAAGGACTTGTTGGATGACTCTGCCAGGCCGTTGCCCTGTGGATAATACGCTGTTGAATGGCCCAACACAATGTTGTACTTATCACAGAAATCAACCATTTTCTTTGATCTGAACACAAGTGCATTATCTGTCACAATTTTACATGGGCAACCAAAACGGGATAAAATATTTTATTCCAGGAATTGTATAATTACCGTGTCAGTTTCTTGCCTGGCAGAGATGGCCTCGATCCATTTCGTGAAATAATCTATCCCGGTCAGTATCCATCGATGCTGCGCTGAGGATGCAAGATGAATTTCTCTTATAAAATCGAGCCCCCACTGCTAAAAGGGCGCATTCACTGAAACAGGTTTCAAAGGAAGTGGAAGCAATTTCTTCTTCCCTTGGAAAATTTGACATTCATGACAATTCATCACTATTTTATATAAATTAGAAAATAATGTGGGCCGATAATACCCGGCTCTCAATACCTTGTTCGCTGTAGTTTTCCAAAATAGATGACCACCACAGTCACCTTTATGGAAATCATGCATTACTTTCTGAGCTTCTTCTTCAACCAGGAAATTTAGCAGAATGCCTCCCGGATCCTTCCAAAATAGAGTGCTGTTCAAAATGCAATATTTTGCAGATTTAAGCTTCAAAGATCTACCTTTGCTCTTAGACATGCCTGGAGGAGGCGACAGATGCTGAAGAACATACACAATATCTTAATACCAAGGGGACTGTAGAAAAATATCTGAAATGGGAACCAGAAAACCTTCATCTTCCTCTTCCGACATTGCTGAAAT
Source organism: Pinus albicaulis (assembly GCA_034641835.2). NCBI lineage: Eukaryota > Viridiplantae > Streptophyta > Pinopsida > Pinales > Pinaceae > Pinus > Pinus albicaulis. The sequence continues at coordinate 276,613,105 of CM076575.1, read as the reverse complement.
GAGGTTTATATCTAAAGCATGCAGATTTGATTGGGCCATAAATTTTTCCAAACCTTGGCCTTTGATCAACTTAGTATGCTTGATCTCTAGATCGTACTCCAACATAGCTGCTATCCATTCGCCTCTTCGACCTTCTGGACCAATTTGCATGAGCACATCTTTGACTGCTGCATTAGGGACATACGCTATAGTGTGTGAATGTAGAATATAGACCTTGAAATCTTTCAATGCCTTGAGAAGAGCCAATGCCTGCTTTTAAATAATATTATATCTTAAAGCAGCATATCTAATAGTCCTACTGAAAAAGGAAATTGGCTTTTCTACTTCATCTCTCTTTTGCATTAAAACAACGGCCATAGTATGCTCATATGCAAATGAAAATATAATAAAGTATTGAGTATAGTCGGGACTGATCAGAACTGGGGCATTAGACAAAGCTAACTTTAACAGATTGAATGATTTAATGGCCTCTTCACTCCACTTAACATTTCTGTCCCTTTTTAACATATTGGTCATTTCTCTCAAATGCTCAGCCAGACTAGGTATAAATCTGTGTAAAAAATTCATCTTACCATTAAAGGCCTGAATCTCTTTATTGTTCCGTGGAAGATCTATGCGCTGAATTGCCTCTACTCTAGCTGGATCTATGCGGATGCCATCTTTGGAGATGATGTACCCAAGCAATTTGCTCTCATCCATGGCAAAAAGGCTCTTTTTGGGATTGAGAGAAATCCTAAAATTTCTACAACACTGAAAAACCACTCTTAGATGGTATAAATGCTCATCATCTGAACCGGAAAACACTGTCAAATCATCCAAATAAACAACAAGGAAAATGTCTTTTTCATTTGCAAAAGCAATGTCCATTGCACGCTGGAAAGTGGCTCCAGCATTCTTCAGTCCGAAGGGCATCTTGGCATACTGGAAGGTTCCCCAAGGTGTTGTGAAGGCAGTTTTATCTTGGTCCTTCTCATGCACCAAGATTTGATTATACCCTAAGTAGCCATCAAGTAGTGACATCCTAGATGCTCCAACTACTCTCTATAGAATATGGTCCATTTTCAGAAGTGGGTAATTATCCTTTAAGGACGCCTTATTCAAGTTCCGAAAATCAATACACAGTCTTATTTCTCCATTATTTTTACGCACTGGGACCAAATTCGAGATCCAATCAGAAAATCTAATAGGAACTATGATTCCTACTTTGTACAATCTGTTTACCTCCTTTTCAATTGATGGTAGCAGCTTTGGATTGATTCTTCTCAACTTCTGTCTGAAAGGCTTCTGATCCGGCTTGATAGGAATTGTATGCTGAATTATGTTCTTATCATACACTTTCAAATCTGAATAATCCCATGCAAATACATCAGAAAATTCAAAAAGAAATTTAACATACTTCTCCTTTACCTCGGGGATAATGCTTTTGATAATTTGAAAAACTTGGGTTGATCGGCTGTTCCAATATTCACATCTTCAACTCCTTTCTCTGTGGGCACCAAGCTTGGTTTCTTTGCGACATCATCCTGGTCAAAAAGCTCCTCTAGAGGTATGAGACCTCTAGGAATTACATTATCCTTAAGCTGTGATATGTCCATCTGGTTTGCTTCCAAATCCTGATCATCAACCACATACTCACCCTCTATTGGAGTATCTTTGAATTTTCCATCACTCTGCAAAAATGCATTGATCTCACTATCATCCCAAAATACTTGCAAATACCTTAAATTGTCCGGAACAACAGGCCTATGTTTGACATAGATCTCAAACTTATTGCTGGAGTTCATCGGGATCTTCAAGTTACTTGTAGTAGTGGCTGGGGAATCAACAATCAGATTTTGCATCCGGGGTACTGCTATTAAATTATACTCTGGGAATGTTTTCGAAATGTCCAATACTAAATTTCTGTATGCCCTCAATCTTGGATGTTTTTCTTGATATTCTCCCTTCACTTGTTTTATTATTAGTTCGGAGTCGCCATATACATAAATCCTTTTAGCATTCAACTTCTTCAAAATTTTGAGGCCTGCAATCAAAGCCTCATATTCTGCTTCATTGTTAGAGCAATCAAAAGCTAGCTTATAAGCACAAACTATAACATTACTTGGAACCTTCTCAGGCTGAAAAACAGGACTCATAATCTATATTCCAATGCTAGCTCCATCCTTACCAACGACCCCATCAAAATCCATACTCCACAGGCCTTCTTCTTCTTCGTGAAGGTGCTGGAAATTTTCTTCTTTCTCTTCTTTACCTTGGCTGGTTTTTGGCTGTTCATTGTCCCTTTGCTGCTGGAAAGCAGGAGTTTCAGAAGTGTTTGCTGCTTTGTCCTTTTCCCCTTTGAGAACCTCTTTGAAATTCTCTGAAATCTCAGGTGTTTCATCCACTTGTACCAATTGAACATTCTCATCATTCAAACCACCATTAGAATACAAAACAAAAGACTCTAAGTCTGTATAGACAACATTAATGGGATGATTTACAGGCTGGTCTTTTCTGGTAATCATATACTTCATTTTCTTTTCCCTATACAACTTCCTCAACTAGCCAAATACAGGGATAGTGGCATAAGAGAAGTCACGTTGTATGGTTCCCTTAAGTTTTGCACCCCAAGAACTAGATAGGAGCATTCCAAACCTTGGTGGGACGTCAGCAACCACTACATCCATCAAGACATTCTTTGCTAGAATATGGTCTAAAGACACTATCAAATATTTGATTAAGCCAATACAGTGGACCCTACTTGAGTCGAAGGAATACAAGTCATGATATTTACGAGTGATGTCAAGGCCTAGCTTCTCCATGACAGCTTTGGGAATCAAATTATGTGAGGCCCCGGAGTCCAACATAGCGTTATGCAAGATAAACTCATGTAGTCTAAGACTCAAGTAAAAAGGAGGGAATTCATTCTCTACAGATTCTTCTATGGCTGGACTGAAAATAAGTTCAGGGTAGTCATCTTCTATGTTGACCGTATCAGAGATAGAATCGATTTGCAAGACTTTGGACACCTGAGTTTTATACACACTATTCTTCACCAACTCTGTGAGGGGCATAGACACTTTTAATTTTGAGATTTCATTTTCTAGATTAAAGGAGGGAGCTTTTTCTACCTCTTTAATGAGTGGGTGCTTCTTCTTGGTTGGCTCCTTTGCTGTGCTATGTTGGTTCTTCTCGCTTGCTAGATTAGCAACTACAGGTGCTTTTGTAGAAGAGGGCTCAGCCGACTCCTTTCCTTTCTTCTGTGCGTCGTCCTTCGTTTGGAGTTCCTTTCTCTTTTGAATGGGGCTGATTGTAACCTCTCTATTCCTTAAAGAGTATTGCCATTGCTGAGCCGACAGAGCGTTCATATACCCTATTTGATAGTCATCGGAATCTTCTTCCAGTACTGTATCACTGGCTAAAATGAAATTTTGGTATTTTTGAATGTCTGGAGTCGCCACTGTGTATTCTTCGTCTTCTGTAAGGAAAATGGGCGCACCATTAGCCGTGAAAAAGTGATTGGCCTCAATCATAGGATCATCGTCATATAAATCTATCCCTTGCATGTAGTTCTGCTACAAAGGAGTTTTAATTTGCTGCTGTGGTGGCGCAATTTGGTCCTGCGTTCTCTGCTCTCTCTATTTAATTCTGAATTGCGGCTGCTGCCCTCTGAAATTATAATTTCTTATTTGAGGCTCAGGTCTGTCTGCAATGGTCAACCTATCAACCATTTTCTCCACCGTTCTGATCAGAGTGTCCATTTTACTGTTTGAGGTGGAGGCCTCCTCTTTTATTGTGACTCTTTTCTCGGCTCTGGCTCATGCTCTTTTAGCCAGCAGATTTGATTCAACATTTATCACTATCTTCTGCATGTATTCAAGTGAAGACGGATCTCTTTCACGCAGCTGATATGCCATGTCGGCATCAAATACATCGGGGAATTTTAATAATGATAGTCCCTCAGGAGGCTTCAAATTAGTTAGAATAGCATTATATGTAGCATTGAATCTCAAACAATAATCCTGCACGGTTTCACCTACATTTCTTTTAATGTTCTCATATTCAGACAGAATTTGGAGTGGGTTCTTTTTTACCTCCCACCGGTCCAGGAACTGAGTATGCAACTCCTGCAAAGTGCGAATTGTGCCCGGCGGTAGGGCTCTAAACCACTTTCTGACTTCACCTCCGAAACTTTGAACAACCAACCTCATCGTCACATTCTCTGCTTCTACCTCATGCAAATCAAAAAAGTCGTTCATTTTATCAACATGCTGCTAAGCTGTGATGCTTTGAGTGGCATCAAAGATTGGAATTTTGCTCTGATAGTCAGCAGGCATATCATTGAGAACCTGGGGCAAGACCAGAGGTGCATACCTAGCAGCCATAACTCTGGGTGGATTTACAATAGGATTTGTAGGATTTGAGGGAGGTGTTACTGGAGGAGATGATAATTGGGAATTGACTGATGGGAATACTAATGAATTTGGAGGGGTAAATGTTGTTCCTGATGTTTTTGAAGGCTCAGGAATATTAGTTATAGTGATGGACTGAGGAGAATTCAAAATGTAATCATCAATGGAGGTATTTTCTCTCTGGACTTCAATATCTAGAAGGAAGTTAGGATCTAAAACTGTATCATCAATGTCATTTTCAGACTTATTCCTAAATAAAGAAAGCTCAAAATTCTCGTCAAAGGAAAGATCTTCTACAAAAAACCATTCACTGGGCCAAGTATAGGATCTGAAAACAGGTCTGGGGCTTAATGATCTTCTTGGCTTCTAACAATTCTTGGGATAAGATTTGGATTTTCAAACATAGGGGGAGGATTTGGATCTGGATTAGCCCTGGTGTATCTTCTTGAAGAAAGTGTGGTGGAATGTCTATTTTACAAAAGTATTATTCTATAGCCTAGCAGAAATCTGAACATCATCTTTCAAAAGTCTGGAATTATTTGATCTACTAGGGCAAATCTTGCAAGTCAGATGTTATTGTCTATAAAAACTAGGCTGGAGATTGACTGAAGCAACATTTATCTACTTATGCACTTGCAAAGAAATGTGCATTTCGAAGGCTATCTGGCATAACTTCAAGCTCCGTCTGTAGTTTATAAAACCAATAACACTAACAAACAAACAATCATGAACTACGTGTTCCCTAGTATGGTCGTTAGAGATGTTAGCACCTGAATTGGACCCCAGGCTGCAAAGAAAAAATAGGGTAACAAACTAAACCACGCTCAGCCTTGTAGCTAGCCCTATAAGGACAGGAGAGGGCTCTCTCCGTAAAAGAATATTCAATGGAAACAATAAATGGACGGGTATTAGGCTAGATAAAATGATAGGAGAAATATTTAATAAAATAAATGAATGAATGAATTTCAGGGATGTGTGGAAAACCGGGAATTAAATCAGGACATAGGGTATTTGATGGGGCAAGATAGGCAGGAAACTTAGCAATTTAAAATTTAATAAGGATGGGATGGAAAGATTGGCGAGGAGCTAAAAAGGGCACAATAAATGGATCCTTTTCAAATGGAAGAAAAAACACAGAGTATGAATGATTTCCCAAGGCAAAGCATATAAAATGGATTCTACCTTTCTATCTTGAAAGCATTCAAAAGGAAATGTTTATGGATGAATGGAACACAATAAAATTTCACACATGAAACAAAGGAGAGAACAAATGCTAAATTTCATACCACATGGATCCCAAAAATCAGAGCTGCATCTCTTATTAATTCCTGTCAAACTGCACAATGTAGCGCATAGATATTCTTCCACACTATTCCCCTACTCTCTCAGACTACTCAAAAACTGCTTTACAAATGGTTTACAATACAATAAATAAGCTGAAATGTGGGAAAATCGATCCACAGAAGTGGGAGCTGTTCTAACAGCTGAAATACAATCATAGAAAGTAATACAACAATCTACCCCTGAAAATAAGGGACAACATTACATTTGACTGCTTTGAAGATTTGCTGTTAGGCTGTATGAACGAAAATAGGTAATCTGGTGAACAGATCTCGTATTTTGCTGCTTGCTGTAAAAATATTGTTTTAAATAAGCTCTCGGCCCTTTGACTATTCTTTTTCTTTCCATTATTTCTTTGTTTTCTGACTTTTTAATAAAATGCCGTAGAAATAGAACCGAATGAAATTATATGCTTTGTGAAGGGAAAAATGGTGAATAGGAGGGAAAGGAGAGGAAATGGGACCCACATAAATTGCAATCGGAGTCGGAGCGGGAGCGGAGAGATATCATATAACATTAATCGCAATCGGAATTGGGGCGGGGCGGGTGGAAGTGATATATGAGATAAAACTTCCGATGCGATTGGAGAAAGGCCTTTATATAAACCAAACAAATGAAATTTAAAATTTTACAAAGGGAAAAGTCGTTTTGTAATGAATGGGCGGAGGAACCATATGGTGGGACCGAGGGTTTAATTGCGATCGGAAATCGGAGTGGGGAGAGGGAACGGGATGGTACATATAATATTTCCGATGCGATGGGGGGGAAACCCTTTGTATACAAGTTAAAACTAAAATATCGGGTTTAACAAAGGAAAAGGGCCTTTTATTTATGAATGGGCGAATAGACTGTATGGTGGGGCTCGGGAGTCAATCGCAATCGGAGATCGGGGGTAGTCGCAATCACAAAACTTGCGATGCGATCAATTGGAGGGGTAAAGCGATCGGGAGTTGCGATGGGAGTGTTGCGATTTATGGTGGGCCGTCCGATTGGCGGGAGTAATCAACGGTGGGATGAGCGATCAGAGGTTTCAATCGGGGGATGTTGCGATCGTGCAATCAGAGAAGACTGCGATCGGGGGATTAGAGCGATCGGATGGAACATGCGATGCGATCAATCGCAGCGCAAATGTTTGCAATGTACCAATCAGAGCATTCCATATAAGTGTTGCGATTGCAATTTATAACAATAAATTTAAACTTTACGTTATAAAGTTTTATTATATGCATAGTGGGGAAGTGGTTTAGGGGAGGGACTTTGTAATATGAAGTTATTTATTATAAATACCAAAGGCATGGAGGGGAAGTGGTTGGGTAATAAAATCGCATATATCTATATATATATATTTTTTAAAGATTTATAATACGATATTATAATCGGAGGGGGGGAAGAAAAGGGATTTATAAAGGAATATTAAACTTTAATAACACAAAGTTGAAAGGGATAAATGGGAAAATAGGGGGTATAAGGGCTTTTACTTCACTTAAACATAGAATTCAATCCAAAAGTCAGTTTTGAGAGTGTAGTATACCGTTGGAAAGATTTTTCCAGGCTCTTTATGATGGATCTGCTTTGAAGATGATCTGGCACTGAATATGCTACGGAAAACTTCTCTGAAGGCAGGAACATTACTTTTGTGGAGATGCAGCTTCTGAATTGTGACTTATTACATATGATGATATAGGATTACATAATGAATGATAATAAAGGAAAAATATCACGTTTTCACCTCAAAACATGGTTTTGAGGTGAAAATTACATCAAGATGAATAAAATGTCTCTTTTTTCTTTTCTTCCTGGTGCTGTGACTTTGAGCTTATTGACATCCTCATGACCTTGCTGATATTATTGATACCTGACTCATTAATTTTACCATGGTGAGACCCTAGAAACTAATGAGAATCATCCTATGACCTACTGACATGATTTTGAGAATGAAAGTGACTAATGACTAAATACCATAGAAAGGAAAATCAGCAAGTATCTCATGAGGGACAACTGATAAAATTTACTATCATCAATTAATCCATGACCTAACGGAATGGTGAAATTTATTCGGTATGAGACACCTAATATGCAAATGCAAAAGAGCAGTTTTGATCACTAATGGTAGTATGACTAGATTGACACTAGCAGGTTAGATCTTCCCATCTTCAACTATTCTCAATGTTTCAACACCTTAAATATCTTGGTTGTAGGCATAAACCTTGCCTCTTACAAACTTTTTGCACTATAACACAATTTCTCGAAACCATGAAAAATAAAATCTGTCTAATTAGGATTTTATTTAAACCTCAAACAATAATCCATGGGGTAGCAAGCTCAGTGAGCTTGATTGTGGGTAAAAATCCACAATTAAGTGTGCTTGAGCTAGATGAATTCTGGGATGGGTTACCACCCAGGAAGTCTTGGTTACCGGGCGAAAGTCCCGAAAGTGATGATTGACACTATGTGATTCATTTCGCTAGTTTCAATCCCACTTCTTCACCCCTATGAGCATCACCCAATGCAATGAGTGGACTATTAAAAAATCATGAGAAATTATTTAGTTACAAATACCTCTCATGGAAATGGTCATAGTTGAATGACTTTCTTAACGCAGTTGAATCCCAAAAGATGATATCTAACAACTTGGTTGAGTTTATAAACCCCTCCAAATGTCACTTTAGGGTTAACTAGGGTCAACACTTTCTAAAACCTGGTTTGTGTAATAAAATTATGAAACAGGTGATTAGAAACTTTATATTTCATTTATATTAGGTCCCTATAATAATAGTGTAGCCCCTTATTGTTATTTTTAGTGTAAACCCATTATTGTTATTGGTGTGCCCATGTAGTCCCCATATTGTTATTAATGTGCCCCATACAAGCTCATTATTGTTATTGTTGTGCCCTTGCATGATTATTGTTATGTAGGCTCTCATTATATTGTGACCCCTTATACTCCTATATATAGAAAGGAGGTCTTATCATTTGTATCATCCAAAAATTGTCCATTTATGTAATGTAAAGGAGGTTTCCCCCTCGAAGAGGATAATTTTAAAGTCATTGATCTATATTTTCTTCTATTTTGTGAACTGGTTGCATAACATTTGGTATCAAAGCTTTTGATATTAGGGATTCACTGTTTCAAATAGGCCATCTTGGTATTTCCGCTATAATTTTTTTTTTCTATGAAGCTTCAGAAGCTGAAATTTCGACCACATGGAGCTGAAATAGTGTTGAACTTCGTGTAAAAATTTTAGAGCTCGGTTTCATAGATTTTCAAATATATGATCTGAGGAACTTAGGGTTTTGTAGGCTCCAAAATTCAGTATCAAACAGGTGACCTAGGAAAAAGCGTCATAACTTTAGTTTCAGGAGTTGGATTGGAATTTATTAAAAGGTGACTGAAATGAAATGAACTTTAGATTTTTGTATAGAAATTTTAGGGCTGAAGGTTGAAAGAGTGACATGTGGCACTCCATACAAGTTCGCTTTACTGAACCAGTATATAATCAATTCATCATGGTAGATCGAGCATAAGTCCTTCTTGAAGACTCCAATCTCGGTTTGACTTTTGGGGTTGTAAAGAAGACTTAGAGGGATACCACAGGACAAAATTGCAGACCTTAGAGATCCGAAATTACATATCTACAACATATTCAATATCGAGCTCTTACAAAGCAAGAAAAAGGTGTATATTGTTTTAAACTTTGCATAAGTTTTGTATTAAAAAATTAATTAAAGTGATTCAAAGGGAATATTGAAGCATAGATATTGGTATTTGGTTCTAAAATGTCTCCCAAACAAAAAAATTATACACCCATTAAGCCTTAAGAAAGCTCTACTATGACGCATGAAGCAGAAGAATTGCAGCATGATATATCAAATTTAAGGGATCAAGTGCAACAATTTTTTCTCTCACAAAGAGAAATCAAAGATGACATGGATGGCTTAAAAGGGGACATGGATGGTATAAAAGGAAACATGAAGGTTTTTAAAGTAGACATGGATGCGATGAATGTCAAGTTGGAAGGGTTAACAAAGTTTTTGCAAGAAAGGCTTCTCGATGGCGACAAGGTAATCCATGAAAATCATGATGAGGGAAAAAGGAATATGAAACATGAATTTAGAGACTCTAATGTGGAGTTTAAGAACCACCACATTCCAAATATATATATGAGAAATTTTGATGGAAATGATCCAGTAACATGAATACTACAGATGGAGCAATATTTTGATCTCCACAATGTGCAACACACACAAAAGGTACGCATTGCAACTTTATATTTAGAACACAATCATTTTGTATGGTATTAATGGATTTGTTCTTGTAAACCACTTGTCACTTGGTCAATTTTTAAGAAGTAAATGATAGCACATTATGATGATACAAAGAGAAACACCTTCTTTAGCCAATTGATAAATCTCAAACAAAAGGGTTCAATGGTGGAGCACATTGAGGACTTCCAAAAATTGAATATAAGGATAAATGATATTCCATAGGAACATAGGATTGATGTATTCATAGGCACTTTAAAGGATAACATCGAAAACGAGGTTCGAATTTGGGAACCTGATTCGTTGGAGAAGGCATTCAAGTTGGCAATAAAATTTGAAAGAAAAATTATGGTAACAAGGAAGTCTACCACGCACAACTATAAAGATGGAAGTGTTGTTGCTCCTAGCCTTTCACAACCTACAAGGTTGAAACCACAACAATTGGAAGAAAAAAGAGAAAAGGGGATTTGTTACAGTTGTGATAGAAAATACACTAAAGGTCATAAGTGTGCTGAGAAGAAATTATTTTACATAGATTGCTAAGAGGAGGAAGAAAAAGAACAAAAAATGTCAAATGAAGAGGATATACACTAGGAACCAACCCTAGAGAGAGAATAAATGAGTTTTACCATATCTTGTAATGCATTGGCAGGAATAACCATTCCTCAAACTCTCAATATAGAAGTATATATAAATAAGAAAAAGGTAATAGCGTTGATTGATTCAGGTAGTACCCATAATTTTATTCGTTGTAAGATAGCCAAGGAATTGAATTTCTTCCTATATCTAGCACCAGAGTGTCAAGTGATGGTTGAAAATGGAGAAAATATAAATTTCTATGGAAAGTTCCATAATATCAAGCTAACCATTAGGGAATATGTATTGAGTAGTCCAATGATTTCCATTCCAATGGGTGGTGCTGATGTTGTACTAGGATTCTAATGGTTACAATATTTGAGTACGATAGATTTTAATTTTCAAGAACTTTTCTTGGAATTTTTTTGGGAAGGAAAGGAAGTTGAATTAACGGGTATCGCAGGGAAACTAGGAAATATAATTAGCTCTAATGGCATGACAAAGCTTCTACAGAAATAAAAACGAGGTGTAATTGCACAATTATGTTCACTAAAGGTTCAAACATCAAAACCATCTATTTCTTCATATTTCCAAAAAGTCTTGGACAATCATTCCAAGGTATTTGAGACTCCCAATGGTCTCCCACCTATTCGTGAAAATGATCATGCTATTCATTTGATTCCAGGAAGTGTTCCTCCAAACATCAGGCTGTGCAGGTATCCCTATTTCCAAAAGAGTGAAATTGAACACATGGTTGTAGAAATGCTAGAGGTCGGTATAATTCAACCTAGTTAAATTTAATTATTTGCTCCAGTAGTATTGGTGCATAAGAAGGATGGATCATGGTGCATGTGTCCAAATTACAGGGAGCTCAACAAGCTCATTATTAAAGATAAATTTCCCATTCCTGTCATTGATGAATTGTTGGATGAATTACATGTAGCAATTTACTTCACCAATTTGGATCTTTTTTTAGGATATCATCAAATAGAATGAAGATTGAAGACATTATGAAAACAACATTTAGAACTCATGAGAGTCATTATGAATTATTAGTCATGCATTTTGGCCTTACCAATGCACCTTCTACATTTCAAGGTTTGATGAATTCCATTTTCAATCCTTAGAAAAATTATGTTAATATTTTTTGATGATATACTAATCTACAACAAGTCTTGGAAGGATCATGTGCAACATGTTAACAGGGTGCTCAAAATATTGGAGGAGAAACAATTATATGCAAAAACCTCTGAATGCTTCTTTGGAGTATAGGAGGTGGATTATCTGGGTCACATTGTATCTCATGCGGGTGTTAAGGTAGAGCCTAACAAAATTAAAGCCATTAAGGAAGGGAAAATCCCCACAACCATAAAGCATCTTAGAGGATTTTTCAGGTTGATAGGGTATTATTGCAAGTTTGTTAAGAATTATGGGAGAATAGTAGCACCTATAACAACATTACTGAAGAAAGATGCATTTTCTTGGACTCCAGAAGCAACTAAGGCCTTTGAACATATTAAAGAGGCAATGTGCCAAGCACCAGTCTTAGCTATGACAGACTTCGCAAAAACCTTTATTGTGGAATGTGATGCCTCAAGAAATGGAATTGGTGTTGCTTTAATGCAAGAAGGAAGACCCATTGCTTTTTAAATCTGTCCAATCAAAGGAAAGTATTTACACAAACCATTTTATGAGAAGGAAATGTTGGAAATACTACATGCATTAAAGAAATGGTGACCTAACCTAATGGGAATACACTTCAAGGTAAAAAAGGTCATGATAGTCTTAAATACTTTTTGGAACAAAGAATATCTTCAGAAGAGAAGAAAAAATGGGTCACAAAGATGTTGGTTTATGACTTTGAAATCATCTAAAAAAAAGGGAAGAAAAATGTTGTTGCAGATGCACTCTCAAGAAAGGATGAGTATATGGAAGCATTATTTTGTGCCATTTCTATTATCCAACCAAATTAGATAACCGAAGCAAGGGATGAATGGAAGAATGACGAAGAAGTGTGGACGCTCATTCAAAAGTTGCAGCAAGTTCCCAGTACATATGATTCATTTAGTTGGAAAAATGATTCATTATGGTAAACATATCACTTATATCTTTATAAGAATTCCCAACTCAAACAAAAGATTCTTTGGAATTGCACGCTTATCTCTTAGGAGGGCACTCGTGATTTTTAAAAACTTACCACAGGGTTAAGAAGGAATTTTTTTTGGATGGCCTTAAATTTGATATTCAAAAGTTTGTAACGGAATGTTTGGTTTGCCAACAAAATAAACTAAAGACAATTAAGACCTCGATTCTGTTACAACCTTTATCCATTCCAAGTCAATGTTGGGAGGATATTTCAATGGATGTTATCATAGTTTTACCCAAGTCCGAAGGAAATGGTGTCATCATGGTGGTAGTTGATAGAATTACAAAGTATGCACACTTTTGTGCATTATCTCATGGAAACCCAAAGATTATTATAAGCGAAATAGATCCCATTTTCATTGGAAATTTTTGGATGGAATTATTTTCTTGTCTCAGTACTCAATTAGCTCATAGATCATATTATCATCCTCAATCTAATGATACATTTACAATAGTGAACAAGTGTTTGGAAGGATATATTCGTTGCTTTGTATTTGATAAACAAACACAATGGGTTGAGTGGATACCTCTGGCTGAATGGTGGTATAACACTTCCTTCCATACTGCTGCAAAAATGACCCCATTTATGGCACTTTATGGATACCATCCACCGTCCATCACATCATCTTTAAGAGAAAATTATAAGGTTAAAGCAGTGGAAGATCACATCAAGCATAAAAAAAAAGTTCTACAACTCTTAAAGGATAACCTCACTTTGGTACGGAATCGAATGAAACAACATGCAGATCAGCATCACAATGAAATAATTTTTGATGTAGGCGACTAAGTATTTTTACAAATACAACCATAAAAACAATTGTCCCTCGAGCAAGCTAAGAAGGATGATAGATTATATTTAAAGTATTATGGTCCTTACAATGTGTTGCAAAAGATTGGTACTATGGAATACAAATTGGAGTTTCCTGCATCTTCTTTAGTGCACCTAGTTTTCCATGTTTCATGCTTAAAGAAGGTTATAAGTGACAAACTCCCAGCTCAAACAATATTTCCATAACTTGACGAGGAAGTAAAAATCATATTGGAACCTGAAGCATTTATGGAAACAAGAACACGAAAGCTATGAAATAGATCAGTTTCATAGTATCTCATCAAATGGAAGAACTTACCCGCTAAATATTCAACATGGAAGGATGAGAATTTTATACAAAAGCATAAAAAACTACTCAAGCGTTGAGGAAAACACTTTTTTGAAGGAGAGGGGTGTTAGGGTCCTATAATAATAGGGTTCATAATTTTGAATTGACTATGTAAAGTCTTGTAATATTATACATGCTTTTGCTTTCTGCAAAATTGTTTTTCCATATTAAAAATAAAACATGTAAAGAGGGTGAAGTCCTAAAAGAAAAAACAAAGGAATAAAAGAAAAAGAAAAAAAAAAGAATATAAAGTACGAACCCCACCAGAAAAAAGAGATTAAAATAGATCCTGAAAGTGATGCAAATTCAAATGCCACTACTTTTTACTTTACTTTGCAAATAATATTGTGTGCAGTTTGTCAAAAATGCCACAATCCATGATGATCAAACAATTTAATCTTGATTCATTCATGCTTTAAATTTCATGTTGATAGTTAGAGAATAAAGATCTGGCCAAACCATTTAATCTTGGCAGATCAATAGTTAGGTAGAGAATAATAGTGAGCTAATCAGTTTAATCTGAGCCATTGGAAGTCATAAGGTTATAATTAGATAGTTTTCTTATAGAAGAAAAATAAAAAGGGTCAACAAGCTCAAATGCACCCAAATAAATGAAGAAAAAATGTTAGGGTAAACGATGCGTAGGCTGAAGTAGTTTCACAAGGCATGAAGAGCATCAATTGGTCATTTCATATCACTAATATTTCCCAAAATCTCCTTCCCCTTGTTTAAAACACTAATGCCATTCTTAAAAATGCATTTTCCCTTGTAAAAATATCCCTTTCCCTTCATATTAACTTCTTCTCCTTATTTCACCAATTTTCCCTTCCTAAAACCCCTTTTCCCTAGTTTAAATACCTATTTTCCTTTGCAAAATAAAAATCCCTTTACTAATTCCCTTTTCCATTTAAAACACACTTATCCTAATGTTTTAAATAATGTCGGGCCCCATTGAAAAACCTTCGCTGATATCATTTTAACTCATATTCTTACTGTGTTTTAAATATCCTGCATGTATAAATTATTAACCTCCCATATAATACTAATTCCCGCATTATTATATTAATTCCTGCATCTATATTACAAACCCCCATTTAATATATATAATTAAACCCATTCACATATGTTACACCATTTTTTGGTCATCTCACCTTTTCTTATTAGATGGACCCAAGTACACCATGTAAGACCAGTTTTACCCCAAGTAAAACTGCTTTCACTATGTTAATTAAGGAAACCCCAAAAGGAATAATTAATTAAACCACAATTTAATTATTATTCCCAGTCATGTTTAACCAAAAAACAAAGAAATTAATGAGATACACCCATAGTTATCTTATTATTTTCTAGGAATAATTATTTAAATAATATTCCTTGTTAAATATGACCAAATCAACCACTATTAATTAAATAAATCATTATTTATTTGATTATATCTCAACCACTTCCTTAAAGGGATAAATAAATCATTTATTTATTTATTCTTCACTAATCAAGGGATTTTGACCCAAGTCAAAGTCCCTTTCCCTCCAACAAATAATAATAAAATATTCCATAGAGGTGGATCTAGATGTGATTAACATTATTTTAATCATGCACCAAGATCTAGAAGGACCCAATATTTTGTTATAAATAGGAGGGTTTTCCCCATCATTCTTCACCTTTTGTTGCATATTAGATCACTCTGGATCTATACACTTGGTCTCATTTATGCCATTTTGCTCCCATTGAGCTCTACCTTCTACATTGGGTTTTTCTACATCTACAAGAGAGAGAAAGCTTAGATCTGAAGTGCTGAGGACTACAAAGAACCCATCCCATTGAGGAGATCTGGATACACCTTCTTGTTTCCTCCCAGGTGCCCTGTAATATAAAAATTCATTCCAAAATCGTGTTCTTGTCTTGTCTGTTGGATGCATGGAGCAAACTCTTTACTTTACTGCTTAATATCTTTCCATTTATAGATCTGTTTGTTGCAGCACTTTAACTACTAATTGCAGATCTGAAGATGTTTTGCAACCATTATTGTTGTTAGGGCTATTAGTTATGCGTAGCTAAAGTGGTTCTTTTTCGTACACTTCGACGAAGAATTCATACTAACAAATGGCGACTCCACACGGGTTTTAAATTACGACCGCTGTCGTTTTTCATATTCCTGCATATCCAGCTACTTCAGGCCCTAGGGCTTCTTTTCAGTTGCTTAGTTTTTCTCTTTTCATGTCATTTTTCTCACATAAAACCCTAAAAACTTAAAATTTCTAACTTCCGTGTGTTTCTGGCCCTATTGCGCAGGTAAGCGACACCAGCCGCAACTGAGATGGCAACTTTTCAGAAAATCTGCCGCCGAAACAACTGGAACGGGGGGGTCGCGCCTTTTGGCCCAAAACCTGCAACTGGGACGCACCTTTTGGCCTGTTTTCTGCGACCTCAACTCAGATAAGGTCAGAACCTGCGACCTGCCTTTTTTCCAGCATTTTTTCTGAAATTTTTCTGGGTTCTGCTGCAGCCTCTGCCAGGGTTTTCCAGCCTTTGTCTCAGCCCGCCTTGACCAAGATCTGATCTGTTTTTACTCATCTAAGTGGGAACCCAGTCCCTTAGGGCTTTAGTACCCTCCACTTTTTGTGGAAGAGTTTCAGCTGTTTCAGCCGTCGGTTTCAGAGCTTCAGCCCCCTCTTTTTCCAGATCTGTTACCTCACTTTCAGATCCATCAAAATCAGCCTCTTTTCCTTTCAAATCACCTCTTGTCGTTTGTTTGGACTTCTTCTAGAGGCCTCTGCCTTGCCCCCCCCCCTGGTTTTTTTTGCTGATTTCCCTTTTTCCAGCCACCTTGCCTCTGTCTCTTGGCTGTGATCTGCACCCCTTGTCTGCAGCTTTATCCTCCAGATCTCTGTCCCCTTTGCCCCTAGATCTGTCGAGCTTCCTTTGTGTGTGTTTCCATAGTTTTTCCCTTTCTTTTCAGCATAGTTGTGAGAGACCCACCTTCTTGGTTTAGATAGATGCATACGTAGCTGTTATTTTTCTGTTATTTCAGCATTTTATTATGTTCTCTGTAGGTTTATTTTCAGCTACGTCGCACACTTTTTCTTGCTCTCAAACAACGGAAAGGGTTTAAAAATTAAAATTAACGCACGCCACACACTGACCCTAAGTTAAGAAGCGCCTGGTTTACACCGCCTGGCAAAGACTCTAAAATCAATTGTCACTGCACCTTTTCTGCCCTTGACCTTCTTGATTTTGTCCCTTTCTGCCCTTGTCAGTTTCCTTCTTCCTGTCATCATTGCGCCCCCAAGGCGCCTTTCCCGGAGACTTCTTGGCCTTCACCCTCGGTTTCCGGTTGATCGACCTGCTCCGCACCGCCGTCGTCGAGCCAGTCCACCTTCGAGTCCGCACTCCGACTCCTCTCCTGATTCATCGGGTCCCCCTCCTCCTTCCGGTTCTCCCCCTTTTACCTTCACCATGTCTGGACCGGGGCCTAACGCTAGCGGTTCTCCCGGCCCCAATGCCGGCCCTACTTCTAGCGGAACCATCACAACCACTACTCCGGCCACCCCTGTGCTGCCGTACATTGCAGGCCTCAGCCTCCCCGATTTCCATCAGTTGATTAACGACCCAATTCACCATAATACTACCTGGCCTGCTATGCCCACCAAACTACCCTCTGATATCCCTAAGTTCGAGGGCCTTAATGGCGAAGACCCAACCAATCACGTCCGGTCTTTCCACATGTGGTGTTCCTCCAACTCCATTACCGATGACTCCATCCGTCTTCGTTTGTTCCAACGCACGCTTACCGGTGAAGCTTCTAAATGGTATGTCGAACAAGCCACTTCCTCCCATACCACATTCGAGACTCTTGCCCAAGCCTTCTTGTCGTACTTCCAGCTCCCTCTCCGATACGACACTGGTACGGAGCTCTTGACTTCATTTAAGAAATCCTCTTCCACACGCCTTTCTGCCCATGTTCAGGAATGGCGACGAAGACGGAGCTTATGTCGAGCCCCTCCCTTTGAAGATCGGGTTTACATGGACTGGTTCCTTCGCACCCTCCCATCTCCCATCGGAAAAGATGTCGCCTCTCACTTTCCTCAATCTGAAGAAGCCGCCCTCCAAATAGCTTTAAAATATGACATGATCTACGCTCAATCTGGTTATGTTTATACCGTTCTTCCTGACATCCCCAGGCCCGGTGGCGCTAACGCCCTGGGGGCATCTCATTCCGCCGACGGTATTGTTGGATCTCTTTCCCACCTCTCTGCTCACCCTCCTATGAGCCATGGCCTTCCTCAGGGGGGGGCCAGCACCTCTAGCACTCTGCCCCCTCCCGGCAACATGTATCCAGGATACGGCATACCTCCTCCTTTTGCCCAACCTCCTGCTTACCTCAATGTTGCCCAACCCAACCCTTACTTTTATCCGCAGCCTGGTGCGCCAGCTCCTCCAGCATATGCGCTTCCGCCTCCCTTGCCTCCTCACCACCTGCAACAGCCCTTACAACCCCCTCCAGGGCAAGTATTTGCACAGCAGGGTGCGTTTAATCCCCCTTCTTCTCAAAGAAGGCGGAGAGGCAACGAGAACCCATCTGCCCCCGGTAACCGAGGACCCAATTCTGTTCTGGACCCTAGCACTAGCAACCAGCCTCAGGGCATTCCGCCCAGGCCGGACAGGCCGCTTCGCACAAACAAGCCCTATTCGTGTTGCGGTGTTTACGGTCACTACACTCACGATTGCCCTCTCTTACCCCAGATGCGACAGATGTGGGAGTCTCAAGCCACATTGCGCGGACAACACGCCTCCCCTCCTGCTCCTCCTAATGTGGCCACCACTCAGCCAGCTGTGTTCACTGATCCTTTCCCTCACCAGGGATTCGTGGCTACCCAAACCCCCGACAGCCATGTAGCCACGCCCTCGTCCATTTCTGGTTCCTCTGATTACCAGATCCTTATGATGCACTCCGATCCTTCCCCATCCGTCGATCTTCACCTTCAAACTCGGTCCCGCCAGTACCCCAAGCCTCCTGCTCAGTCTTCCCCCGAGCCTCCTTCTTCAGGTTCTACAGAGCCTCTTTCGACATCCAATGGTCCCTTACACATCCCTCAACCCAAAGTTGAGGTTCATCCAAAAATTCCAAAGGGACCATTACGCCGAAATGCTGCTTCCGGTCGAGCCGCTCAGTCGTATAGTATAGTAGATGATTTGGCGCAATCCCCTGCCGCCATTTCCACCCTGGAACTCCTCCAGTCGTGCCCTTCCCAAAGGAAGGCTCTACTATCTGCCGTGGGCGCTGTTGATCCTGCTGATGACCAAATGATTGTTTTCGACGCCACTCATTCGGACCATCCTCCTCTTCCTCCTTCCGTCGCCTTCCAAATCCCAGTCAAAATCCGGAACGCCAATGTATCCCGGTGTATAATTGATGAGGGGGCATCCACCTGCGTGATGTCTGCTTCGGTTTGGAAGCAACTCGGATCCCCTGAGCTGGCCCCTTCCACGATCACCCTTCGAGCGTGGGACGGTCATGCCTCCCAACCCATTGGCCTGTTTCGTACCTGTCCCATCACCCTCGCCGGTAAGACCGTTTGCGTTGATGTCGAAGTCATTGATGCCCCTCTAGACTACAACATTCTATTGGGGCGAAGCTACACCTACGCCATGTCTGCTGTCCCATCCGCGGTTTTCCGCAAGATGTCTTTCCCCCACAATGGGAAGATAGTCACTATTGACCAGCTATCTTATCATGAGCCGCCATCTCAGACCTCCTCCGAGACGACCATCTCTTCTGTAACCAACAAGCAAACCGTCGATTCTCTGACCAGTGTCTCCCCCGGAGTCTACAAAGATTCCACCTTGCTTGGTACTTTTCCTCATCTTCCCCCTCCTCTGGTCACTGATCCCAGCTTGTCGAATGTTTGCATGATGCAATCGTCTCAGGCCTCCCATAAGCGGCCTGCCTCGGCTAGTCAGCAACCTCCCCCCCGCCCTCCGCAACCCACTCCTAGCCATTCATCTCAGCCAGCCGGACCTCCTCCTTCTGGCCCTTCCCCTACAGCTGGTATCCCTGAACCCCTTTATCCTCCAGGCTCGGTCCCCCCTAGCCTTAACCATCTTGGAGCCGTACCTCCTGGTCATTACCCTGCCGGACAGATCCCCTTCTTAGCTCCCCCTCCCGGAGTATATTCTGTCCCCGTCATGGCCACCCTCTCTCTCCCTAACTTGACCTTGGGCATTCCGGTCTGGTACCTTGACCCCCCAGCTGCCACCCCCCCTGGTCACCCCAAACCTTACATGGCTTTGACACCGGTTCAACCGGTCCCCCTCGCTTCCTCCATAGCTAACGTGCCCCCAGCACCTCCACAGGACCCTTCTCCTGCTGAGTCGGCTCCTGGGAAGAAAGGAAAAGCCCGCAGGGGGGCAACCAAAGACCAAACCACCACAACCACCTCGGCTCCTCCCCCACCCTCGAAGCCTTGTGCCTTATGTGATGTCATCGGTCATGCCACTCATGCTTGTCCCGAGTTACCCCGTATTCGCCCCATGGTAAAAGTGGCGTTCCCCGACACTACGGTCCCTGAAACTCCCACTCCTGCTTCGACCGTCTCCAAGAACCCCAAGACTCTCCGCACCAACAAGCCTTGTGCTTTGTGCGGTGTCCATGGCCACTACTCCCATCATTGTCCTCACCTGACGCATTACCATGCCTCCCTTGAGGTGATCCGCAAGTATGAGGTTGAACAAAATCAATCCGCCTCTCCCATTCTCGCGCAGTATGCTGCAGCCCAGCCTGAGGATTCCCCCGCTCCCATCCACATTCCCCCCCCTGATGTCCAGATGACGGAGTCTACAGTCACCATTCTTTACCTATCCTCCTCTGCACGACACTCGGAGCCTAGCCCGTCTGCAGCCTCCCCCGTTGTGTCCCTTGATGCTCGAGATCACTCCACTTGTGTCTCTGTTGACCTTCGCAGCCCGAGTCCTCGCCATGTTTCCGATAGCTCTCATACATCACCTTGTTTGAGTTTTGCTCATCCTGCCCCTTCCCCCCGCCATTACCGCTCGATGAATTCTGCCCCCTCACGCTGCCGTCCTTTCCTTTCATCCCCTCATGTATTGTCTTGTCACACCACCTTGCGCATCCCCCCGTCCACATCCTTTATCGGTTACGCCGATGGTGCAAGTCGCTACTCAAGGAATCTTGCCTCGGCAGGGTGGGCCATCTTCACCCCCTTGCATGACCTCGTTCTGTCTAACAGGGTATGCATTAGCTCTGCCACCAACAATCAGGCCGAATACGATGCAGTGCGTGGCCTACTAGCTGATGCTTTGCTGCATCGCATTCGCCATCTGCACGTTCGTTTGGATTCCTTGCTTCTTGTCATGCAACTAAATGGTGTTTATCGTGTGCAAACCCTGTGCTGTTTAGACGCTATTTACGAGTAAAAGTCTTAATACGTGCGTTTGAAACCATAACTTTCAACCATGTACCCAGAGACCAGAATCACTACGTAGATAGTATTGCAAACCATGTTCTAGATTGGCATTTATCACACTCAATTCATACAAGACAATAACATTAAATAAACCATCAAAAGACGATGCATATCCATAATATGTGTCGCAAACCATATATTGATGAGTCCATCTACTCTGATACACATGACATGCCCATAGCATGTTCCAAAAACTGGGGGCACCATACGCCCCCCCATACATATACATACAACATGCCCATAGCATGTTACAAACAAAAACTGGGGGCACCATATGCCCCTCCATACATTCTAGGGGGCACCACCTGCCCCTACATACATCAGAAGGGGCACCATATGCCCCTAATCACTATCTGGAGGCTCCCGGGCCAATGGCTCTGCCCCTGCAGCATGTAGATCCCGCATAGTTTGACCGGCCATCGCCATGCGCCGCATGATACCCCGCCACTTCGAGGGGAGACCAACACATGGCTCTATGTACTGGTCGTCTAAATCCTGCCACCCGCGCTCTGATACTCCGGTCAACAGCTGCTCACATCTACGGCGGATGTCCTCCAGTAGGGCGGCTGCACCATCATTTTGCGCTGCTCTCGATCCACTCGGACCCGTAGCTCCAGACGCTGCCGGTCGTCCCATATATCCGGCCGGTTTTACCGGTGCTATATCTGCATACCAAAAGTCCCTGAATCAGTATCATTATTTACTATTCAAAAATCTTTAAACATGCCCATATAAGAATAGCAATTTGTCACTTACCATCGGGCCCCCAAACTCGACCAGCCGGAAGTGGCAAATCCGGATCCCCATAGTAGCTCATCCCACTATAAGGGTAGTCGTCTATGTACAACGGCATCTGATCCCAATGGGCAAAGAACTCCGGTGGAAATGTTCGCCCGACCGCCCCTCCTCCTCCTTTGCAGAGTAGTCGTCCCCAACGACGCATCCTGGGCTCTCTCGGGCCCCCATCTGGAAGATGCACACGAGGCCTCAAGGTCGGGATCTTCTCAAAGAAGAAGGCGCACAACAAAGTCCCATAGGAGCAATCATGATTCACCTGCCGCCTGCATAGCGACAACTGTCGCTTTAGCGACACCAACATCATTTGGGCCCACCCAAAGTAGGTCCCACTCAACACACTCTCCACTATCATCATCTGCCCACCGGTGATGTGATGGAACGCATGGGTGCCCAGGATTCGCAGCACAGCTGCGGCCACTGCACGGGTTTCTAGCCTCTCTAGATCCCCGATCGATATCCGAGTCCCCTTGACTTGGAAACCCGGTCGACAATGGCGTTCCACAAACTCCATGATATGCCGCCCCCGCGGCAACACTGGCTGCGTGTCTCCCACTATCCCCAATGGTGGGAGACCGGTCAGGAAGTACACATCCTGGACCGTCAGTTCGATCCTGTGCCCCTGCACTACAAAGATCTCTTGATCTGGATCCCAGTAACTGATAATCCGGGCCAGTAATGGTTCCCCTGCTCTCATCAATGGGTTCTCCACAAACTTGAGAACCCCAAATCTGGCCAATACACGACGGACGCCCTGATCCGCCTGGATCTCTGCCCGAAGTGTTCCCAAATCCCTCTCTCTCCAGTTGACCCGTAACTCTGCCATACCTGCACAAACACATTCTCTTTGTCAGGGTACAGATCGGGCAAACCATAACCACACACAAAAACCCAACTCCCAACCATCAAACAGCACCAAGCCCCCCTCCCCTCCCCGGTCGCAGTTTTCTGCCCATTTCTGGACCAGGTCGCACTTTTTGCCCTCAAACCTGCGTCCTGGGTCGCACTTTTTGCCCCAAAAAGTGCGACCCGGCCGTAGAGAGGAGGGAGGGGCTGTTTCTGGGGTGTTGGGCCCTAAACTGCAAATCTAATCCATCAAAATGCAAGAGCAAGGTTAGGCCTCTTACCTCCAACTGACAGATCTCGAATCCAACGCGGTTTGTCCGCTACGTTCGCCACAAGATTTAGGGCCTTCTCTCCTCTCCACATTCACCACAGCAACAATAGAAAATGAATGATTTTGGAGGAAAACGGCCTCATTAAAAGAGAACCCCTGTTTCTTCTTTCGACTGCTGCGACCACACCGTAGCCCCGTTCGACGAACCGTCAGCACCGCTGGATAGATCTCACCGAGCTCTCAAATGGGTTTTACTTAGTTTTTGGTGATTTGATACTTCACCCGGACACATTGTTTCCACGAAGGGTCACTTCACCACTCCTTAAAATCGAATTTCCTCACTTACGACACTTGTACTTGGGGCACCACATCGCCCCCTTACTTGTCCATGTTCGTGTTGATTTTCGTCATGAGTGCCCACTTTGTACTCATGTTTCTATGACCCCCCATTGGGGCCTTTACTGTGTGGCAGCACTCTACAGTCGCCCTTGTTTAGAGCATCCAAGTCGAGTCATCATTGCATTCATCGAGTCTATCCTGCGTCCTTTTGCACCCCACTATAGCCCTCCATCCTTCTTTGCTTGGTTCCTCCCTTGTGTCGCATATCATGACCTTCAGTCCCACTGTCCCCTATCCCTTTCGATATTGTGTCAGTCGCTGCCATGTCATTCATGCCCTTTATTCTCTAACAAGGGAAGTCGTCCATTCGCCACTCCATCCTCCCCCTTTCCACTATCATCATTGGTGTCAGTCTGTCTGTCGCTCTATTGTTCTTCTCTCGTGCCTTAGTTGAGGGTCTCTTATTGCCTCACCTACGGCGGACCTCCTTCTGTCGACATCAGCGCATTTATTCCAGAAGCAAGGTCCAGAGGGAGGTGTACCTTGGTTCCATCTTCCACTCTTGTTCGGTGCCTCGGATCAGGCAGGGGGATCTCTCACTTCCCTTTGACTTGATTACTTCTCCAGCTCCTTTCAGCATGATCGAGATGAGTATATTGGACAGTCCAGTGACCCAGCAGCAGCTCTTGATGATTCCCGGGCGTGTGTGAGATGTCTCAGCCCTCATGAGGGGGTAGCCCTGCAGGTAGCCCCCCACATGCCCGGATGACCTCTTCCTTGCAGCCTGTGATGCCGCTCCAGATTTTGATGATGTTGGCCTTAGCCACTTGCAGCACCTCTATGATTTGCATGTATCGGTCAGATTTTGTGAGCCCCTCCCCACTTACAGGGGGCATTTGGGTTGTATTTATCTCATGTACTCAGATATTATTGTACTAGTCCTGGCTGTTATCCCAGGCACAGCATGTATGTGAGACTCTTCATTGTATTTTAATCTGGCCCTTGATTATGCCAGCTGTACTCTATGGTTCGGTCCCTTGTTTACTGGACACACTATTCTTTTGTACTTTGTCACGGCGGGCATAGGTATGCCACCCCCGCCGCCTTCAGCACAGGTACCCTCTCATAAAAAGAGACTTGTTGCACCTGCGAGTCTCGTCTCCTTAGGGTCTAGTCCTTCAGCACACTATCTACCTCACACTTCTCTCTCTGACATCCCCTTTCGTTGTCTGGTGATTGTATTCTTACAACGTACTTCGGTCATACGATTTGCTCCTGACACTCGCACGCTGGGGGGCAATCTGTTGCACCATTTTTTGGTCATCTCACCTTTTCTTATTAGATGGACCCAAGTACACCATGTAAGACCAGTTTTACCCCAAGTAAAACTGCTTTCACTATGTTAATTAAGGAAACCCCAAAAGGAATAATTAATTAAACCACAATTTAATTATTATTCCCGGTCATGTTTAACCCAAAAACAAAGAAATTAATGAGATACACCCATAGTTATCTTATTATTTTCTAGGAATAATTATTTAAATAATATTCCTTGTTAAATATGACCAAATCAACCACTATTAATTAAATAAATCATTATTTATTTGATTATATCTAAACCACTTCCTTAAAAGGATAAATAAATCATTTATTTATTTATTCTTCACTAATCAAGGGATTTTGACCCAAGTCAAAGTCCCTTTCCCTCCAACAAATAATAATAAAATATTCCATAGAGGTGGATCTAGATTTGGTTAACATTATTTTAATCATGCAACAAGATCTAGAATGACCCAATATTTTGTTATAAATAGGAGGGTTTTCCCCTTCATTCTTCACCTTTTGTTGCATATTAGATCACTCTGGATCTATACACTTGGTCTCATTTCTGCCATTTTGCTCCCATTGAGCTCTACCTTCTACATTGGGTTTTTCTACATCTACAAGAGAGAGGAAGCTTAGATCTGAAGTGCTGAGGACTACAAAGAACCCATCCCATTGAGGAGATCTGGATACACCTTCTTGTTTCCTCCCAGGTGCCCTGTAATATAAAAATTCATTCAAAAAATCGTGTTCTTGTCTTGTCTGTTGGATGCATGGAGCAAACTCTTTACTTTACTGCTTAATGTCTTTCCATTTATAGATCTGTTTGTTGCAGCACTTTAACTACTAATTGCAGATCTGAAGATGTTTTGCAGCCATTATTGTTGTTAGGGCTATTAGTTATGCATAGCTAAAGTGGTTCTTTTTCGTACACTTCGACGAAGAATTCATACTAACAACATACTTTATTAACCCCCGTATATATTAACTCCCGCTTATATTAAAGTCCCGACCCCATATATATACCATGCTAACATCACTTTCATAATAGTCTAAACCTATGGTTTATATAAATTCCTGGGTCCCACTTACTATAACTCCGCTCATTATAAACCCAACCCTTTATATATTAAAGCCTTTGCATATACATTAAAACCCATCGCATGACTCATCTTGGGCCCTGCCTATTAATCCCTCCGATTTTCCCATCCGTCAATTCAAGATTCATCAAATCCAATGACCAATAGCTACTTTCGCACCCCCGGTTGCCTGACCATTAACACCACTGGAGGGTTGAGAAATAAGTAGTTTTGCAACCTCGCCCCCTTGCTACGTGGCAGCTCCATAGCTCATTGCACTCCCAAGCCAAAAACCATATACCTGCTTTTTGACATGCGAAAACCACTCATCCTCTTTTCGCCTGTTACTATCATACCACCCTGCCACTTGAATTTAACCTCGCACCCAAGGTTTAATCACTGTTGGTTAAAACAATAAGACTGCCCTAAAAATCATTTTTCACCATTTTTTTGTTAAACACTGCGAGAATAGAGCTTCTGTCGACCTATTTTTAAGAAAAAGCAATCGCAGCCGACTATTTTGAGATCAAATTACATCAGAATTCAAGCCTTTTGCTGCTAAAGTTGGTGCAGAACTAGTTTGAAGCCTTATAAATACCATTGAAGCCTATTTCACTGCCAGAAAGCCTTTGTTTCCTTCAAAACCATTTTTGTAGACTGAAAGCGTCATTTTCCAGGTATTCCTGAAGTGCCGAGACATGTTCTTAAGCAAAAAAATAATAATTTAATCAATTGAACCAGTTTAAAAGCTTTGCAGACCATAGAAAAGCCACTATTGCCTCTGAAACCCTTTCTGCAGACCCAAATCATCTTTTCAGACATATTCCTGAGAGCCTGAGACTATTTCTTAAAGCCAGAAAGTAATTAATTGATTAAAATAAATAAATCTATGGCTTCGCAAGGCATTGTGACAGTTAATCCCCTACAACCTCCTGTTGTTGATGTTGAACATACCCCCCTTGCAGATAAGGACTTCAAAATCAGTAACCCTCTCACTAATTTCAACCTCCTTGAAATCCATTGTTGGAGCCATGATAAAGCAATCGACCGTGTTGATTATATCTGCCTTTGGGAATCCAATTTACCCAAGTACATCCTCCCACAGACTTTCCAATTCCCAGAAATCATCAGGTTCTGTCAAGCTAATTATCTACCCAATGAAAGAGCCCTAGTAACCCATAACAAGGAGATTTTGTTCACAATTACTATTGAATCAATAAACCATATGTTGCAAATCCAACCAATCCTGATGAAGCTCCTTTGTCAATTGAAATCCTCATAGAATTGTATCTCAAACTTGATTTTCCAAAAAGGTTTCAGATCTTCCAAACCTTCTTACCTTCATCAGTTGAAACCCCAAAGAGCAACTGTCCCTATCCAACCTCAATTTTCTCAAAAAGAACAAGACAAATTGTCACTATGCTATCTTACATTCTAGGCTATTTTACAGATTAGTATGTATATGCTTCAATCTTAGGTTTTCTATCCATTTTCTACCTATGACAACCTCCATCCTTTACATTTAACTTTCTCAATACCTTTTAGATTCCATATATGAGCAACTAGTTAAATTACCTAAGGAGTGACTCTTTAAGTATTCATCTATTTTGTTTCATATGTTCCTATAATTTCAATCTGAAAGGTTTACAGTAAGCCTCCAAAAACTAGACATTGAGGGTAATCCCCAATCAATTGTTTTATGGACTTCCTTAATCAGGAAAGATTCCACAGAGTTCACTTACAAAAACTTCATTGATTCATTTATTCATCCTATTGTCAATATGCTAAGCAGTAGCAGTTAGCCAAGAATCAATGATGAGATAAAGAAAATATTGCAGTTATTCAAACACAGTAGGACAAGGGGCTAGTATTTATACCAGAACCACATTGAAATTAGAGTATATGGATGTCAACTCATTCCATATAAGCTGCCCAAATATCTCCCAATGAGGTTATTTGCACTTGAATACATCAGGCAGATCCTAAGTTACTCTGATGAAGTGAATTTTCTGTCAGCAAAGAAGAAAACAAAGTTTAAAATAAAAAACCAGATTGGTTCTTTCATCTACAGTAACAAAACTGTTGGTCAACAAGCAGAAAAGTACTTACAGGAATTCAAGATTAGTCAAAGTTTTAAGTGGCAATATGATCCTTTAGGAGTTATCAGTAAGTTAAGAATCAAGTTTAAACTAACTCCTTTTGTCCATGATTCCAAACCAGAAATTGAGAAGTACTCCAACCAATCCGATTTGTTGGAGAATACTTTGAAAGAGCTTGAGAAACTAGTTGAGACCGGTTCTATTCTGCAGACTCCAGCCCTACAAGATTGGAATTCCAAAAGGCCAAGAGAAGAAGGATCATATTCAGCTCAAACCACTACAAAAACCAAATTTAAACTGATGTATAGGAAGAAGCCCAAGCTAAATCCCGTAAATGAACAAGTTGAGACTATTGAAATCATTGATACAGACACATTGGTTAAAGAAAATGCACCACCTATAGTTTTAGAGGAATCTCATCAGCCATCAATCTCTAACACTCAAATAATTCAGAAGCAACAGAGTGTAGAGGTATCTTCATCAAGTAAACCAGTTGATAAAGAACATGATATGATGGAGAAGTACATGGAAATCAAACTTAGGAATGAGGAATTAAAAGCAATCACCTATGCACAATATTGGATGCAGACACCTAGTGACCAGAATAGGTTGCTTTTAGCATTTGATTACAAGACCAGGAAGATGCAGATGACCTTTTTGCAGCCTACAATGAAGAATCCAAAGTCATCAAATGACTACAAAAAAACAGAATATGAAGTCATGGCTAAGGATGTTCATCCTATAGACGAAATTGAATTTCATAAGAAGGCTGGTGAAATGTTATATTCTACTATGACCAATAAAGCTATGAGTGTCCAGAAATTACAAAATTCTCTTAGAGAATATCAAAGGATAGTTAAAACTAGAGAAGGCTTCCTCACAAGCTAAGGACAACAGAATTAAATCTCTTGAAGTACTGGTCATAGAGGTAGGATATCATCCCCAAAACATCAAAGTAGCAGAAGATCTCATCAAGAAAAATAATGCAGACATTGCTGCATTGAAAAAAAAAATGAAATTTCCTCCTACTGAACATCCACAAGCTAAAGAAATTATGGAAAATGAAGGCCAAAAATATGAAATGATGAATCTCATCAATCAGTTGACATCTCAACTGAAAGATATGGAGAATGAGATGGATAAATTGGTGCAGGAAAAGAAGGCCAACATGGAAGCAACCCCTGCCACTGTTATTCCTACAGTTACTACAACAATTCCTTCTACTTCAGAAGCTCAAGTGACAACAACATTTCTAGTAGTTATAGTAGTTCCATCTACATTAGCCACTACATCAACAATAGATTCAACAACACCATTAGCTCATCCTAGTGATGAAGTAGGTAAACTGATTAAAGCCATGCATGATATGTCAATACAAACAAATGAAATAAATAGACTTAAAGAACAAATAAAAAGTCTAGAGGATGAAAAGAAGTTGATACAAATCATGTATAAGAATGAAACAAAAAAGTCAAACAGATTGAATGACAGAGTACAGAAGTTAGAGAAATAATTGACACTAAAAGAGCCACTTTCCCAAGCAAAGTAGCAGCTCTGGGCCAATATCATTAACTCTGTTAATGATATTTGGCCATCGATTCAAGTTATCTTTGAGCAGAAGGATTTGATCAAGGAAGCAACTGAAGCTATTCAGAAAGTCAATGAAGAACTTGGAAAAAAGCTAGAAGAGGCCACTGAGATCATTAAGTTTCTTAATTCTAAGAACAAACAAGAATTACAAGAAATTGGAATTAGTGACAGAACTGAAATAATCCTGGAAGTAAGAAAGGTAATTTCCAATATTAGCTTAATGACACAACTTGAAGACAAGTGTCAGAACATGGATCTTGCAATAACCAAATTCATGGTGAAATTTGATGTTTTGAGGCAGAAAGGTCTGCCTAATCCTTTGTTTATCAATGACAGATTGATAAAACATGAAGACTAAGACACAAAAATGAGAGAAGTGGCCAAAGAACAGTCCAAAAATTCCTCCATGAAAGGAATTCCTACAGGAAAAGTGCTCTATTAGACTTTTGAGAATCTCTTTTACCTCCAACATGAGGTAAAACATTTCTTTATCAACAAGCCTACATTTGAAAAATACACAGAGGCTGATGAAATTTTCAGAAGAATGGTAAAAATTAATTTCCTGATGAAGAGTCTTGGGATAAGTTGAATGATTTACTGTGAAAGTGAAAAGGTCATAGGTAAAAGAGCAGTCTAGGTTAAAGATGAAGATAGAGCAGTCAAAGGTCACAAATAAAAGTAAAGCAGTCAAGGTAAAATAAGGTTAAAGAGTATCAGAGTAGGTAGATAACAGTGAAAGACACTCAACAGAAAAATATATAGCCAGCGTAAAGCAAACAATCAAAGAGAGAAAGCAACAAAAAATCAAACAACAAACAACAAAATCAATAAAAGCAGGGAAATCTTGCATTAGTTAGATAGTTGTCTCTATCTTCTTGCATGAAGATACTTAGTTTTCCTTGAATAATTCCTAAATCATTTTTAGGATATTTTTTAATAATTTTTGTATAAATGCTTCATAATTCGAAGTATTGAGTGTGGATTTTTGAACATTTCTATAGTTGTATTGATCTAAAACCCGAGGGTTTATTGTAACATTTTCAAGTCAACAGACTGGACTGAGTAATAAAGGCATTGTATTACAAGATTCATGTGTTGGGCCACTTCAGTGAAGTATATTTCTATTGTCGAATTGTTATTTTCTTAATTGTTTCACATACTTGTATGTTTTTGTTACACTAAAAACTGTCATCTTGACATTTTGCTATGAGTATGAGCTCATTATTACTCATACTTCCTCCTTTTGCAAGTCTAACATATCAGTTCCTCATGTCAAGCTTTCAAAATCAGAGAAAAGTTCCTAAAAATCCCCTAAACATTGGTATCGCACTTTCTCTATTCATTGCCTGCGGTCCCGCACGTAAAGTTCAGCTCTCCTGCGGAACCATTCCGCACGTTCTTTGTGTTATGGGTGCGGACCTCTGTAAAACAAAAAAAGGCGAGAAAGTAAAGATAAAAAGTTGATTTCAGATGAATTCTAGAAGATTCTAGATGGGAATTTTCGGGAATGGATACGCTTTGAGAAGGTTCATGCATCCCTCACTTGATGGAGCTAACCCCCTGATGTAAGGAGCTAATCCCTTTGAAGGAGGATTCTATCCCTTCATATTTGGAATAGAAAACCTCCTCTTTTCCACTATAAAAAGAGGCCTTGGGTAGCCTCAAAGGGAGTTCAAGCTTTAAGATATTTGAAGTTAAATGCTGTTGAGATTCAGACTCAGTTAACTAAGACTTTCTGTGAGGTTAAATCACTCACCTCTATCTGTCTTGGTTCAAAGAGTGCAATTCTTGTCAAATTAGAAGAGATTCCTGCTTCGGACCCCGAGAGGACCTACACGACATCAAGGCACAGGTTGTAAAGGTTTTCTTTATGTGAAGTTAATGCAAATATACTCATTTCTCTCATTAAACTGTCTATTCATGGTTTATTTCATAAATTCCTTGATCATTATGATGAGTATGGTTTATAATAATGTCTATACAGGTGCTATGTAATATTTTTGCTTGTTTGTGACTGCAGATTTATTGAGGAATATTCCTTCAGTGCATGAGAGAATACAACGAGATCAAGCAAGCGCTGGACATAAGGTAGGCCTTACACCTATATAGCATTTTTATGAATCTTGTATGCTTAGAGAGATATTAGTATAATTGGCTGTTTGTTACTAGTTACTTTTAGTACTAGAGAGATCGGTCTTGTCCGCAAGACGGATTAATCTACACAACAAAATGGCGACTCCGCTGGGGAAATCTTGTTGTTTTTGGTTCTCTTTTATTTTGATTTGAGGAAACATTTTTTCCTGGTTTTTGATTGATACATATCTGTCTGGGTAATTTAGATTTTCCCTGTTTTTGAAAATTTAGAAATATTTTAAGTTTTTCTATAATTTTTCCTAGGACCGCACTCTGGCTTATTTTGACAGTGCGGGCAGGTTCGCACTTTCTGTAAAGAATACAGTGCGGGACCGCACCTGTCAATATTGGTTGCCTGCGGACCTTGTAAAAATTTTAGAAAACCTCCAGATTTCTTTTTGTAGTTTATTTTTATTTGGATTTAGATCTTTGTTTTCTGCCCAGACTGATTATTGTTTCTGTCAAGAATTTTTTGTGAATGAACTCCAACAGCATTGATGTTTTGATGCCTTTCTGGAAGATTTCACATTTTGGATCGTTTTTCACTTGGTCTTTGTAGTGATTCGAAGTTTTGACAATTTGAAGTATCTCAGATTACATTGATCTCTTTTTGTCTTTTTGAATCCGACCTGATTGTGAGAACATCCTTTATTGAGAAATAGAGTTTTTGTTTCTTTGCGAATCTTCGAAAAAACTTGGTTGAAGGTTTTGAATTTCATTTTTTATAAAAACATATTTTGAGTGTTTTTTATCTGTTTGTTATTCTGGACGAATAGATTCTTAGTTTGTTGAACAACTAAGGAAAACATTCTAAAAAAATCTTAAAGCTTTTATTCAATTTAGATTGTTTAAATTCAATAGATCTCAAGATTAGATTTTGTAGTTTTGAGTAGTTTTTTAATTTTTATAGCTTTCTTTTGAAGGAAAATTGTTTTGTAGCTTCGACTTTGGAAAGAAAAGGGTTTTGTTATGAGCTTGATATATATCATCATTGAAAAGACAAAATAGTTTCTTTCAATTATTTTCCATGTTTTAAAGAAAGAATTAAAAGAATTGCATTCTCCAACTCTTTCTTTAGATAGAAAGTTCATTGAAAGAAAAAAGAATTGAATATCATTCTAGGTGCATTTTAGTGTTTTTTGGAAATCGAGTCTTCACATCATCCAAAGTTTCATTTCCACACCCATTGACTTAAGAAACAGCTCATAAAAGTAACGCTTAATTAAAATTCATCTAGTAAACTTTTTATTTCTAGGGCTCTTATCACCAACATAGCTTAGGCTAGTATCTTGGAGTAGGGAGTAATTAAATCTCCAAGATAGCTAAAACAAACAAGTAGACAAATCTTGCGGTAGGAAGAAATTCCAATTGTTGCATCTATGCTCTGGGAAGCTCCTCCTAAAGGAGTCAAGCACGAGATCATATCTGAACCAGTGGGGTAATCAATCCTTCCTCATTGGGAATGATAGAAGATATACACGTATTAACAACGGTAAACCTCAGATAGACCATTGTCGAGGAGCTTGGGGTCACTTGTCGGTAAACCTTGGATCATTCCAAGGAACCTTCAAGGGGATTGAGCTTTGTTACTCTGCCCTTGCGTGTGTGTCGGATCGTAGACTGTTCCCCCAGGTATATTTGTTTCTGTTGGTAACCTTAGTGGCCATAATCTTTAGGATTCTTTCCTAAGGTGACGGTGGAGGGAAGATCCCACTGTACTTGGAACAGACGTCAGCTAGACTCACTTGGACTCTCCGGAGGGTTATCTTCACTCGAGATGGTATAGTGGAGAAACTTGCACCGGTCTGTTTCATTAAGTAGGTTGTCGGGGTAACTGTTCCAACCGCCCTTTTCGTGTTAAAATTCTACTAAGTTGAATTTCATCACCAACTAGTGTTTTTAGTACGGAACGTTACTGTTTGTGTGTGGTTTGAACTCCTAGATTTTTTAAGCGTATGATTCAGTTGTTTGTTTCTTATAGACTTTAGGTGTTTTCATTGAAATTTTTCTTTGTTTGCGTGTGATTAGATAATTTTTAATCGTGGCGGAATTGCCGAGACAATCCCGGAGAATACAAGGGAAACCCCTTGAATATTCACCAAGTCAACTTGAAGGGCTTCGTGCTCTGGTATCATCCAGTAGTAGTAGAATTAGATCAACGGAAATTGGAAGTTCATCTATAGTTATACATCCTGATCATCAAATACCTACAACAGAATATATTCAAGAACCGATTTCAGTTTCTGAAGTTACTGGAAGTTTTTCTTCTTTTGGTGGATTAGCTGATGAACCTGAAATCTCTGAACCTAAAACTGAATCTTCTGTATTGAAAACATCCTCAGGATTTATCACACCAAATTCTAGCGATCCTGGTTCACCTAGGGTAAGAAATATCATTACTGACAATCTTCCCTCTGGAATTATTTCTATTGAAGAACTTACTAATCCAGACGAAGACATATCTCTTCCCGACTCCCCTTAATCTATAAATATTAGGGAGCGTGAATCTATTTTCTACAGCCCCATTTGAACTGATCCTTGGTATCTCTCTTTAACGAACTTTTTAGAAAATCCGGGTCTTGCTTTTTATCCACCTCGAATTCCATTTCATCCTACACCCAGAGGTTATTATCCACCATCCTTTATGGCAGGAGAGTCATCCATGTTTTCTCAAACACTGGAATCATTTTTACATGGTGGTCCTTCTATTCCTTCGGGATATCAGTCTCTATATGGTACTTTCTCAGGAGCAGCTCCTCGACCAATTGAAAACATGTTATCATTTGGTCTTAACGGATTTAATATTGAAACGTCGAACGCAGATCAAATCTTTATGATGTCTGGTAATATTCCAAATCCTCAAACTCAAGGCAGTCAGTTACCGCTTGGGGGGCAACCTCAGGGAACTCAGTTACCGCCTGGGGGGCAACCTCAGGGAACTCAATTACCACCTGGACGACAACCTTCAGGTAGTCAAGTACCACCCGCGGCTCAACCTCAAGGTATTTTTTTCCCAGGACAAACTCTGGAATCATATTATTTTGGGGGGCAACCCCAAGGACAGTACATACCTCAAGGGTATCAACCTTCAGGACAGTACATACCCCAAGGTCAATCCCAAACTCAATATGCTCCTCAGGGTCCTTATCAACCCCAGCCTCAGTACGCGCCTCAGGGTTATCAACCTCAAGGTCAGTACCCAATTCAAGGTTACCAACAACCTTCTGGTCAACCATCTTTTCAAGGAGCCGGAAATTTACCACTCACTTATCAACCCTAAGTTCAACCAGGTTATGGTCCTTACGTTCAACCTTCTATGGGACAATACCCCGGAACTATGGTGTGGGATCCATCCCAATATCAACAGCCTTTGCAGCCTAATGTGCAGTTGCCTTATCAACCTGGACAACCTTTGGTTTCTGGTCCAACCCAGTAACCTGTTCAGCCAGCTATTCAAACTCCTGCACCTAGTTCAGTTTAGCAGACTGGGCCTAGTACACCTCAGACTCCGTCTCAAACTGCTGCAACTGCTGCAATGTCTGTTCAACCTGTCACACCTGTTTCTGGAGTATCTGTAGCCCTGAATTCTTCTATCCCTATATCCGTGCAAATCCCTCAAGTCTCTGTACCTCAGTCAGTATCTTACATTCAGACTACATTTCAGATGCCTGTAGGACAAGCTGGTACAAATACAGTTGTTACAAGTCAACCTCAATTTACGTATCAACCGTACCAGGGACAGCTGCAATTCGGTCCCTATGTACAGAATCCAAACTATCAGTATCAACCGTACCTTGGTTATACTTATCAACAACCTCAGTATGGTCCAGTTCATCCTGGTTTTCTGGGAGGTTACACAATACCTAATGCAAATCCTATTCCTAGTTATCCTGGGTATCTGCCTCCGGGATCTGCTTTGGCTTCTCAAGGTTTTCGCGACCCTAACTGTCAATTACCGTTTATCGCAACTTTG
The DNA here is from genome assembly GCA_034641835.2 of Pinus albicaulis. NCBI lineage: Eukaryota > Viridiplantae > Streptophyta > Pinopsida > Pinales > Pinaceae > Pinus > Pinus albicaulis. The sequence goes on along the minus strand of CM076575.1, from coordinate 276,577,300 downwards.
GACTTACCTGATTTGACGCGTCTTACAAATGATCCCATTTTTTATTATCAGAACTGGCCGCCAATGCCTCATAAGTTGCCCAGTGATATACCAAAATTTGAAGGTAAGTCAGGAGAGGATCCATTGAATCATGTTATGACTTATCACCTTTGGTTTGCATCTAATTCAATCATTGATGATTCGATTCGTTTACATCTTTTCCAAAGAACTCTCATAGGTCTTGCAGCCAAATGGTACATTGAGTTGCCACGAGGCTCGTTTCATAATTTTAGTCAGTTAGCAACTGCTTTCTTGACTCATTTTCAGTTGCCTATCAGATACGACAATGGCACGGAATTATTAAGTTCGCTAAAACAATCTACGTCCACGTATATTTCTGATCATATTCATGAATGGCGACGTAGGAGGCGTTTGGTGAAAGTTTATATTCCAGATCAAATTGTGGCAGAATGGTTTGTTAAATCATTGTTACCCAAAATCACTGAAGATGTAGCTAAGGCTGGTGTTGTTACTAAAGAGAAAGTAATTGCCCAAGCTCAGTACCTTGACCTCGTATATACACAATCAGGTACTTTACATGAGAAAATTCCCGATCTTCCAAAGAAAAGTCAAATAGTTGCAGCTCCTTTAGGGTCTCATGCCGCTGACGGTATGATTGGTACAGTAAATTCTAAAAGTAAGAATAAATCTTCAAAGAATTATTCTCCTATTATAACTTTACCTGATTCCCCGAAAGGAGAATCTTCCCCCGAAGTTTCTGCTGATATTCACGTCGTAGAGACATCTACGACCAAATCTAAATCCGGTGGTAAAAAGAAAGGGAAGAATAAAAACAAAAAGAATTCGAAAGAGAAAACTGATAAAGATGAATCCAATGACGAAAAACGTAAACCTCGCTATCCTTGTTTCATTTGTGAACAAGATCATTTCACGAAAGAATGTCCATATCGAGCCGAAGTTACGAAATTTGTTAAAGGATCGCAACAACCTGCTGTCTTGAAGGATCCTTTTCCAATTCAAGATAGTAAGATGATTGGTTCTTCCTTGACTATTTTAGAAGAGACTATTATGATGATGTCTCATGTAAGGATTGTGACACGATCGCAAGATTACGGTAGTAAGAATCCTGTTGATGGTAAAGAAGCAGAATCTTCTAATGCAAATACATCAACTACATCTACTCCTGTTTCTGGTCCACTACAGATCGAGAAACAAAATCCAGACTTAATAATCAAACCATCTGCTAAAGGTGTTCTTCATAAATCAGCTTTCAATCCACATGTGAGAGCTGCTCAGAATTACAACATTGTTGAAGACTTAGCTGTTTCTCCTTCAGCAATGTCGGCTTTGGAAGTGTTGCAATCGTGTCCAGCACAACGTAAATTATTATTGTCTGCCATAGGAGCTGTCGATGTTCAGGATTCTAACCTTATAATCTTTGATTTAGAAAATAGTGCACCTCGCCTACCTCACCAAATGGCTTTCCAGATTCCAGTGTTAGTAAAAAACAGACCAATCTTTCAGACTGTGATTGATGAGGGAGCTTCAACATGTATTATGTCGATTCAGTGTTGGAAATCGCTAGGTTCTCCTACACTTAACCAATCTCCGACAATTCTAAAGGCTTTTGATGGTCGAGGTTTTCAACCTTTTGGTATTTTGCAGGATTTACCCATAGGGGTCGAAGGTAAAATAGTAAATCTAGATGTGGAAGTGGTTGATGCCCCTCTAGATTACAACCTTCTTCTGGGTCGTAGTTGGGCCTATGCTATGACTACTGTTGTTTCTTTGATCTTTCGACTCATAAAATTTCCATATCAAGGAAAGATCGTGACAATAGATCAGTTAACTTATTTCTCGTTCGACCCAGCCTCTACAGAAACAATCCAGCATGTTGGTAAAACGGCTATCCCTTATAAGGATGTTGGAGTGGGTTTGATTAAAGATTCTGGTTTACTAGGAACTTTTTCCTTTCCTCCTCCTAACGTATCGCCTTCTACTGCAAATATTCACATGATTTCCTCAGACACTGTTATGTTTGATGATCCTTGGATCGTACCTTCCGAATCCGAGATTGATTCATTTGATGGCATGATGCCCTTGAGTCCATTTGAAATTGCGTACCAGGTTGTACAGTCACTTTTCGACCCCTCTTCAACCGAAATTGATCCAATGAATGGGATCCAAGAGGAATCACTTTCTATATCTAGTTCAGTTACAACGACATTTCCTGAACTTGTTCATACAGATGAGCAAATTCATGAGTTTTTGTCTATTGATGATTTACCATGGGAAGATCTACATCATCGATCTTCATTTTTACCTGAGCTAGATCATTTTGAAGATGATTTCGCTTCAATTTTTACTGCTGAATATGTCAAAGAACCTCAGAATCCATTGCAAAATCCTGATTCTGAGTTAAATTTGGAAAATATATCTAGAACGGTTCCAATTGACATTTCAGTAAAACCTGGAATAATTGAAAACATTCATATAGGTGCTTGTTGTACAAATGAAGAAATTCAGACTTATAAAGCCCTATTTCAAGAATTCCGTGACGTGTTTGCCTGGTCTTATGAAGAAATGCTAGGAATTGATCCATCAATCGTTGTTCATGAAATTAAGACTTACCCGGATGCTAAACCTGTTCGTCAACGATTACGTCAAATTCATCCTAGAAAAGTTGCTACTATAAAAACAGAAGTTGAAAAATTACTTCGTGTAGGATTCATTTATCCAATTCCCTTAACGGATTGGGTATCGAATATTGTTCCTGTGACTAAAAAACAAGGAACGATAAGAGTATGCATCGATTATAGGGATATTAATCGAGCGTGTCCAAAAGATAATTATCCAACTCCCTATATCGATCAAATAATCGATGATTGTGCTGGCAGTGAATTGTTTTCCTTCATGGATGGATTTTCCGGCTACAATCAAATAAACATACTCCCTGCAGATCAACCCAAAACAACTTTTATTTGTCCATGGGGAACATTTGCTTATTGTAAACTACCTTTTGGATTAAAGAACGCTGGAGAAACTTTTCAATGGGCTATGTCTTATGCATTTCATGACATTAAACACATTGTCCAGCCATATCTCGATGATTTACCTGCTCATTCATTACGTAGAGCCGACCATCTCACTCATTTACGAGCAATTTTTATGAGATGTAGGCATTATAGGATAAGGCTGAATCCGCATAAATGTGTTTTCTGCATAGAATCAGGTCGATTACTGGGATTTGTTGTCTTGAAAGTAGGCATTCGCGTCGATCCATCGAAGGTCGAAGCCATTGTTAAATTTCTCCTCCTTCGACTTTACACCAACTCCAAAGTTTGCAGGGGAAAGCAAACTTTTTACGTAGATTTATTCCTAACTATGCTGAGCTTACAAAGGGTTTTACCCGGTTATTGAAACAGAACGTTCCGTTCTTTTGGGATGAGATCGCTGATCGATCTTTTGATGCACTTAAACATGCGTTGACCCATGCACCATTATTGCATCCTCCCAACTACAACCAAGATTACATTTTGTACCTCGTTGCTTCTCATTCCACCATTGGGATGGTACTAGTTCAGGAAGATGAATCTCACAATGAAAATGTGATTTATTATCTTAGTCAGAATCTGCATCCGACTGAAATCAAATACACACATGTGGAGAAATTGGCCTTGGCAGCTGTTCAAGCTGTCCAACGATTTAGACATTACATCTTGTTACGTAAAACCACGGTAATTTCTAATTGCAACCCTATGATGTATATTTTGACCAAACAATTTCTAAGGGGCAAATATTCCAAATGGATAGTTATCCTGCAGGAATTTGACTTGGAATTTGAAAAATCCAAGGCAAAGAAATCTTTGGTATTTGCGGAACTGATGTGCGATTTCCCCTCTACTGATACTGAAACAGTGGCAGAAGAGTCCATTGCGGACGAATCCTTGTTTCTCATCAGTACAATTGATCCATGGTATGGAGATATTATTGTTTATCTCCAAACCCAATCTTTTCGGCCTGACATCTCACAAACTTAGCGACGGAAAATATGCTTCCAATCCCAACAGTATAATATCATTGGTGATACACTTTATCGTCGTGGAGCGGATTCTATTTTTCGACGTTGTCTAACTCATGAAGAAGCTGAAAAGGTGTTAAATGACTGCCATTCTGGAGCATGTGGCGGTCATATGTCTGGGTATGCCACAACCCAAAAGATATTGCGTGCAGGTTATTTCTGGCCAACGTTGTTCAAAGATTGTATTTATGCGGTTCGGAAATGCCACAACTGTCAAATTTTTGATCGAAAAATGCGCGCGCCACCCACTCCTCTTCACCCTATAATTGTTGTTGGTCCTTTCGCAAAATGGGGTATCGATTTTATTACATGTAACCCTCACTCGGCCGGGGGGCATGCCTATATTATCTTAGCAGTAGATTATTTTACAAAATGGGCCGAGGCGATGCCTACATTTTCGGCTGATGGCAAGACTGCTGCAACATTCGTATTTAATCACATAATTGCTAGGTTCGGTGTTCCCCAAGCTATTATTACGGATCATGGAAGTCACTTTCGGAATGTCATGATGACCGAAATGACAGACCAACTTGGCCTGCGCCACGATAGTTCCACTCCGTATTATCCGCAAGCCAATGGTCTGGTTGAAGCCATTAACAAAGTTTTAGTCACCATGATCAAACGAATCATTGGTATTCACAAGACGAATTGGCATTCCATGTTATTTTTAGAGCTTTGGGCATATCGAAGCTCAGTCAAAACATCAACAGGTTTCACTCCTTTTCAACTGGTTTACGGTTTGGAAGCTGTGTTGCCGATTGAATGCGAAATACCGTTACTAAAATTAGCCGTAGAATTACTTCCAGCTACGTCTGAAGAGGAGAAACGTTTCTTGTACTTAGCCCAATTAGATGAGAATCGACGAAATGCTGCAATAGCAAATGAAGCTTATGTTAAAAGGATAAAAGCTCAGTATGATAGAAGTGTGACCCCTCGAAATTTTTCAGAAGGAGACCTAGTTTTACTTTATGATCAAGCTAACGACAAGTTAGGAGCTGGGAAATTCGTGCCTATGTGGCATGGTCCTTACATTGTTAAACGAAAGTTAGAAAAAGGGGCCTACGAGTTGATATATTTTGACGGTGTCCCTTTGGATAAACCCAGAAATGGGCTCTATCTAAAGCGATATTATGCTTAAATGTGGTGTGGAGATTTTGTTAGTTTAGATTTCTTTACTGCTGGTGTGTTTTAGATTAGAAAAGTGTGCCTAGTTTAGAGAGTGTGTTTTTATTATTATTCCTGCTTATCTGAGTTTTACTCTTGATATTGCAGATGTCGACGTCTCTTCAAACCTACATTGGTTTTGCTGATGGTTATTTTCGTAGTACACGGAACATTTCTTCTACAGCTTGGGTTATCTATTCACCCTCTAACAAGTTAGTATCCATGCATGGGGTAAGCCTTGGTCAAACAACAAATAACATTGTTGAGTATAGTGCAGTGATTGAGTTATTATCTGAATCCATATCATTTGGAATTCGGAGTTTGATTGTAAGGTTGGATTCTGAACTTGTTGTATTACAGCTTAACAGGGTTTATACCATTAGAAATCCAGTGTTATTACAATTATTTTTAAGAGTTCGTCTCTTGGAATGTGAATTTGATTACATTGAATATCAGCATATTCCAAGACATTTAAATACATTAGCAGATTCAATTGCTTCTAGTATGATAAATAGAAATTTGCAATAATCAAAAGCAGTAAATCAAACAACATTCACATATGTACACAGATAGCCGGTTAATAGTGATATATCATAGTATAGGAGTATTTTCAAAAAATATACATCGTCTTCGATCATAGGTTGGAAACACCTTATGATCGGAAAAAATGATAATACAAAAGTAAAAAATATAAGTCTACACGATCATCCCATCACTGATGGTGATCACGATAAGAAACCACTGCTCGAGCTACCCTGCATAGGAACCTCCTAAAAGGTCCTGGAACTCCAATCATGTATCTTTGCAACCTAAGTGGAATGTCATCTATGCTCGTCTCTGGAATATCTAGAGTCAAACGCTCTAGATGATGCTCTAAATCAGTCAAAATCTTCGCTGATTGGCCTGCTGGGGCTGGTGCGGCTGCAACTGGTTGTCTTCTCTCGTAAGGTTGGAGATGGGCTGGTCGTTGTGGACCCACATCTGTATTCAAAAAACTTTTGGTTATTAGTTTTCAAGACGATAAAAAAAATAAAAATAAAAAATTAGAATTTAGCAAATGTTGAAAAATGATTGTACCTGACTCATCCCACTGTTCCCCTACTGGGAGAGTCATCTCTCGGTCGCCGTAGAAATCTATCCCGGCATATGGAAAGTCCTCTATCACAAAAATTTGGCGATCCAGCCAACGAAAATATGAAGGAGGAAATCGGACAATCTCAGTACCCTCGATAGCATGACGAGCCATCAATGCGGACCAACGAACCATCCTCGGTTCTCGAAGTCGACCGGCATCAACAGCAATACTCTGTGGAGCTAACATGGGGATCCTCTCTAGAGCAAAAGAAACAACGATGGATCCGTATCCAAAGTTATTCAGTTTCCCATTTTTTGCTCTGGTTAGTTGGCCTTTTACATTAGCCAACACAGCTTCACACCAGTTAAAGATGGTGCCGCGAAAACAATCCACAACAATACGCATTTGGGAACCAGTAGCTACATGTAGCGCAACACTCCCACACATTTTGGTAACGGTAAAAGCAATAACTTTCAATTCAGGACGGATGATGTGTTTTATATCAATCCATTTGTCCCTAGGGTTTCCTGGTCATTGCAGAATTCTAGTTGGAGATTAGCGACAGACTGGCCACCTGGCCTAGTCCCAAACAAAGAAACTTGTTCGCCCCTCTTGAACAAACCAGTCAGAAAATATATATCCTCCAGCTCAATTTCGAGCCGGTGGCCACCAATAAAGAAGCACTGGTCCTGCACATTCCATCTGTTCACCAACCATGTCAGGAGTTCTACTTGTGCCCTCATGCCTGAGATGGCCCAAAATTTGTACAAGCCACATGCTCTTAATGCCTATTGTGTGGGAAAATGGAGTATTGCGGCTTCATCCACTTCCTCGTGCTCACGTTCTCTCCAAATCAGCATCTTGTCAATCCTACAATGCATAAAAAGGCAAGTTAGAACAATCTTATTTGAAATTTTTTGGGAAACAAATAAGAAATAAGTGTTTTAAATTCAACCGCGCGGGTACCGCACCTACGCTTTGTAAACAGTGCGTAGATATGCACGTGTACTGTGTATCGGGTGTGGAACCCACGACTTTTTCCTTATAGAAAAAAGTCGGGGTCCGCAAGTAACGTGTGTCGCACCTGCGGACCCCGCGGGCGAACTTTTAAACCATTTTTTTGCCCTAAAAAATACAAAATAAAGCCTAAAAATGAATTTGAAACGGATGAAAAATAAGATTAAGAGGTCGTGGATTACCTGGGACTGACGGTTCTCGATTTCAACGGACGGATTTTCCAGAATATTCACAGGAACTTTCTTACCCAAAAGCTTTTTACTTTTCACTCTGAAATTGAACGGTAAAAATGAAATTGAAAAAGTCCTTTTTATAAGTTTTTTCGAATAGATGAATTTTAAATTTGTTTATTTTTTACTTTAAAAAGGGTATTTTTGAAAGCATTTTTACTTATCTTAAACAGGTATGTGTAATGTTTCAAGTTTTTGTACAGAAATTGGATTTCTCAGGAGAATTGATCATTTTTCAACAAAGAGCATACTTTTATCACTTTTTCGGACTCTTTCAAAAAATTTACGAAAAAGCAAAATCCTGGAGTCCTTTTTTAAGCCCTTTATAGACTCTCTAAATATGAAAAGATTTTCGAGCACTTGATTATTCGAACTCGTTAAAGTAAATGAATGATCGTCCTTTCAGTATAAGTTTACCCCTTTTCCGGACTGAAATGGACTATTTACGAAAAAGGTATACATTGACTAATTACGGTCAATAGAGTTCTCTCCCGCATTATTTTATCCTTTTTCGGGCTCGAGAGACTAAATTTACGAAAAAATACACCCACAGAGTTTTCTTAAGTTTTTCTTTTGACTCCCTAAAACTGAAAAACACTGATTTTCTCCTATACTGGACTTGTTAAAACTTAACAGTAAAGGACCTATTCAATTTTAAACAGGAACGAACCACTCCTTCTTAGGGTTCGAATTTTAAACTAAGTTGGACTCATCCAAAGGATGAGCTTATAAGCAAGCAAATGTTATCCTCCTCAAGCTTGTAAAAAATAAAGAGGTACTTGCCAGAAATGGTGGGGGAAAAGAGAGAAAAATGGGCGTGTTTGTTGTATTTTAAATTTTTCAAAAATTCAGTCAACCACTCTTGAACACGACACTTTCATTCACCTGGGTTGGGAAATCCTTTGCCTAACAGTTAATCAAACCACATTGAAAGTCTTCAGCCGGTTTTTGGGTATTAGCTTTGGGTCAATTGTCACCAAACCATCTGCAGTGTCGTTATGTGTTCAAGAGGACAGTTCAAATAAACCATTCATCTGCAAAATATTTGTCATCCATTTTTGACCATCCCTGAGTCAGTCCTTGCCGATATATTTTCAAAACTTGATCTATGATTTCGTGTTGTGGGCTTGCCTACGACGGATCACTTCCTATCGACGACAACTCATTATCTAGGAAGTTGATCTAGAAATCGTCAGTACCTTGAAATCTGCATGCCTCAATGGCAGGTTTCTCGCCTTCGACGACAGGTTACATCATTGACCTTCGATCGAATGATTCCGTGACATGTTCGACTTCAGCTCATTCATTCACATTTCATGGATTGTACTGAGTACTTTGAGAGCCATTGACATTACTGGTGTTTTCTCTCACACTTGTTAACAGTTCACATCATTGACTGGTAATCAAGTGGTTTCTACCATGTTTGACTTCAACACATTTATTCACATGGATAGAATCGTACTAGTTCGAGATGCGGAAATCAAGACCCTGGATCTAGTTTCCACCATCCAGGCTGCGAGGAATTTTATTATTATACAATAGAATATTCATTACAGATGGATGTGTCCATGCTGTGTCTACACTATTGATGTAATATTAAAATCATTCATGTATCAGAACGATTTGAGTTAGTTTCTAGTTAGTTTTAATCTGAGTATGGGAATGCCTACCTCAGTGATGACATATATATGTATATATTTTGCATTGAATGTTTTTACAGGTTCCGACTGGGGTGTCTACAGGATGATCTTTGAAATGATAAAGTACTGCACTCTTCATATATGACAGAGTTCAGTTTCATCTATTCCAGACTTTTCACTTTAGGGGGCGATTTGTTACACTAAAAACTGTCATCTTGACATTTTTCTATGAGTATGAGCTCATTATTACTCATACTTCCTCCTTTTGCAAGTCTAACATATCATTTCATCATGTCAAGCTTTCAAAATCAGAGAAAAGTTCCTAAAAATCCCCTAAACATTGGTATCGCACTTTCTCTATTCATTGCCTGCAGTCCCGCACCTAAAGTTCAACTCTCCTGCAGAACCATTCCGCACGTTCTTTGTGTTATGGTTGCGGACCTATGTAAAACACAAAAAGGCAAGAAAGTAAAGATAAAAATTTGATTTCAGATGAATTCTAGAAGATTGTAGATGGGAATTTTCAGGAATGGATACGCTTTGAGAAGGTTCATGCATCCCTCACTTGATGGAGCTAACCCCTTGATATAAGGAGCTAATCCCTTTGAAGGAGGATTCTATCCCTTCATATTTGGACCAGAAAAACCTCCTCTTTTCCACTATAAAAAGAGGCCTTGGGTAGCCTCAAAGGGAGTTCAAGCTTTAAGATATTTGAAGTTAAATGCTGTTGAGATTCAGACTCAGTTAACTAAGACTTTATGTGAGGTTAAATCACTCACCTCTATCTGTCTTGGTTCAAAGAGTGCAATGCTTGTCAAATTAGAAGAGATTCCTACTTCGGACCCCGGGAGGACCTGCCCAACATCAAGGCACAGGCTGTAAAGGTTTTCTTTATTTGAAGGTAATACAAATATACTCATTTCTCTCATTAAACTGTCTATTCATGGTTTATTTCATAAATTCCTTGATCATTATGATGATTATGGTTTATAATAATGTCTATACAGGTGCTATATAATATTTTTGCTTGTTTGTGACTGCAGATTTATTGAGGAACATTCCTTCAGTGCACGAGAGACTACAATGAGATCAAGCAAGCGCTGGACATAAGGTAGGCCTTACACCTATATAGCATTTTTATGAATCTTGTATGCTTAGAGAGAGATTAGTATAATTGGCTGTTTGTTGCTAGTTACTTTTAGTACTAGAGAGATCGGTCTTGTCCGCAAGACGGATTAATCTACACAATAGTTTTCCAATTTAAATGTTATAACAGGAATATTATTGCAAAAATTGTTTAAGTACACTCTGTTCTGAACTGTTATTCATTTACATGTTTTCTTCTGATATCCAGATTAGGGAATTCTTCATTTCTCCTTAGTTTTGATTAACCTCTTTCATTTCCTTCATTATCCGGTTCAAGGAATCCTTAACTGCTCCTTGATCCCGATTGAAACCACTTCACCATCCTGCCTAAAAGATCTGACTTTACTCAGCTACCTTGCGTTGTGAACACTTCCTTTAGACCTTGATTCAGTCATGTTTTCTTGACACTTTGACTCCATATCCCAATGGTAAAAAGACAGAATTCTATCCATCTAAATCAATAATTCCACCACCAACTCAAATAAAAAACCAATCAATATTACATAACTAGCCTAAAATCAACTAAAAAAGAACAAAGTTAAATCATAAAGAGAGAGACCTCTATGAGCATTAGGAAGGCTAGATCCTAATCTAAAAAGTAGGTTTGTGGTTGCCTCTAATATTTCTTTAAACAAAAAGTATAACAACCCTAGGAATTATTGGAGTGATAACATACTGGCGACTCCACTGGGGAAATCAATCCTCAATTTAAAATAAACCTTAAAAGAAACATTTTTACTTATATTTTCACCTTAAGTTTTATTTAGGGTTGTTAAAGATCTATAATTAAAAATTAAAATTCTAGCTTCCAAAAGAATATACTATACCAGGTCTCATCCTGATCCACAACCTGCTATAATTGTGGATGAGCCTGACATAATTTTAAAGAAAAATAAAAAAGTAGAATGTCTAGGGAATACTAGTCAATTAATCAAAGCAAATTCACTCCCCAAAGAATTATCAAGATTATAAGATATTGAATTCGATTTATCATTTGAAAATTCTTTGTTTAGAACTAAATCTGAAAGTTCAATCTATGATAGTGTAATAGATGCTAATTTCATTCAATTCATTGAAACAAATAAGGAGACTGTTTCACTTGATTCAGGTCAACAAGCTCTAGAACCTTTTGATAAACTTGGTGCTTTGACTGCAACTTTGATTAAGAATATTGATGAAGCCTATTTTCAACATTATGATGAATTAACTGCTTTATCTGCTTATACTCCAAAGCCTTCTACCATTCCTTCAGAGTCTGTAAATTCATCTTTATTTAGTACCACCTCATCTATTATTTCCACTACACTTCATTCCACTGAATCATTCATCCCCAAGCTTCCTCTTCAACCTAGAGTTTTATTTCCATCTCCAAACACTTCTGCTACATTTTCTAGTACTTCAACCTCATTTCCAAGCACATCTTCCAGCATCCCAACTACATCTTCTAGTATCCCAAGTTCATCTGCAAGTACTTTAACCTCATCTCCAAGCACCACAAATTTACCTCCTAGCTAAGCTAGAATCTCAGCCATGGCAACCATATATGCTCCTTTGGTCTTACTAGTTCAATTACATGCCATGCCCCAAGATTACCAAAGTAAAATATTTCAATTTGATGGTAAATTTCAATATACTGCACAACAACATGTTAATAAAATGACTGATTACTTTGAATTGCATGAAATTGATGAATATGATGTTCGAATGAGACTTTTTGCCCAAACATTAGCTGGAGATGTAAAGAAATGGTTTAAAGATTTACATGCCAATCATATTTCTGATTTAGAAGCTTTCCATAAATTGTTTATCAAAATATGGGAGAAAAAGAAGAATCCTCTACAAACATTGTCTGAATATGAAAACATAAGAAGAGCACCTAATGAATCTGTTCAAGACTATTGTACTAGGTTCAATAGTATTTACAATGTTATTCTAGCAAACATCAAACCCCCACCATATCTAGATTTAATCGAATTCTCTGATGGTTTTAATACTGATATGTCATACCAATTGAGAGAAAGAAACCCCGAAACATTTGAGCAGATGCAAAGTAATGATGTTAGTGTAGAAGAAAATTTGTTAGCTAGAAGAGCTAGAATGAGAAATGAAAGAAGAGTAACTATTAAGGATGAACCGTCCACATCAGATAGTAAGATAAATAGTTTAGCAAAGAGTATGGAGAGAATAATGGATAGATTAGAAAATATGGAAAGAAAACCACAGTGGGATAATCAACAACAAGGTACTGAAATAAGAAATCCAAACTTTAGGAAGAATCCCAACACTGGTAAATCTAGAGAATCAACACCTGATCAACAAATAAGACCACCTTTCCAAAATAACTATGCTGAAAGTTCTCACCAAAATGAAGGAGATCAAGACAATCATATTAACTTAATGGGAATAAATGATGATAATACTATTTTTATTACCCAAGAAGAACAAGAATTATACATGTTACAACAATTACAGTTAGAATATGGAGAGTATTTTGATTATAAAAAATGTTATGAATTTTCCATTAATGAAGTTCACAAGAAATATAACCTTAGGAGCAAGAAAAACATAGAAGCCCCTACTAAGAAAACTGCCCAAAATCAAAACAAGAAAACAATAGAAGCTCCTGCAACCAAATTATTTCAAATTATCCCTAGGGAAGTTCAGAAAAATTCCACTTGAAAGATTACACCTAGTCCAAAAATTGTAGATATAAAACTTGCTGATCCTAAATCAAATACTGCTGCTAAAACTTCAGCTACTGTTAAAACTTCAGTTGACATTCAAAAATCAGTTACTGATAAAACTTCTGCTGATACTCCAAAATCAGATATTGTCAAAACTTCAGCTGCTACCAAAACAACGACTGCCAAAACCACAACTGCCACACAAATTGTCTTAGATAAGAAGATTGAAAATAGAAAAATAGTGGAAACATAGACTGGAAAACCAACTGTAGACAAAGAAGAGAAATACACTCAAACTGTAATTGGTAAAGAAGAAATCACTCAGTTAGGAAAAACTCAAGTCCCATTTAACATCCAAACTGAAATAGCCAAATTGAAAATACCAATTCCTTTAACTGAGTTGGTAAAACATGATTTATACAAATCACAAATCACTGAAACACTGAACATAAATGAAGGAGAAGACCATGTTAATATAAATGATGATCAACTAGAATTACTATTTGGTCCCGAGGTAAACGGAAAACATCAAGAAGGTAGTGTTCCTCCTTTCTACATTAGCTTGAGTATTCATGATCAAATTTTACATAATGCTATGCTAGATTCAGGGACATCACACAACTTAATGCCAAAGACAATCATGGAAACATTGGATTTAGATATAACCAGACCTTACAAAGATCTTTTCTCTTTCGATTTTAGCAAAGTTAAATGTCTTGGCCTAATAAAGGACTTGTGTGTCACTCTAGTCCAATACCTAGGTAAGAGTATTGTCATGGATATTGTAGTTGCTGATATCCCTCCAAAGTATGGAATGCTATTATCTCATTCATAGCGAGAAAAATTGCAGGGATATCTACAGTTAGACATGTAATATTCCATAATTTCAGTATTTGGTCGGCCCAAAAAGCTTTACAGAGAAACTTTAATGAAATACATGGTTAGTAGTCCAAAAAAAACACATAACTATCCTATTTATTCTATACATTTTGATATGGATTCTTTCATTTTATGTAATTCAGACACTGGAAAAGATACAAACACAGTTGTAAAATAGAAACATAAAGAAGTTGATAGTGACAATATATTTCATGAATCTATGTGGTACCTAGATTTTGACGGTTTAGTGAACATATTAGGAGTAGGTGCAGGAGTTTGGATTCACAACATGGAAAATAATCATTCTGAAGGTCATGCCTTTAGATTAAACTTTAAATGCACAAATAATATGGCAGAGTATGAAGCTTTAATATTAGGACTGCAAACTATAAGAAACTTAGGAGCCAAGGGAGTCTCTATCATGGGAGATTCAGAATTAATTATAAAACAATTCAAAGGAGAATATATTGTGAACAATCCTAGACTAAGCCAATATAGAGAAACCGTTCTAGATTTGATTAAAGAATTGCTTGAAATTGACTTTGTTGTCATTCCAAGGAAACAGAACATGCAGACTCACAGTTTGGCTACTTTTGCTAGTACCTACAAATTTCATTTTCAGCCAAACCACCAGTACACTGCAGAGGTAAGACACATGCCTACTATTCTAGATAGCTTGAAATACTGGCATATTTTTTTACAAGATTCTCAAATCTACAATTTTATGAATGCTGAGGGAGAATTCCAAAACTGTAACATAGATACTGATTGTACAAAATATGACATTATAGATAGTGAGTTAGATGTAAATAGTTTATATTTGACTGAACCAACTAAATTCACTAGAGTAGAAATAGAAGAAATAGAAAATGATGATTCAGAGTTTTTAAACCTTAAAAATAACTTTTTTCCTAAGGGATTAGCCCCATTAGAAGATTTGTTTGACTCAAATGATGTAGCTAGAAAACCAAAAATGGAGCCTTTAAGATCAGACATAGAAGAATGTAACATAGGAACAAAACAAAATCCCAAGCTTATTAAAATATCCAAAGAATTACCTCAAGAGGAAAAGCTGAAATACATAAGTCTGTTTAAAAAATTTCAAGATGTCTTTGCCTGGAGTTATGAAGACCTTAAATATTATGCCATCAACATCATTCAACATAAAATACTCATCAAAGAAGATCATAAACCATTTAAACATAAGCTTAGGAGACTTAATCCAGTTCTTATGCCGTTGATTGAAAAAGAAGTAAAAAGGATGTATGAGGCACAAACCATAACACCTATTAGATATTTTGATTGGGTTTCAAACTTAGTTCCCACTAGGAAGAAAACAGGGGAAATCAGACTTTGTGTTGATTTTCGGAACTTAAACAAAGTGTCCCTAAAAGATAACTATCCTCTCCCCAAAATGGTTCATATTTTATAGAGAGTGGTTGGATCATCCAGAATGTCATTGCTTGATGGCTTTTCTGGATACAATCAGATCCTAGTTCAACCGGAAGATCAAGCGTAAACCACATTTACCACTCCTTGGGGTACTTTCATGTATTTGAAAATTCCTTTTGGATTAATGAATGCATGAGCTACCTTCCAAAGAGATATGGATATAGCTTTGCCAAAGGGATTCATGAATTTTTAGTCATTTATCTAGATGAAATAACAATTTTCTCCAAAACAGACAGTGAACATCTAGATCATTTGAGAAGAGTTTTTATTAAATGCAGAAAAAATTGATATTTCACTGAATCCCAAAAAGACACTCTTTGGACTAGAAGAAGGTAAACTCTTAGGACACATAATTTCAAAAGAGGGAATTAGGATAAATCTAACTAGAATAGAGGCAATTTTGAACATAAGTCATCCTAGAAACATCAAATAATTGCAGGCATTTTTAGGTAAAATTATCTTCCTTAGAAGATTCATTTCTAATTTAGCAGAACTAATCAGAGAATTGAATAACATGTTAAACAGAGATTCAACACTTAAATTGACAGTAGATGCCAAAAAATCTTTTCAATCAATCAAAGAAACCCTTACAAGAATACTTTTCCTAATAAGTCCTAATTTTCAAAAATATTTTATGATTTTTTCTTTTGCTTCAGAAGGTACCATTGCAGCAGTCTTGCTGCAAAAGAATGATCAGGGTTAGGAACAACCCATTGCTTTTTTCAGCAAATCCTTAAGAGATGCCACACTAAAGTACAACATAATGGAAAAACAAGCACTTGCTTTAGTAAAGGCTAGTAAAGATTTCAAAGTGTACATATGTATTCACACATAATTACATATGTTCCAAATTCAGTAGTAAAGGAAATTCTTACTCAGAATGGTCCTGATGGAAAGAGAGGCAAATGGATTGCCACTATTTTGGAATATGATATTTAAATTAAGCCCACCAAACTGATTAAATTCCAAGGTTTAGCCAAAATCATGGCTGAATCGAACTGTCGAGCCTTAGATATAATTTTTTTTGCTCAATTAGATGATCAGGAAGAGATGGTGACTCCACAGATCAATGAAGCTTTCATTGACTCACCTTGGTATGCAGATATCATATTTGTTTTACTAAAACTACAAGCTCCTCCTGGTTGATCAAGAACTAAAGCTAGATTTTTGAAAATGCAAACAATGAAGTATTGTATCATAGATAATGCTTTATTTTGGAAATATCATGGTGGTATACTACTAAAATGTTTATTGAAAGATGAATTTGATAAAGTTATGCAATAATTTCATGCATGTGACTGTGGAGGACACCTTTACTGGAAATTAACTACTGATAAGATCTTGAGGGCAGGTTTTTACTGGCCCACTCTTTTTGCAGATGTTAGAAAGTATGTGACTTCCAGTCACAAATGCTAGATATTTGAAGGTGTAATATTCCCAATTAGTCCAAGATAATGGGAATATACAATTTTTTTTCATTTTTCTGCTGCATGAATAAATGTGTAAAGGAGGACAATAAAAAATCCTAAAAACAGTGATTAAATCAATGCCCCATGTGAACAAGGCTAAATCTGGGCTATCTAAATAAAACACCCTTATGTATGAAAGGGACTGAGACATTTGACTGGGTCAACCATGACCAGATCAACAACGCTGTCCAGGAGAGATGAACCTCATTGATACACAACGCAGTCTTAGTTGGAGGTGTTCATGTGAAAAGAGCCATTTCATTGAGATGGTTTAGGGTTTTGCAAGCTCACAAACTTATAGATTATATTTTTGAATATACTGTCTGTTTAGAAATATTTCATTCTCATGCATTTGGCAAAGCTTCATCTTCCAACTACAACGCAGATCCTGTTGAGGGTTTGGTTGTCCTTGTAAGCTGCAGCAAGTGGAGGCTAGATCTACTCAGATCTAGGCCATTCTAGTGCCTCTTTTCAGTGGGAGAGTCTTCTATCCCATTGGAAAGAGTGTATTGGACCTTTGGAGCTACATTTTCAGATCTTGGCATCAGGCCAAACATGTTCTAGAGCCTACAACACAGTTTTCCTTCCAGGACTACGTTATTTTCAAGTGTATAGTTGCAGGGTGTTTGGGCACATCTTTTGAAGTATTGGCTTTCATGTGATTGGGGATCTACCCTTCACATTGTGAGATCCATTGGCTGGGATCATTGTATTGTATTGTATATATCAGATCTGAAGCTACATATTTTCTAAATATTTCTGGAGATCTGAATCATTAAATCTCAGATCTACTCCTTGTACTTCATCTCTTGCTCAAAACCCCAAGGGGAATTTGTAGAGGAGCTGATCTAGTGTACAGATCTGATATAGATCTAGCTTTTTGTACACAGATCTACTCTAGATCTGAAGTGTAATATACAACTTCTACAACTCATTAAAATAACGTTGTCAAGCCTTTTCAGTCTTAATACATGATTGCAACTGTTAGCACTCAAATCTACCTCAGGCTGAAATGAAGTAAAACTCAAGGCTACATCAAACCACGCTCAGCCTCATAGCTAGCCCTACGAGGACAGGAGAGGGATCTCTCCGTCAATCTCGAGAAAATGAGCAATAGGATGCGAGATGAATTACAATAAGAACTGATTTTAGGCTAGTAAAGAGATAGGTATGTTTTTTTTTTGGTTTTTTGGGTTTTCGCTGGAGAAATGGGAAAACAAATTTTGGGTCCGGGGATAAGGTCAGACCTTTGCAGATTTCGAGTTGGGGCGAGGTAGGTGAATGTCTTGATGCTTTTAATTGGATATATGGACAGATTAGACCGACGATGAGCTGAAGAGGGCAAAGAAGAACTTGGATCCTCTCCAAACAGCTGAAAACATATAGAACTAACTGAATTCAAAGGCCAAGCACTGTAAACAATGGATTCAACCTTATTCACTCATTCAACTTAGTTCAGAAGCATAATGAAAGGATGGAATACATTGAACATGAAGAAAATTACAGTAAACAAAGAAGAAACACCATCAAGAACAGAACACCACAAGGATCCCAACAAGTGCTGCAAAACCCCTGATCTTTCCTTAGCCAAAATATGAAAAATATGTACAATGATATCAAAAGTATCCCAAGAGTCCAACCTCTCCAACCTCTGAAAATGATTGAGAAATTACAATATATAGATCACTCTAACACATTTCCCCACCTCTAGGGGTCGAATTCCCTCTTCAGGGATCAGTTTCAACCAATTCTAATCATGGAACTACAATCTAGGCAGCTAACAACTTGCCTCTAAAAGAGTGGAAACTGATCCATTACAAGATTTTTTACCCTTTTGAGAGTGAATCTTCTAGAATAGATAAAAATAAGCCAAAGTTACATGTAAAATATGAATTTACATCATAAAACCCCAAAAATTCCATCCACAAGCAAAACTGGTCCATACTAGGCGAAAATCTGAGCTGGCAGTTGAAAATTCAGCAAAATTTCAAGTGGGTCACTTTTGAGCCGAGTGGGTCGCGCGTTTTCCAGCCTGAATTGGAGGTACTTCCCGGCATCCAAATTGAGCTCATGATAGCTCGTTGGAAAGCCCTGGATGTTGACTATCCAACCCAAGTGGAATTTCTGAATTTGGAGCTCATTTGACCCTCCAAAACGTCTTTCTCCCAGAAGTACTTCCTGCTGGTGCAAAAAGTGGCAGCAAGGTGGTTTTCATAGTGTTTTTGAGCTTTTTGACCATCCAGATTTTGATGAAATACTTAGTTGATTTCTGAGGATGCATAAATAACCATGAAAAATCCAAAAATGCAAAAATTTCCTCCAGCAAGTGTCCCAAAAAAAAGTGAGCGCATGAGTGCGCGACCCGCTTAACTGAAAAACCTGTTTTTTGACCCAAAAATTTGAAAATGACAAAATTTTCTCCGAATTTGCCCAAATTCGGAGCGGTGGTCCTCCATCATGTGTTCTGCCCAGTCAATGAAGCCTCGGCCAAAATCCGAAGTGGATTAGGCCTTTTCCGCCGTCTTAGTGCTTTGCACAACCTCCTCTTCATGATCTTCATCCTCGCTTTGCAGACATGCATGCGAGCCCAATAATGGCCTTTCATGTGACGAAGCATGTCTTTGTCTCGATTGGCCTTCGAAAACAATTTCTCCAGATGGATGTTCACATGTGTGAGTACAGTATCTCGGTCAGATGGTGTCATGTCACCGGGTCTCTTTCGATTCCACTGTCGGTCCTCACGGATTCGACGCAACTCATAATATGTGAGCTCATCCTCAAGCTATTTGTTGCGCTGCTCCAAATATTTAATCACCCACTGAGCCTTCTGCAATTGATATTTCAGCTTGTCATTCTCGGCCCTTTGCTCCTGGATGACTTCCCTCAGTTTCGAGCTAGGAGAGCTCGCATCAACATCAATGACTGTGAAATCTATGTCGCGGCCTCCTGATGGGCCCTCATCATGCATGGGCCTCTTGCCCCTATCTTGTATCTGTACCTGTGCTGAAGAAGAAGGCGAGACCCCTTCCACCTCATGTGGAGATAATACTCGCTCTGCTGATGAAGTCGGCAAGACCCCTTCGACCTCTCGTGGAGATAATACTCGCCGTGTCGCTGCAAATAAGGCCCTGTGGCCTCGCTGATATGTCTGAACCAAA
Organism: Pinus albicaulis; assembly: GCA_034641835.2. Lineage (NCBI taxonomy): Eukaryota > Viridiplantae > Streptophyta > Pinopsida > Pinales > Pinaceae > Pinus > Pinus albicaulis. The sequence continues at coordinate 276,557,305 of CM076575.1, read as the reverse complement.
GGAGCACTGATATGCTCAACCTCAGGCATGTCTGGCTGGTGTGAAGGCTCTCCTGCATCATGAACTGTCTCGGGAGGTGGCTGTGGCACTCTGAAAAAGTCTCTAGAAATGAAATCTTCCCAAGTGATGCCCTGCTCTGCCAACTGATGCAACACTATGATCTTGATCAAAGCGTAATGGTATATACTCATGTACTGCTGCACTGGGCTCGTCTTCTTTTGCACAAACATCACCATCCTCTCTATGTTGCGATATATGAAGTACGGAATATTCATCATACGTACCCTTGTGAAGTGCATCAACAAACGAATATGGTACGCAAAAAGACGAGCATACCTGCCCTCACAACTAAAATACTGAATGATGAGCTTCATCAGTGGTGCATACTCATCTCTCAAGAATCTGAATGGAAAAACTCTGCTCAAGTAACCCATATATCCAGTTTTAATGTATGGCTCATAGTGGAATTTCTCTAAATGCTGACGCTTGTTCCATTCCTCGCCCATGTTTGGTATGCCAATGGCTTGAGCAATAGTCAAGGGTGACAAAATGAAATCAACCCCGGCAAGATTTACCCGGCCATCCCGTAAATGTAGAACAAACAAACGAGCCAATTCACGATGAGGCCGGGTTTGTGCAATCATCTCACAAAATTGGAAACATGACACATACCGAAAACAATCCATTGCTAGTGAACATGCCTGCAACCGAGCCAAAGAAGTAGGCTCCTCTCTGCGATGATTACCACCTCTGCTAACTCTATGAGACCCCCGTGGCACATTACCTTCAGTCATGGAATCACTGCCTGACCCTTGCTCATACTCTGACTCTGTCTCTGACATGGCTCTGAACAAGCTATTGGCACTATGTATACTGATATAAATGCAGTGAAAACAAAGCTATGATGTGTGTTTCAATACCCAACAAATATCCCCCTCCGTCAAAGCACCATAAGGAAACAAACAATGATAATATCTCTGTTTTAGGTGGATTGAAATAGAAACACAGTCTCTGTTTTAATTGCAAGTGAAACTTGACCAAAGGAAGTAGGCAGCCTTTAGAATATTGGGCAAACTTTGTCAAAGGGAGCAATGCCTCATATGACTGTGTTTGTCAATGGGCAATGAAAACAGAGTTATAAGTGTCAATGGGCATAAGAACGTTTTTATCATTGGGCAGTGAGACTCAATATGACCATAATCACTATGGAACACAAGCCTTGACAATGGTAAAGCAATAATGAGGACCACGATGGTATAATGGGTGTGAAAACAATGGGATTTTGATAATATATGCAAAGGTGGATATATCACTGATATAAAGTAGGAGAAAAACTCATAAAACCATCCATATACATTTAAAAACCTTGAGGAACAAAACTGCCATGACTGTAGGGTTTTACTCTTCCATTCAAATGTTTGAAGTCATCAATGATACCACCAACATATTAAAAACTACTGTGCAATAGTTAAAAACCTGTTTGAAGGCTGTTGGAGGCGATCTAAAACGAAACTGGGCGCACAACATGAATTTTCTGAGCTCTGTTTTTAAGTGGGTCGCACCCCTCAAGTGGGTCGCACCCGTTCACTTTTACACTGCGAAAAATGCCCAAGTGGGTCGCTCTTGCCCAGGTGGGTCGCTCTTGCCCAAGTGGGTCGCTCGACCTCCAAACCCTGTCAACGATGCTTCAAAACTCGAATTCGGCCTTCAAACTCCAGATTTCGATTTGTATGCTGTGGATTGTTGGAAATGAAACTTGTTTGGCCTTTTATATATGATGTAAATATCTTTCACAATCAGATTTGATCCAAATCTTTTTGATAACCCATATTACAATGTTTTTGTATTTTCACATTTGGCTTTTTAATACAATCTCTTTTTGGCTTTTCTGAGCTCGGATTTGATGATTTTGTTGTTTTCTTGCAGGGGTATGGCTCTTTAGCTGAGGAAAAGATCAGAGGTCTGCTTTGAAATTTTTTCTTGGTGAAATAAACATAATTTATTACAAAAATAATAATGACCAATTTCTAGTTCCAAAACAGAGTTTTGGACTAGAAATGTTTTTTAAAATGCTGATGATAAAAAATATGAAATCAAAATTTGCAGAACAATCCTCATCCTGCAGGCTTTTATGATATGTATGCAAATGACATGAAAACCCTAGACACTAGGACCAGACACTTATTGACAATTAATGACCATAACTGAAATGACAATGATTTTGAGTGATTTTTGAGGAATTTTTTTTTAAAATAGCACTGCAGGTGTAAGCATGAGGTAACATAAGACAACAGACCCCTTCGTCAGTCAATGGCATGCTCCTAGCGAAATGCAACGAAGTGGAACAAGCGAGACACCTAAGAATGAATATGCAAAAGAAGAAATGATCACTAACGGAGGGCTGTAAGGACCGACTCTAACATTGGCTCCAATGGGGATGGTGGCTCCATGGAGATGCCAAGAACGGCAGATCTCTGGGGGAGTCAGACAGTGCCTTTCATCCATTGGGCAATGGAATCATTATTTCAACTGATAAACAAACTTTGGACATTTTTATTGACTGCAGATTTGACTAAAGACTGACTGCAATTTGACCAAAACTGACATGACCAAAACTGACATGACCAAAACTGACATGACCAAAACTGACATGACAATTTCAAACCAACCAACCTCTAAACTCCAGAATTATAGCCTTCGCTCCGGGCCCCAAACTGAAGATGAGAGATCAGTGCACACTTGCAACGAAACAAAAGTAAAATGATATATACAATGATAATGAGATCAGCAGAAAATACTCAGAAGTAATATCGCTTCAGCAACCGACCATTGATCGGTCCTCCAGAACAATCATCTCCATTCATTTCTTTGAGAAGAAATGCATTTTGACCCCGATACGCTGCAATTTTAAAAGGACCCTTCCACAGATTTTCAAATTTGCCGTGCTTTCCCTTATCTTCATTCCGAGCATCCCATTTCAAAACTACCTCATCCAACTGAAACTTATCTGCTTTCACCTTTCTGTCGTAGATCTTCTTTATGCGCTCCTGCAACTTGAAAGTATTTTGAAATACCTCCTCTTGTGTCTGCTGTAAATGAATCATCTGATTAATCCTCCGCTGCATAGGATCTTCCTCACTCCCAGCCTCCTGAAGCAATTTGACCACCGGGACAGCAAGTGAAGTAGGAAAAACCGTATCTGTTCCATACACCAACTCGAAAGGAGACATGCCAATAGACTTTTTCTAACTTACCCTATCAGCCCACAATGCATTCACTAACTTCTTGTGCCAGGCCTTTTTGTTGATTTCCAGCAATTTCTTAATGATATTCACCAAGGATTTATTTGAAGATTCCGCCAAGCCATTTCCTTGCGGATGGTAGGCGGTCGAATGCCCCAAGGTAATATTGTACTTAAAGAAAAAGTCAACCATTCTCTTAGACTTAAAGGCTGCTGCATTATCTGTGATTATTTTACTAGGACACCCAAAACGTGACAGAATATTGTTTTCAAGAAAAGAAATAATTACCGCATCCGTGGCTTGTCGAGTGGGAATCGCCTCAATCCACTTCGTGAAGTAGTCTGTAGCTGTCAAGATCCATCTATGCTGTCCGGAAGATGCTGGGTGGATTTCCCCAATAAAATCCAATCCCCACTGCTGGAATGGTGCACTAACTTCAATTGGTTTTAGAGGCAAAGGCTGTAGTTTCTGCTTCCCTTCGAAAATTTGACACTCATGACAATTTTTAACAGCCTTAAACACATCAGAAAACAATGAAGGCCAATAATACCCTGCCCTTAGAATCTTATTCGCTGTGGTCTTCCAAAACAAATGACCTCCACAGTCACCTTTGTGAAAATCCTCCAAAACTTTTTGAGCTTCCTCCTCTACCAAACAATTCAACAACATACCTCCAGGGTCTTTCCAATATAATGCAGAATTCAGAATAAAGAATTTAGCAGCTCTTAACTTCAATGTTCTACTCTTATTCCTAGGCATCCCGGGCGGTGTAGACAAATTCTGAAGCACGTATAAAATGTCAGCATACCAAGGGGAAGAAACAAAAATATCGGATACCTGAACTGACGTACTTTCCTCATCTTCATTAGACATGGCAGCAATCAAATTTATGTCTAGAGCATGCAGATTTGTTTCAGCCATGAGCTTGGCGAGTCCTTGTCCTTTGATCAGCTTGGTTGGTTTAATCTCCACATCGTATTCTAACAACGCAGCGATCCACTTACCCCTTCTTCCCTCTGGATCTGCCTGTACCAAAACATCTTTAACTGCTGCGTTAGGAACGTATGCTATAATGTGGGAATGCAATATGTACACACAGAAATCTTTCAAGGCCTTTACAAGCGCAAGTGCTTGTTTCTCAATGATATTGTACCTCAATGCTCCATCTCTTATGATCCGACTGAAAAAAGCGATGGGCTTCTCAACTCCATCCCTTTTTTGCATCAAAACAGCTGCCAATGTGTGCTCAGAATCAAAAGAAAATAAAATGAAATCCTGTGTGTAATCCGGGCTGATTAAAATAGGGGCTGAGGAAAGAGCTATCTTTACCAAATTGAATGACTTTACCGCATCTTCTGTCCACCTTACCTGACTGTCCTTTTTCAGCATGTTCGTGATTTCTCTAAGGTGTTCTGCAAGATTTGGAATAAAACGAGGCAGAAAATTCATTTTACCATTAAATGAATGTATTTCTTTCTTGTTCCGGGGCTGTTCAATCTGCTGTATGGCTTCAACACGTGCAGGATCAACTCGAATGCCATCTTTCGATATGATGTGGCCAAGGAGCTTACCTTCATCCATGGCGAAAAGGATCTTTTTCGGATTCAGCAAAATGCCATATTTTCTACACTTCTAGAAAACAATTTTCAAATGATATAAATGTTCCTCATCAGAATTGGAAAACACAGTTAAATCATCAAGGTAAACAACCAAAAACACATATTTCTCGTTGGCGAAAGCCATGTCCATTGCACGCTGAAAGGTAGCGCCTGCATTCTTTAAACCAAACGGCATCTTTGCATAATGAAATGTTCCCCAAGGAGTGGTGAACGCAGTCTTGTCACGATCATCTTCCTGCACTAAAATCTGATTATAACCTGAGTATCTGTCGAGTAGTGACATCCTCGATGCTCCAACTACTCGCTGCAATATATGGTCCATTTTTGGCAGCGGATAATTGTCTTTTAATGATACCTTATTCAGATTTCTGAAGTCGATACATAAACGGATCTCACCTGTCTTCTTTCTCACGGGCACCAAGTTTGATATCCAATCTGAAAATCAAATAGGCACAATGATTCCTGACTTATACAACCTATTTACCTCTTTTTCGATCGATGGTAGCAGCTTTGGATTGATCCTCCTCAAATTTTGACGAAAAGGCTTCTGATTTGGTTTGATGGGGATAGTATGCTGAATGATATTAGTATCATATGTTTTTAGATCTGAATAATCCCACGCAAACACATCAGAAAACAAAGACAACAATTTCACATATTCTGCCTTTACCTTTGGTGACAATGACTTTGATAATTTTACCATCTTGGGATTCTTAGCCGTCCCAATATTTACCTCTTCGACACCCTTTTCTGTTGGCCTCAATGTCAGTTTGCGGGCTACATCATCTTGATCAAACAATTCTTCCAAAGGAATCAATCCCTTAGGAATGATGTTATCTTTAAGTTGCAGCACTTCCATTTGATTTATTTGTATGTCATCACTGCCATCATCAAATTCTGTATCTATGGAGGTATCTTTAAACTTACCCTTATTCTGCAGAAATTCACTAATCTCCTCATCATCCTGAAAGACTTGCCAACATTGCTGATTGTCTGGAACGGTGGGCCGGTGTTTCACATGTATCTCGAACTTGTTGCTGGAATTCATTGGAATTTTAAGATTGCTTGCTGCCTTAGCAAGCCCATCAGCAACACCATTTTGTATGCGGGGCACACATGTCAAAGTATGATCAGAAAATAACTTCAGAATGTCCAAAACTGCATTACGATAAGCCCTCATGCGAGGATGCTTAGCTTGAAACTCACCTTTAACTTGCTTTATCACCAATTCTGAATCACCATATACTGCAATCCTTTTCGCTTTCAGCTTCTTAAGAATCTTAAGGCCAGCAATAAGAGCCTCGTATTCCGCTTCATTATTAGAACAATCAAATGCAAGCTTGTAGGAACACAATCTCACATTGCTCGGAACTCTATCAGGAGCGGAAAATGGACTACGAATCCACACACCAATCCCAGCACCATCGCTGCCCACTGCGCCATCAAAATCCATGGTCCAAAGACCATCTTCATCGTCTTCTAAATGCTGAAACTGTACCGGCTCTGTTTTTCCTGTTTGCTGCCCATTATCTTCAGCTGATTGCTCCATAACAACTTGTTTTTCTCTTCTTTCTTTTTGCAAAACTTCTCTAAAATTCTCATTGATTTCTGGTATATCTTCTGCCTGAACTAATTGACTTTCTATATCATTAAAACTATTAGCAAGCAACACAAACGACTCTAAGTCGGTATGTACATAATTCACAGGATGATTGATTGGCTTCTCTTTGCTAGTTATCATGTATTTCATCTTCTGCTCTCGATATAACTTTCTCATTTGACCGAAGACTGGAATTGTAGCATAAGAGAAATCTAACTAAAGTGTACCTTTCAACTTTGCCCCCCAAGATCTTGCAAGGAGCATCCCGAACCGTGGAGGAATGTCGGCAACCACCACATCCATCAAAACATTCTTTGCTAGGATTTGATCTAAGCTTACAACCAAATCTTTGATGAGTCCTATACACTTTACCCGGCTGGAATCAAATGAATACAAATCATGATATTCTCTTGTAATGTCTAATCCCAACTTTTCCATGATCGCCTTTGGCATCAAATTGTGCGAAGCACCTGAATCGAGCATAGCATTGTGCAATATATATTCGTGCAACCTCAAACTGATGTAAAAAGGAGGAACATTACTGTCAGGAGACTCACCATTTAATGCAGGCCCAAAAATCAATTCCAGCTGATCATCCTCAACATTTACTGTGTCAATCATCGGATCAAAGTTGAGAATTTTGGAGACTTGACTACGGTAGCTGCTGTTCTTCATAATTTCCGTCAAAGGAATAGATATTTTCAGTTTGGAAATTTCATTTTCCAAACTAAATGTTGAAACTTTCTCAACCTCTTTGACTGGAACTTCCTTCTTTTCAGCTTTGTCTTTCACTATGTTTGACTGATTTACCTTCTCTGCTGATGATACTTTACTAGCTGCGGGATCAATTGTTTCTTTTCCTCTCTTCTGTGGTATCGGTGAATCCGTCTTCGGTGCTGAAGCTTCTTTTCTTTTCTGAATGGGATTTATGGGCACATCTCGATTTCTCAATGAATATTGTTTCTGCTGGGCAGTCAATGCATTCATATACCCTCTTTGGTATTCATCCTCTAAATCTGCATCATTTGTTAGGATGAAATCCTCATCTTTCTGAACAACTGAACTTTCTCCGTATTCTTCATCCTCAGTGATATAGATAGGCAAATCATCGGGAGTGAAAAAACGATTTTGCTCACCTGAAACATCATCATCATCGTCGGAATCATGACTCACAAAATTCTGCAAAAGAGGTGTCTTAATCTGCTGTTGGGCTGCTGGCTCTTGAGCTCTTGTTTCACGTTGCTTAATTCTGAATTGTGGCTGCTGCTGGCCACGGTAGTTGGGATTACGAATCTGCATGTCTGATTTGTCAAGTGTCACCTTTTTAAGCAATTTTTCTACCTCACGAAGCAAGTGCTGTTCAGATGTAGAAGAAGAAGGCTCTTCCTTTATAGTCACTCTTTTCTCTGCTTTCAACCGTGCCCTTTTATCATTCAGATTTGCCTCAACACTAACAGCGACCTTCTACATATCTTCTAAAGTAGGTGGATCTCTATCACGAAGGGAATAAGCCATCTCCGGATCAAAGCCATCCGGGAATTTAAGGAGAGCAGACTTTTTAGACGGTCTCAAGTCATCTAGAATAGCATTATACACTGTATTGAATCTAATAATATAATCCTGAACAGACTCACCAGGATTACGTTTGATGTTTGTATATTCTAAAGTAATCTACAGTGGATCCTTTTTCATCTCCCATCGATCTAAAAACTGCCTCTGGAGTTCTGCCAATGTAGTGATGCTTCTTTGCGGCAAGGCTCTAAACCATTTCCTTACCTCTCCTCCAAAAGTTTGCACAAAAAGCCTCATACTCACATTCTCTTCGTCAATTTCAAAACGATCAAAGAAATCTGCCATATTGTCTACATGCTGTTGTGCAGGGATACTCTGTGGAGTGCCATCAAATATTGGGATCTTGCTCTGATAGTCTGCAGGCATATCATTCAACTGCTGTGGTAACACAAGAGGTGCAAAACGAGCAGCCATAGCTCTTGGTGGATTGATGACAATCTGCTGTCGAGGAGACACGGGAGGACTAGGAGCAGTAGGTCTGCGAGATGTATTCGGTGGAGACGGAGGAGAAATTACTATGGATTGCTGATCAGAAAGCTCAGGCTGAACCGGAATGGTAGGGATAAAGGGAGGCTCAGTAGGGATCCGTGAACTAGATGCAATTTCAGATGGTCCGAGAATTTGTGAAGCAGATTCAGTGAATTCAGGAGTATTAGTATCCACAATGGAATTTTGCAACTGTCTATCCAGATAATGTGAAACAAATCTATATTGCAAATCTTCAGTAAACAATGGATCTGGAACTAATCTTGACAATTCAGTTTCGGAAAAATTTACAAACAAGGATGTTTCAAATCGTGCATCGAAAGGAATTTCATCAACATATATAATTTTTACAGGACAGGATGCAGATCTGGTAAGCAATCTGGAACTCCCAAAACTCACTTGACTTTCTCTTTCAGAACTTTCTTGACTTCCTTGTTTTCTAAGGGTCCTCGGAATCAGATTTGGATTTTCAAATATTGTTGGTGGATCAGGGTCAGGATTCGCCCTAGTATTCCTTCTTGAAGCCAGTGTATTGATCTTCTCGGGATAAATTTCAAGGAACACAATCAATTATTTTCAGCCTTTCGACTTCTAGACTCAATCATCCAAAGGGTCTAGAACGAATAAGTATACTGGGGTGATTTACAAATCGAGTGCTGCACACACAAGCTTACCGGAGATCGACTGAAGTAGCGTTTATCTACTACCGCTTATGCATAGCAAAAGCGTTTCGAAAGCTACCTGGCGTGACTTCAGACTCCGTCTAAGACTCATGGAACAAACACATCAACAAGCAAACCATTGAGATCTTCCCCAGTATGGTCGCCACTATGTTAGCGCTCAAATCTACCTCAGGCTGAAATGAAGTAAACTCAAGGCTACATCAAACCACGCTCCGCCTCGTAGCTAGCCCTACGAGGACAGGAGAGGGCTCTCTCCTTCAATCTCGAGAAAATGAGCAATAGGATGCGAGATGACTTACAATAAGAACTGATTTTAGGCTAGTAAAGAGATAGGTATGTTTGTTTTTTGGTTTTTTTGGTTTTCGCTGGAGAAATGGGAAAACAAATTTTAGGTCCGGGGATAAGGTCAGACCTTTGCAGATTTCGAGTTGGGGCGAGGTAGGTGAATGTCTTGATGCTTTTAATTGGATATATGGACAGATTAGACTGACGAGGAGCTGAAGAGGGCAAAGAAGAACTTGGATCCTCTCCAAACAGCTGAAAACATATAGAACTAACTGAATTCAAAGGCCAAGCACTGTAAACAATGGATTCAACCTTATTTCACTCATTCAACTTAGTTCAGAAGCATAATGAAAGGATGGCATACATTGAACATGAAGAAACTTACAGTAAACAAAGAAGAAACACCATCAAGAACAGAACACCACAAGGATCCCAACAAGTGCCGCAAAACCCCTGATCTTTCCTAAGCCAAAATATGAAAAATATGTACAATGGTATCAAAAGTATCCCAAGAGTCCAACCTCTCCAACCTCTGAAAATGATTGAGAAATTACAATATATAGATCACTCTAACACCTTTCCCCACCTCTAGGGGTCGAATTCCCTCTTCAGGGATCAGTTTCAACCAATTCTAATCATGGAACTACAATCTAAGCAGCTAACAACTTGCCTCTAAAAGAGTGGAAACTGATCCATTACATGATTTTTTACCCTTTTGAGAGTGAATCTTCTAGAATAGATAAAAATAAGCCAAAGTTACATGTCAAATATGAATTTACATCATAAAAACCCAAAAATTCCATCCACAAGCAAAACTGGTCCATACTAGGCAAAAATCTGAGCTGGCAGTTAAAAATTCAGCAAAATTTCAAGTGGGTCGCTTTTGAGCCGAGTGGGTCGCGCGTTTTCCAGCCTGAATTTGAGGTACTTCCCGGCATCCAAATTGAGCTCATGATAGCTCGTTGGAAAGCCCTGGATGTTGACTATCTAACCCAAGTGGAATTTCTGAATTTGGAGCTCATTTGACCCTCCAAAACTTCTTTCTCCCAGAAGTACTTCTTGCTGGTGCAAAAAGTGGCAGCAAGGTGGTTTTCGTAGTGTTTTTGAGCTTTTTGACCATACAGATTGTTGGGAAAAATACTGAGAGGGGGGGGGGTGAATCAGTATTTACTTCATAATCAAATATTTTTACTTTTTCATTCCTTAAAACCCATACGCTACTTTACTTCAGTAGACTAGCGTATATACGCGGATCCCCTTTATGAAACTAGCGTATACACAGAGATTTAGATATGTCATTAAATCTTCACTTAAACCATTCCATCATTTATTCTTCAGATATTCAATAAGCAGTAAACAGGTGCAGTAAGAACAGAATAAACCATCACACAAAGCATCACATATGAACACCAGGATTTTTAGGTGGAAACCCAAATCGGGAGAAAACCACCGCTGCAGTTGCTCAGCCTTCAATATTTTATTATAGAGAAAACATCTTACAACATATGTGCCGGCGCAGACTTGACCAGCACGCAGGCACCCACCTGCGCTCGTTTACCAGCCTCTCCTGGAAGGGAGCTCCAACCCCCTGACTCGTTTACCAGCCTCTCCTGGAAGGGAGCCACGACCCCCCGATCTCGTTTACCAGCCTCACCTGGAAGGGAGCTACAACCCCCTGACTGAAGGCTACAACCTTCAGCACCACCTTGGACCACGTTTCATCAATTTTCACACTGGATCCAACAACTTCAACAGCACAACACTGGAGATACACTTTGTATTGTATTTTCAGATTGGACCCTTTCCATACTTTTAAGCTCAAACATACATCACCAATAGATACTTATCACTTCAGACAACACAGATCAGATAGCAGTAATACAGCAGAACAGATCAGATGTTTCATACCCCATGCTTCAGCAAACACTAGTTTGCATACGCGCTTCCCCTTTACTGATGTTGCGTATATACGCGCTTCCGTCCACACAAACCAGCGTATACCTTTGTATGTATTTCATTGCGCATACGCGCTTTCTCTTCAGTGAAGCCGCGTATATAAGCGCTTCCTCTGTGGAGAAGTAGCGTATAGATCTTCAATCATTATAGAGCAAGATTTTCCGTAACAGACATTTGGTTCGCATTCAACCCTTTACTTACGTATGTTCGCCTCATCACAGATCTAATCACTCCATAAACAGATCTAGCAGATACAAATACATTTCAGATCTAGATATCCCGCTTCATCATTTCTTCATAGGTGCAACATAGATTCAGATCTATCATCAAACCTTTACCCTTTCCATACAGATATACTTCACAGAGAAGTATTCATTCAAGCTCAGACATCTTGCTCTCACACTCATGATTTGCACAATGAATTTCTTCTCCTTATATAGGTTTATCCTTTTCAATACCATGAGCCCCTTTTTCAATACCATGGGCCATAACAATACCATGAGCCCAAAACTACCTGGACGGGGTCAATTAGGCGGATCATTACCCAATACCATGGGTCAATACCATGGTGGTTACCCTTGGTTTTGCACTTTTTGAGCGCTTTAGCCCATACGCGACTTGTCACGTTCTTTTCCGCGTGCATACGCGACTTCCCCTAGGCCAATCCGCGTATACCTAGAGACATACTCTTTTTCATCATAGAATTAGCACATGATGAATTCCTTTCTTCATTGCCTTCTGTTTATACTGTAGATACATCAGATTTCCTTCATCAAGGACATATTCTATCAAGCACAACTTTATCAAGTAAGTTGTCATCATCTTCATCAAGTGGGTTGCCTTTCAAGGACAACACTTAGCATCATATTGTCAACAAACATCATATCACATCAGATTTACATCATTTACCAAGTCCATCAAGTCAAGAATAACTTCATCAAGTGGATTGCCATCAAGGACAACACATGTCAACAGTTGCATGTCTTCATCTTCATTCAGTGGGTTGCCATCAAGGACAACATCCTGCATCATATTTCCAACAATCTCCCCCTTTGGACTTGATGGCAACCATGATGGTGTTTGGTTACCACAACAGATAGATACATTAAGAATACAATGACACCATGTCATTCTCCCTATTTGCCATGTCACTCTCTCCATTTTTGGCATGTCACTCTCTCCATGTTTGGCATCATTCAAACACCATGTCACTCTCCCCCTTTGACATCAAGGGCAAAGGGCACATCATTATCTTCATTCACACACCATGTCACTCTCCCCCTTTGACATCAAGGGCAAACGACAAAACCAGCAGATCAAAACCAACACACTCTCCCCCTTTGACATCAAGGGCAATGGGTGGATCAAAACCAACACACTCACCCCCTTTTCTCCTCATGTAGAAGAAGCGTTCTGCAGATCTGATGTATACTGAAGTGACCAAGCTCCCCCTGAGTTCATGCTGAATCTTCAAACATATTTTTCAATGAAGTACATGACTCTATAAACTTCCTATCACCAAAGACTCATACTTACATCAATTATCCATCCAAGTGGATTTACATATGAGACTCAACTACCCAACGAAGTGGGTTTACAAATTTGACTCAGCTACCCAACCAAGTGGGTTTAAAAAAATGACTCAGCTACCCAACCAAGTGGGTTTACAAATTGACAAGTCCTTACATGACTGAATATTACAATTTTACAACATGGGTCTCAACAAGACCTTTTCATTCAATTACAAATATGATCATTTATATCCAACACCAGAAGGTCCTCAAGAAAGATCATATAACAGAACCATCATAATGCCAACAATGCATAATACTCAGCAACGCTAATGCTCCCCCTGAATCTGTGCAACCAAGCAATCTGTCCAAGACTAAGGCTCCCCCTTAGTTTGTACATCCTGAAAACTTCCACCAACAAATCATCAAGGCATCTTCATCAAAACAATAGAAATAGAATTATGAGAACTGGAACACCACCAGAGATACCAAACAGTATCAGAGATACCAAACAGCACTGCAGCTGTGCTGAAGAGAGCTGAACCAACCAAAAAATTCCAGCAACCAAACATACGCGGTTTTATGTGCATGAACTCGCGTACATACGCGACTGTGTTTCAGGAAACCCGCGTATCCCAAGACATCTTCTAAATTTCAACCAGATTTGATTCTTTGTAAGGCAAAGACAGTGTTCAGCTTCTTTCTGAGACATTTGAATGCTTCCCTGGACTACAGATAGATAGAATAGTGTAGTTGTGTCTTCAAGCGTCATCCAACGGTTGTAGCATCAGCACAATAGTAACCAAGCCTTCAGATTCTTCGCAGCATTAATACAATCTTTCCAAGAAAGATTCTCATATCAGAACAACATCTTCACATAGGTGTCAAGCAATCATCCATGTGGTCCAACATCACCATGATCTTCAAGATTTAACATGAAGTAACATATGTAGGTAAAAGATCTCTCAAACATAGTAACACATTCTGCATGATTTATTTCTGAATCAAATGACATCCAACTCATCCATGTGGGAGTACAAAAGATACTTATCAGCAACCAGGGCTCAAAATCTCATCATAACAAACCATGTACCAAGTGATCATCATTTGAGCATGAGTATCACAAAAACCAAAGAATAAGCAATCATATTGCCAACAATGCAATCATCAACCTGCTACTCCCCCTGGACCAGTGCTCCTTCTTAACTTGTGCAATCTGAAACACCTTCAACAGCAAGTCATCAACGACAATCTCTGCATGATCTGTCCTTCTCTCTGAATTATAAGATTTCAACGAATACTCTTCATCAACAAGCAAACAGGACTCAACCATAACCTTCAACATAGGAAACCAAGTATCATATCATCATAATCATGAATATAACCAGAATAATGCAAACAGTGCAATCATCAATGCATACGCGACTGTGTCTGCTGAAACTCGCGTGTATACGCGACTCTTGTGAATAGAACTCGCGTATGGAAAGTGTAATATAGAAAATTTCACACCTTCATCTCCTTCTGCAAATTTACCTTCTGTTCCTGTCTTTTCTTCACACCAGATGCACTGTCAGAAATACATCTAACCAGAATAATCAAAGCAATTATGAGAGTCATCATGCATTGCTCCCCCTGTGACGATACATTACTAAATCTCCTAATGTATCCCACATCATTCCTGCAGTCAATTAGAGAAGTAAGCTTCCAGAAGCGGATGACTACAGTAGGGTCTGAATTCCCTACATTTCTGATCGGTCCTCCTTCTTTTTCCAAATTTGCTTGAGCTTTCCAACAGTGTGCTGGAAATTGTCCACTTTCCCAGATCTGTTCATCCTGCATTCTTTTTCTACATGTCCATACTTGTTACAAGCATAACATCTCATGTGGCCAGAGAAATAAACATAAGAATCATAATGAGTTTTTCTATTCTTCCTCCTTTTACAATCAGCTGCTTTATGTCCATACTTGTTACATGAAAAACAATATCCTTTGAAGAAACCAGAGTACCTTTCTATGTAGGAACTGTTTGATTGAGGCTGAAATGATCTGCTCCTGCAATTGGCTGCAACATGCCCATAATTATGACATTTAAAACTTTCAACGTTCTTGAATGAATTCCTTTGAGAATTCATGATTGTTGGTTGAGCTTTTGTCTCTTTCAACACTTCAGGTTTTGCATTGACTACCTCTGAATTTTTAGCACTTCCTTGTGAGCTAGATTCACCTTTAATAGTTTCATGGAAACCAAGACCATGTTTGATAGCAGGAGACCTTTGATTACTCAGAATATTGTCCAAGATATTAGTACTATCATGAAACCTCAAAAGTTTAACCTTTTGTTCTAATTTACCTTTGAGAATGTTTACCTCAACCTCCAAGTCTTGACATTGCTTTGTCATGCTTTCTTCTTTTCTTCTTCCATCTTCAACTTGATCCTTCAGATTTAGAATCTCTTCTTTCAACCAATTTTCGTTGTCTTGACATGTTTGTTGCAGCTCTTCATTCTTCTTGTTTGATGCTTTGAGATCTTCTTTGAGGGAGACAATTTCTGCTTCAAGTCTTGCATTCTTCTTATTTGATTTATCCAAGTCTTCTTTGAGGGAAATGATTTCTGCTTCAAGTCCTTCCTTTTCAAATGATGGTAGATGTTCCTCACCCTTCTTACTTGATGCGTCAAGTTTTGCTTGTAGAGAGACGATTCCAGCTTCAAGTTCTTCATTCTTCCCTTTTGATTTTTCCAGATCTGCTTTTAGAGAAACGTTTTCTGCTTCAAGTCCTTCATTCTTCTCATTTGATTCTTCAAGTTCTGCTTGCAGAGAGATGATTCCAGCTTGATATCCTTTACTTCGATTGTATACATCATCGAACATCCTTTTCAGTCTAAAACACAAAGCTTTGGAGGCAGCGTCCTGCTCATTAAATTTTCTTTGTTGATCTTTGATAACTTCTTTTAAAACCACAACATCATTGCTTGCACAGATAAGATTACAAGGATCACTATTAGAATCATCTTTTTCAACTTCTGCTATAGCGGTTTTCTGAGACATCTCGTTACTTTGAGTATTTTGCTTCTTTTCCATGAGTACTTGTAGAGCTTGGTCAGAATCTTCTTCGGCTTCTTCTAGGTCGATAGCATATTCTTCACTATTGTTTGTACCCCTAAGATCTTTCAAAGGATGATCCCAATCACTATCAGATTCATCTCCTTTGATTTCTGGTATCCATGTTCTCTGAAATATTTCCTTTCTTCGAGTGGGCTTCTTCTTTTGCTTCTTTCCCATTATGACGGATCTCCTTCAAGCGATCAAGCTTCTGCAGAAGGACCACCCTCTGATACCAATTGTTGGGAAAAATACTGAGAGGGGGGGGTGAATCAGTATTTACTGCATAATCAAATCTTTTTACTTTTTCATTCCTTAAAACCCATACGCTACTTTCCTTCAGTAGACTAGCGTATATACGCGGATCCCCTTTATGAAACTAGCGTATACACAGAGATCTAGATATGTCATTAAATCTTCACTTCTATTATTCCATCATTCATTCATCAGATGTTTAATAAACAGTAAACATGTGCAGTAAGAACAGAATAAACCATCACACAAAGCATCACACATGAACACCGGGATTTTTAGGTGGAAACCCAAGACGGGAGAAAACCACCGCTGCAGTTGCTCAGCCTTCAATATTTTATTATAGAGAAAACATATTACAACATATGTGCTGGCGCAGACTTGACCAGCACGCGGGCACCCACCTGCGCTCGTTTACCAGCCTCTCCTGGAAGGGAGCTCCAACCCCCTGACTCGTTTACCAGCCTCTCCTGGAAGGGAGCTACGACCCCCTGATCTCGTTTACCAGCCTCACCTGGAAGGGAGCTACAACCCCCTGACTGAAGGCTACAACCCTCGGCACCACCTTGGACCACGTTTCATCAATTTTCACACTGGATCCAACAACTTCAATAGAACACAACTTGCAGACCGCAATTCATCATATTTCCAGACGGAACCCTTTCCATATTTTTAAGCACGAACATACATCATCAACAGATACATATCAACACAGATCAGATAGCAGAAACACAGCAGAACAGATCAGATATTTCATATCCCTTGCTTCAGCAAACCCTAGTTTGCATACGCGCTTTCCCTTCACTGATGTCGCGTATATACGCGCTTCCGTCCACACAAACCAGCGTATACCTCAGTGTATATTTCATTGCGCATACGCGCTTTCACTTCATCGAAGCTGCGTATATACGCGCTTCCTCCGCGGCGAAGTAGCGTATAGATCTTCAATCATTATGGAGCAGCATACTTCTTCAGAACAGATATTTGGTTCAGATTCAACCCTTTACTTCAGACAGATGTTCGCCTCATCACAGATCTCATCACTCCATAAACAGATCTAGCAAATATAGATACATTTCAGATCTAGAAATCCCGCTTCATCATTTCTTCATAGGTGCATCATAGATTCAGATCTAACATCAAACCTTTACCCTTTCCATACAGATATATTTCACAGAGAAGTATTCATTCAAGATCAGACATCTTGCTCTCACACACACTATCTGCACAATGAATTTCTTCTCCTTATATAGGTTTATCCTTTTTCAATACCATGGGTCCCTTTTTCAATACCATGGACCAAAACAATACCATAAGCCCAAAACTACCTGGACGGGGTCAATTAGGCGGATCATTACCCAATACAATGGGTCAATACCATGGTGGTTACCCTTGGTTTTGCACTTTTTGAGCGCTTTAGCCCATACGCGACTTGGCACGTTCTTTTCCGCGTGCATACGCGACTTCCCCTCGGCAAATCCGCGTATACAAAGAGACATACTCTTTTCATCATATTTTGAGCACATTTTGAATTCCTTTCTTCATTGCCTTTTGTACATACTGTAGATACATCATATTTTCTTCATCAGGAACATATTCTCTCAAGCACAAATTCATCAAGTAAGTTGTCATCATCTTCATTAAGAGGGTTGCCTTTCAGGGACAACACTTAGCATCATATTGTCAACAAACATTATATCACATCAGATTTACATCATTTACTAAGTCCATCAAGTCAAGCATAACTTCATCAGGTGGATTGCCATCAAGGACAACACATGTCAACAGTCGCATGTCTTCATCTTCATTTAGTGGGTTGCCATCAAGGACAACATCCTGCATCATATTTCCAACACAGATTTTGATGAAATACTTAGTTGATTTCTGAGGATGCATAACTAACCATGAAAAATCCAAAAATGCAAAAATTTCCTCCAGCAAGTGTCCCAAAAAAAAGTGAGCGCATGAGTGCGCGACCCGCTTAACTGAAAAACCTGTTTTTTGACCCAAAAATTTGAAAATGACAAAATTTTCTCCGAATTTGCCCAAATTCGGAGCGGTGGTCCTCCATCATGTGTTCTGCCCAGTCAATGAAGCCTCGGCCAAAATCCGAAGTGGATTAGGCCTTTTCCGCCGTCTTAGTGCTTTGCACAACCTCCTCTTCATGATCTTCATCCTCGCTTTGCAGACATGCATGCGAGCCCAATAATGGCCTTTCATGTGATGAAACATGTCTTTGTCTCGATTGGCCTTCGCCAAAAATTTCTCCAGATGGATGTTCACATGTGTGAGTACAGTATCTCGGTCAGCTGGTGTCATGTCACCAGGTCTCTTTCGATTCCACTGTCGGTCCTCACGGATTCGACGCAACTCATAATATGTGAGCTCATCCTCAAGCTGTTTGTTGCGCTGCTCCAAATAGTTAATCACCCACTGAGCCTTCTGCAATTGATCTTTCAGCTTGTCATTCTCGGCCCTTTGCTCCTGGATGACTTCCCTCTGTTTCGAGTTGGGAGAGCTCGCATCAACATCAATGACCGTGAAATCTGTGTCCCGGCCTCCTGATGGGCCCTCATCATGCATGGGCCTCTTGCCCCTGTCCTGTACCTGTACCTGTGTTGAAGAAGAAAGCGAGACCCCTTCCACATCGTGTGGAGATAATACTCGCTCTGCTGATGAAGTCAGCAAGACCCCTTCCACCTCTCGTGGAGATAATACTCGCCGTGTCGCTGCAAATAAGGCCCTGTGGCCTCGCTGATATGTCTGAACCAAAGGAGCGCTGATATGCTCAACCTCAGGCATGTCTGGCTGGTGTGAAGGCTCTCCTGCATCATGAACTGTCTCGAGAGGTGGCTGTGGCACTCTGAAAAAGTCTCTGGAAATGAAATCCTCCCAAGTGATGCCTTGCTCTGCCAACTGATGCAACACTATGATCTTGATTAAAGCGTAATGGTATATACTCCTGTACTGCTGCACTGGGCTTGTCTTCTTTTGCACAAACATCACCATCCTCTCTATGTTGCGATATATGAAGTACGGAATATTCATCATACGTACCCTTGTGAAGTGCATCAACAAACGAATATGGTACGCAAAGAGACGGGCATATCTGCCCTCACAACTAAAATACTGAATGATGAGCTTCATCAGCGGTGCATACTCATCCCTCAAGAATCTGAATGGAAAAACTCTGCTCAAGTAACTCATATATCCAGTTTTAATGTATGGCTCATAGTGGAATTTCTCTAAATGCTGACGCTTGTTCCATTCCTCGCCCATGTTTGGTATGCTAGTGGCTTGAGCAATAGTCAAGGGTGACAAAATGAAATCAACCCCGGCAAGATTTACCCGGCCATCCCGTAAATGTAGAACAAACAGACGGGCTAATTCACGATGAAGCCGGGTTTGTGCAATCATCTCACAAAATCTGAAACATGACAAATATCGAAAACAATCCATTGCTAATGGACATGCCTGCAACCGAGCCAAAGAAGTAGGCTCCTCTCTGCGATGATTACCACTTCTGTTATCTCTATGAGACCCCCGTGGCACATTACCTTCAGTCACCGAATCACTTCCTGACCCTTGCTCATACTCTGACTCTGTCTCTGACATGGCTCTGAACAAGCTATTGGCACTATGTATACTGATATAAATGCAGTGAAAACAAAGTTATGATGTGTGTTTTAACACCCAACAAATATCCCCCACCGTCAAAGCACCATAAGGAAACAAACAATGATAATATCTCTGTTTTAGGTGGATTGAAATAGAAACACAGTCTCTGTTTTAATTGCA
This sequence comes from Pinus albicaulis, assembly GCA_034641835.2. NCBI lineage: Eukaryota > Viridiplantae > Streptophyta > Pinopsida > Pinales > Pinaceae > Pinus > Pinus albicaulis. The sequence continues at coordinate 276,537,200 of CM076575.1, read as the reverse complement.
AGTGAAACTTGACCAAAGGAAGTAGGCAGCCTTTAGAATATTGGGCAAACTTTGTCAAAGGGAGCAATGCCTCATATGACTGTGTTTGTCAATGGGCAATGAAAACAGAGTTATAAGTGTCAATGGGCATAAGAACGTTTTTATCATTGGGCAGTGAGACTCAATATGACCATAATCACTATGGAACACAAGCCTTGACAATGGTAAAGCAATAATGAGGACCACGATGGTATAATGGGTGTGAAAACAATGGGATTTTGATAATATATGCAAAGGTGGATATATCACTGATATAAAGTAGGAGAAAAACTCATAAAACCATCCATATACATTTAAAAACCTTGAGGAACAAAACTGCCATGACTGTAGGGTTTTACTCTTCCATTCAAATGTTTGAAGTCATCAATGATACCACCAACATATTAAAAACTACTGTGCAATAGTTAAAAACCTGTTTGAAGGCTGTTGGAGGCGATCTAAAACGAAACTGGGCGCACAACATGAATTTTCTGAGCTCTGTTTTTAAGTGGGTCGCACCCCTCAAGTGGGTCGCACCCGTTCACTTTTACACTGCGAAAAATGCCCAAGTGGGTCGCTCTTGCCCAGGTGGGTCGCTCTTGCCCAAGTGGGTCGCTCGACCTCCAAACCTTGTCAACGATGCTTCAAAACTGGAATTCGGCCTTCAAACTCCAGATTTCGATTTGTATGTTGTGGATTGTTGGAAATGAAACTTGTTTGGCCTTTTATATATGATGTAAATATCTTTCACAATCAGATTTGATCCAAATCTTTTTGATAACCCATATTACAATGTTTTTGTATTTTCACATTTGGCTTTTTAATACAATCTCTTTTTGGCTTTTCTGAGCTCGGATTTGATGATTTTGTTGTTTTCTTGCAGGGGTATGGCTCTTTAGCTGAGGAAAAGATCAGAGGTCTGCTTTGAAATTTTTTCTTGGTGAAATAAACATAATTTATTACAAAAATAATAATGAACAATTTCTAGTTCCAAAACAGAGTTTTGGACTAGAAATGTTTTTTAAAATGCTGATGATAAAAAATATGAAATCAAAATTTGCGGAACAATCCTCATCCTGCAGGATTTTATGATATGTATGCAAATGACATGAAAACCCTAGACACTAGGACCAGACACTTATTGACAATTAATGACCATAACTGAAATGACAATGATTTTGAGTGATTTTTGAGGAATTTTTTAAAATAGCACTGCAGGTGTAAGCATGAGGTAACATAAGACAACAGACCCCTTCGTCAGTCAATGGCATGCTCCTAGTGAAATGCAACGAAGTGGAACAAGCGAGACACCTAAGAATGAATATGCAAAAGACGAAATGATCACTAACGGAGGGCTGTAAGGATGCAAATTCAAAGTGATGCAAATTCAAATACCACTAATTTTTACTTTAATTTGCAAATAATATTGTGTACAACTTGTCAAAAATGCCACAATCCATGATGATCAAACAGTTTAACCTTGATTCATTCATGATTTAAATTTCATGTTGAAAGTTAGAGAATAAATATCTGGCCAAACCATTTAATCTTGGAAGATCAGTAGTTAGGTAGAGAATAAGAATGAGCTCATCAATTTAATCTGAGCCATTAGAAGTTATAAGGTTAGAATTAGATAGTTTTCTTATAAAATAAAAATAAAATGGCCAGCAAGCTCAAATGCACCCAAATAAATGAAGAAAAAATGTTAGGGTAAACGACGGGTAGGCAGAAGCAGTTTTCACAAGGCATGAAGAGCATCAATTGGTCATTTCATATCACTAATATTCCCCAAAATCCCCTTCCCCTTGTTTAAAACACTAATTCCATTCTTAAAAAGGCATTTTCCGTTGTAAAAATATCCCTTTCCCTTCATATTAACTTTTTCTCATTATTTCACCCATTTTCCCTTCCTAAAACCCCTTTTCCCTAGTTTAAATACATATTTTCCTTTGAAAAATAAAAATCCTTTTAGTAATTCCCTTTTCCATTTAAAACACACTTATCCTAATGTTTTAAATAATGTTGGGCCCCATTGAAAAACCTTCCCCGATATCATTTTAACTCATATTCTTACTGTGTTTCAAATATCTTGCATGTATATTTTATTAACCTCCCATATAATACTAATTCCCACATTATTATATTAATTCTCGTATCTATATTACAAACCCCCACTTAATATATATAATTAAACCCATTCACATACTTTATTAATCCCCATATATATTAACTCCTGCTTATATTAAAGTCCCGACTCCGTATATATACCATGATAACATCACTTTCATAATAGTCTAAACCTATGGTTTATATAAATTCCTGGGTCCCACTTACTATAACTCCACTCATTATAAACCCAACCCTTTATATATTAAAGCCTTTGCATATGCATTAAAACCCATAACATAACTCATCTCGGGCCCTGCTTATTAATCCCTCCGATTCGTCGATCCGTCAGACCAAGATTCATCAAATCCAATGGCCAATATCTACTTTTGCACCCCGATTTCCCAACCATTAGCACCACTGGAGGGTTGCAAAATAAGTAGTTTCACAACCCTGCCCCCTTACTACGTGGCAACTCCACAAATCATCGCACTCCTAAGCCAAAAAACCATATATCCGCTTTTTCACATGCGAAAACCACTCATCCTCTTTCCGCCTATTACTATCATACTACCCTGCCATTTGAATTTAACCCCACATCCAAAGTTTAATTATTGTTGGTTAAAACAATAAGACCACCCTAAAAATCCTTTTTCACCTTTTGTTTGTTAAACACTGCGAGAATAGAGCTTCTGCCGACCTGTTTTTAAGCAAAAGCAGCCATTGCCGACTATTTTGAGATCAAATTATATCAAAATTCAAGGCTTTTGCTTCTAAAGCTGGTGTAGAACCAGTTTGAAGCCTTAGAAAGACCATTGAAGCCTATTTCACTGCCAGAAAGCCTTTGTTGCCTTCAGAACCCTTTCCGCAGATTAAAAGCTTCATTTTCCAGGTATTCTTGAAGTGCCGAGACTTGTTCTTAAGCAAGTAATAAATTAATCAATTGAACCGGTTTAAAAGCTTTGCACACCAGAGAAAAGCCACTATTGCCTCTTAAACCATTTCTGCAGACCAAAATCATCTTTTCAGAGGTATTCCTGAGGGACTGAGACTATTTCTTAAAGCCAGAAATTAATTAATTGATTAAAATAAATAAATCTATGGCTTCCTAAGGCATTGTGACAGTTAATCGCCTGCAACCTCTTGTTGTTCATGTTGAACATACCCCCCTTGCAGACAAATACTTCAAAATCAGTGACCCTCTCACTAATTTCAACCTCCTTGACATCCATTGTTGGAGCCACGATAAAGCCATCGACCAGGCTGATGATATCTGCCTTTGGGAATCAAATTTACGCAAGTACATACTCCCAAAGACTTTCCAATTCCCAGAAATCATCAGGCTTTGTCAAGCTAATTATCTACCCAATGAAAGAGCCCTAGTAACCCACAACAAGGATATTTTGTTCACAATTATTTCTAAGTCAATAAACCAGATGTTGCAAATCCAACCCAAGCTTGATGAAGCTCCTTTTTCAATTGAAATCATCACAGAATTTTATCTAAAACTTGAATTTCCAAAAAGGTTTCAGATCTTCCAAACCTTCTTACCTTCATCAGTTGAAACCCCAAAGAGACACCCTCCCTGTCCAACCTCAATTTTATCAGAAAAAACAAGACAGATTGTCACTATGCTGTCTTGCATTCTAGGCTATTTTACTGATGAGTATGTAGATGCTTCAATCTTAGGTTTTCTATCCATTTTCTGCCCAGGACAACCTCCAACCTTTACATTTAACTTTGCTCAATACCTTTCAGGTGCCATCCATGAGAAACTAGTTAAATTACCTGAGGAGGGAGTCTTTAAGTATTCATCTATTTTGTTTCATATGTTCCTGTAATTTCACTCTAAAAGGTTTATAGTAAGCCTCCAAAAACTAGACACTGAGGGTAATCCCCAATCAGTTGTTTTCTGAACTTCCTTAATCAGGAAATATTCCACAGAATTCAGTTACAACAACTTCATTGATTCATTTATTCATCCTATTGTCAATATGCTAAGCAGTAGCAGTCAACCAAGAATCAATGATGAAATAAAGAAAATATTGCAGTTCTCTGAACACAGTAGGACAGGGGACTGGTATTTATACCAGAACCACACTGAAAATTAGAGTATATGGATGTCAACTCATTCCATATAAGCCACCCAAATACCTCCCAATGAGCTTATTTGCACTTGAATATATCAGGAAGATCCTAAAATCTGATGAAGTGAATTTTCTGTCAGCAAAGAAGAAAACACAGTTTAATATAAAAAACCAGATTGGTCCTTTCATATGCAAACATAATTGCTGGTCAACAAGCAGAAAAGTACTTACAGGAATTCAAGTTTAGTCAAAGTTTTAAGTGGCAGTATGATCCTTTAGGAGTTATCAACAAGTTAAGAATAAAGTTTAAACTAACTCCTTTTGTCCATGATTCCAAACCAGAAATTGAGAGGTACTCCAACCAATCATAGTGGTTGGAGAATATTTTGAAAGAGCTTTGGAAACCAGTTGAGACCGGTTCTATTCTATAGACTCCAACCCTACAAGATAGGAATTCCAAAAGGCCAAGAGAAGAAGGATCATATTCAGCTCAAACCACTACAGAAACCAAATTTAAACTAATGTACAAGAATAAGCCCAAGCTAAATCCTCTAAATGAACAAGTTGAGACTATTGAAATCATTGATACAAACACAGTGGTTAAAGACATTGCACCACCTGCAGTTTCAAAGGAAACTCATCAGCCATCAACCTCTAACACTCAAGTCATTTAGATTAAACATAGTGTAGAGGTATCTTCATCAATTAAACCAATTGATAAAGAACAGGATATCATGGAGAAGTACAAGGAAATCAAACTCAGGAATGAGGCATTAAAATTAGTCACCTATGCCCAATATTGGAAGAAGACATCTAGTGACCAGAATAGGTTTATTTCAACATTTGACTACAACACCATGAAGATGCATATGACATTTTTGCAGGCTACAGTGAAGAATCCAAAGTCATTAGCTGACTACAGTAAAACAAAATATGAAATCATGGCTAAGGATGTTCATCCTATAAACCAAATTGAATTTCATAAGAAGGTTGGTGAAATGCTATATTCTACTATGACCAATAAAGCTATGAGTGTGCAGAAATTACAAAATTCTCTAGAGAATATCAAAGGACAATTAAAATTAGAGAAGGCTTCCTCACAAGCCAAAGAAAACATAATTAAATCTCTTGAAGAACTGGTCATAGAGGTAGGATATGATCCCCATAACATCAAAGTAGCAGAAGAGCTCATCAAGAAAAAGAATGCAGACATTGCTGCATTGAAAAAACAACTGAAATTGTGTCCTACTAAACATCCATAGGCTAAAGAAGTTCTGGAAAATGTAGGCCAAAAAGATGAATCTCATCATTCAGTTGACAGCTCAACTGAAATATGTTGGGTATGTGTTATATTCTTTCCATGATTAGTACCACGCATTGTATGTTGTGTCGGGCACAACAGGGGGGTGGAAATGCCATGGGAAATTTTTTTTCGGTGGGGGGACCCACCCATAGTTTTGTGCTTGGGTTTGCACATGGTTTTGGGGGACGATGGTTTTCAGACCCTGGTATTTTGTAGATCCAGTCAAGGGAACTATGGTTATGTTCTAATCTAGGGTTAATGGATTGGGGTTTATGTATGCTTCGGTATGTATATATCTGTGTTGTAAAACTGAAAGGAATATAATGAAAAATCAAGCTGGTCGTCCCCATTTTGGATCCAGGGGAAAATCTATGTGTATATCTGTTTTATGTTTTATGCTTTCGCTATTGTTTATTATCTGTTTTTAAGATTCATTTTTATATAATTTATGTACAAGGTTAAAACATACAAAAGAGATGGAGAATGAGATGGATAAATTGGTGCAGGAAAAGAAGGTCAGCATGGAAGCAACCCCTGTCACTGCTATTCCTACAGTTACTACAATAGTTCCTTCTACTTCAGCAGCTGCAATGGCAACAACACTTCCAGTACAGTAGTTCCATCTACATCAACCACTACATCAACAATAGATTCAACAACAACTTCAGCTCATCCTAGTGATGAAGTAGGTAAACTAATTAAAGCCATACATGATATGTCAATACAAACAAATGAAATAAATAGACTTGAATAAAAAATAAAAAGACTAGAGGATGAAAATAATTTGATACAAATCATGCATAAGAATGAAACAGAAAAGTCAAACAGATTGACTGACAGAGTACAAAAGTTAGAGAAAGAATTGACACTAAAAGTACCACTTGCCCAAGAAAAGAAGCAACTGTGGGCCAATATCATTAACTCTGTTAATGATATTTGGCCATCCATTCAAGTTATCTTTGAGCAGAAGGATTTGATCAAGAAAGCAGCTGAATCTATTTAGAAAGTCAAAGAGGAACATGGGGAAAAGCTAGAAGGGGCCACTGAGGTCTTTAAGTTTCTTAATTCCAAGAACAAATAGGAATTAGAAGAAATTGGCATTAGTGACAGAACTAAAACAATATTGTAAGTAAGAAAGTTAATTTCCAAGAGGAACTTAATGACACAACTTGAAGACAAGTGTCAAAATATGGAGCTTGCAATAACCAGATTCATGGTGAAATTTGATGTTTTGAGGTAGAAAGGTCTGCCTAATCCTTTGGTTATCAATGATGGATTGATGAAACATGAATACTATGACAAGAAAATGAGAGAAGTGGCCAAATAATAGTTCAACAATTCCTCCAAAAAAGGAATTCCTATAGGAAAAGTGCTCTATCACACTTTTGAGAATCTCTTTATCAACAAGCCTACATTTGCAAAATACATAGAGGCTGATGAAATTTTCAGAAGAATGGTAAAAATTAAATTACCTGATGAAGAGGCTTGGGAGAAGTTGAATGATTTATTGTGAAAGTGAAAAGCTCACAGGTAAAAGAGCAGTCCAGGTTAAAGATGAAGATAGAGCAGTCAAAGGTCATAGATAAAAGTAAAACAGTCAAGGAAAAACAAGGTTAAAGAGTATCAAAGCAGGTAGATAACAGTGAAAGACACTCAACATAAAAAGAGATGGCCAACGTAAAGCAAATAATCAAAGAGAGAAAGAAGCAAAAAATCAAACAACAAACAACAAAATCAATAAAATCAGGGAGAACTTGCATTAGTTAGATAGTTGTCTCTGTCTTCTTGCATGAAGATATTTATTTTTCCTCGAATAATTCCTAAATCACTTTTAGGATATTTTGTAATAATTTTTTTATAAATACTTCATAATTTGAAGTATTGAGTGTGGATTTCTGAACATTTCTATAGTTGTACTGATCTGAAACCTAAGGGTTTATTGTAACATTTCCAAGTTAGCAAACTGGACTGAGTAATAAAGGCATTATATTACAGGATTCATGTGTTGGGCCACTTTAGTGAAGTATCTTTCCATTGTCAAATTGTTATTTTCTTAAGTATTTCATATACTTATATGTTTTCCAATTTAAATGTTATAACATGAATATTATTGCAGAAATTGTTTACGTACACTCGGTTCTGAACTGTTATTCATTTAAATGTTTTATTCTGATATCCAGATTAGGGAATTCTTCATTGCTTCTTAGTTTCGATTGACCTCTTTCATTTCATTCATTATCTGGTTCAAGGAATCCTTAAATACTCCTTGATCCCGATTGAAACCACTTCACCATCCAGCCTAAAAGATCTGAATTTACACAACTACCTTGCCTTATGAACACTTCCTTTAGACCTTGATTCATTCCTATTTTCTTGACACTTTGAATCCATAGCCCAATGGTAAAAAGACAGAATTCTATCTATCTAAATCAGTAATTCCACCACCAATTCAAAGAAAAAACCAATCAATCTTACATAACTAGCCTAAAATCAACTAAAAAACAACAAATTTAAGTCATACAGAGAGAGCCCTCTCTGAGCATTAGGAAGGCTAGATCCTAATCTCAAAAGTAGGTTTGTGGTTACCTCTAATATTTCTTTAAACAAAAAGCATAACAACCCTAGGAATTATTGGAGTGATAACAAGGGGCATGTTAGCTCCCTATAATACTAGTGTAGCCCCTTATTGTTATTGTTAGTGTAACCCCCTTATTGTTATTGTTGCACCCATGTAGTCCCAATATTGTTATTATTGTGCCCCATAGAAGCCCACTATTATTATTGTTGTGCCCTTACGTTATTAGTTTTATGTAGGCTCTGTTTATATTCTGACCCCTTAGATCCTATATATAGAAAGGAGGTAATTTCATTTGTATCATCAGAGAATTGTTCATTTATGTAATGTAAAGGAGGTTTTCCCCTCGAAGAGGATAATTTTTAAATTGTTAATCCATCTATTCTTCTATTTTGTGAGCTGGTTGCATAATGATTTCGCTACAAAATATTTTCATAGCATAGTGATGCAAAAAATTTGTGTAGCGCAGGCTGTAGGCACTATGAAAATATTTCGTAGTGCTACCTATCAATACTCGATAAGCTTATATCCATTGCAAAAGCTTAGGAGAAACTTAAATAAACACCTTTGATAGGTTTATAAGTTTATATCACCTTTCCAAAAAAATTTTTATAAGCCAATACAAAACCCTTCACTACTTTATCAATTGAAATTATAATTTTATGATCAAAACAATTTTGAACCCTTTGGAAAGGTACAAACCTAGTGCTAGCAGATTGACATATTACTCACCCAGTCCATGAATATTCAAACAAATCATTTTGGTTTTAAATTAATGGCCTATAGAGTTGGATATTGAACAAATACCCATGGTGGAGATTGTCAACGCACTCCTCCCGTCAAGTATTTGGATCACAACCTATAAGTTGGCGCATGGATGTAAGGATCGGTGGAATTCATTAATTTCTTGGCCATGCAGATCTAATGAATGAAATCCCCTTACAAATCATATTAATTTTTGGTTAATTCAAGCGTTGAATCATGAGAACAAGTGGTATATGGTGTTAATGTTCTAAGGTGGTAAATTTCTTACACAAGTGAGGGGAGTGTCAACCCTGGTAGAGAATTCAATCCACCATAGACTAGAATCAATACTCCTATTACTTTGTATCATACGATTGAAATTTTTAGGTGATCAATGAGATTCAAGCATGGATTTGGCAGCCTGCATTTCAATGTTTCAAGGAGGTAGTCTAGAGTAAGGTATGTTTATATATGGCATTGTGTGGTTCTTAAGTTCAAAACCGCGTTGATGTTGAGTGTTCATAGGTGTGAACATAGGTGGGGATTTTCCTTTAAATCCCAAAGCACGAAGCACCACACTTATGTAATGGATAACTTGGGAGACTAGATCTAGGAGGATGAAAAAATATAAACCAACAGGTTGTTGGAAAGGTTATTAGTTTGGTCAAAGGGTTGATAAACACCCTTAATTAGAAGAAATTTATGGAGGAGCATGAGCAGTTGATGTACCAAATGCTCCTGAACAACAAGTATGAATTTTTTCAGGGTAAAATGGATCAGTTTCAGGCTTAATTTCTAAAGGGGATAAAAACCTTAAACATCTGAGTTGTTGAGTTAGAGGAAATATCTAATAATAATGTTTTTTTAAATGTAGGAAAGGTTAGGAATAGCAATGAATATGAGAAGAAAGAGGACATGCATGATTAAGAGGGAGGAACAATGGGTTATGGAAGAAGACTCATGTGGCTTGGTGATATGGATGAATTTGGACTCTCCTTCAATAGATAATTTTGTAATTTTTGAAATTTCTTAAAGTTATGCAAGTATATATTGATATTAGGAGTCTATTGCTAACACTATAATCAGAATTTATTTAGAATAGTAGGTAAACATTGTCATAGAAATAGAGTTTCAATTTTTAGGACGTATGAAAGTAGTGTTTTGTTGGAACATGAAGAAATTTGTAAGGGTCCTAGCCCACAATCAATTTTTTATTGCTAATATAAAATACTAACTATTTCTTTGAAAAAAAATAAAATATGTTTATAACAATATTCAAATTTCTAATTAGTTTATATAGTCTCTTAAAATTTTTCCAATTTTTAAGGTAAGATAATTTTATCCTATAAAATTTGGGTGAATCTCTTTTAGATAAAATGGAAATTGTTGAATATTTTTATTTTAAGGCATGGAAAATGTGAAAAATTTAGCTCCTGAAAGTTTCCCTACTTGCCTTAGGCTAGCCACCCAAACAACAAAAAAAATAAAATTACTTAAACGAGGGTACTACTAGGAGTGGATGAGACATGGAATTGAGGCATATGTCCAAACTTTTCATGTGTACTAACAAGACAAACCAAACATAGATATATAAGCAAGTACATTGTAGCCTTTACCTATTCTGGAGAGATCTTGGGAAAGCATCTTGATGGAATTCATCAAACACCTTCTAATGGTGCATGGACATAATAAAATTTCTTAAACGAGGGTACTACTAGGAGTGGATGAGACATGGAATTAAGGCATATGTCCATACTTGTCATGTGTACTAACAAGACAAGCTAGACATCAATATATAAACAAGTACATTACAACCTTTACCTATTATAGAGAGATCTTGGGCAAGCATCTCGATGGACTTCATCACCCACCTTCTACTGGTGCATGGGTATAGTAAAATCATGGTAATGATTGATTAGTTTTCTAAGTATGCCATGTTCATTTCAATAAAGGTGCCTTTTATAAAAAAATAAGTGGAAAAGTTGTTCTACAATAATGTAGTGAAGTATTGAAGTCTTCCTTTAAGCATCATGTTGGACAAGGGTAATGGTTCACTAGTCGAATTTGGATGGAGTTATTTAGCCTCACAGGGAGTAAGTTATTGATGATCTCAAGCTACCATATGAAAACAAAATGCATCAATGGGATATTGGGCTATTACTTGAGACAATTTGTATGAGTAGATTAGTTGAAGTACCTAGAACTATTATATGTTGCCTAATTTAACAATAAATTGTATAAGAGCTCAATGATGGGCTGCAAACTATTTGAATTGGAAAATGGACAATAACCTTTGACTCCATAGATGGTGTTGCAAGAATATTATACATCGAATCCATTAATGTTGGGGTTCATAAAGGGTTGGAAAGATAAACTAGAGATGAATAAAATTCACTATTATAAACTTTGTTCCTTAAAAATGATTAGAAACCAATAATTATATTGCTCTTAGAGGGGGGAACATGCTTTTACAATGGATATAATGTGTATACACACACACACACACACACACACACACATATATATATATAGGAGGAAAATGGTATAATTATAATAAAATGGGACTATGAGAGGTTCTAGCCTACACATCAATATAATGATATATATGTAATCACTTAATATCTAGGGCTTAATATGGGGTTTTAGGTTTACATGGAGATTATATATGGATTAAAATTCACTTGAATGAAGTGGTAGAAAAAATGAGGGAATGGGAAAATCATGACAGATGAGACATAGAGTTTAAAGTGAGTGACTTGGTCTTTCTGAAGTTGGGTAGAGAACAATTCAATCCACCAACTAGCGTGGTAGGTGCCTTGATGTGGAGGTTTGAGCGTCCATTCAAATTCATAGAAAGTATTGGAAAAGATACCCATATGTTGAATTTGTTGACTCACGTGAAGTCCCGTCACATTTTATTCCATATTAGTTAATTGAAGTTGTACCATATCAATGGAGATGATCCTTATAGGGAAACACTATCTAAATATCCTACTTTAATTGCAGATAGAAATGATTTGGAGATAGACAAGATATTTTCTCATAGAACCTCATTCTTCAATAAGAACCAATTGCACGAGTACTTTTTGTGGTGGAAAGAACAACCCAAAGAAGAAAATAGATGGGAAAAATAGGAGGCTTTGTGTCAGTAAGAGGAAAAGGTGCTATTATTTGAGAAGCAAATCCTTAGAATGTGTGTGTGTGTCAAATATTTTTAGGAAAACAAAAATTCTAGTGGGGGGTAATGTAATACATTCTCTGTGGATTGAAGAAGGTGTGTTTCCATGTTAGGTGTAAGTCTTACCATAGATTGATAGGATGCCTCAACAAACCCACTCAACATAATACATGGAGTGATGACCATCTAAGTTGCCTTTATATGGAACAAGGATATGACTTAGGTACCCAATATGAACATGAATAACCAAAGGGACTTGTTTCCATGACTTGTGGACAACAATATTGCATATGTGTTGGACTTAGGTGCAATGTAAGAATGAATTTTTGAATGGAATGCTTTGGTATGGATGAATATGCAATGAGTAAATGAGATAGGCTTGGCATGACTTAAGTGGATCAACACATGTGGTATATGAGTTAGCCTAAGATAGACTTGTGCTATCTTAGAGTATACATATTTCCAATACATGCACAAGGGAACATGTAAATAAGTGGATGTTGGGATGGGGTAAGGCATCCATCAATGAAGCATCAAGAAATAATATTGAAAGCAAGAAGTTAGCTAGAGTTTTGTCACTATCGGAACAAGATTTTTGGCACCATAGATCACTTAGTTGACGACATGATCAAGTTTTGGAAAATAACTGTAAGAGGCATTGTTGAGCCCCAAATATGTCCTTTCCCTTCACCAAATTTCACTTCATTTCCTTTGTCCCTTATCAATTACAGGCTTAAATGGTCAATAGGATTGATTAAAGTCACTTTAGGAATGTATACAATGATTGACTTGCTATATTTTCATGGTTTTGTTGTTGTAGTAATTTTTTACTAGACTCAGCTACAGAATGCAGCCATTCTGTAGCCAGTCGCCTATTCCGCAACTATCTTCATGTTCTCACAGGTTACAGGTGTCACTTCAAGGAAAAATGCATATGGTTGAATTCCACAACACTCCCACATCATTTATTGCTCTCTACGAAGTCTGAGAAAGAAGCTACAGGTGGTTATGCACGTGGAAGAGATCAAAGCCAAGAAGCAGATTCCTACCAGGACAGGGACTCTACAGATGTCTCCAACAAAGTACGAGGCTTCCATAAGAGTTCTAATTTGATTTTGATTGAAAAATACACTTGTTCTTGTTTCTTCTCAAGGGTAGTTATGTATTTCTTTTATAAGAATGACTTGGAAGACCGAGAGACAGCTAGCTAGATTGATGTTTTGTTGCTAGATCTCAAAAGACCGTAATACTCTGTTTTGGAAATACTTTTCCTTTAATGAAAGAAGTACCGCTTTATTGCAAGATCTGAGGCAACCTTGAGGAGATTTTTATGCTAATCCGGTGGTAGAGGGCCCCTACTGCCCGAGAAGCTCTGTGCACATTGTTTAGATAAGTAACTTTAGCCTTGTTGCATTCCTAGCTTAAGCAATTTTCTGAACTTTGTGTTTTATACTCACTTGCATTGGATGCTACAGTTAGTTTTATTCTTACGAATTGTTTCAAAATATCACTAACATTGAATGAGATATAACTGTAGTATTTTAGGAGTTAGTTGCATTTTTTCTGAACTTTACGTTTTTGTGCTCAATTACATCAATTGTTACAGCTAGTCTTGTTCTTACGAATTATTCCAAAATATCACTAACACTGAGTGAGACTTAGCTGTGGTGTTTTAGAGCTTAGTTGCATTTTTTGAACTTTATGTTTTTATGCTCATTTACATCACATGTTATTGCCAGCCTTGTTCTATAAATTGTTCCAAAATACCACTAACACCGAATGAGACAAAGCTATAGTATTCCAGTGATTAGTTGCATTTTAGTTTAGTTATAAAACTCCGGAGGTTAATGGCATTCTAGTTCAATTCTGTTCACTGTATTTAAAGTTTGAATGATTTCATTCTAGTTCAGTTTTATCCATTGTATTTTTAGTTTTATTATTAAGTTATATTCTAGTTGTTAAGTTAGACTTGATGGCCTTCATTATTTACAAACCACTCCTGTTCTTAATTTCTACTAATACATCATCATCATAGGAACAAGAATTGGTAATGTCATTTTGAAGTCTTGACTGTTCTGAAACTTCTCATAATTTCACCAACTGCCTCTTTTCCAAAGCTATTCCAAAATATTTCTAATTCTTGAATGAGGTTTAACAGTGATATTTTGAGTTATGGAATGGATTAATTTCGGTGTCATATATTAATTTAGAGTATAATTCTTCACTAGGTTGCAGACTTTTTTTTTCCAAATGTGTTCCAACAAATTTCTAGCCATGGATGAGATTTTCTCTGTGATATTGTAGATTGTTGTTTACTTAAAAGAACCTCATTTCATTAAACTTATCCTTTTCTCAAATTATTCCAACATATTTCTAATGAATGAATTGGAATGAGTTCATGCTATGAGTTATTGAGTTCATGCTATGAGTTATTTTTCTTGTTAAAGTATTGCATTTTCTGTTCTCAAGTGCCATACATAGTTTAGAATAGGTTTTCCTCTATTTTAGTGTGACCAACAACTTCTCTTTACCAACACTTAGTTCTTTTCCTCTTAGAATAAAAACACAAAATCAAAAACATTGGAAAAACACTAAACACAACGTAGTGAGAGACAGATACCTAGGCACATATAGTGCACTTCACTTCAACAGTTTACTAGCCCTGGTTGACAATTTATGACATCAATTTAGGAACACTAAGTTGAGCAGAAATTTTGGCGCCGTTGCCGAGGAAGTGTAACTAGGTAGCCTTGTTTCTTACCTCCCAAAAACAATGACATGCGTAGAGAAAGAGATTCAAGGGGTAGATTCATAAGAAGCAGAAGCCTGATTCCTAGAACACCACTTGTTTCACCAAGACCAAGAGCCAGCACACCTCCAACTCAAACCCACATTCCATCCTTTACTGATCCTAGACTTCCAGAGGACTTAAGATCAGATATTCCATTAGAAAGACCTTCCACTTTACCCACTGAACCTGTCTTAGAAGAAGATTCAGGAACCCCTGCAAGGGAGATAAACTTTTCAACTTCCACAGAAGAATCAACTATGGCAGAAGAAGGGGGAGGAGGAGTTTTTAATGGAGAACACACACTATTTGGAGGGGGTAGAGGTAGAGGTAGAGGACAAGGAGGTAGAGGTGCAGAAGGAGAAGGAGGTAGAGGTGAAGAAGGAGGCAGAGGAAGAGGTAGAAGAGAAATGGGAAGCTCTTTTGGGTTTCCTATAGTAGATGAAGAAACCAATGCAACTATGAAAAACATTTCACCCTCTGTCCTTCGAAAATTTTATGGACTCAAAAATGAAGACCCTGAAACCTTCCTATTTGAATTTGAAGCCCTATGTAGAACCTATGATTACTTACAAGATGCCCAAAAACTTAAACTACTTCCTTCAACATTGAAAGGAGCAACATTAAAATGGTTTATGAGTTTGATCAACAGTTCTATTAGGACATGGGAAGACATGAAACATGTATTTTTAGAGAGGTATTTGGATTACTGTATACCAGTCAACCATAAGGAGGAAGTGTTTAAAATGTTACAAAAAGAGGATGAAAATTTGGAAGATTTGTTGGAGAGGTTTAACTATAACATCAAAAGAGAAAAAATGGAAAACTTAGACCAAGACACTTTGAAAGCTCTCTTGTTGAAGACAATTAGGGATGAATGGTTAGATATCCTTAACATGATGGGAAAAGGGGATATATCTCAGCTCACATTACCTGAAATAGCTGAATTATGTATCAACCTTTCAAGAGGAAAATCTAAAACTGTAAAAGGATCAAGAGACCCTGCTCTTGCAAGGGAAAGTAAATCTCCTTCTAGGACAGTAAGTAGGGTAGAAATAGGACATATGCTTGATGAATTCAAATTTGATATTTTGGGGAGTCTTAGTGAACAAATAGACACCCTTAAGTTACAAAACAAGCAGAAAACTGAATCTGATGCCTTAGAAATCTTTTGTCCCAAATGTAGAAAGAAGCATGCCTTGAGAGAGTACCCTTTGGATGCAAAATTAGTAGAGACCTGTGTAATTTGTTCAGAGAAACATGAGACCAAGAGTTTTCCTTCACTTCCTGGTCTTAAAGCTGTCTTTCAAGAAGAAACTCCTACAAATTCCATAGAATCTCTCAATTTTGTCTCTAGGAGGCCTTGGCAAGGACCTCAAACACAAGGATTCCATGATCAATTATATAATCAACCCCCACCAAATTGGAATTCTTGGCAGCAACCTTGGCCCCAATTTCAAAATCAATCTCAAACTTGGGTGCAAGGAGCACAAAATCCCTATGGAAGATACTCTCAGTACTATCAGTATCCACCATCCTATCCACCATATCCACATTTCCCTCCTCAACAAAATTTTCAACAAAATCCTCAACAGAATCATCAAAATCCACAACATCAAAATTCACCACTTCCATTACTATTTCCTCAGAAAACAAATCAGTTGCCTGCCCAACCCATACCAAACCCTAACAATAAAAATCCTCAGAAAACATACATGATAGAAGGCCAACAGTTTCCAACTTATTTGATCACTCCTTTAGACCTTAGTGATGTTCAACTTAGGTCTGGAAGAATACTTGAAAAGAGGAAACCTTCTGTTATCATACAAGAGCAAAACAACTCTGAGGAAGATTCTCTATGGGTAAATAGAAGTCTTGAAGAAGACACATATTTTCAAAACCCAAATATTGAAAAATCAAAACAAAAAGAACCAATAATTTCAACTCCTAAATTATAACAGCCATCAACGTCCACTTCTACACCTCCCTTTCCAGAAAGATTACAAATTGATAGAGGTGTAGAAAAACAAATTATGGTGCCTAATTATGATTTCCTAGATGAGCTGAGAAATTTTTGTATTAAGATCCCATTATTGCAAGCTATCAAGGAAATTCCAATCTTAGCAAAGAAAATAAAGGAGTTGAGCATGAAGAAAACAGGAAAAATAATAAGAGAGACAAAGAAAATTCAACTGGCAGGAAAAATAGCAGAGATCATGATGGGTAAGATTGCTATTCCAAAGTATCTAGACTCAGGAAATCTAGTTGTTAAAATACACATCAATGGAACTGAGATCCAAAACACACTTATTGATTTAGGAGCAGCAATCAATATCATGAGTAGACAAATCATGGATAAACTGAAACTTCCTAATCTTCTTTTTACACCCACATTATTACAATTAGCAGATAGATCTGTGATCAAACCTGATAGGGTAATAGAAGACATTCCTGTATCCCTAGATTCTTGGGAGTATCCTGTGGATTTTATGATCCTAACTCCTAAGAATAATCTAGGCGGGCATCCTATTATATTAGGAAGACCTTGGTTAGCTACAACTGATGCTTTCATTAGTTGTAGATCCGGTGATATGTACATCTTTGATGGTAGTTTAACCAAGAAATTTACCTTGTATCGTCCAGCAAAAACAATTACAGAATTAGATGATACTCAATGGATAGAGGATGAAGAATAATTACAACCTCTCTTCACAATTTCAGAAATTAGTGAAGATAGCCAGATTCTGAATACCTTAGAGAACTTTGAATCCTCTTCGGAATACAAACATGAACAATTTCAAGAAGAATCCAACATTGAGTTTTTATCATCAAGACAAATGTCTCTTTATTCCATGGATAAATTTGGCAGCTCTACAATTGAGATATTTCCAGGCAAAACTTTAAACATAAACAAGAACCTAGAGAAATCTCAACAAGAAGAGCTAGTCAAGATATTACAGAGACATTCTTTTGCATATGCATGGGAGTACACTGATATGAAAGGGATAAGCCCCAAGACTTGCACTCATCACATCTACATAGAGGAAAATTATAAACCAATCAGACAACCTCAGAGACGGATGAATCCAAATCTTAGGGTGATTGTTAAGGAAGAATTGCAGAAATTGTTAAATGTCAACTTTATCTATCCCATTTCAGATAGTTAGTGGGTTTCTCCTTTGGTAATTGTGCTAAATAAAAATGGTAGATGGAGGGTATGTATTGACTACCGAGAATTAAACAAAGCTACTCTTAAAGATCATTTTCCCCTACCTTTCATAGATCAGGTGTTAGATACATTAGCTGGAAAAAAGTACTTCTCATTTTTAGATGGGTTCAGTGGTTATAACCAATCCAAGTAGCACTTGAAGATAAAGACAAAACCACATTTACCTGTCCTTGGGGTACCTATGCTTACCAAGTATTGCCATTTGGATTATGCAATGCACCTGCAACATTTCAAAGGGCAGTACTAGGAATTTTTTCAGATCTAATACATGATTGTGTAGAGGTATATATAGATGATTTCACAGTTTATGGAAACACATTTGGAGAAGCTTTAGCAAACTTGGAAAAAGTTTTAAAGAGATGTGAAGAAGCAAATATTTCACTAAGTCATGAGAAGTGTTTTATGCTGTTTACTGAAGGAATTGTTTTGGGACATCACATTTGAGGGGATGGGATTAGTGTTGATGAGTCAAAAGTTGAAGTCATCACTAACTTATCTATTCCAAGTTGTCAAAAATATGTTAGGAGTTTTCTCGGATTTACAGGATACTATCGAAGGTTTATAGAAAAATTCACCAAGATAGCATCTCCACTTTTCAAATTACTTACCAAGGACTGTGAATTCAAGTGGAATCCTGATTTCCAGTTAGCCTTTGAAACCTTGAAAACAAAAATCTCTGAAGCACCTATTTTAAGGAGACCTAACTGGAAGTTACCTTTTCATATTTCAACAGATGCCTCAGATACAGCTTTAGGAGCAGTATTGGGACAAAAAGACCTAATTCCTTATGCCATCTACTATACAAGTAAAAATTTGACTCCTTCAGAGTTAAATTATACTGTAACTGAAAAGGCGTTTTTAGCTGTTGTTCATGTCATAAACAAATTCAGACACTATATAACAGGCTATGAAACTTTTGTTCACACAGATCACTCTACAATTAGATATCTAGTGAAAAAATCAATTACTAATGGCAGAGTCATAAGATGTTTAATGCTTTTACAAGAATTCAACATTACCATTCTAGATAGGCCTGGAAAACAAAACACAGTAGCTGATTTCCTATCTAGACTCCAAAACATGAAAGATAACACTCCAGTTGAAGATCAATTCCCTGATGAATATATTTTTTCAATTTCTACTCAGACTCCTTGGTTTGCTGACATTGCTAATTATTTAGTTTCAAGGAAATTTCCTTCAATAATGAATGTAAGAGATAAAAGAAAGATCATTTATGATAGTGCAAAATATTCATGGGTTGCTAATGAGTTATACAAAACAGGTCCAGATTTTTTCATTAGAAGATGTGTTCGGGAAGATGAGATGCCTGAGATCCTCAAGGCATGTCATGATGAACCTTGTGGCGGACACTTTGCTGATAAGAGGATAGCTTATAAGGTCCTTCATTTAGGATGCTATTGGCCATCCATTTTTAAAGATGCTAAAAAGTATGTCAAAAGGTGTGACAATTGCCAAAGGGTAGGGAAACCTTCTCCTTCAGGTGAGATGCCATTGCAGCCTCAGGTACATATTGAACCTTTTGAAAAATGGGCTTTAGATTTTGTAGGACCTATTAGTCCTCCATCAAGACAAAAGAAATATATATTAGTTTGCACTGATTATGTTACCAAATTGGTAGAGGCCAAGCCATTACTTTCTGCTACTGAAGCATCTGTAGTCAATTTTCTTTTTGAGGATATTTTTACTCGTTTTGGTGTCCCAAGGGAAATTGTTACAGATCAAGGAGCTCAATTAATATCAAGGCTAGTGGAAAAAATTATGGAGAGGTACAAAATCAGACACAAAAAAATTTACTCCCTATCATCCACAAGAAAATGGTCAAGTGGAATCTACCAATAAAGTCATTGAAGGGATCCTAACAAAGATTGTTCATTTACATAGAAGAGATTGGGCAGACAGGCTTCCTGAAGCTTTGTGGGCCTATATAACTACATGGAGAAGCACAACAGGCCATACTCCCTATGAACTTGTTTATGGAAAACAAGTCTTGTTTCCCATAGAGTTTCAGATTCAAACTTTTAAAATGGCAGTTCAACAAGGACTTGATCTAACAGAGGCACAGAAGCACAGATTGGAGCAGATTAATGAATCGGATGAGATCAAACAGGATGTAGTCCAGAAAACAAGTATAGTCCACCAGCAAAGGAAATCAAGGAAAAGAAGTTCAAAGAAGGTGACTGGGCTCTCTTGTTTGATTCAAAGTTCAAAGATTTTCAAGGTAAATTCCAAATGCATTGGCTTGGGCCATATGAAATTATGAGAATTTTTGACAATGGAGCAATAAAAATCAGGAAAATAGATGAAGAGAAGGTCACTTTTCTTGTAAATGGTCATAGATTGAAGCTATATCATAAGCCACTTTCAAGAGAAGAATTTGTCAAGAGATTCCAGGAAAACAGTAATGTGAAGTTAATGAAGAAGAATTTTTCTTCTTCATCAACTTAGTTGAATTTTCTGAATTCAAATGAAAAAAAAAAAACTAAAATAAAAATAAAAATAAAATAAAATAATAATAATAATAATAAAGTATAAACATGAAAACTAATCACTGATTGGCATGTTTATACAGAAAAGTTTAAGTGAAAATCAGAATAATTCTGACACTTTAGCTTTTCAAATGTGTTCTTTTTCTGCAAGTAGCTATCACTCATATTTCATTCACTCCATTCATCCATATTTCATTCACTCCATTAATTCATATTTAATTCACTCCATTCATCCATACTTCATTCACTCCATTTCATGGTCCATTTCATTTCCATCTCAGATTTCTAAATTTGATCTCTTTTTGCAGATTGAGTATTACAAATCACGAGTTGCAGACCACTTTTTATGGTCCATTCCGCTTCACAATTGTGATTCATTTCATTCCATCACATTTCACTTCACTCCTGAGCCATTCCACCATATTTCATGATCCATTTCATACAACATTCCATTCCATGTTTCAAAGTTCCTACAGGAACAATCTGCAGCCAGCTAGACATTCTGCAGCCAGATATCCTGAAGGCAATTATCCAGCAACACTTGTTCAGCAACAAATTGACCCTGCACACCTATGTCAACAAGAAAAATCAAAGTAATTATGAAGACTGAAGAATCAATGTTTTTCAAAGGAGGACAAAGCATATCAAAACCACAAAAATTAAAGGAAAGGAAAAGGTAAAGTTGTAAAATTATTATGATGACAGAATATGAAAGTTATAGTATAGTTAAGTCATGTATGATTCAAAAAGTTGTTTTAATTATTCGTGTTGATCATGCCTATTAAACCTATCATAAAAACTTTGGAAAAAATCCCCTCCACTCTGCCATATCAAATCATCATTTAAAACTTAACGGTTAAGTACTAAAGTGACCTAATCAGTCACGTCACTAGGCCGAAGTATTCAGTGATGATTTTTAATTTCTCACGAAATATTTCCGTGGTCTTTTCTCCCATGACAGCTCTCAAAATCATTAATTCATGTAAATCACCCTCACTACATTTCACTCATTCTGTAACCTCTTCATATCATCCTTCCGTAGCTAATTCCTACTGCATAAATAGAGAAAGCACCTTTGAGGTAAAAACAACTCTTTAACAACCATTCTCACCATGGATAGAAGAGCAGTAAATTGAAGGTTGAGTAGAGAAGCCATGGGTCTCATAGTAAGGTCCGAACCAGTTGGAACCAAATACTTGGAGGGTTACCCACAAATTAGAGAAATGCTACAGCAGGCTGGGTGGTTACAATTTTTGGAAAAATTCAATGGTTTTCATAAAGAGGTAACTAAAACATTTGCACGGTCCTTTAATGGAGCAGAAATTGAAATAGGAGATGTTAAATTCACTATTATAGAAGATTTCATTGCAGAAGCAACAAAATTACCTAGGCAAGGAGAACAATGGTTCAAAAATAGGGAATTTCATAATGAGGCATGGAGGCAAATGCTTAAAACACCAGGTATGGATGTTTCCATTTTTAAGAAGGGCATTCCTAGCTTAGCACTGAAGAATAAATGGCGGAATATGTTGCTCATTTTGAAAAATTTTATAACTTGTGAGGGAAGGATTGGTACCTTATATATTTATCATATTCGGCTAATGATGCATTTCTTAGATGAAGAAATCAACTTACCCTTTTTCCTACTTCATAGTCTGAAGAGAATGGCCTCTAATGTTCAAAAGAGGGTTCAATTCCTGGAAACCACTTTGTACCACCACGACCTAGTTAAAATCTTGATTGAACATCATTTGAGAAAGGTGGGAGACAATTGGGATGAGTTTCTAGTGAGGAATCACTTTGAAGAACCCAAGGAATCTCCATCTGAAGGAAAACTTACAAGAAGAAGCAGGAGAAGGAAAATTTCCAACGTTGTTGAAACTAAAACTGGTAAGTCCATACAAGAGGACAGTGAGGAGATAATTTCTGAGAAATTGAATGAAATTAAGAAACAAATTAAAAATGAGAAGATGATAAGAAGGCATGCCAAGGAGAGAGGTGAAGGACCATCTCAACCAAGATGAAGCCACAGGCTTAGAGGTATATTGAAGAAAACAGGGGTTAGACAAATAGGAATTATAAACATTGAGGATGAAGAGACACCAACTGCTAGATCACCTGAGTACCAGTATGAGGAGGATCTTGATGAAGGAGTTCCGAAGATAGACCGAGCATAACAACAAATTTATAATTATGTTGAGACATTAGTGAAGAGAGCCTCAGAAAGTAGAGACAGAACTCCTAGCCCACCAGAATCTGTAATTGATATGCTAAGAAGAGATAAATATGAGTTAGAAGTACTTAATAGGAATATCAAGAATGATAATGAAATTTTAAGGGAGCAGGTTAATCTGAAAAGTGATATGAATACAACTCTCTCTCTACAAATGGAAAAATTGTACAAGGCTAGTGAGAAATTGAAGAAGAAAAACAAAAAGTTGAGCAAGGTACTTATAAATTTGAGATTCAAGTTGGTCATAAAGAAGCCTAGGAGGCCATTGACTATCAGGAAAAGCAGAAGAAGGAGCCTAGATGTCCTAGTAGAAGTCTCAGAATATATGAGTTGATTGCATGAGGACATGCAAAAAATTTGCAGTGGGGGTATGTTGAGCCCCAAAGATGTCCTTTCCCTTCACCAAATTTCACTTCATTTCCTTTGTCCCTTATCAATTACAAGCTTAAATGGTCAATAGGATTGATTAAATTCACTTTAGGAATGTATACAATGACTGACTTGCTATATTTTTATGGTTTTTTTTTTGTAGTAATTTTTGACTAGACTCAACTACAGAATGCAGCCATTCTGTAGCCAGTCGCCTATTCCGCAGCTATCTTCATGTTCTCACAGGTTACAAGTGTCATTACAAGGGAAAACGCATATGGTTGAATTCCACAACACTCCCACATCATTTATTTCTCTCTAAGAAGTCTGAGAAAGAAGCTACAGGTGGTTATGCACGTGGAAGAGATCAAAACCAAGAAGTAGATTCCTACTAGGACAGGGACTCTACAGATGTCTCCAACAAAATACGAGGCTTCCAGAAGAGTTCTAATTTGATTTTGATTGAAAAAGACACTTGTTTCTATTTTTCCTCAAGGGTAGTTATGTATTTCTTTTATAAGAATGACTCGGAAGACCAAGAGACAAGCTAGCTAGATTGATGTTTTGTTGCTAGATCTCAAAAGACCGTAATACTCTGTTTTTGAAATACTTTTCCTTTAATGAAAGAAGTACCGCTTTATTGCAAGATATGAGGCAATATTGAGAATATTTGTATGCTAATCCGGTGGTAGAGGGCCCCTACTGCCCGAGAAGCTCTGTGCACATTGTTTAGATAAGTAACTTTAGGCTTGTTGCATTCCTAGCTTAAGCAATTTTCTGAGCTTTGTGTTTTATACTCACTTGCATTGGATACTACAACCAGTCTTATTCTTACGAATTGTTCCAAAATATCACTAACATTGAATGAGATATAGCTGTAGTATTTTAGGAATTAGTTGCATTTTTCTGAACTTTATGTTTTTGTGCTCAATTACATTAATTGTTACAGCTAGTCTTGTTCTTACGAATTATTCCAAAATATCACTAACACTGAGTGAGACTTAGCTGTGGTGTTTTAGAGCTTAGTTGCATTTTTTTGAACTTTATGTTTTTATGCTCATTTACATCACATGTTACAGCCAGTCTTGTTCTATGAATTGTTCCAAAATACCACTAACACCGAATGAGACAGAGCTGTAGTATTTCAGTGATTAGTTGCATTTTAGTTTAGTTGTAAAACTCCAGAGGTTAATGGCATTCTAGTTCAATTCTGTTCACTGTATTTCAAGTTTGAATG
Source organism: Pinus albicaulis (assembly GCA_034641835.2). NCBI lineage: Eukaryota > Viridiplantae > Streptophyta > Pinopsida > Pinales > Pinaceae > Pinus > Pinus albicaulis. The sequence continues at coordinate 276,512,826 of CM076575.1, read as the reverse complement.
ATTGCATTCTAGTTCAGTTTTATCCATTGTATTTTTAGTTTTATTAGTCAGTTGTATTCTAGTTGTTAAGTTAGACTTGATGGCCTTCATTATTTAAAAACCACTCCTGTTCTTAATTTCTACTAATACATCATCATCATAGGAACATGAATTGGTAATGTCATTTTGAAGTCTTGACTGTTCTGCAACTTCTCATAATTTCACCAACTGCCTCTTTTCCAAAGCCATTCCAAAAGATTTCTAATTCTTGAATGAGGTTTAACAGTGATATTTTGAGTTGTGGAATGGATTAATTTCAGTGTCATAGATTAATTTAGAGTAGAATTCTTCACTAGGTTGCAGACTGTTTTTTTCCTAATGTGTTCCAACAAATTTCTAGCCATGGATGAGATTTTCTCTGTGATATTGTAGATTGTTGTTTACTTAGAAGAACCTCATTTCATTAAACTTATCCTTTTCTCAAATTATTCTAACATATTTCTAATGAATGAATTGGACTGAGTTCATGTTATGAGTTATTGAGTTCATGCTATGAGTTATTTTTCTTGTTAAAGTATTGCATTTTCTGTTCTCAAGTGCCATACATAGTTTAGAATAGGTTTTACTCTATTTTAGTGTGACCAACAACTTCTCTTTACCAAAACTTAGTTCTTTTCCTCTTAGAATAAAAACACAAAATAAAAAACATTGGAAAAACACTAAACACAACGTAGTGAGAGACAAATACCTAGGCACATATAGTGCACTTCACTTCAACAGTTTACTAGCCCTGGTTAAAAATTTATGACATCAATTTAGGAACACTAAGTTGAGAAGACAGGCATGTTGGCCGATGAAATAGGTTTAGCTATGCAGAGAGTTGGGCAACCTTGGAAGATGGTTTTCCTTTCTATTTATGCTAATGTAATTGAGTTACAAGTATTGGTGATGATCCCCTCTTTGTGACATTGTAACATTCTTCTGTATATTGGATAAGAGGGTGTTAAGCATTGTCTTAGTGTCATTTGAGCACATATTTTGTTTTATATTATCTATATGTTTAATATTCCTATTATTTGTGTGTTTATGTTGTTTCCTAAGTGTTAATTAAGCTAAGTATTGTTGGGAATACTTTAGGCCACAATTAGATGTGCACCTAGTATGTTTGTTGGACAAGGATAGGTTGAGTAAGACTTAATAGTGCATTATTTAATTGTCATAGTTCAAGGTGAAGTTATGGGTGAGAATTGAAAACATAGTCACATTCTTGGTTGTAGTGAGCACAATTTGGTTCAGTTTCCACATTTGAGGCAATGCAATTCCAAGGGACTGGAAATGACAAAAGAAAAAAAAGTGAGAAATACTCTTAGGTCTGTTATATCTGAGATTATAAACCATAATACATACATTCTTACATTCTTGCAATAGATTTTGATAAATTCCTAGACTACCTAAAATAAATCTCATTTCAAATGAACATATTTAATGAAGATGGTTTTGGGGGCTTATAGTAAGAGAAATTTTCAATTTGGCTAACAATACAATAATTGCCAAAATTAATAGTTAAATGGAGTAAGTCATAATTCATATTGAAGAAAGAGAGTACTACATATTGCATATGAAATTTTATCAAACTAAGTCAACAAGACAATTTTCAATGCTATATGAACTATGGTTTGGTTAATTTTAGTATTATAAAAAATTAGGAGGAAAATAATCTAACTAGAATTTTTTTTATCAATTGTGTACTTAGTTTAATCTTGTTAGTAGAAGTACAACTATGTCTTGTAACCTTTCATCATGAAAGAATTGGATAAATATATACCCTTTGAATTGAGATTAGAATTAGCGCTTCATATTTGATCACTAATCTAGGGAATGTAGAATTCCCATCAAAGAAAATATTTCATTCATAAAGTTGGTGAATTAAAACATTCAAGTTGACTTTAAATGTATCATTTTTCACTATACAACTTACTATAGCAAAAACCACCTTTGGAAAAACATATTAACCTTTAGATAGTCAACATACTTAGTAGGGCTCCTTACAGCATACACTGGGGCCTCTTATCATTTACTCCTTTCACTTGTTCCAAATAGTCATAATGTTTATGTTAGGGTCCTATGTTCCATAGTAATCAAGAGTTGTTAATCTTCCAAAATTAGTCAAATTCAAAAGTAAAATTTTTGTTTATGCTAGAAAAAATTTCCAAGTCATTTGGCAAAGGGTCTTGAGTCAATGTCTAAATGTATAATGTATATGCTACTCTCATCACAAGCCTAAGGTCATGGTCATCATCAAAAGTATCATCACAAAGTTTGATGGGTCTTTTGAGTCATCAAGTCATTATTTCCCTATTAAAGTGTCATAATTAGAAAGTCATGGATTAGAGAGTATTTATGTTCGAGTTATGATTGTCCAAGTCTTCCAATGGGGTCATGTTATTCATGTCAGTTATTATGGTAATTTTTTCACATAATCCTATCATTTCCCCTTCACAACTCATTTCCCATCAGTAGCACTTCCTCATACCTTTGTTTGCATCTAGTGTCACTTAAAAGGGTCATTCTACATCACATGCACCATGGAAACATTAGAGACCAAAAATAAGTTAGAATGAGGAGGTGATTGGCATGTTTTTTAGGGTTTTGTGGTCATTTGATGCACACAAGAGAAATTTTACTTCAAAATAAGTTTATGAAGTAATGGATATGAATTTTACAAAAGTGAAAGAGGTTTTTTTCAATCACAGACCAAAGAACAAAAATGTCCTTCAGTTTATACACAGGTGTTATGGTTTGGGAGATATGCAACGATATTTGAGGCCTATTTTTCAAAAATATAATTGCATGTTTTAGACATTCTTTTGCGGCACATATTCCGAGAATATGGGAACGAATTTCAAAAAAATGAGAGATTTTTATCTCCAAAACAACCTTATCTTAAAACACCTCTCTTTGTTTTGTAATAGGTATTATGTTTGAAGAGATATCAGTTCATCTTTGACCCCTATTGTTACAAAAATGCAAAAATTTGATTGTACATAAACACATCAAAAGTTTGTTGTGCTTTTGCTTGGAGCAGTTTTAGGAGCTCTCTCAAGTTGTTTTGGATGCACAAAGATATATGCAGGTGATGTAAGATGTTTAGGAAGCCAAAACCATCTCGTAGGGAAGGAAAAACAACAAAAAATCCTCCTTTTTGACCCTTTCTTCCCTCATGTTGCGCTTCTGTGACACCTTGTAGGAATTTGCATGTTTGAAGTAGTTTTCATTAGTTTTGGTCAGAATTAACTATGCAGTCATCAAGTACACATCCAAGGCTATCAAATCAAGTGTTAAAGAGTAGGAAAGGCATAAAATAAGGCCTCCAAAATCATCTTACAAAATATTGCTGCGCTTTTGGCAGTCTCGCTGTGCTTCCGTGGATGAAGTGTTCTTACCCCATGTAAATATTCCAATGGTAATTTTCGTGAATGTAAATGGTAAAAGTAGTCATTGTAAATTTAATTTTGGTCAGATAAGGTCAAATATCTTGTATTCAATGCTTTGAGCGATAAGCTCAAGTAGTTTAGCAAAAAGGGGAAAGTTGTTCTAACTCCCCTAAGATTTGGCAAAGATAGAATAGATGCATATATTTGATTATTTAGAGTGGAATTCGACCTACTTAAGAGGAATTAAATCTCATCTCCTATATTAGGCTCAAATTTAATGTAATCAAGGGTTGTATGTTTTGAATTTAATACATTTAGGAACTAGTGAACTCCATTTTTTGCATAGAAATAACATAAATTTGTAGCTATTTTTATGGGAATCATGCGTTGTGGTCAGTGGAATTGTTTCTCTCATGTTTTCTTATGTAATTTATTGTTATATGTTTCTAACAACCATCTATACTTCTTCTTATGTTAATATTTTAATTTTTAAACATAAATGAATTTTTGAATGCTCTGTTTTGTTTCAGATTAACATTCAAATATTTTCCTTCCAAATAAGTGAATTCATGCATCTATGCTCACTTACTCTCTTTCATCTGATTTCCTCATTACCATACTACAAATACAAACCCATTTGTGTCTCTGATTACATATATCTTGCCTCAATTTATGACTGCAACTGATATTTTGATATATTTGGTCTAGTTCCTTAACCTATTGCTTCACATCCAGCAAAGCTTAAATCAAAATCCCTCTCGTAACATCACAACCCTTAAGCCACGATAATTACAACCTGTCATTTGGTTGATTTTAAAAAATAGATCCTCTGTTACACCATTTTTTGGTCATCTAACCTACTATCATTAGATGGACCCAAGTACACCATGTAAGACCAATTTTACCCTAAGTAAAATTGCTTTCACTAGCAAAAATAACTTAATAAAATACATTTATTAGGTTGTTTAAGGTCTAAAAGAAACCCCAAAAGGAATATTAAACAAACCTATATTTGTTTGATTTTCCTCATGGAATAATTAATTAAACCATAATTTAATTATTATTCCCAGTCATGTTTAACCAAAAAACAAAGAAATTAATTAGATAAACCTTTATTTATCTTATTATTTTATAGGAATAATAATTTAAATTTTATTTAGATAATATTCCTTGTTAAATATGACCAAATCACCCACAAATAATTAAATAAATCATTATTTATTTGATTATCTTCTAACCGCTTCCTTAAAAAGATAAATAAATCATTTATTTATTTATTATTCACAAATAAAGTTTGACCCCGAGTCAAATACTTTTTCCCTCAACAAATATAATAAAATATTCCATAAAGGTGGATCTAGATTTGGTTAATGTTATTTTAATCATGCATCAAGATCTAGAATGACCCAATATTTTGTTATAAATAGGAGAGTTTTTCCTACAATTCTTCACCTTTTGTTTCCTATTAGATCACTCTGGATCTAGACTCTTGGTCTGACTTTGAGCCATTATCATTGTCATATTTTCCATTACTTGCTGTGTGAGCTCCCTTTGACTTCTATCTTTGTCTGGGTTTTGTACAACGAGAAATGCTAGATCTGAAGTCTTTGAGGACTTCCGAAACCCATCCCATTGAGGAGGGTGGAAACACCTTCTTGTTTTCCTCCAGGTGCCCTTAATACAAAAATTCTTTCAAAAAACATTGTTCTTGTCTTATGCATTGGATGTATGGAGAAAAACCTTATTTCTTTTGCTTAATGTCTCTTTATGCATAGATACGGTTTTTCTTTGACACTTGTCTTGATCAACTAGCTGAGATACGAAGATATTGGCAACCACTATTTGATGTTAGGGCTATTTGTTGTCGTAGCTAAAGTGGTATTTTTTCGTACACTTCGACAAAAGATTCATACTAACTGTTGGCGACTCCACGGAGTTTCAATTACGGCCATTGTCATTTTCATATTCCTGCATATCATTACTTGGACCCTGGGGTAGCCAGGACATCAGCAAAAGCGGGACGACAACTTTTTCGGAAATCTGCCGCCGGGACACCCGGAGCTTCAGGTCGCAGTTTTCAGCCTAGAAACTACGACCTGGCCTCTAGGTCGCACTTTTCAGCCCATTATCTGCGACCTGCACAGAAAACAGGTCAGAAACTGCGACCTGCCAGTTTTTCTACTATTTTTCTGCAATTTTTCTGGGTTTTTCTGAAGCTTCTGTCAAGGTTTTCCAGCCTTTGTCTCAGCCCGTTTAGACCTGTTTCTGATCTGTTTTGCTCATCTAAGTGGGAACATCACCCCCTAGGGCTTCAGTACCCTCCACTTTTGGTGGAAGAGTTTTAACTGTTTCAGGTGTCTGTTTTTTCAGAGTTTCAGCCCCCCCCTTTTTCAGATCTGATACCTCCTTTTCAGATCCCTTTTAATCAGCTCTTCCCCCTTTTAAATCACCTCCTGAATTTTTGTTTGGATCTACCTTTAGGGCCTCCTCCTTGTCCCTTCTGATTTTTGCTGATTTCCTCCTTTTTTCCAGCCACCTTGCCTCTGCCTCTTGGCTGTGTTCTGCACCCCTTTTCAGCAGATTTCTCCTTTAGATCCCTGTCCCCTTCTACCCTTGATCTATTGGCCTCTTTTTAGTGTGTTTTGACTAGATTTTTTCCCTCTTTTAGACTAGACCCGCATTTTTGGGTTAGATCGATGCATGGCTAACTGTTAATTTTCTGTTATTTCAGCATTATATACTGTTCTCTACAGATTTATTTTCAGTTACACAACACACTTTTTCTTTTTCTCTCAAAACATCAGGGTTTAAAAATTAAAATTAACGCATGCCACACACTCACCCTAAGCGAAGAAGAGCCTGGTTAACACCACCAGGAAAAGACTTTAAAACATTGTAAAATCAATTGAGACTGCACCTTTCTGCCCTTGTTTCGACATTGTAATCACTTGATTCTGCACCTCCCTGCCTTTGTTGGTCGTTCTTCTTCCCCTTGTGCCGTGTTTGTGTTGTCACCATTGCGCCCCCAAGGCGCACATCCCGGAGACTTCTTGGTCTTCACCCTCAGTTTCTGGTCGGTCGACCTACTCCTTCCCGCCGTCGTCGAGTTAGTCCTCCTCCGAGTCTGCATTCCGACTCCTCTTCTGATTCATTGGGTTCTCCTTTTACTTCTGGTTCTCCCCCTGTCACCTTCACTATGTCTCGTCCAGGGCCTAACTCTAGCGGTAATCCCGGCCCTAATGTCGGGACTACTACTAGCGGAACCGCCACAGGAACTACCTCGGCTGCACCTTTGCTCCCTTACATGGCAAGCCTTAGCCTCCCCGATCTCAATCAGTTGACTAATGACCCTATCCACCACGATGTTGGTTGGCCTACTATGCCAACCAAGCTCCCCTCCGACATCCCTAATTTCGAAGGCCTTGCTGGAGAAGATCCAACCAACCATGTCCGATCTTTCCACATGTGGTGTTCCTCCAATTCCATTACCGATGATTCCATCCGTCTTCGGTTGTTCCAATGCACGCTTACGGGCGAAGCTTCTAAATGGTATGTTGACCAGACCACCTCTTCCCATACCACCTTTGCGACCATTGCCCAAGCCTTTTTATCTTATTTCCAGCTCCCTCTCCGATACGACACTGGTACAGAGCTTTTGACCTCCTTCCGTCAAACCTCTTCAACCCGCCTTTCCACTCATGTCCAGGAATGGCGGAGAAGAAGGAGCCTATATCGAGCCCCCACCTTCGAAGATCGGGTTTATATGGACTGGTTCCTTCACACTCTCTTACCTCCCATTGGCAAAGATGTCGCCTCCCATTTCCCTCAAACCGAAGAAGCCGCCCTCCAAATAGCCTTTAAATATGACTTGATCTATGCTCAGTCTGGTTATGTTTATACCGTCCTTCCTGACCTCCCCAGGCCCGGTGGTTCTAATGCCCTGGGGGCATCTCATTCCACCGATGGTATCGTTGGAGCCCTTTCTCATCCATATGCCCAACCTCCTATGGGCTATGGTCTCCCTCTGGGAGGGGCCAGCACCTCTAGCACTTTTCCCCCTCCAGGTAGCATGTATCCAGGATACGGCATGCCTCATCCTTTTGCCCAACCTAACCACTATCCTTATCCGCAGCTTGGTGCTCCAGCTCCTCCAGCATATGCACTTCCACCTCCATTGCCTTCTCCACCCCAGCAACAACACCTACAGCCCCCTCTAGGGCAAGTATTTGCACAGCAGGGCGCAACTAATCCCCCTTCCTCTCAAAGAAGGCAGAGAGGCAATAAAAATCAATCTGCCCCTGGTACTTGTGGACCCAATCCTTAAGGTACTGACCCTAACACTGCTAACCAGCAACAGGGCACTCAGCCCAAGCCGGACAGGCTGATTCACACAAATAAGCCTTGTTCGTGTTGTGGTGTTTACGGTCATTACACTCACGATTGTCCCCTCTTACCACAGATGCGGCAGATGTGGGAGTCTCAAGCCACATTGCGAGGACAACATGCCTCCCCTCACACTCCCCCTAATGTGGCCACTACTCAACCAGCTGTGTTTATCGATCCTTTCCCCCAGCAAGGATTCGTGGCTACCCAACCACCTAACGGACATGTCACCACTGAACCTTCCCCTTCTGGTTCCTCCGATTATCAGATCCTCATGATGAACTCTGATTCCTCCTCAATCGTCGACCTTAACCTTCAAACTCGGTCTCGCCAGTACCCCAAGCCTCCCGCTCAGTCTGCCTCCGAGTCCCCTTCTTCAGGTTCTACAAAGCCTCTTTTGACATCCAATGGTCCCTTACATATCCCTCAACCCAAAGTTGAGGTTCATACCAAGATTCCTAAGGGACCATTACACCGAAATGCTGCTTCTGGTCAAGCTGCTCATTCGTATAGCATAGTAGATGATTTGGCGCAGTCTCCTGCTGCCATTTCCACATTGGAACTCCTCCAGTTGTGCCCTTCCCAAAAGAAGGCTCTGATATCTTCCATGGGCGCTGTCGATCCTGCTGATGACCAAATGATTGTTTTCGATGCCCATCAATCAGAGCATCCTCCTCTTCCTGCTTCTGTCGCCTTCCAAATCCCAGTCAAAATCCGGAACGCTAACGTTTCTTGATGTATAATTGATGATGGGGCAGCCACCTATGTGATGTCCGCTTCGGTTTGGAAGCAACTCGGATCTCCTGAATTGGCCCCTTCCACGATCACCCTTCAAGCGTGGGACGACCACGCCTCCCAGCCCATTGGTCTTTTCCATAATTGTCCTATTACCCTTGCGAGCAAGACTGTTTGCGTTGATGTCGAATTCATCGACGCCCCCCTAGATTACAACATTCTATTGGGGCGAAGCTACACCTATGCCATGTCTACTGTCCCATCTGCGGTTTTTTGCAAGATGTCTTTTCCTCACAATGGAAAGATAGTCACCATCGACCAGTTGACTTATCATGAGCCAAAGTCTCAGACCTCCCCTGTGACGACCATCTCTTCTGTAGCCAATAAGCAAACCATTGATTCCTTGACCAGTGTCTCTGCAGGCGTCTACAAAGACTCCTCTTTGCTTGGAACTTTTCCTGGTCTCCCTCCTCCTCCTATCTCTGATCCCAAATTATCAAATGTTTGCATGATGCAATCGTCTCGGGCTGCCCTTAAGCGGCCCGCTTCGGCTAGTCAGCAACCTCAGCCTCAACCTCACCCACTGAAACCCGCTCCTAGCCATTCATCTCAGCCAGCTGGACCTCCTCCTTCTAGCCCTGAACCCCTCTATCATCTTGGGTCAGTTCCCCTAGGCCTCAACCATCTCGGAGCCGTCCCTCCTGGTCATTATCCCACTGGTCAGATACCTTTCCTGGCTCCCCTCCCTGGAGTCTATTCAGTCCCCGTCATGGCCACCCTCTCTCTCCCTAACCTGACCCTGGGCATACCCGTCTGGTACCTTGACCCTCCAGCTGCCACCCACCTGGTCACCCCAAACCGTATATTGCTTCGACACCCGTTCAACCAGTCCCCCTCGCTTCCCCCGTTGCCACCATGCCCCCAGCACCTCCTCAGGACCCTGCCCCTATGGTGACAACTCCAGGAAGGAAAGGAAAAGCTCGCAAGGGAGCATCCAAAGACAAGGCCACCCCGACTGACCCGGCCCCTCCTCCGCCCGAAAAGCCTTGTGCCTTGTGTGATGTCGTCGGTCACGCCACCCATGCTTGTCCTGAATTGCCCCGTATTCAACCCATGGTTAAAGTCGCGTTCCCTGAGTCTACGGTCCCTGAAGCCTTTGTTCCTTCCTCGTCCGTAACCAAGAACCCCAAGATTATCCGCACCAACAAACCCTATGCTCTGTGCAGTGTCCATGGCCATTACTCCCACCATTGTCCTCACCTGATGCATTACCGCGCCTCTTTAGAGGTAGTTCGAGAGTATGAGGTTGAACAAAATCAATCCGCCTCTCCCATACTCGCGCAGTATGCTTCAGGTCAGTCTGAGGATCCACCCGCTCCCATCGACATTCCGCCCCTTGATGTCCAGATGATGGAGTCTACTACCACCATTCTCTACCTATCATCCTCTGTAAGACCCTTGGAGAACATTCCCGTTGAATCCTCCCCATTTGTTTCTCTCAATCCCCCTTCAGCGACCACCCTGGGCTCAACATCATTTGACCATTTGTTTATCTGTCCTTCTATCATCCCCCGTGACGATCCGTATGTGAGCCTTTCTTCCCATACAGATGATTTAGGTAGCTTTGCCGCGTCATGTGGTTTTCCTTCCACTCGTCATCCCCTCTTTCCCCATCGGGATGCCCCCTTGGAAGCCTTTTCCACCCATAACCTCATCTTCCCCGCCCATACATGGGATGACACCACCCGTGTCTATGATGACCTTCGCAGCCCAAGACCCAGCTATACCTCCTATAGCCCTCATATACCACCGTCTAGTCCGTATATGAGTCACAACCATCTTGCTCATCCCACTCCCTTCCGCAGTTGCTGGTCGATGTCTACTCTACACTCACGCTGCCGTCATTGTTCCTCCTCCCCCCATTTTTTTTCTTGTAACGCCATTCCACAGGACCTCCCGTCCACAACCTATATTGGTTATGCCGATGGTGCAAGTCGTTACTCCCGGAATCTCGCCTCGGCAGGTTGGGCCATTTTCACCCCCTTGCATGCCCTTGTTCTCTCGAACGGGGTCTGCATTGGTACTGCCACCAATAATCAGGCCGAATATGATGCAGTGCGTGGTCTCCTAGCCGATGCCCTCTCTCATCGCATCCTCCATCTGCATGTTCGTTTGGATTCCTTACTTCTTGTCATGCAACTAAATGGTGTCTATCGTGTGCATAATCCTGTGCTATTTAGACGATATTTACAGGTGAAAATTTTGATACGTGCATTTGAAACCATAACTTTCAACCATGTACCTCGAGAACAAAATCACTACGTAGATAGCATTGCAAACCATGTTCTAAATTGGCATTTATCACATGCATTTTATACGAGACAATAGCATTCATACTCATTAAAACAGATGCATATCCATAATATGTGTCACAAAACATGTGTTTAGAGTCCATCTAGTCTGATACATATGACATGCCCATAGCATGTTACAAAAACTCAAAACTGGGGACACCACCTGTCCACACTAGGGGGCACCACCTGTCCCACACCTAATCACTATCTAGTGGATCCCAAGCCAATGGCTCTGCTCCTGCAGCTTGTAGATCACGTATCTCCTGACCGGCCATCGCCATGAGCCGCATGACACCTCGCCATTCCGAGGGTAGACCAATGCATGGCTCTATGTACTGGTCGTCTAAGTCTTGCCACCTGCGCTCTGAAACACTGGTCATCAACCTCTCGCATCTACGGCAGATGTCCTCCAGGAGGGCAGCCACATCCTCATTATGCGCCGCTCTCGATCCACTCGGGCCTGCAGCTCCTGATGCTGCCGGTCGTCCCATATATCCGACCGGTTTTACCGGAGCTATATTTGCATACCAAAAGTACATGAATCAGTATTCTATCTATTATTCAATAACTTTAACATGCCAAAAAAAGATTAGTCACTTGTCACTTACCATCGGTTCCCCATACTTGACCAGGTGGAAGTGGTCGGTCTGGATCCCCACAATAACTCATCCCACTATAGGGATAGTCGTCTATGTATAATGGCATCTGATCCCAATGGGCAAAGAACTCAGGTCGAAACACCCGTCCGACCGCCCCTCCTCCTCCTCTGCACAGTAGTCGCCCCCACCGACGCATCCTGGGCTCTCTCGGGCCCCCATTTGGGAGTTGTATACGAGGTCGTAGGGTCGGGATCGTCTCAAAAAAGAAGGAGCACAACAAAGTCCCATACGAGCAATCATGGTTCACTTGCCGCTTGCAAAGCGACAGCTATTGTTTTAATGACACCAACATCATTTGGGCCCACCCATAATAGGTCCCACTCAACACACTCTCCACAATCATCATCTGCCCCCCAGTGATGTGACGGAGCGCCTGGTTGCCCAGGATCCGCAGCACTGCTGCGGCCACTGCACGGGTGTCTAATCTCTCTAGGTCCCCAATCGGTATCCGAGTCCCTTTGACTTGGAGACCTGGTCGACAATGTCGCTCCATGAACTCCATGATGTTCCGCCCCCGTGGTAACACTGGCTGCGTATTTCCCACCATCCCAAGTGGTGGGAGACCAGTCAGGAAATACAGATCCTGAACTGTCAATTCGATCCTATGCTCCTGCACTACAAAGAAGTCATGATCTGGATCCCAAGAACTGACAATCCGGGCCAACAAGGGCTCCCCGGCTCTCATCAAAGGGTTCTCCAAAAACTTCAGAACCCCAAACCTAGCCAATACATGATGGACACCCTGATCTGCCTGGATCTTTGACCGTAATGCACCCAGGTCTCTCTCTCTCCAATTGACCCATATATCTGCCATATTTGCACAAACACATCATCTTTTTTAGTATACAGATAGGAAACACTGTAACCAATCACAAAAACCCAAATCTCAGCCCTAAAACAACACTAAAATCTCATTCATCCTACAGGTCGCACTTTTCTGCCCAATCCTGGGACAAGTCGCAGTTTTTGGCTCAAAACCTGCTTCCCACGTCGTAGTTTTTGGCCCAAAAAGTGCGACCCAGCCGTAGAGGTAAAAGAGGGTCTGTTCCTGAGATTCTGGGCCCTAATCTGAACTTTCAATCCATCGGAATGAAAGAGTAAGGTTAGGCCTCTTACCTGCAACTGACGGATTTCGATTCCAACGGTCGGTTTGTCTGCTACGCTCGCCGCAAGATTTAGGGCCTTCTCTCCTCTCTACATTCACCACAGCAACACTAGCAAATGAGTGAATTTGGAGGGAAAACTGCCTTATTAAAAGAGAACCCTTGTTTTTTCTTTCGCCTGTTGCGACCACATCGTAGCTCTGTTTGACAAACCGTCTACACCGTTGGAAAGCTCTCACCGAGCCCTCAAATGGGTATCTATTAGTTTTTTGTGATTTGATACTTCACCAGGACACATTTTGTCCAAGATGGGTCACTTCACCTCCCCCCAAAATCGAATTTCCTCACTTACAACACTTGTACTTGGGGCACCACTTTGCCTCCACACTTGTCTTTGTTCGTGTTGATTTTTGTCATGAGATACCATCTTGTACTCATGTTTTTATGGTCCCCCATGGGACCTTTTCCATGTGGCAGCACTATCGAGTCGCCCTTGTTTAGAGCATCCAAGTTGAGTCATCATCGCATTTATGGAGTCTATCCTGAGTCCCTTTGTACCCTGCTATAGTCCTCCATCCTTCATTGCTTGGTCTCTCTCTTGTGTCACACATTATGGCCGTCAGTCCCACTGTCCCCTATCCCTTATGATACTGTGTCAGCCGCTGCCCTGTCATTCATGTCCTTTATGCTCTAGCAAGGGAAGTCGTCCATTTGCTACTCATTCCCCTCCATTCCATCATCATCATTGTTATTAGTCTGTCAGTCGCTCTACTATTTTCTCTCGTGCCTTAGTTGAGGATCTCTCATTGCCTCACCTATGGCAGACCTCCTTCTATCGACATCAGCTCATTCATTCCAGAAGACAGGTCTAGAGGGTGGTGTACCTTGGTTCCAGCTTCCACTCTTGTTCGGTGCCTCGGATCAGGCAAAGGGCTTTCTCATTACACTTTGACTTGATTGTTTCTCAGCTCCAGCTTTTTTTAGCATGATCGAGATCTGTATACTTGATGGTTCAGTGATGCAACATCAGCTCTTGGTGATTCCCGGGTGTGTGTGAGATGTCTCAACCCTCATGAGGGGGTGGCCTTGCAGGTAGCCCCCCACATGCCCGGATGACCTCTTCATTGCAGCCTTCGATGCAGCTCCATATATTTGATGATGTCGGCCTTAGCCGCTTGCAACGCCTCTTTGATTTGCATGTATCAGTCAGATTTTGTGAGCCCTTCCCCGCTTATAGGGGGCATTTGGGTTGTATTTGTATCTCATGTACTCAGATATTATTGTATAAGTCCTGGTTGTTATCCCAGGCACAGCATGTATATGGGATCCCTCATTGTATTTTTATCTAGCTCATGTTTATGCCAGCTGTACTTTATGGTTCGGTCCCTTGTTTACTGGACACACTATTCTTTTTTACTTTGTCTCGGCGGGCATAGGTATGCCTCCCCCGCCGCCTTCAGCACAGGTACCCTCTCATAAAAAGAGACTTGTTGCACCTGCAAGTCTCGTCTCCTCAGGGTCTAGTTCTTCAGCACACTATCTACCTTGCATTTCTCTCTCTGACTTCCCTTTTGTTGTCTAGTGATTGAGTTCTTACAACGTACTTCGATCATACGATTTTCTCCTGACACTCGCATGCTGGGGGGCAATGTGTTACACCATTTTTGGTCATCTAACCTATTATCATTAGATGGACCCAAGTACACCATGTAAGACCAATTTTACCCTAAGTAAAATTGCTTTCACTATGTAAAATAACTTAATAAAACACATTTATTAGGTTGTTTATGGTCTAAACAGGAAACCCCAAAAGGAAATATTAAACAAACCTATATTTGTTTGGTTTTCCTCAAGGAATAATTAATTAAACAATAATTTAATTATTATTCCTGGTCATGTTTAACCCAAAACAAAGAAATTAATTAGATAAATCTTTATTTATCTTATTATTTTCTAGGGATTAATTATTTAAATCTTATTTAAATAATATTCCTTGTTAAATATGACTAAATCACCCATAAATAATTAAATAAATCATTATTTATTTGATTGTCTTTCAACCACTTCCTTAAAATGATAAATAAATCATTTATTTATTTATTATTCACAAATAAAGGGATTTGACCCAAGTCAAATACTTTTTCCCTCCAACAAATATAATAAAATATTCCATAAAAGGTGGATCTAGATTTGGTTAATGTTATTTTAATCATGCACCAAGATCTAGAATGACCCAATATTTTGTTATAAATAGGAGGTTTTTTCCTACCATTCTTCACCTTTTGTGGCCTATTAGATCACTCTGGATCTATACTCTTGGTCTGACTTTGAGCCATTATCATTGTCATATTTTCCATTATTTGCTGTGTGAGCTCCCTTTGAGTTCTATCTTTGTCTGGGTTTTCTACACCAACAGGAGAGAGAGATTCTAGATCTGAAGTGCTGAGGACTTCCAAGAACCCATCCCATTGAGGAGAATTGGATACACCTTCTTGTTTTCCTCCAAGGTGCCCTTAATACAAAAAATCTTTCAAAAAACATTGTTTTTGTCTTGTCTATTGGATGTATGGAGCAAACTCTTGATTTTACTGCTTAATGTCTTTCTATGCATAGATCTGGTTTTTTGCAGCACTTGTCTTGATCAACTAACTGCAGATCTGAAGATATTGGCAGCCATATTTGATGTTAGGGCTATAAGTTATGCATAGCTAAAGTGGTCTTTTTTCGTACACTTCGATAAAAGATTCATACTAACACCCTCTCTGATTTGGTAGGGCTAGCTTCCAAGTCAAAAGTTGGTCTATCGTTACCTCTTTGGTTTCTTTTCTCAGCCTTGGGAAAGTAAGGAGTGCTAACATTTTGGCACCATTGTCAGGGAGTGAATGGTCACATTTTCCCTGGGTGTGAAAAATAAGGAGTAGATGTGATTGCTAATGGTGGATAGTGATCAGACACAGGAAGGTTGAAATCATTCACATGGAAAATCAAACTCATTTTCAAATTTAATTCAAAGAATCCACTGGAAGATGAACCTTACCAACAGAAACATGAAAATACAACATGTAAAGACCAGGTATTCAAGTTGGAATTTTGTCCAAGACATAATATGATTTATTGTTAATTATTTATTCCCTTTTCCTAGGAATTTCAAGAATTTTTTCCAATGTATACTATGTTTGAGAAAATATCACAGACTTTCATTTGATTCCTTTCCTTTGAAGATTGTCAATATAGATTCTCCTTACGCTTTTGATCTTGGTCAAGACCCTTCTTCTGAAACTTATGTTGATGATATTCAAATTTATGAGCCTCAAGAGATCAAGAATAATTTTACAACTTTTGTACATACTCCTACACCTTTTAAAATTCTAGACAGATACAAGCCTCTCATCTTACCTCCTATACTCCATGATTTCCTTGAAAATTATTACAAATACCTTCCCAAATTTGATGGAGAATATAGTAAAATCACTGTAAAAAAACACATTCATAGTTTTGAACATTTTCTCGACCTTTTTGGGGTTGAAGAAGATGATGTCAATATCAGGATTTTTTCTCTATCTTTGTAAAACAAAGCCAAGAAATGGTTCAAAAACTTGCTAGCTACAAGCATTTTCGATTTCCATCAGTTTGTGAAAGTTTTCCTTGATAAATGGGTGATCAAGAGGAATCCTTTTCTGATTTTAGAAGAATATAATCATTTGAAAATACAGTCAGGAGAAATAATGCAACACTTTTCATCTAGGTTCAATAAAGTATACTATTCAATGCAATATGCTGATATAAAACCGCCTCCTGGTTTAGCTCTCTTACACTACCTGGATGCCTTTGATCCGAAAATGGCGTTTCAATTGAGAGAAAGGAACACTACAACACTCGAAGAAATGCATGACAATGCAATAGGTGTGGAAGATAATTTGTTGGTAAAAAGGTCAAAGTTGAAGGAAATGGAGAGGGAGAACATAGAGAAGGAGCACATGACATATTCATAAGTGAAACTTGACATTTTGGTAAGCACAATGGAAGAAATGAAGCAAAATATTTTCATGAGAGATGAAATTTCTGCTAAAAAATGATATGTCCCACTTCTTGTAGAAGAAGAAAAGGTTACTGGTCCTAATAATTTTGCTGCTAATACTTGTTACCATAGATTAGAAAATGATTGTTTTATGTATTAACTCTAAGCCATGTATAAATATGAAACACAAAATCAGCTTGTGGATAAGAAATCAGATGATGCAATGTGTATGCTTGATGACATTACTTATATGGATGATTTACCCAGGTATGATCAGTATGATGATGACTATGTTGTTGAAATCAAGGCTGACTCTTCAAAGCAATAAGCGACATGTTTTTACGAGGAGGAAGCTCAGTTACAGTAACTAAAATATAGAAATCAACCTATGCATATCAATCATGATAGAAATGAATAAAATGTAGAAAAATTCAAAGCAAGTGAAAGGACTTTGCCCTTATGTTTTGCTTCATTTCAATTTCCGAGAGAAAGCTTTCCCAAGATTAGAAATCGGCAGTCTTTCAGTTTTGATATGGAGCACGAAGAAGACAATGAAATTCTTGATCGAGACTCCTTACCCTTGTGTTTCTCCTCATTTGAAAAAATAAGAGAAAACTATAAGCAAGCAGATAAGTGAGTTGTCAATAGTATAAATGGGACACCTTCTCATGAATTGGTTAAGGATGTCACTTGTGATATGGAAGCTTCTTTCACTCCAGAATCATAACCACTGAGTTACATTGAGTTTCAAACCATAGATGAAAGAATAGAACCTCAAACATATTATGAATTGATGCAGGATAATTTTGTACCATTAAGTTTTGATTCATTTCAGTTTTTGAAGAATTTTTTTGATATCTTTGAAGCAAAGAATGACAAGCCTATAGAAAATCATGTAGTCTCATTGGAACCAATGTATAACAAGTTGAAGTAGTGTTCTCAAGTTCTCCATGATCCAATAGTTGATGTTTTGGATGATATATGTAGTCAAAGTCCTTCTCCATTATTAGATATGAGCCTAAAAACAGATATGATAAAAACTTGATCAGGCAACCGACTTCATTGTCTTGTTAAGTAGGAGTCTCATTACAAAGCTCATTCGAAAATTTGCAGTCATATCAGGACAATTACAAGTTAGAATTGCATGAGAGTAAGGATGAAAATGAAAATTTATATTCATGGTATAAAGACCACCTAGAATAGAATTACAATCTATTGGACGAGATAAACCTCAATGCACATTCCTTTGAATATCCTTTTGCACTGTTTTTGGAGTCAACAAGGGGATCCAAATTTTTCAATCCTACCAAATTTGGATTTTTTTGCAAGTTTTTATTGGAGTTGTCATCATGAAGAATTTCTATTTTTCTCATGAACAAGCATATGCAAAGAACTCAATCAGTGGATAAAATGCCTGCATGGTTGCATTGGTTGTTCCATTTTACTTGATCAAGTTATTTATGGATCAATTAGAGTAGGTAAGGTGTGATGAATAAGCTCAACATTCTGAGCATATTTTTCAATGTCAGTTTCCAACAGAGCTTGCAGTTGATTGTGTATAGTTCAATATTCAGTTTGATTTGATTCAGTTTGAGGATTGCAACTATTTGTGACTCCATTGCCCAATGAAAGAGGAGACCTAGTCTACGGTGTTCTTGACACCTCTTTGGGAGCTTCCATCTCCATTGGAGCCAATGTTAGGGTCCTATGTTCCATAGTAATCAAGAGTTGTTAATCTTCCAAAATTAGTCAAATTCAAAAGTCAAATTTTGGTCTATGCTAGAAAAATTTTCCCAACCATCTAGCAAAGGGTCTTGAGTCAATGTCTAAATGTATATTGTATATGCTATTCTGATCACAAACTTAAGGTCATGGTCATCATAAAAAGTATCATGATAAAGTATCATGGGTATTTTGACTCATAAAGTCATTATTTCCCTATTAAAGTGTCATAATTCGAAAGTCATGGGTTAGAGAGTATTTATGTCATAGTTATGATTGTCCAAGTTTTCCATGGGGTCATGTTAGTCATGTTAGTTATCATGGTCATCTTTTCACATAGTCCTATCATTTCCCCTTCATAACTCCTTTCCTGTGAGTAGTACTTCCTTATATATTTGTTTGCATCCCATGTTAATTTAAACGGTAATTCTACATCTCCTGCACCATGGAAACATCAGAGGCCAAAAATAATTCAGAAGAAGGAGGTGATTGGCATGATTTTTAGGGTTTTGAGGTCATTTGTTTCATACAGGGACAATTTTACTTCAAAATAAGTTTATGAAGTAATGGATATGAATCTTACAAAAGTGAAAGAGGTTTTTTTCAATTACAGACCAAAGAACAAAAATTTCCATCATTTGATGCACATGTGTTTTGATTTGGGAGATATGTGGCAAGATTTGAGGCCTATTTTTCAAAAATATTTAATTTCCTATTTTAGTCATTCTTTTGTGGCACAGATTCTGAGAATATGGGAACAAATTTCAAAAAATTGAGAGAGGTTTTACTCCGCTACAATTCTATCTAGAAGACCTTATTCCAATTTTGTGACAGGTAATATCGTTAAAGAGATATCAGTTCATCTTTGACCCCTATGTTTACAAAAATGCAGAAATTTGAATGTACAAAAACACAACAAAAGTTTGTTGCGCTTTTGATTGGAGCAGTTTTAGGAGCTCTCCCAAGTTGTTTTGGATGCAAAAATATATATGCAGGTGATGTAATATGTTTAGGAAGAAAAAACCATCTTTCAGGGAAGAAAAAACAACCAAAAAGCCTCCTTTTTGACCCTTTCTGCCCTCTTGCTACACTTATGGGACACCTTGCAGGAATTTTCACTTTTGAAGAATTTTTCACCAATTTTGGTCAGAATTAACTTTGCAATCATCAAGTACACATCCATGGCTATCAAATAAAGTGTTCAAGAGCAGTAAAAGCATAAAGGAAGGCCTTCAAAATCAGATTACAAAATACTGTTGCGCTTCTCTGGATGAAATGTTTTTACCCCATGTAAATATTCCAATGGTAATTTTGGTGAATGTAAATGGTAAAAGTAGTCATGGTAAATGTAATTTTTGTCTAATAAGGTCAAATATCTTGTATTTAATTCTTTGAGAGATAAGCTCAAGTATTTTAGCAAAAAGGGGAAAGTTGTTCTAACTCCCCTATGATTCGGAAAATATAGGATAGATGCATGTATTTGACTGTTTAGAGTGGAATTCGACCTCATATCCTATATTAGGCTGAAATGTAGTGTAATCAAGGGTTGGATGTTTTGAAGTTAATACATTTTGGAGCTAGTGAACTCCATTTTTTGCAGAGAAATAATATATAGTTGCAGCTATTTTTATGGGATTCATGTGTTGTGTTTAGTGGCACTCTTTCTCTCATGTTTTCTTATGTAATTTTTTTTTAGATGTTTCTAGCAGCCATCTATTCTTCTTCTTATGTTAATATTTTAATTTTTAAAAATAAATCATTGTCTAAATTCTATGTTTTGTTTGAGATTAGCATTTAAGTGTTTTCCATCCAAATAAGTGAATTCATGCATTTATGTTCACTTACTTTCTTTCATCTAATTTCCTCATTACCATAATACAATGAAAAACCCATTTCTGTCTCTGATTACATCTATTTTGTCTCAATTTATGAGTGAAATTGATCTTTTGATCTATTTGGCTTATTTCCTTAACCTATTGCTTCACATCCAACAAAACCTAAATCAAAATCCTATTGTGCGAAATACCTAGCCTAAAACCTTGATAATTCCAACAATATTTTGATTGATTTTAGAGAGAGCCCTTTATCATTTGGTAGGGTTAGATGCCAAGTCAAAAGTTGGTTTGTGGTTACCTATTTGGTTTCTTTTCTCAGCCTTGGGAAACTACGGAGTGCTAACAGTTTAGACGGGAGATCAAGGGATAGATATGGTTTTGTCAATTGTGAAAGGATAGAGAAATTTAGCAATTGGCCCCATAGCCACCAATTTCAAAACCAAAATTATAATTTCATAATGCTTGAACTTGTTATGTTAAATAAAGAAAAGTTTCATGAAGAAGGTTATAAGAGTAATGAATATTTTCCCCCAAAGATACCAAGTGCCAACATATTTAATAATTGATGGGGGCTCCAAGGGCTTACAACTTATAATAAATATAGTATATAAAAGACTAAATTGAAAAGATGAAGGCCTTACAAGTTGCCAATTTTCGAGAGGGTTTTATCCTTTTTGTCACAAAAACATAGAGCCTTCTCTTTTGATCAAGAAATTAACAATAATTGTGTTCAAGGAAGGTCACATTTGAGGCAAGGTAATAGGTTGTTCGAGCCCATGCTATCATGGACAATGAAATAAATAGCTCAAAAACATTTGAGAATTAAGCCTTTGATTTTTAATATGTGGTTTTTGAGGTAGAAAATTTGATGAAGAAGATTTGATTAGATAGAGATAACTTTATCAATTAGTGCATTATTACGCCAAAGCTTAACATATCAACCCTTGTTCTTAGAAAAAGCCTCTCTTTTCTTGAAAAGGGACTAGGTTAGGAAATTTATAGTGATCTAGCCAAACTATTGATTAATGGATTGATGGTTGATAAAAAATTGGGTGCCTCTCATCAAAGGGATGATGCCTTCTTCCTTTGTGGAAGAGGCTATACTTTCTTCTTGTTTGGAACAATGAAAAGTGATATTTAACTTTTAAGAATGCATCATACTTCTTGGGTCCTCACATATTATAATTGAATATATGTATATTGGAATTCTTCCATGAAGAGGACATCTCAAAAGTGGTTCTATTATGGGTTCATCTAACAAATACCCCTCTAATATTCTAGGAGGGTTATATTTTCCAACAACCAATAGTGTTATATGAAAATACATTAATCAAGTAGAACAAAAATAAAATCATATTTATGTGCATAAATATGTGTAGCATTTGACCCAAAGAAAGCTTTACCTAAGGTGATATAATGGACCTAGGTAGATGGTTCCATGCCACAATTTGATTATGAACACCTCTTGTTTAAATCTAATTATGAGTGACATGATTATGATTATTTTTCAAAATATAGTAAGAATGGGAAAGAAACCCTAATGACTCATCTAGAGAGGGTTCCCAAACAACTTATGAAAATAATGAGTGATAAAAATAGAACAAAACCCTCATATGAAAACCACTTCCCCTTCAAAACTAAATTAATTTGAAGTTTTTAAAATAAAATTTAAGGAGAACAGATTAAAAATTAATGGAGAAAGGAGATATGGTAGTTCTTACTTGGGAGAGCAACATTACTAGAGATGAGGAAAATAGTTGAGCTACATAAGATATTATATAATGAAATAGTCTAAACAAAGGAAGGGTGCACTATGAGATCCTAATGAAATCCTCCCTTTCCTTAAGAAATAATAAATTATATAACAAAGTAGAAGCAGGAAGTAATTGAAAACGGTATCATTAGGACACACATTAGAGATGACTACATGCTTTAAGAATGCCAAAAAAATGTTGAGGTATGTCCTCCTAGTGTATTTCTCTCTACAACCAATTAAGATAATATACTTTTACTTCAACTAACAATCAAACAAATTATGAAGAACGAAATTCCACTGCAACCCTAGTTTATAAGGGCCTTGGATGGAGAGTGATCTAGAGGAAAACTAGAATTATATTTGATGCAATAGCTTATAAGGGACCACCACAAATCCAAAAACAATACAAATAATAATTGTGATTATGAAAAATAAACATATGTGGCATCTAGTTTTTTAGTTAGCATTTTTCATTTAGTGAGTAAACATTAGAAGGTTTTACCAAGAATTTTTTTTGGAGATTTTATAGCATCAATGGATAATGTAATATGATGTTTTAAATGATTCATCTATTGATAGCATAACATGAATGGAATATAGATGAGACATTTTTGACTTATTTTCCATTTTGTTTCAACCTTATGAATATATTTTTACCCCATTTGGCTGATATGGATTATATCATTATATTGTTTGTCATCCATTGCAATGCTTTAAGAGTTGAAAAAGTGGAGGAATAAGCTCACTGGACCATTTTTACCGGTAGGAACTAATTTGGAAAAACATGGTCTGAAACCTTCCAAGAGCGTTTTGAGGCATCAAATGACGTTTTTTGGGGGTAAAACTTTGCCACCTTAGCATAGGACCTTTTTTACTATTCTACAGACAAAGACATTTACAATGGTGTAAGAATAACGCCAATCAGAGTCTGTATGTGAAAGTTATGACACTTAGAAGTTGACCTTCCTATTTTCACCACCATAATTTGAGAGGATGTCATGTAAACCCCCATTAATCTTCCAAAAGGGGCTAACCATGTGATGATGATGTAGAATAATCTAAAAGATTCTATATTGTAACTTTGATTAAGATTTGAGGTAGTTAAACCTAACCACTAGTAGGCTACCGATTTTGTTATAATTGGGGCACTACGAGGAAAAAAGGGTTCCATTCTCTCGAGTGTATTTATTCCATAGCTGAGAAAAAATAGCCAAGAGGGATAGGAGATAGAGAAAAAAACGAATATTTGTGCATTGTAGCAGCCCATGGCCCACAAGTCATATTTCTTTGTACTCACAACCATATTTCCATATAGAGAAAGAGAGCAGAGTGACATCAACTTCCAATTGGTTTTTTATCCTAAAAGGGTTTCCCAGAGCATGTCTTATGTCAAATGTGTGTGTAATATTTTCATTTGGTTGTTCTCTATTTTCTACATAATTTTAAATTCACATGCATGCACTATTAGTAGTAAATCTATAGAACTAGAAATCTATTAAAATTGTAATAGTGGAGATTTTCATATTTTAAATATAAATTTATTAGATGTATTATGAAAAACTATTGAGTGGAATATCCTTGACAATTTATGGATCATATTCGTATCAGAGCATATTTCTTTTGGTGTTTTGTGGAGATTTGTAGGGGATTTAGATTGGTTGGGCGAAAAGTTGAAAAACCCTAATCATGGTCGACAAATCTGTGTATAACCCGTGTGATCCTACAAAGGAGAGGTTTTCGTGGTTGGAAAAATAATCTTGGGATATTCAAAGAAGATGGGGGTTCTATGTAGAGGAAACATCAAAAGGGGATCAAGAGATCAGGAAGAAACCGAGAACCATCCAAAGAAATAACCAGATAAAGATAAAATCAGTTTGAGTGTCATGAATCAATCACATCCTCTGTTTAAAATGGAAGAAAAAATTGATATCAGACTTTACATCTAAATTTTAATCACTGGTTGCAACAACTATAAGTGTATTTCAATGTCCATGAAAATGAGGAAGAACAAGAGATTTCGCTTGCATGAGTAAAATTAAAGAGCCATGCCTTGAATTGGTGTGAGAGGCACACATAGACCCTGAGGTTGGAGGGAGAGCCTCATGTGACTAGGTGGGAGGACTTCAAAACCCTCATTAAGTCACATTTTTACCCTATTGGGTACATAGAGGACCAGTGGATCCGAAGGCACTACTTAAGGAAAAATTCAGGGAAAAGCATGCAAGAGTATACCACAGAGTTCAAATAGATGGGCATAATGTTGGGTATCTCCCCAAAGAACCCATATGTACTCCTAAAGTATTTAGGGGGTCTACACTGCTATCTATGAGAGAAAATGATGTTGTTCAAGCACAAATCAGTGGACGAGGCTTATGTATAGACATAATACCCGGAGAACATAGGCCTGAAGAGCAAAATCAAGTGGATTGAAGTAGGAGTAGTAATATGCTTCTAAGGAGGGGATGAAGAAGCAGACAGGGCGAAAAGATAAAAATATGACAGCCACAACACACCATTGAAAAGATACCAACAACCACTACAACATTAATGGTCATACAGAGGGAAAGTTTTGGAAGTTTCATCTAGAGATAAACCCGAAAAACAAAAGAAAGATAATAAGAAGAAGAATCTAATGACCACTAATTTGAGCAACCAAGTTGAAAGCAGCTTGGAGGTCGATGGAAAGTTCATATGTACGTTAGTTAACAAGGAGGTGAAATTTAGTAGTCTTCAATAATAGGAAGAGAAAGAAATGACCAAACTCTTCCATATAAAGATATAAGTTAAGAAGACAGAGATTGATGCTCTATTTGACTCAGGTCATAAGTGAATCTCATTACAACAGAGTTAATAAAGAAGTTGGGGTTGGAAGTGTTGGGGTCCTGTGATTTGGCAGATTGGCATACCAAATGACAAGGCAACATCAGAGCCACTTTGGAATCCTAGGATCTAGCCCTCCTAGATTCAGAGAGGGATCTATCTATATGTGTGTTTTCAAAGAATATATCTTTAAGGCTTATGATATGATATTAGGCTAGTTATGAAGTACAAGGGGTTTGTTTGTTTTTGGTTGGGAGTCATTAAATGAGAAGGTCATGTGAAGTGAAGAAGGAAATAAGTGGAAGGATGTTTCAGCATGGGAAGATAGCTAAAAAAAACAGTGCTAAACCATTGGGCTATGGAGTCATAAAATGGTTTACTTGCACAACAACTATTCAAGGGTTTTCAAAGGGCTAGTCATCTATATCAAAAGATCTTTTAAGTTGAGTTTGTGGTATGGAACATTAAGGAATGTTGAGAAAGAAGCAAACATGTAAGAAACAAAGGGCAGCCTAAGATCAGGTAAGGAATTTTAACCTAGCCTGATTTTGACATGCACTCAAGGGAAACATTTAACATAAACATAAAAAGCAACCTAAAGTCAAGTAAGGACTTTTAACCTATCTTGCTTCCGAAATAATTTCAAGGGATCTTTTCAAAGCAGCTGTTGGAGGAAAAGCTAAAGGACATGGCTAACCATAGACTTCCCTAGTTCCCAACTCTACTTAGAAAACCTTTCAAGAACATTCAAGAACAGAATCTCAAGTTCCACTCAACAAGACATGGGCTCACCAACATTCCTTGACTAGTTATACTCTATTGAAATCATTCCCAAATACACAATTAGCAGAAAACATAAAGATAAATATTTATCAGTGAGAGCTAGGGTACTTTGCAGTAAATCCTACTCTATATTGTCTGCTCTTTATTAGAGAATATGAACACAATGGAAACATAAGGAGAATAACAATTACAGTGATAATAACATCACCAATGATTTAGATCAGGATCCGGTGAATCTTCTTGTCTATTTGATGTGCAAAACCAGTTACATACTTTGAGTCCAATAGCTTTGACAGTTTGATACTTCTCTTCCCAACCTACTATATTACAACTACTCAGTAACTCTTACTCAATAATAGTTCAAACAGTTAACAATTTTCCAACCATTACAATGAATTTTCTGTGAATAATTATAGGCGAATGAAGAAGAGTGCTGCAGAAATGGTAATAAATATCAATTAAACAGAGTGGGAGAGGTATTCAGATGCCCATTCTGCTTAATGACCATTGCATTAGCTGATTGTACCATTTTGGTAGTTTTTCCTATTTTTATGCATATCTGGTAGGCATGGTAATAAATCCGAAGTGTTTATTTGAAGATAACTGTGGCTGAAGTACTTTGTTTGACTTGTAAAACAAGTGACTGTCATATTTCGGGTTTTGTAGCCCCATGAATATGCAATAACTATTCTGACGATTTTAAATAGTTTCTGCCATCAGGATGGCTGTCACGGTGTCTTTGAGAGGAAAAGTAGACTCTAGGTGTCCTTTCGTCCTTTGGATAAATAAATACTTCGATGATCTAGCGTTCTGAAGTCATTTCTTGCTGATTTGTCTTTGACTTTATCTCTTCAAACACTGATATTTAGCTTTAAATTGTGATTTTGTCTTTATCCTTAACTTGTTGGTTAAGCCTTTGATCTTCGGATTTATGCTTTAACCTTCAACTTCCATTGGTTTTTTTTTTTTCCTTTGTGTATAGGTGGCTGCGCCAGAGGGTTTGTTGTGTAACCAATGCTCATGACGCATTGATTTAAAACTTGGAAATTCGACCCTTATGTCCCTTTTTTGCACTGAATTTTGGCCGTAGAGGATCGTCATCCTCAGCCTCTGCAACTAAATTGCTGTGGGACGACTCTTTATCTTAGGACTACCATTAAACCCGCAAAAAACATAAAATTTTTATAAAAAACCTACGGATTGGGCTTAAATTGCTTCAGAGGGCTTTGGTGGAGGCGAAAGAGTAGTGCAAAGGAGGTGGAATGTAGGCAGATGGTTTAAAATTTGCATTGGAGTGAAGAGATGAAAAGCGGTTTTGGGAATACCGGAGGTGGTATTCGCGCGGGGAAAAGGTGGTAAATGGTATTGGGCAAAATGAACATGATACACACCAATGGTTGACACGTATGCTCCTGAAAACCACCCATTTCGCACTCAAAGTGCACGGAGGGGAGGAGGGGAAAAATGGACGCGAAATGGAATATGGGCCATTAGATCTGGGGTTTGCAGATCTACGGCTGAGGATGAGCGCGAAGGGATAAGAGTAGCATGGCGGGAAGAGGTGGTGGGGTAGGGCTAATGCGTGCTCAGGGAAGAAAAACTGCCTTTTATGTGTTGAAAATGGGTTTTGGACAATTATTGTGAAACGGGCGCGAAAATGTATGCGGGCCGTTGGATCTGAGGGGGGAGACAGATCAACAGTGGAGATCTCATGGAAACACAATGGGAAGGCCCCGTGTGGTCAGGTGGGACCAACAAGAATATAGGGGAAATTGAAAGAAAAATTTGTATTGCGGGGCACTAGAGGTACGGACAAATTGGCGGGTCAGGTGCCTTCGCAGTCAATCTGGACCGTTGGATCCAGATCTCCCATAGTCCCGAGGAGTCAACTGTGGGGGGATTCACATGTTTGAACTTTGTGTGGAAAGTTCCTACGGGTGGAAAAATAAGTGAATTAATGCGGGTCGTCAGATCTGGGAGATGGACGGTGGAGGTTTACTCGACAGATTGGAAATTAGCGGAGGGGCGGGTCCGGGATGAGGGAATTAAGAAATTGTGATCGCTGATGGCCGATGGGAGAAACAAGAGCGATGCGCAGAGGACCATCGGATAGGGATTGAGATCGACGGTGGAGATGTGCTCGGAACTTCGCACATCGGCGGTGGAATGGGTCAGGGGGTAAGGGAACTGGAATTGTCGATGTGCGATAGAGATGGATTTAGTGTTGCGATGGAGCGATGCGCTTGAGGACCATTAGATTGGAAATGAGGTCAACAACTAGGATTAAATCGGGAAAGCGCATCGGTGGGGGGAAGGAGGTTTGAGAAGTGGAAATGGGGAATCGCCGATGGAGCGATGGCTGTTAGATCTAAGAGATCAACGGCCCAGATCTGATCGGCGGGGAAAACATCGCTCAAAGGAAAATATGCAGAAACAAAGGAAAAGGGGCAGAGTGATAGTCCGATAGTGCGAAAGGGGCTTAAGACTAAGGCCGATGATCACGGGTTCTAGTCCCATGGAGGAAAGGGGCTGAAAACTTAAGCCTGTAGGGGCTTAAGCCTGACTTAATAAAAAAGTTAGATTTCACGGCCGAAAAGGGGTTTTTTGAAGGTTTTTATAGATTCCGATAGGTTAAAGGAAAGGTTTTAAAACCAAATAAAGGGACTCAAATGGTTTTAAAGGGGATTTTGAGGAAGTAAAGGGTAAAATGAGGGAAGTGGGAGGATTTTTGCAGAGGGATTCATTCAAAGGAAAAGTGATGAAAAATGGGTCTGAAGAAACAGTTTCTTTTATAATAGTAGGGTTTCTTTGAAAGATTTTGAGTGAAGGTTATCAAAGAGGTGGATTTTTTGGATAGGGACACAACAAGGCTTCAAGAAGTCATATATTTGCTTCAAATTTGTTTCTTGAAGACTAATAGACCTGTTTTAGCCATCATAGTATATGAAAAATTTATAGATGGCTAACAACGGCTCCAACTTGGGGATGACAGCTCTTTGGAGGTGTCAAGAATCTCAGAAACTTTATCTCTGGAATGTAGATCAATGCTTTGTCCATGTTTACAATCCTCTTTCTTCTTTGATCATGCTTCTTGAAAAGATGATCGATATTGCATTATAACCAATCAATTTTCCCCAAACAACTACCTACACAGCCTACTTTCCTAACATTACTTCTTCATAAGGTGCACTTGGACTTGCAAACCTTTGACATCAAAATTTTATTATTTTGAAAGCATGAAAAAATAATCTAATTCTACCCTTATTTCTCCATGAGTTCAGATTAAACAGTTGAACTCATAGCTTCTCTACTTAATCTACTATCTTTCAGGATTAAATTGTCTAACAGATCTGCATTCTCTATATTCTAAAACAAAAATTGAAAACAAAGCCAAACCAGGATTACACTGTCTGATTTGTTGTGATGGCTATGATATAAAAAAACAGACTACTCATAGACCTTTATTTGTAGAAAATTAAAACGAAACTTGGAAGGCTTAAGATCTGAAAACAATGAGAGTCCTTCCTTCTTTCCTTCAGCTCTGATTTTGATCTCTTTGAGCTGTCTTCTTCTTCTTTACCTGGTTCAAGTTTTCATCATGTTAGAACCAGTATTTTTCCTTTCTTTGGCTCAGGTTTTGAGCTTGTTAGAGCCATCTTTTGTTTGATTCTTTGGTTCAGATTTTGAGCATGTTTGAACCATTCCTTTCTATCCTGATCTATTCTACTGATAAGCCAAGATTAAACAGTTTGGAAAATATTCTTCACTAACCTATCAACATTAAATTGAAATATATCTAGTCATGATTAGGCTATATGACTAAATAGCAATGTTATTTCAAGTAGTAGCATTTAAGCTTGCACACTTTCAGATTTTTCTTTTCTTTTTTGGTATGGGGATGTACCTTTCTTCTTTTAATTTTCCCTCTTTTCTCTTTTATATATTTTTTGTATTTTTCAATTTTTAAAAACAAAACAAAGTGGTGATATTTACAATGGAAAATGAAAGCTTCAAACAGAGGTTTCAGCAGAAATAATGTTTGAGCATCCTGCCATTGATAGGGCCCCTGAACAGGTCTGTACCATCCATATTTTGTAGAAAAAATTCATTATGACCAACGACAGATTGAATGATGTAAGGGCCTTGCCAAACTTGCCATGTTTGCCCTTATCTTCTCTCCTGAATCCCATTTGAGTACTTTGTCACCAATCTTGAAATCACTGGCCTTTGTCCTCTTATCAAACAACTTTTAATATTCTCTTGTACTTTCTGTGCTTTGTTATAAACCTCTTCATTGGTTTGTTGAAGATGTATGGTTTGATTTATCCTTCTCATCATGCTATCTTCCTCTGACTGTATTTCTTGGACCAACTTCATCAATGGCACTCCTAAACTGGTAGGAAAAACTGCATCTGCTCCATAAACCAGCTGATAGGGAGACATTCCAATTGATTTCTTTGTTGTCAATCTATCTGCCCATAAAGCATGTACCATCTTGTTATGCCATGACCTTTGATTTTTTTCCAACAACTTCTTTATTATGTTTATCAGGCTCTTGTTGGAAGATTCTGCCAACCCATTACCCTGAGGGTAATAAACTGTGGAATGACCAAGCACAATCTGATATTGGTGGCAGAAATCTACCATCTTTTTAGAACCAAATGCAGTAGCATTGTCAGTGATGATTTTCCGAGGATAGCCAAATCTAGACAGAATATGGTCTTCAAGGAATTTTATGATAACTGAGTCTGTGGAATTCCTAGAAGGGATGGCTTCTATCCATTTGGTGAAATAATCAGTGGCTATGAGTGTCCATCTATGTTGGGCAGATGAGGTAGGATGGATTTCCCCAATCAAGTCTAGGCCCCACAGTTGAAAAGGACATTCAACAGTGATTGGTTGCAAGGGTAAGGGAAGCAGTTTTCTCTTGCCTTAAAAAATTTGGCATTTTTGGTAGGCAACT
Organism: Pinus albicaulis; assembly: GCA_034641835.2. Taxonomy (NCBI): domain Eukaryota; kingdom Viridiplantae; phylum Streptophyta; class Pinopsida; order Pinales; family Pinaceae; genus Pinus; species Pinus albicaulis. The sequence continues at coordinate 276,482,282 of CM076575.1, read as the reverse complement.
ACCATTTTGTGGAAATCTTGAAAGAGGGTGGGCCAGTAATAGCCAGCTCTAAGGATTTTATTAGTAGTGGTTTTCCAATTTAGGTGGCCTCCACATTCTCCTTCATGAAACTCATGCTTGATCCTATCTACATCAAACTCAGGAAAACATTTAAGCAATAATCCACTATAATTTTTCCAATATAAACATTTATCTAAAATGCAGTAATTAATAGCTTTCAACTTTAAAAATCTTGCCTTTGTTTTAGACAAACCAAGAGGGGCATTCAGATTAGTATGCACATACAAAATATCAGCATACCAAGATGAATTCAGGAAATGATCTTCAATAAGCGGGGTTGGTAATTCTTCTTGTTCATCTAATGCATCTATCATGTTTATATCTAGTTCTTGCAAATTAGATTCAGCCATTAATTGTGCTAGGCCTTGACCCTTGATGAGTTTAGTGGGTTTAATTTCCAATTCATATTCCAGTATCATAGCGATCCACTTCCCTCTTTTTCCATTGGGGTCTTGTGAAAAAATATCTTTTACCACTATATGAAGCACAAATGAAATAATGTGAGAGTGTAAGATATAAACTCTGAAATCCTTCAAGGCTTTTACCAAAGCATAGGCCTGTTTTTCCCTGATATTATATTTCAGAGGTGCTTCTCTTAATGCCTTGCTGAAAAAAGCAATTGGCTGCTCTTGTCCTTCTAAATTTTTCTGTAATATTACAGCAGCTATAGTATGTTATGATGCAAATGAAAATATGAGGAAGTCCTTAGTGAAATCAAGACTGATAAGGACTGGTGCTTGGGTGAGTGCATGTTTTACCAGTTCAAAGGATTTCTTTGCTTCTAAGGTCCATTTAACTCCTATCTCTTTCTTTAACATGTTTGTCATGTTCCTAAGGAGTTCTGCTAGGTTGGGTATGAACCTTCTCAAAAAATTGATCTTCCCAGTGAAAGATTGAAGTTCTTTGATGTTTATGGGGTGACTGATCTGCAATATACCTTCAACCTTTTTTGGGTCTATTTTGATTCCTTTTTCATATATGATATGAACATTGTCTTCTTGGGATTTAAAGATAGCCCAAATTTTCTACATTTCTCAAAGACCTTTCTTAGGTGTATTAGGTGTTCTTCATCTATTTTGGAATAGACTGTAATGTCATCTAAATAAATCACAATGAAGTGGTCTATTTATTCTCAGAAGGAAATATCCATGGCTCTTTGAAAGGTGGCACCCGCATTCATTAATCCAAAAGGAATTTTCACATACATGAAAGTGCCCCAAGGAGAAGTGAACGTTGTTTTTAGTTGATCCTCAAGAAGTACCAATATTTGATTATATCTTGAAAAGCCATCTAACAAAGAGATCCTCTTGGAACCAAGTACCCTTTGTAATATGTGCTCCATTTTAGGCAAGGTATAGTTTTCCTTTAATGAGGCTCTGTTCAAATTCCTAAAGTCAATACAGAGCCTTATTTCTCCTGTTTTCTTTCTTACAGCTATAAGATTAGATACCCCTTTGAGTATCTCACACGGACAATAATTCCATCATCATACATTTTCCTAATTTCCTTCTGAACTAGAGGTAATTGCATAGGGTTTATTCTGTGTAATTTTTGCCTAAATGGTTTCTGGTTTTCTTTAAGTGGTATCTTGTGTTGAATGGTCTCTGTGTCATATGCCTTTAAATACTCATAGCTCCAAGCAAATAAATCATAAAACTCTTTAAACAACTCAATATATTTCAGTTTCATGTGAGCTATCAATGTTTTAGATAACTTGATCATTTTAGTCTCGTCTTTACTGCCTAGATTGCATTCCTCAATATCATATTTAATGCGTTCTATTGTTGGTTTCTTAGCGACATCATTAAAATCAAACAAGTCTTCTAGAGGTGATAGTCCTTTGGGTAAGCCTTTGTATTTAGACTGTAGTACCTCTATGTCTTCTCTTTCTGAGTTTATGTACTCTTCTGTTTGATTTTCAAACTCTCTCTTTAGCAGATTAATTTCTGCAATGCGAGAAGGTTCTTTTTCAACAGGATGTTCTTCATTAAGAAAGTCTTTATCATACTTTGAGTCTGAATTTGGCAATTCAAACTCATTTCTGAATTGCAGAAAGTCTTCTATCTGTTTATCTCCCTCAAAAACCTGCCAATATTTTTCATTGCCTAGGACAACTGGTCTATATTTTACTTGGACTATGAACTGTTTGTTGTCATAGGGTCTTTGGCATGAACTGGCAGCACAAGCTAAACCATTGGCAAGAATGTTTTGGTCTCGAGGGACAAAAACAAGTTCATATTCCTCAAAAGTTTTCAAAAGATCCATAGCATCATTCCTATAGGCTCTTAGTCTTGGATGTTTGGCAGTGTAATCTCCATTTATTTGTATAATGATCAGTTCAGAATCTCCATGAACAGCTATCCTCCTGGCTTCTAATTTCTTCAGTACATGTAATCCTAAGAGGAGTTCTTCATACTTTGCTATGTTATTTGTGCATTGGAAGTTTAACTTGTATGAATGGATTTCAGCATGATTATTCTCTATGTTGTGAATCCACACACCTGCTCCTGCACCAGTTCTATTACAAGACCCATCAAAAATCATACTCCAAAGAGGGCTAGTTTTGGACTTGTTGCTGTTTTCATTCCTGTCCCGTTTGTCTTTCGTGTTTTGATTGTCATTATTCAGTTTTATGGGTTCTTCAGCATGTTTACATTGGTCTTTTTCCTTAAAGTTTTCATGGAGTTGAGGCCTTTTTTCTTGAACTTCGTGATTTTCACTAAGCTAATGGGCAGTGGGTGGTTCATACTCTCTGTTGTGCTTGCTGTAGTTTTCAGATTCGGAAAATTGTTTGAGAGCCTCTCCCTCCCTATTTCCTCCTTCCATGTTTTCTGTTATGTTGGGCGATTTCTCACCTTCCAACTCTAGTTCACCAAAGCTTTCATTATTTCAGAGAATGAACAAGTCTAGGTCTGTATGGACAGAATAAAGAGGGAAATTTTCTGCTTTTTCTTGACTACTTACCATAAATTTCATGTGGGATTCCCTATAAAGTATTCTAAGTTGACTGAAGGCAGGGATGGTGGCATATGTCATGTCCATTTGCATGGTACCTTGAAGCTTAGCACCCCATGATCTTGAAAGAAGCATGCATCAACCACTACCACATCCATCACCATGCATTTGGCTGGGATTTGGGTCAAGTTTACACAAATATCCTTGATCATGCCTAAACATTTTACTCTACTGGAGTCAAAAGAATACAAATATTTATAGGGTCTGGTTATCTCAAGGCCTAATCTCTCCATGATTACTTTGGGAATGAGGATATGAGAAGCCCCTGAATCGTACATAGCATTGTGTAAAATCTTATCATGGATATTCAAACTGACATAGAAGGGAGGGACCACTCCTTGGAATTTTCCTTCAATTTTAGGACCAAATAAAAGGGTTGGCTGATCATCATTTAAGTTGATAGAGTCATTATTTTCTTCTATGTTCAAAGCCTTTAACACCTGAAATTTATATACATCTTGAGTGACTAACTCAGTGAGGGGGACAAAGATCTTGATTTTAGAAATTTCACTTTCCAAATTGAAAGGGAACTAATTCTTTGAAAGGCTCAAATATGCCTTGTTAGTCACTAACTTATCAACAAAATCAGCTTGCTAGTTTTTAATATGTACATCAGTTAAAATTGTTTTTACAGGGGTACTAGCTGAAGTGCTATTGCTGCTAGGGTCCACACTCTATTTGTCAGTGGTTTGAGTGCTTTTCCCCTTGTTTTTACTAGAACTTTCAACTGTTGCTTTGTTTTTTTCAACAACCTTTCTAATCACCTTTTCAAATCTGTTTATAGCAGCAGTGTCAAAGGTCTTTGTTTGGGGAGTTTCTTAGTTATTTTTTCTCCTTAGGTCATATTGTTTATGGACCTCCGTGATGGCATTCTCAAAGCCTTGCATATAGTCTTTATATTCTAAGCCTTCATTATCATAATATGTATATGTGGCCTCGTCATCCTCTGTGAAGAAGGAAGGGTCTTCATTACTTCCTCCCAGCATGTTTATAACTGTTCCCTCTGGCTCTTCTATCATTCCCTCATCTTCGTCAACATAATTTTCTTGAAATGGAGGTCTGATTTGTTGATCATAATCTCTTTGTCTCTTCTGAGGGGGGTTTTTCCTAAAGTTCTAGTTCTGGTTTTGAGACTGGTTCTTATTCTGGGCATCTGTTTGGACAACCGACCTCTCCATCATTTTTTCTAACCTGTCCATGTTCTTGGCTAGATGGTCTAATTTGGAGTCAGATGTGGAAGGTGTAGTGTCTTCCCTATATGTCACTTTATTTTCAGACCTCATCCTAGCTCTCTTCTCAATCAGATTTTCTTCCACACTAAGAGCTCCCTTATGCAGGTCTTCTAAAGTTAAGGGATCCCTTTCTCTTAGCTGATAGGCCATTTCAGGATCAAATCCTTCAGGGAATTTGGCCAAAGCTGAGCCTTGTGGAGGTTTCAAATCTGGGGGTAGTGCGTTATAAACACTATTGAATCTAGTGAAATAACTTTGAACATTCTCCCCAGTGTTTCTCTTGAGGTTGTTGTAATCTGAAAGTATTTGGAGGGGGTTCTTCCTCATTTCCCATTTGTTTATGAATGTTTGATATAAAGAAGGGAGATCATTTATACTGTTAGGAGTTAAACCCTTAAACCATTTCTTGGCTTCTCCTCCTAAACTTTGGGCAAATATTCTCATCTTAATGGTCTCATCTTCTATTTCCATATAATCAAATGAATCATTCATCCTATCTATGTGCTGTTGAGCAGTAGTGGGTTCATTTCCGGCGAAATGGGGAATTTTGGACTGGTATTCATTGGGTAAAGGAACCAGAGGTTGTGGTAACACTAATGGAGCATACCATGCTGCCATGATAGGATTTTTTGGGAGGAAAGGAGTGGTTTGAACAGTTGGGATATGGATGGAAGAGGTGCTGGGACCAACAAGAGACTGTTGAGTAGATTTGGGGTGAGAGAAGCCAAATTTTGGAATGAAATGAAGATCAGGAGGTGTGGATGGAGGGGTTTATCTGCTGCTAATATGTTGATCACTATGTTGTGGTGAACTTGGAGGCTCAAATTATGTCTGATCTATACCACTTGGTAGACCTCTTGAAAATGGTGAGTCGACTTGGGTACCTGATAGAGCTGTGAGGTCTTCGGGCACGGAGTTAGCTTTATGAATGGGTCTGACAATAGTTGGATCCCTAGATACAGGAGACTTCCTAAGAATGATTTCTAGATTATTGACTATTTTAGGAGGATTTGGGTCAAGATAAGCTCTAGTATGAATTCTTCTTGAAGCCAGTATGTTAAGATTCCATACCCAAATATAAGAAAGCTAGCCAGATATGACAATATTTAGAGGCAAACTAGTCTTAAAAAAAGGAAAATTAATCCTCATAGTTTCCTAATCATGGGTGGGAATGATATTTTAATGGTAGTGTGGGCTGCCCCAGTGGAGTCTTTTTGAAACCAGGAGTAATCAACAGGCCTATTGATCACCAGTGGAGTCTTTTGGTCTTTTAGGAGTTGTGGAGTCGCCAGGTAGATGATTTCAAATGTTTAGGATGATTTTGATGTCCACCATCAGTAATTAACTACCAATCTAAGGCTGTTGTGGGTCTTCTGAGTTCTTAAGGATGTCTAAGATTGCAATTTACTCAGAATATTCCCCAGCGGAGTCGCCATTATGTTGGGGTCCTGTGATTTGGCAGATTGGAATACCAAATGACAAGGAAACATCAGAACCACTTTGGAATCCTAGGATCTAGCCCTCCTGGATTCAGAGAGGGATCTCTCTATATGTGTGTTTTCAAAGAATATATCTTTAAGGCTTATGATATGATATTAGGCTAGTTATGAAGTACAAGGGGTTTGTTTGTTTTTGGTTGGAAATCATTAAATGAGAAGGTCATGTGAAGCAAAGAAGGAAATAAGTGGAAGGATGTTTCAGCATGGGAAGATAGGTAAAAATAAAAGTGCTAAACCATTGGGCTATGGAGTCATAAAAGGGTTTACTTGCACAACAACTATTCAAGGGTTTTCAAAGGGTTATTCATCTATATCAGGAGATATTTTAAGTTGAGTTTGTGGTATGGAACATTAAGGAATGTTGAGAAAGAAGCAAACATGTAAGAAACAAAGGGCAGCCTAAGATCAGGTAAGGAATTTTAACCTAGCCTGCTTTGACATGCACTCAAGGGAAACATTTAAGATAAACATAAAAAGAAACCTAAGTTCAAGTAAGGAATTTTAACCTATCTTGCTTTTGGAATAATTTCAAGGGATCTTTTCAAAGCAGCTGTTGGAGGAAAAACTAAAGGACAGGGCTAACCATAGACTTCCCTAGTTCCTAACTCTACCTAGAAAACCTTTCAAGAAAATTCAAGAATAGAATCTCAAGTTATACTCAACATTACATGGGCTCACCAACATTCCTTGACTGGTTATACTCTATTGAAACCATTCCCAAGTACACAATTAGCCGAAAACATAAAGATAAATATTTGTTAGTGAGAGCTAGGGTACTTTGCAGTAAATCCTACTCTATATTTGCTGTCTTTATCAGAGAATATGAACACAATGGAAACATAAGGAGAATAACAATTACAGTGAGAATAACATCACCAATGATTTAGATCAGGATCCAGTGAATCTGCTTGTCTATTTGATGTGCAAAACCAGTAACATACTTTGAGTCCAATAGCTTCGACAGTCTGATACTTCTCTTCCCAGCCTACTATATTACAACTACTCAGTAACTCTTACTCAATAACAGTTCAAACAGTTAACAATTTTCCAACCATTACAATGAATTTTTTGTGAATACTTATAGGCGAATGAGGAAGAGTGCTGCAGAAATGGTAATAAATATCAATTAAGACAGAGTGGGAGAGGTATTCGGATGCCCATTCTGCTTAATGACCATTGCAATAACTGATTGTACCATTTTGGTAGTTTTTCCTATTTTTATGCATGTTTGGTAGGCATGGTAATAACTTCGAAGTGTTTCTTTGAAGATAAATATGGCTAAAGTACTTTTTTTGACTTCTGAAACAAGTGACTGTCATATTTCAAGTTTTGTAGCCCCATGACTGTGCAATAACTGTTCTAACGATTTCAAATAGTTTTTGCCATCAAGATGGCTATCACGGCGTCTTTGAGAGGAAAAGTAGACTCTAGTTTTCCTTTTGGTCCTTTGGAGAAATAAATACTTCGATGATCTAGCATTCTGAAGTCATTTCTTGCTGATTTGTCTTTGAATTTATCTCTTCAAACACTGATATTTAGCTTTAAATTGTGATTTTGTCTTTATCCTTAACTTGTTGGTTAAGCCTTTGATCTTTGGATTTATGCTTTAACCTTCAACTTCCACTAGTATTATTTGGTTTCCTTTGTGTATAGGTGGCTGCGCCAGAGGGTTTTCTATGTAACCAATGCTCATGATGCATTGATTTAAAACTTGGAAATTTGACCCTTATGTCCCTTTTCTGCACTGAATTTCGGCCACAGAGGATCGTCATCCTCGGCCTCTGCAACGAAATTGCTGTGGGACAGCTATTTATCTTAGGACCGCCATTAAACCTGCAACAAACATAAAATTGTTATAAAAACCTGCGGATTGGGCTTAAAATACTTTGGAGGGCTTTGGCGGAGGCGTAAGAGTAGTGCAGAGGAGGTGGAATGCAGGCAGATGGTTTAAAATTTACATTGGAGCAAAGAGATGAAAAGCGGTTTTGGGAATACCAGAGGTGGTATTCACGTGGGGCAAAGGCAGTAAATGGTATTGGGCCAAATGAACATGATACACGCCAATGGTTGACACGTATGCTCCTGAAATCCGGCCATTTCGCGTTCAAAGTGCATGGAGGGGAGGAGGGGAAAAATGGACGCAAAATGGAATATGGGCTGTTAGATCTGGGGTTTGTAGATCTATGGCTGAGGATGAGTGCGAAGGGATAAGAGTAGCGCATGGGAAGAGGTGGTGGGGCTAGGTTAATGCGTGCTCAGGGAAGAAAAACTGCCTTTTATGTGTTGAAAATGGGTTTTGGATCATTATTGTGAAACATGCACGAAAATGTATGCAGTCCGTTGGATCTAAGGGGGGAGACAGATCAACGGTGGAGATCTCACAAAAACACAATGGGAAGGCCCCGCATGGTCGGGTGGGACCAACAGGAATATAGGGGAAATTGAAAGGAAAATGTGTATTGCGGGGCACTGGAGGTATGGACAAATTGGCGGGTCGGGTGCCTCCGCAGTCAATCTGGACCGTTGGATCTAGATCTCCCATAGTCTAAGGAGTCAACTGCGTGGGGATTCACATGTTTGAACTTTGTGTGGAAAGTTCCAGTGGGTGGAAAAAGAAGTGAATTAATGCGGGCCATCAGATCTGAGAGATGGATGGTGGAGGTTTACTTGGCAGATAGACAATCGACGGAGGGGCGGGCTCAGGACGAGGGAATTAAGAAATTGTGATGGCTGATGGCCGACGGGAGAAACAAGAGCGATGGGAGGAGGACCATCAGATCAGGATTGAGATCGATGGCAGAGATGTGCTTCGAACTTCGCACATCGGCGGTGGAACGGGTTAGGGTGTAAGGGAACTGGAATTGCCGATGTGCAATAGCGATGGACTTAGCACTGCGATGCAGCGATGCACTTGAGGACCATTGGATTGGAAATGAGGTCAACGGCTAGGATTAAATCGGGAAAGCGCATCAGCGGAGGGAAGGAGGTTTGAGAAGTGGAAATGGGGAATCGCCGATGGAGCGATGGCCGTTAGATCTGAGAGATCAATGACCCAGATCTCATCGGCGGGGAAAACATCGCTCAAAGGAAAATATGAAGAAACAAAGGAAAAGGGGCGGAGTGATAGTCCGATAGCATGAAAGGGGCTTAAGACTGAGGCCGACGGTCGTGGGTCCCGGTCTCATGGAGGAAAGGGGCTAAAACTTAAGCCCGTAGCGGCTTAAGCCTGACTTAATAAAAAATTTAGATTTCAAGGCCGAAAAGGGGTTTTTTGAAGGCTTTTACAGATTCCGATAGGGTAAAGGAAAGGTTTTAAAACCAAATAAAGGCACTCAAATGGTTTTAAAGGGGATTTTGAGGAAGTAAAGGGTAAAATGAGGGAAGTGGGGGGATTTTTGTAGAGGGATTCATCCAAAGGAAAAATGATGAAAAATGGGTCTGAAGAAATAGTTTCTTTTATAATAGCAGTGTTTCTTTGAAATATTTTGAGTGAAGGTTATCAAAGAGGTGGATTTTTTGGACAGGGACACAACAAGGCTTCAAGAAGTCACAGATTTGCTTCAAATTTGTTTCTGGAAGACTAATAGGCCTGTTTTAGCCATCATAGTATATGAAAAATTTATAGATGGCTAATAGGAAGTTCGTGATCATCCAAACCCATATCCACTGGGATGGGTAAATAAGGAAGCAAAGCTAAAGGTAACAAAATATTACAAAATTATATTTTCCATTAGTGTTGATTTTATCGATGAAGTAGAACTAGATGTTTTCCCCTTAATGTATGTGGATTTGTGCCATTAGGATTCCCTACATGTACATGTGAGATGCAATATTCATGCAATGATCCAACCAATTTCGGCTCATCAAGGATGGAAAATCATTCATCATCAATGTTTTAACCACCCCTCCCAACATTTACCCACTTTTACAAGCTCCCAAGGTAAATGTGAGGTTGAGTGCTACTATGACATGAACCGACCTCCAAGTTCCAGTTATGGAAATGGGGCCTAAAATTCAACCACAAACTGACATACCTCAGAGACCACTAACCAATTGAGAGGTTTCAAACCACCCCAAGTGGTAAATCTATGTGTTGGAAACCCTTTTCATTGACCTAACACCCCATCTACATGCACAACAAGGCAAGAGTGTAGTAATGAGACCCCAACCACATGCACAAGTATGCTTCCATGCATTTATGAACTAAATCCTCTAGTTTAGTGCCATGAGTCTTGAGATTTGAGCCACTTTTCCAAGCTTGAATCCAGAATTTCTGCCCAAAACTACCTGTAAATTTCCATAATCATAATTAACATGATGATAATGCCAAACATTCAAACTTGAATCCAGAACTTGACCTAGATTTCCTAGTACACATTATAAATTTCTTGAAACATATGCTAGACATAAAAGTTATAGGTCATTAATGCATATCTATTCTTAAATATTTGAAATTCATATGAGAATCACCAAGAAGGTCTAATGTCATCTCAAATAGCTGCAAAAACACTTGTTACCCATGCATTCATAAACCATTCAAATACTTATCAAACCATGAACAAGAGCCATATTTATAGCACATCATAAAACAATGTTTATAACCAACATATAACTAAAATATTAATCGTGAAAAAACAACCTTAGAATTCACATGATAACAAGTATAGGTTCTCATAGATCAGAATAGGAAAATAACTCTTACTGAAAAATGCAAAAGCTAACTAAATCAGGGACTTGCACGTACCACCCAACCATATATTGGGCCGAATCAAATATTTATTTCAACCAATCACGCTCGTGCCATATTCTAAGCATGAATGTGGGGTCACATGGGATAAACCAAGACATAATCAACTAGGGAATACATATGTTAAGACGCCTCCACCCTCAAGTTATTGTGATCTCACCTAAACTGACCCCGATATCACAAAACCAAACCAAGCTTTGATGCCTCAGAATTTCTTCACCATAACTTGAGGAATTTTCCTATCTCCACACCCATGTTGAGGGCTTCCCGAAGAAAGCCATGTGCACCCCCAACCCTTGAGATTTTTCCTGAGATCACCTCACCTTGTTCCAAAACCTTCTGGCAATCCAAATATCAACCGAGAATGAATCCCATCACACCATGGCTATCCAAGAAATTGTAAGGCAAGGTTGAAACCATTGTTAAATCAGGGAAAACCCATGCCAACGATATCAAATAAACCAAATAAACAAATTCATGTATTGTGCATTCACACCTCAGCTAGTAAACCACACATGCAACATGTTACCTGCAAAATTGTCCTATGGAAGTTGTCGATCCAACCTCCTCCTTGCTTTCCTTCACTTTCCTTTGCCTTCCTTTTCTTTCCTTTACTTTCCCTTTTGCAAATCCAAGTTAATTCCAAAATGCTCCAAGAATACTAAAATAATACTCTAAGTGTGAAAGAGTGTATGAGAGAGAGAATAAAAGGTAAGAGCCAAACTGAAATGAAAAAAGTTGTGAACTAGTCCTCTGATTCCTTTTTACATTGATGCCTCTATTTTCTTCATTTTCCTTCATTTTCCTCCAATTTCCTTAGCATAAAAATATGTGTCCATTAACCTTTATTTTTTTCTATTTTCCTTTATTTTCACAACTGAATGCCAATTATTGCCTCTTTTCCTTTTCCAATTTTCATAGCCACAAATACACCAAAAGTGATGCCCATTGTAGTGCTCGCCCAACATTCAAATTGGAATACATGTCCCATGGCCTTGGTCTTATTTTTCCTTTATTATCCTTTATTACATGAAAATTTAACCCGGGGTTGTTACAAACCCCCCCTTCCTTAAGGGAACACCATCCTCGGTGTTCTATGACACCTATGACCAAAAAAACCTTAAAAACAAAAACATACTGCCTATGGAGCTTTATAACATAGTTTGATGCAATATTTACAATGACATCGTATTGAAAGAAAACAAAAAATACCACTTATTGGAGGTTTATAAAATAACTCATTGTGATATTTACAACCATATATACATACACACACACACACACACACACACACACACACACACACACACACACATATATATATATATACACACACACACACACACAACAAAAGCACTTTTTCTTGAACTAGTAAATAATGAAGGATAAAAAGCCCACATCTGATCAACCATCTCCCATGCAGCTTCATCGGGCCCAAAGTGGTTCCACTGCACTTTAACTTGTTCTATTGCTTTGTTCCAGAGCATGAGTTGTTTCCACTACAATATGCATTGAGTTTTTGGCTATAATTCTCCATCTAGTTCCACTTGCAATAGAAACCAATCAATCACATGATCAACATCATGCACATATATTTTAAGCAATGAAACATGGAAAAAATCATGTAATTTCACTGTTGGCGACAGTGCAAGTCTGTAGGCCACTGGTCCAATCCTCTCAAGGATCTTGAAAGGCCCACAATATCGAGGTTCTAGCTTGGAATATGATCCAACCCTCAGAGAGCTCCTCTTGGGCTTGATGTGAAAGTACACATGCTCCCCAACCTGAAACACCTTATGCTTAACTGCATAACTCTTATTCCTATCCCTTGCTGCCTTAAAATTCCTTTTAATAACCTACATTTTTTGTTCCATATAAACTAACATATCTAGTCCAATCCACACCATGTTCACTATATCACTACAGTTGATAGGAGTATTACAAATTTTCCAACAAAGAGCCTCAAATGGACTCATCCTCAAGGATTCTTGATACCCATTATTATAAGAAAACTCCACCAGTGGAAAATACTATACCCACTTCCGCTTCTAATGCATGACATACATCCTCAACATGTCCTCAAGAGTTTTGTTGACCCTCTTTTTCTGTCCATCTATCTACAGATGATAAGCTGTACTGAAAGCCAACTTTGTCCCCAAACCTGGAAATAACTCCTTCTAGAACTTGGAAGTAAACTTGGCATATATATCTGATATAATATTCTTTGTAACACCATGAAATATCATTATCTCCTTGATGAAAATATAGGCTGCCTCACTAGCTGAATTAGTAGACTTGACAACAATGAAGTGAGCTACCTTACTCAACTTGTCAACCACAACCATGATGGAATCATGATGCTTCGATGTCCTTGGATAAAATGTAATATAAGTCCATGGAAACCTCCCATTTCAACTCTGGAATCAGAATAGGCCTTAATAAACTAGTTGGGTGCTTACACTGTTCTTTTACTTGCTGATAGTCCAAATATCTTGCAACAAACTCACCACCTCTTTATTCAAGTTCGACTAATGGTGGAACTTCTTAACTATTTTCAATGTCTTATGATATCTTAGGTTACCTAAATATAGCTTGACATGAAGCTCCCACGAGATTATATTATTGAGCTCACTTATATTGGACACATAAATCATGTTCCTTAATTTTACCAAGCCATCTGCCATGAGGTGATACTCTTCATCCTTATCACATTCACCTTGTTGTTTCAACATATGCTTCAACTACTGATACCTATTAGAATGTTGTTTTGATTGCAATATCTGATCCTATAAATCTATCCCATAATTATTCACTATTGCAATTTGATTCACCTACACTCTCCTACTGAGCGCATCTACAACCATGTTCTCCTTTCCATTGATGTATCTGATCTCGAAGTCAAACTGACTGAGGGTATCCAACCGTCTAGCTTGCCTAGCATTCATATTAGGTTGGTTAAAAAAATACCTTAGCCAACTATGGTCACTCATCATAACAAATCTCCTAGCAATAATATAATGCTTCCACATCTTCAAGGCATGAATGATAACTACTAACTCAAGATCACGAGTCACATATTTCTGCTCATGCTCATTCAAATTCCTTTAATCATAACTTACCACCTGTCCTTCCTACTTCAGGACTCCACCAAGTCCTCTCTTGCAAAAATTTTTAGATACCATGAAATATTTATTTTGATATGCAATCTTCAAGACCAGAGCATTTGTAAGCAAATGATTCAATTGATCAAAAATAGATGCACACTCCTCCATCCATTCAAACTTATTTCCTTTCCTCTGCAAAGAGGTAATAGGATAGGAAATCCATGAGAAACTCTTGGTTAACCTATTGTAATAAAATTTTAATCCCATGAATGATATTATCTCATCCACATTCCCAGGATTTGGCTACTCCATGAATCTCTAACCTTTTCTAGGTCCATTGTTATGCCTTCCTTGGAAAAAACATGTGCTAAGAAATGAACTTCGGTCTGAAATAGACTACACTTGCTAAGATTGGAATACAACTAATGCTCTTTCAACAATCTCAATACTGTTGATACACACTCTACATGCTCTTTCTCAATCTTGAAATATATCAATATGTCATCAATGAATACTATCACAAACTTGTCCAGATAAGGGCTGATTTGGTGGATTAGTTTAATGCTCAAAATTTGAAGTGTTCATATTGCCTCGAAAACAAATCAAAATCATATATTTTTTCACCCTGAATCCAACGTAACTTGTTTCACTCAAATCCGATATTGGATGGTCCCAATATCGCTTTCTGTCTATTTTAGGAAACAAATAAAAATTTTGGATTTGGGTTGCAGGGATGCCCAGTAAACATTCTGTACTACCGACTATACCATTACTTGGTAGGGTGAATGATCCTCCGTCGGCTAATGGGTGGCTGACATGTGGAAGTAACTAATTGGTACGAGTTAGTTGAATTTTATTGGTTCAAAGTTTGTTTGGTGGCCCTATGAGAGAGTGTCACGTGGGCCAGCTAGTGGATGCCACATGGTCTCCTCATGGTCGATCAAAATTTTGGTGGAGGCCAAACCGCCCCCAGGGAATTGAACACCACACCTCGCATAGATCGAGGAAATACCTCCACCAACTCTCCTATGATGGTTCTTAACCTCTATAGTTGTTTGCTCCTATTTAAAGTTTATGCATTGAATATTTGGAGGGGGGGGGGGAACCGAGGTTAACCCCTTATCCCGGTCCACCAACCTGGGTCAGGGCTGACCTCGACCCTGCAAATATATATTAAAATGTTTAACCCAAAGTTTTAATTGCAATGTATATTCGACGAAGAGGACCATACCATAAACCCATCACAACCATATGATATAACCTTTATCAAAAGTCGGGGCAAAGATGGCTTGGCGGTTAGAGCTCTACCGAGAACATGCTATGGGTTTTGCAAATATTTGTTGCCACAATTGGGGTGTATGGAATTTAAGGTTTGGGCTCTAGTGGCCAGCATTACGGTGGTCACACATGTGGTGTCCAACACAGTTTATTCATTTTTGGAAAAATACTAAGAGGGGGGGGGGGGGGTGAATCAGTATTTAGGGTTGACTGAAATTTTTTTACTTTTTCTTTCTCTAAAACCCATACGCTACTTTACTGAAGCCAACTCGTGTATACACACGGATATCCTTAATAAAAATTGCGTATTACCAGAGATCTTATTATGCAGATAATTCTTTACTTAGATCATTGCATCATTCATTCATTAGATGTTTAGTAAGCAGTAAACTTGTGCAGTAAGAATAGAATAAATCATCACACATAAGAAACACACATGAACACTAGGATTTAAGGTGGAAAACCTATTTGGGAGAAAACCACCACTGCCGTCGTATCTGTCTTCAATATTTATTATAAAGAAAACTTCTTACAACCATGTACTGGCGCAGACTCATACCAGCACACAGGCACCCACTTGCAGAAGGCTACAACCTTCTCTTGTTTACCAGTCTCTCTTGGAAGGGAGCTACAACCCCCTGCTCTCATTTACCAACCTCTCCTAGAAGGGAGCTTCTACCCCCTACTCTCGTTTATGAGCTACGACTAGAAGGGAGCTACAACCCCCTCACTGAAGGCTTCGACCCTCAGCACCATTGCGGACCACGTTTCATCAATTTTCATACTGGATCCAACAGCTTCCATACAACACATCTTGTAGGCCACTTTTCATCAGATTTTCAGACTGGACCCACTACACACATTTAAGCTCAACATACATCAAACTGAAACTTATAACCCCATCAATTCATTCATTGAATCATCAACCAATCAACCAACAACTTGATCTTTAATCAACATAATCAACATTCAAACAACCCAAATTTGTATGAATACATCATTGATAGATAGCAGTAAAACAACAAAATAGATCAGACATATCAATCCACATACTTCAGCAAAACCCTAGATTCCATACGTGCTTTTACTTCACTGAACGTGCGTATATACGCGCTTTCACAGAAACAAACCTGCGTATACATCTGCACATATTTCAGAACTAATCTCAAATTCCATACGCGATTTTGCTGAAACTAACCTGCGTATGCACGCGCCTTTTATGAAGCGAACCTGCGTATATATCTTCAAACTTTGTAGGGCTGCTCAAATCTTCAGAACATATAAATAGCTCAGATCTTACCCTTCACTTCAGAAAATATTCACCTCATCTCAAATCTAAACCTTCCATAAACAGATCTAGAAAATACATAGTCATTTCAGATCTAGAGATCCTTCTTCATCATTTTCTTCATAGGTGCATTATTAATTCAGGTCAATAAACTGTTTCCCATTCCATGTAGATATACTTCAAAGTGAAGTATTCATTAAAACCAAGACCTATGCACACCCTTGCACTATGATCTTCTTCTCCTTATATAGATTTAGCCTTTGTCAATACCATGAGCCAAAACCACACAACTTCCGATGGTATTCCTGGACGGGATCAAATAGATAATCCAGCACTCAATACTGTGGGCCAATACCATGGTAATGTCCCCTGGTTTTATAAATTTAGAGTGCAAATAGGCATACGCTACTTGGTACATACTTTTCCGCGTACATACGCTACTTCACGTTTACAAACCCGCTTATGCTTTGTGACATACCATTTTAATCATTGCCCTGACACTTACTGGAATTTCTTTCTCAATTACATATGAGCTGCTTCTGTGGATACATCAGATTTACATCATTAATAAACACATCAAGTCAGTTTCCATCAAATACAACTTTATCAAGCAGGTTTCCAACAACTTTATCAAGTAGGTTGCCATCAAGGACAACACTATGCATCATATTGCCAACAATCTCCCCCTTTGGACTTGATGGCAACCATGATGGTGTTTGATCACCACAAAAGATAGATACATTGATTATAACCATTATTCAAACACCATGATACTCTACCCCTATTCAAACACCATGATACTCTCCCCCTTTGACATCAAGGGAAAAGGGCAGATCAAAAACAAAACAAGGTTTTTCTTCTCTTGTAGAAAGAAGAGCTTTGTAGATTTGATGTGCACTGAAGTTACCATGCTCCCCCTGAGTTCATGTTGAATCTTCAAACATATTTTTCAATGATGTACATGACTCTATGACCTTTCCTATTACCAAAGAATCATACTTACAACAATGATCCAACCAAGTGGATTTACATATTTTGACTCAACTACCCAACCAAGTGGGTTTACAAAATTGAAGAAGTCCTTAGATGACTGAATATAACAATTTACATCATAGGTCTCAACGTGATCTTTTCATCAAATTACAAATATGACTTTTTATGACCAACATCAAAAAGACCTCAGGAGAGAGATCATATTTCAAAACCATCATAATGCCAACAATGCATCCTTTCCACATGACCAATGCTCCCCCTTAGCCTGTTCATCCTGAACACTTTCAATAGAAAATCATCAAGGAATCTTCATCAAATATTGAAATATGGGAGTTGAAACATCACCAGAGATACCAAACAACATTGCAGTTGTGCTGAAAAATGCTGACCCAGAAAAATTTGTCAGCAACCACCCATACGTAGTTTTTTGTGTATAAACTCACGTATATACACAACTGTCCTTCAGGAAATCTGTGTATACAACTTAATATTCTGATTTTAAGCAGATCTGATCTTCTCAGAGGCAGAGACAATTCCCAACTTTTGTCTGAGATATTCGAATGCTTCCCTGGAATATATGAGAGAAGAAATATAGGACAATGTAGCCATGTTTTCAAGTGTCGTGCAATAGTTGTAGCATAAGCACATCAGTAACCAAGTCTTCAGGCTCTTTGCAACGTCAACTAATTCTTCTTAAGAGGAATTATCATACCAAAAAAACTTCAAGCAATCATCAATGTGATCTGATATCACCAAGATCTTCATGATTCATAATCATGATGTAACATGTGTAGGAATTATGTATAAAAGGTTTCAACCATGATAAAAATCATCAGCAACAAACTCTGCATGATCTAACCTTATCTCTAAATCATAAGACTTCCATCTCATCCAGGTGTGAAAACAAAAGATACTCTTCAGCAAAAAGCAATCAGGGCTCATCCATAATCTCATCATAAGAAACCATGTATCATGTCACCATCATTTGAGCATGAGTATTACGAGAACTAAGGAATAAGCAGATACAATTCCAACAATGCAATCATTAGTAGTTAGACTGATGCTTCCCCTAAACCTATGCTCCTGATCTTTAGCTGAATCACTGTTTTTCTTATCAGAAAAGCATACGCTTCTATCTCCATTGGAACTCACGTGTATACGTAACTTTAGTTCATGAAACCCGCATATGGAAAGAGAAATACATAAAATTTTCACAACTTCATCTCCCCCTGAACTTATGCCACCTGTACCTGTCTTCTTTACATTAGATGCACTGTTAGAAATAAACATATCCAGAATTACCAAACCAACCATGGGAATCACCATACATTGCTCCCCCAGTGATGATACATTACTAATTCCTATAATGTATCTCACTTCACTCCTGCAGTCATTATGAGAACTAAGCTTTAGAAGAAAATGACTGTAGTAGGGTTAATATTCCCTACGTTTCTGACCGGTCCTCCTTCTTTTTCTAGCTTTGCTTGAAGTTTCTTATTTTGTGCTGAAATTTATCCAATTTCTCAGATGTATTCATCCTGCATTCTTTTTCTACATGTCCATACTTGTTACAAGCATAACATCTTGCATGACCAGAAAAGTAAGCATAGGGATCATAATGTGTTTTTCTATTCTTTCTTCTATTGCAATCAACTGCTTTATGACCATACTTGCTGCATGAAAAACAATATCCCTTAAAGAAACCTGAGTACCTTTCTGTGTAGAATCTGTTTTTTTGTGACTGAAACAATCTGCTTCTGCAATTGGCTGCAACATGCCCATAATTGTGACATTTAAAGCATTCAACATTATTGATCAAAGGAGGGAATGATTTCTTTTGAGAGTTCATGATTGTTGGTTGACCTTTTGTTTCTTCCAACACTTCAGATTTTGCATTGATATCCTTTGAATCTTTAGCACTTTCTTGTGAACTAGATTCTCCTTTAACAGTTTCATGAAAACCAAGACCAAATTTAACAGAAGGAGACCTTTGACTACTAAGAATATTGTCCAGAATCTTAGTACTATCTTGAAACCTCAAGAGTTTATCTTTTTCTTCTAATTTACCTTTCAAAATATTTACCTCAACCTCCAATCTTTGGCATTGCTTCTTCATGCTTTCTTCGACCCTTCTTCCTTATTCTACTTGATCATTCAATTTTAAAATCTCTTCTTTCAACCCATTTTCTTGTTCTTCAAAAGTTTGTAAAAGTTCTTCATTCTTCTTATTTGAATTTTCCAGATCTGTTTTGAAAGAGATGATTTCTGCTTCATGTCTTTCACTTTGATTGGTTACTTTATCCTGCAGTCTTTGATATATTTCTATCTATCCCTTCATTGTTTCTATCTGTCCATTCATTCTAGAGATCATATCTTGGTAGATAGATTCCTTCCTTTTAAATGGATCTTCATCATTGATTTTGAGATTTGCTTCTAGACTTATACTGTTACTATCTTCACCATTGCATCCACAAGAAAGTGAATCACAAGAAAAAAAATCAATACCAGTTTCATCTTCTTCATTTTCTACTGCACATGTTTTCTGAGGTATCTCCTTTCTTTGAGTAGCCTTCTTCTTTTGCTTCCTTGCCATGAGCACTTGTAGATCTTGGTCAGAATCTTCTTCATCCTCATTTGAAATTTCATCATTATCTTCATTTGTATAATAACTCTTTCCCTTTTCAAATTGTTTCCCTTTATCATGATTTTCTTCATAAGGAAATTTAGTAGCATAATGACCAAATCTTCCACAAGTAAAACACTTGAAGGGAAGATTACCTCTGAATCTTCCAGTACCTGGTTGGAGTCTTCTCACAAAATTTGCTTCTTCTTCTTCTGATATATAACTTGATTCCTTGACAACTTCCTTTTCCTTTCCTTTTGCACATGCCTTAAAGGAAACTTCTTTTATTTGAGAGGGACCTTCTTTTCTCATTTCAAAAGCAGTTAGAATACCATGTAGTTTAACAATAGTAAGAGTTTGCAGATCTTGCCTTTCTTCAATCGCTGATACTTTTGACTCAAATTTTGAACTAAAATATCTTAAGACTTTTTCCACCAGAGTAGTATCGGTTATGATTTCACCCAAGTTTCTCATACGATTTACAATATCATCTAGACGTAAAAAGAAACTGGCAATACTCTCATCACTATGCATCCTTAAATTTTCATATTCAATTCTGAGAGTTTGGAGTTTTACACTTTTTACCTTTGTATCTCCTTCATAGCTTAGAATGATTTTGTCCCATATTTCTTTTGCTGAATTTAGCTGCATCACTTTAATAAATTCTGGTTCAGACAAGCTTCCTAATAAAACATTGACTGCTTGGGCATTGATTTCATATTTCTTCCTTTGTGCTGCATCAGTAGGAATAATTGCCAGATATTGATAACCTTCTTCCACGATTTCCCATACTTCTGCACCAAGACTTTGCAAATATGCTTTTTTTCATATCTTCCAGAATAAAAGATTACTTCCATTGAATAAAGGTGGCCTTAGATAAAGTACTCCTTCATGACTTCTCGTTGCGACGGATCTCCTTCAAGCGATCAAGCTTCTGCAGAAGGACCTGCTCTGATACCAATTGTTGGGAAAAAAACTGAGAGGGGGGGGGGGGGGGCATGAATCAGTATTTAGGGATGACTGAAAACCCATATGCTACTTTACTGAAGCCAACTCGCGTATACACATGGATATCCTTAATAAAAATTGCGATTACTGATCGCTTGCGTAATTACTTAGATCATTACATCATTCATTCATTAGATGTTTAGTAAGCAGTAAACATGTGTAGTAAGAATAGAATAAATCATCACACATAAGCAACACACATGAACACTGATTTATATGTGACTCCTAACTGGGAGAAAACCACCACGCTGTCACGATCTCTGTCTTCAATATTTATTATAAAGAAAACTTCATACCACAAAATATGCATTGTATCACTAAAGACACGTACACCCACCCTGTATACAACCTTCCCCTCTCCTTTCGTTTACTAGCCTCTCCTGGAAGGGAGCTACAACCCCCTGATCTCATTTACCAGCCTCTCCTGGAAGGGAGCTTCTACCACCTGCTCTTGTTTACCAGCTACCACTGGAAGGGAGCTACAACCCCCTCACTGAAGGCTTCGACCCTCAACACCATTGTGGACCACGTTTCATCAATTTTCATACTGGATCCAATAGCTTCCATACAACACATCTTGTAGGCCACTTTTCATCATATTTTCAGACTGGACCCACTCCTCACATTTAAGCTCAACATACATCAAACTGAAACTTATAACCCCATCAATTCATTCATTGAATCATCAACCAATCAACCAACAAGTTGATCTTTAATCAACATAATCAGCAACATAATCAACATTCAAACAACCCAGATCTGTATGAATACATCATTGACAGATAACAGTAAAACAACAGAACAGATCAGACATATCAATCCACATACTTCAACAAAACCCTAGATTCCATACGCGCTTTTACTTCACTGAACCTGCGTATATACGCGCTTTCACAGAAACAAACCTGCGTATACATCTGCACATATTTCAGAACTAATCTCAAATTCCATACACGCTTTTGCTAAAACTAACCTGCGTATGCACATGCCTTTTATGAAGCGAAGCTGCGTATATATCTTCAAACTTTGTAGGGTTGCACAACTCTTAAGAATAGATAAATAGCTTAGATATTACCCTTCACTTCAGAAAATATTCGCCTCATCTCAGATCTAAACATTCCATAAACAGATCTAGAAAATACATAGTCATTTCAGATCTAGAGATCCTTCTTCATCATTTTATTCATAGGTGCATTATTAATTCAGATCAATAAATTGTTTCCCATTCCATGCAGATATACTTCAAAGTGAAGTATTCATTAAAACCCAGACCTATGCACACCCTTGCACTATGATATTATTCTCCTTATATATATTTAGCCTTTGTCAATACCATGAGCATAAACCACACAACTTCCAATGGTATTCCTGGATGGGATCAAATAGATAATCCAACGCTCAATACTATGGGCCAATACCATGGTAATGTCCCCTGGTTTTATTAATTTAGAGCGCAAATAGGCATACGCTACTTGGTACTTAATTTTCTGCGTACATACGCTACTTCGATTTTACAAACCCGCGTATGCTTTGTGACATACCATTTTAATCATTGCTCTGGCACTTACTGGAATTTCTTTCTCCATTACATCTGAGCTACTTCTGTGGATACATCAAATTTACATCATTAATAAACACATCAAGTCAGTTTCCATCAAAGCCAACTTTATCAAGCAGGTTGCCAACAAATTTATCAAGTAGGTTGCCATCAAGGAAAACACTCTGCATCATATTGCCAACAATGCCACAGTTAGCCAGGCGGTTCTGCTAACCCCCAACTCACGAACTCAACCGATGTTCAACCATGCGGTTAAAGTGACGTCAATACAAACCAACAGGAAAATATATGAGCCCAAGATCAAAAACAATTTGATGCCAAGTGGCACCTTTTTAGCAAGATACGGGTCGACCGAGGCAGACTAATGGGTCAAAAATTTGCACTTGGTGCGACAGGAATCTCGCTCGGGGTGAAATTATCGCTCCATGTAATATCCCAAAAGGGAGAATGCAGTAATAATTAAACACAATATAAGAACTACAGAAATATAAATAATAAATCTTAAGAAAATATCAGAATTTATAGAGAACATGAGCCATTTTATTATATGGAGATGTTTTAGTTACACAATGTACAAAAATATGAGTAGATATAGCCAAAAAGATGGTCTAGAATCACCCAGAAAACATGCTACAATAGGTACAGCGTAACTGGAGAGGCACTGAAGCAAATAATGCATTGTCCCTTCAGCAGAATATGAACATATGGTTGCAGGATAAAAATGAAAATGTAGATCTTCTCAAATATGGAGCTCAGATGATGCCAAGATTCAAGATCTGGCTAATGTGATGGATTCCCAAGGTAACCCAGAAAGGATTTTCTAGATCTACAACTTTGGAAAATCACCTCCCTAGGATTTGATCCTTGATCTGAAGCTAGATCTATCAAATAGATGACATGAAAGATGTTGCAAGATCATATCTAATCTTGAAGGGCTGATCCCTTCTTCAGATCTATAAGCTAGAAGCTCTAGATCTAGCTTCTCAATCCTCCAAAAATGATTGCAGCTGCTGCAACACAACTGCCAATAGAAAATGTGCTGTGAGGGAAAGAGAGGCCTCCCGCCTGCTGAAAAATGCTGCAATAAACTCCAGGCTGATGGTAATATTGATGTCAATGTGAGGGGATGATCCCTCACAGGATTACTAGCTGAAATGCTAGTAACTTCCTTCCTCCTTTTTGAACTGCAAATGGGACAGCGTAATTCCTAAAGGAAATACTGCTGCTAGGAGGTCAATAACCTTTAGCCTGATGCCAGATCTAAAATGAAGCTCTGGGAAGCTGATCTATAAGCCTAAGGTGATAGGAATAAACCCTCACCAGTTCTCCAACTAAAGTACTGAAGACAACTTCCACCTTTCAAACTGATCTTCAGAAATCTGCAATTTTTGAATATGGATGTTCTACAGAAAGTAGGAAAAGAGATGTGGCACTAATTCCTGATGTAGAATGAAGTACAACACTTTTTCTAGAGTTTCTCTAAGAAAAAGGTGGGATTCCCGACCAGGAACACCCTGTGCTAAACAACACTTGCAATCTCTTCTAAACAACCCGAGAAAGCAATGGAATGCCACATGACAATTCCAGATCTGAAAAGATATTTACATCAAGAATAATCAGCATGCCTCCCTCCTTTCCTTCATCTTATTTATATAATGTTTGAGCCTTCCCATGCCTTGGTCCTCATCTAGATTATGCTGTGCATGTGGACAAGATCCTCCAAGTTTGACTGCGCTGTTTGACCAAATCAACCATCATGTCTAGGTGAAATGTACACCCTCTCGATCATGTGTGCTTTGATTGCACAACATCCTCCATCACTTTATCATGAACGTTCCATGATCTTCTATTTGACATCTTCAAGATCTTAGTTGACTGAATCAACCTTCTGTTTGATCTCTTCAAGATCTTAGTTGACTGTGTCAACCTCCATGATCTATCTCATTAATGAGACAGGTTCTCCAATTTCATTCACATTAGTAGTTGCTCAACCACCTTATTATGCAGATCTAGGCTTAATTAATCCACATTCACACACACAAAAGTGGATATTTATTCATACTGAGGATTATGGGTCTCTCCACCCTTTTGTTTACTTAGTTCATTAAGAAAATCAAGGACTCTAATATTCCAAATATGATGTGAAAATTCAGGAATATTACACTCCACGTGGCCATGGAAGGCAGAAATTGTAGAATATATTGTAGGGAAGTGAAAATTGTAGGAAAGTTAGCAGAAAACTTCATGGAAGCATAAATTATTCATTTTTTGGCCCTTTTTGGAGTAGAAAGAGCCTAGCTAGGGGTTTTTGACTGTTTTAGAGCCATTGGAGACATTTGTTTTTAGCATTCTGAGCATCGTAACTTGATGTAAACACATTTCCTTTTAGCGTAGTGAAATAGGCCCAACCATTGGAAGTTGGACCAGGAGATGTAGCCTAGGAGGGGTGAAATCCTTCACCATTTGTTGTTTTATATATACTGTTATGGTATTGATGTCTTCTTTAATTTATGCAAAACTTAGTTTTAAAGCATGTTAATGTGTTAATGAAATTGATATAAGTTTTTAAATCCCTAATATTTTCACTTGTAAATTTTACCATAAACAATCAAGCTTTCAAATACAGATCAATTTGGTATCATAGATTTGGTTATTTTTTTTCTTTGAGGGTTTAATTATTTTACAATTGTTTCTAATTTTTACAAGGTTGAAGCTCAAGAGAGGATAAGGAAAGCTTGTGGTTGGAAGTCCTCAAGTTAGGTCAAGGACAAGGAGAGCACAATTTCCACAATATCCACCACAAGTTTCACCTCAAATTGCACCTGAAGCTTCAACAGTCATGGCACATGAAAGAGAGCCTAAAAATATGTCAGAGGATGAAATGGCTTTTGGAAAATCATTCTTTGACATGACAAAAATGGTGAAGGTTCTCGATGAAGAGATAAACAAAAGGTTGCAAGGTGAGAGCTCCAATTCGCAAAAGGGAGATAAGTCCTCAAAAGGAGATGGAGGAGATGGGGACAAGACTCTGAAAGGGAATGGAGGGAATGGTGACAAACCACCTTTGACATTACCATTCTATTCACCTCCATCCTCATTAACATCTTCACCATCATCATCTTCTACATCAACCCCTTCACAAACACCTCCACATTCTCCAAAGGGACATGGTAAAATTCCAATGTTGAAACTTTACATAAAATTTGAATTGCCTATGTATAATGGAGAGGTAAATGATGAGAGATTAGATAATTGGGTTCATCAGCTTGAAGTGTATTATAGGATACAAAGGATCAATTATGATGAGATCAAATTTCATCTTGCTTCATTAAGGTTGGGGAGTGCAACCCTTATTTGGTGGGAAGCCAAAACTCAAGAGGACATGAAGAAACATGGTAAGGTATTAACCTCTTGAAATGATTTTTATGCTTCATTGAGCTGTATTTGAAGTTGCTTGAAGATTATGTAAATTTTGCAAGTGATTAAATTAGGTTTTTAATCCTCTTATGTCAATTTTTTAAACAAATAAACATGAAATTAAAACTCATTTTTGTAGAAAATATAAGACAACATCACCATAACAGTAAACACTACACAAAAAATGATGAAGGAGTTAACCCCCCCTGGGCTACATCTCCTGGTCCAGCTTCCAATGGTTGGGCCTCTTTCATTATGCTTAAAAAATGGTGTTACATCAAGTTACAATGCTCAAATGGCTGTACAGATAGCTCCAATGGCTTCATAACTATCAAAAACCCTTGTCTAGCCACTTTCTTCTCCCAAAAAGGCCAAAAACTGAAGAAGTTACCATCCCCCCTAAGTTTTTCTACAAATCACTCTACAAATTCGCCAATTTGGCTATCCTACATTTCCACCACTTTTTCCGCAAATTGAGTAACAATTTAGCCACATGTCCATGCAAATTGCGACCTCCTTAATCGCATCGGTGGCCCCGTACGCAGCCAAAAACGCACCAAGTGGCCTCATAATAGCTGTTGATTTCGTGAAATTTCCCGCCAGGTTTTCCAGACTATGGTTTGGTGCTGTGGCATAAAATGTTGGAATAGACCATGCAGCATGTGAATGCTCCAACCTAGCAACAAAATTGAACCTCATGGTTGGATCTCCGGGCAGTAACTGTGGCAACTAGTGTATGTGCAACCTACCATGTGAACAACGCTTGGGACCTCCAAAAAAACTCATCGATTGTGTTACCTGCTAGCCATACTGCCATGAAAACCACCACCTATCTGACAGAGTTAACTGTTAGTATAACGGTTTGTGGTTTGGGTTTTAAAACACATGGTTTAACACTCCGCCATAATATGCCATAAATTTGGTTATAACTTATGTGGTAAGGATTCTATGGTTTAATACTCCGCCATGTGTAAAACACATTCAAAATTTGGTTAACATTATACATAGTCCGAGGTTTAATACATATGCCATATACATGGGACGGGGTTAGCCCCTAACCCTGGTCTGTAAACCAGGGTTGGGGTTTAACCCTAGTCCAACCCCCAGTTGCACATGCCATAAATTTTAACAATGTGTTTAAAATTATAGGATTAAGGTTCAATGGATAACAAAGTTGGTATGTATTTTGGCTATGTGTTTGAAGGTCGTGTGATTGATCCTCCCCCGGGATGTAGTTTCCCTACCAAAATTTTGGACCAATGCAGGGAGGCCACGTCGTTGCCTCTCATTGGCCCATGTGGCTCCCTCCTATTTCTTGACCCTCTACAGTTACACCAAATTTAAGCCAATCAACATCTGACAGATGACGAACAGAGATAGGTTTGAGAGAACAAGTTAGCAGGTACAGTCAGGGTCCAGTAAGTAGTACGGAATGCTGATTGTGCAGCCTTGCACCCAAAAAATAAAAAAATTTGTTGTTTACCCAAAAGAATAGATCAAAATTGAAAGCACATACAATGTCAGTTTTTCCCAAAACGAGTTGCGACGGATTCAAAACGATGAGATCTATGCAATCGTTCAGGTTTCGCGCCATTTCGACAACTTTGGAATTTGAGCATAAATTTGATGCACCAGATCATTCCTCCACACTGGAAGATTTTGGACCTCCAAAATCTCTTTATCTTTAAGTAAATAGATGAGGGCTGAACTGACTCACTCTTTCAGTCTCGATTCACTGAAAATTTCTTAAATGCAACATTTTGAGCTTATCATGAAAAATGGTCATTTTCCCTGATTTTGGAGACCTTGACTTGCTGTTGCAGATACAATCTTACTGCAATTTCCCATAATTTTCAGAACAACAACCTATCCTTGAAGGAACAAACATATTTCCTCCTCGGTCTTCAATCAAAGAAAGATTAAACAACTTCAAATTCTTCTCACCTTGAACATTGTCAACACGACGATGCTTGACATGTCTCACCTTGTGCTTAGCTTGACCCTTGGCCAAATGTGATCTCCATTGCCACGCAACATCCAATTTCAAAGACAATACTTTGTGAAACCCACAAGAAGGAATTTTGAACCTAATTCCCTCTTTGTCTAATTTCTTTGGCACTTGCTCTTTGACCTTTGCACTCTCTTGCACTGGCATCTTGTTTACATCATTACTCAACAAGGATGCTTACTGCTGCAATTTTACCTCATCTTTTTACCTCTTTTAGGAGGCAACATGTTAAAATCCTGAAACATCTTATCACAACCATTAGAAACTTCAATGAAATCAGATTTCACATTTGATGCATCTCCTTGAAAGGCCTCATTCACAACATCTTCATGCTTGAACATTAACGAAGAAAAATTCTTACTAGCATTAAAAATTCTCTTCATTTGTCGAGCATGCATAAGAGACAAATTAATATTATTACTATACACTTTAACAATGAAATCAATCCCATTCTTGAAAAAGTGATAGTTATTCTCATGACGATGAAATATTTATCTCCTATCATAAAGATATGGGATTTCCAAAACAATAACAATAATATCAAGTGGAACAAAATCAAGTTAAACTTAATCAAGAAAGTTTGCAGTGATTGAAAATCAAAGTACACACTTCCTCATCACCTGCAAATTTTCATTCTTACATATCCAACCTAAAGGATAAGGTCTTGGATGAGGAATGGTCTCTACATTCAAGTTCTTAACTAAGTCTTCAAAAATAATATTTTTTTGTGAACCACTATCAAATAGGGTGTCAATCCTGGTATGCTTTGAATTAACTCTAACATGGAAAATCTCAATTCTTGTTTCATCATCTTGAGTACTATTGAGACAACTTTAAGAACTAGTAATTGCGATGTCCTTACCTTTCAAACTCATTGCTGCGATCTTTGTTTCATCTCTGGAATCAGAACCTAAATCATGTTGATCCAGATTTATGCAGGAACACAATAAAATATAGAAATAGACATAAACATAGAGATGTAGTGGAAATAATACTTCATTTCATTAATATCAAATAACATAAATATGCTTACAGACATAATGGAAATTAACTAGCTAGGGCGCTGGTAGCTTATCTCTGAGAAGATATGTGGCGGCTATAGGCCCATGAAATGTATTACAATGAGGCTCAAGGGCCTATTTATTATTTCGAAACAATGGAAAACTCTAAACATCCAAAAACCTAACCCTAGGAGATGAAGCACAAAAACTATGGGCCTCGTTTGCGTAAATTGGTGTTTCAACTTCTCGGGGACGTAACTTTTTCATATGATCTTCGTTTGACGTGCACCATACCTCGTTAGAAAGATCTATTTGAGGAGTAAAACATTTGGTGTGAGAGGTATTAGTCAATGGACCCATGTTTCTCCCAATTTTCCAAAAACACATCATTTAGGGCCTCAAAAGGGCTTTGGAAGTCAGGACTCGAAAAACTGCTAAAAATAGTAAGTTGTGTTGAAACTAAAAAACTGAAAGAATTGATGGTGGAATTTCAAATGGAATAGGTGGGTGGCCACCAATATCCACCTGTATCATTAGGGCCCCAAAATGGCTCTAGAAGTTCAGGACCCAAAAACCTGCTAAAAATAGTAAGTTGTGCTGAAAGTACAAAACTAAAAGAACCGATGGTGGGGGTCCAAATGGAATAGGTGGGTGGCCACCAATATCCACCTGGATCATTCCTCCCCCCTTAGGAAGCAATGGTCCCCATTGCATTGAGATCCTCCATGAGATGAGGCAAATTCTGTTGAATTGGGTATTATATTTGTTGAAGATGTCATGGACCTGCGGGCCGACATGTTAGATGCATTCAGTAAATTTGGTTTCTTTATCAGCCTTAGACAATACATGTGTGGATTCTGTTTGTGTAGTCATAGGAGGTATGGCAACATCAGGTGGCGGTGCATCAGGGGTAAGATCAATAGAGTGCTTGTCCTGACAGTGTAGAGGAACCTCTGTGAGTGAGGAGAAAAGTCCTCGTATTCCTCCATGACGTTGTCCATCTGCTGCAGCCGTGAAAGGGAGCTCTGTTTCGAGGTTTTGGCCACAATATTCTTCTTTCCAGTGATTGAGTTGCAGGAAAATAAATTTCCTAGTGTTGAACCTCAAAATTACCCTCTCTTTAACATCCTTTCTGACCTTTTTCCCTTACTTTCTCATAAGATCACATATCCCAATCAATGATAAATGCCATGTTTTGTCTTAAGGAATGAATTTAAATGTCTTCCCTGTTATATTCTCATGTTATTGCTAGTTGAATATATTTTTTTAATTTAGCTACAAAACACAGCCAGTTTTGTAGCTAATCGTGGATTTCGTAGATACTCTCATGGTCTAACAGGTTTCAGGTGTCAAATGGAGAATTGAGCCACATGGGCAGTTCCAGAATCATCTCCACATGGATTTTGTCCTATTCAGTTGGTCAATATTGATAGAAAATAAGGCCTAAGATCATGGTCAAAGTACGTTATCCAGGAACAACAGGACTCTTGATTTGCTCTATCGAAGTAAATTAAGAGTTAAACAGTCCAATTGCAAGTCTATAAGTTGAATTAGCCACATGTAGCAAGATTATCTCATAGACAGTTAAGTTTATTTTCTTTAAATACTGGGTGTACAGAATCGAGACCAAGTAGAAATTAAGTTTTAAGATTTTGCTGATATGTTGTGTATTAAGACTTTGTCCTATGATAATACAAAGATCGTGTTGCCAATGATTGCTTAAGTGCATATTTAACCAGATAGGATTTCAGCCGAATTAGTTGCAGAGGGCCCTTGCATCGGAGGAGGTTTTTCATTTATTGTTTTTTAGTTTAATTTTCCTTACTCTGTTTTTTTTAATTCTGTTTTTTGAGTAGATTAATTGTTTCATTCCAGTTTTGATCAATAACATAACGTTAAATCATAACTCTGTAAGCCTTGTTCTTCCAAAAACATTTCATGAAGATAGATCTTCCTATTTTCAAATTCAATTAAGTTTGAAGTAATAAGAATTCATAGTTATCTAGTTTTCCTTACTGTTCTGTCATTTACCTTCTTAGAATAGAAATATCAATTAATTGTATCGATAGATGTTCCTATAGATCATTTTGAGAAGATGATTCTAAGCTAAATGATTGAATGTCTAATAAATACAGTTATTGAGCTTTTCTTTTGCACATTTTACCTTCTTTCTAGGAATTTAGAAACTGAGGTATAATTGATTTCTCATACAGCATCTCAAGAGGATAATACTTCACTGATTAGGAGATCATGTCGAAGTGAAAAAAAATGCTCAAAAATGGAAATGCTAAAAAATGGTTGCAGTCTAAATGAATGGAAAGGTCTCGTCGCTGTGATTCTGGCACCATGAAAGAGACTCAAATCCAATGTCGTATGTGAAAGTTACTGGGGTTTGAATTTTTCCAGTGACCTCCAAAACATGACCTTTTGACTATGATTTTTGTCAATTTGTAAAAAAAAATATATTGGATAAATTTCATTTTTATTATGTTTTTATAGGCCTGTCAGAGGGTGCCATGTGGCCTGCCTGAAGGCTACCACGTGGCCCCAGGCCATTGATTAAAAAATATTGTGGAAAGTGGAGGTCGTGAGTGTCGAACCCTCGACCCGACTCCTCGGGAAGGGTCGACATGACCAACACGACAGAGCGTCAATTTGTTAAATGCACATTCAGGTGCAGTTAAATGGGTGAGTTGGGTTGTTTAAAGTTTAATGAGAAGAGATATCGATAGCCCCTCAGGGCTTAAACTTTGTTTCCATGCGACCACTTGCAGAACCCGAGGCTTAAATATTTCCAACCGGCAGAAAACATAAGGCTAGCCCCCTCGGCATGTGACCATCCTCTATGTGACCAGGGCTAACACCGACGGTTTATTCGGGAGTGGACGGTTAACATTAAACCATGACATGTGACAACGGGGTCCAAAAATTTAATACGACTGTTGGGTTAACGGTTTAGGTGGCGGTTTAAACAGAGCGGTCACATGTGACCACATCAATGCGTCCCTATGTGAAATTTAATGCAACCGCTAGTGGTTCTGCCTTATTTGGGGCACTTTCCACCAAATCTAGCTTTGTGCCAATTTTAGCGCGTTAACTGGAGTTATTCCACATTTGGTGGGGTTTTCTAGTGACATTGGGTAGTTTTATTTGGGAGGTCATAACTTCCTCAATATTGAACCAAATGGAATGAAAGTTTAGTCAATTTTGGCTTTATTCAACATTTTGGAGTGCTTGGGATAGGTTGCAAAGAAAACAGAGGTGTTCTTCAGCCATTTTTGCTTCAGGGAAGAGGAAAGAGCCACTAGGGCAATCAGGAAGATGGAGCTGTATTGGGTTGTACTTCACTGTTTGAGGTGAAACAAAAGCCATTTTTAGCCTATTTCTGTCTTTTGAAGTCAAATTCATAGCTTGTTTTTCTTGTTTAGGCATATTTTTCACTGTTTAACCATTTTTATTTAACCATTTTGAGCAAATTAATAGAGCAAGGACATACCATTGGGGAGCCTTAGATCGACAGATGTAGCCCAGGAGGGGTGAACTGCCTCATTAGTTTGCTATGTTATTATATGGTGAATTTATCTTGCTGTGTATTTCTACTGTGATATATTAAACAGTAAATTTAAATAACAAATCCTCACACATAAAACTCAGAAACATTACCAAAACTTCTTTGTTTAAACTGCAAGTCATGGAGAACACTTTGCACATTAAATTATATGGAAATGGATACTTTTCATAGCATTACAAATAGTTCCATTTTCAGATCATATGGTATCAAAGCTCAGGATTTGAGCATTAGGAGTTAGAGATTTACTCTGCATTTGTTCTTGTGCAATGATATAGTTGACTGTTTGCAAGTTTTGATGCTTACTAGGCTTAAACTCAAGAGAGGTGAAGGAAACTTGGTTAGAGCACAAATTAATCCTCAACCAAGAAGGGCTAGAGAGCCACCTCAAAGAGCCATAGAAGAAGCCTCAAGCATGTCTTCAAGAGAAGGAGAATCTCCTGAAGACATTGATCCCAAAGAAGAGGAACGGGTGTTTTGAAAGGCTTTCTTGGACATGACAGAGATGGTGAGGATACTCTACCAAGAAAGGAATGATAGGCTTGTAGGAGAAGGGTCTAGAAACTAGAAAGAAGGAGAGGGTTCTTTAGGAGGAAATAAAACTGATGATAAGTCAAAGAAAGGACACGGATGAAATGGTGATCCACCATCCCCATCTTCATCCTCTTCCTCTACATCGTCATCCTCTACTTCGGTGAATCAATCTCACAAGTCTAAAACCAATGGTAAAAGTCCATTTTTGAAGCTTGATGTTAAATTTGAGTTGCCTATGTTTAATGGTGAGGTCAATGCAGAGAAACTTGAAAATTGGATAAGACAGCTAGAAGTTTATTTGAGGATACAAAGCCTTCATGAAGATGACACCAAGATTCAGTTAGCCTCTTTGAGAATGGAAGGAGCAGCATTGGTATGGTGGAAAGCCAAGACCAAGGATGAAATTAAAAAACATGGTAAGATCACTTTATCACGGGATGAATTTATTTCCGCAATTAAAAAATAATTTTATCCATTAGCTCATTTACAAAAGGCTATCATGAATTGGAAAAGTTTTAGACAACTTAAGGGACAAAGTGTTCAATATTACACTCAAGAGTTTAGACAAAGGGCTTTATTACTTGGAATTTATTTTCATAGCCAAGAGACTTTGCTGAAATATATAGGTGGTTTACACAACTATCTTATACATACTATCCTTATGTTCAATCCTACTAGTATAAACGAGGTTTGTGTCCAAGCCACACATTTAGAGGCTAGAGGTAAACAATCTTTTGATGGGAATGAGGATAGGGAATTTAAAGGCAAAGGGAGAAAATTAAATGCAAACTCTAGGAAAGAAAAAGGAAAATTATTTTGTAAAAACTATTCCAAAACAAACCACGATGAAGACCATTGCTGGAAACTTCATCCGGAGTTGAAGCCAGAAAAATTTAAAACCAAAGATAAGGCCAAAGAAAAAGGAAAAACAATTGCAATAGCTGAACAAGACTTAGGGTATGAATCAGGAGATGAATCTAAAAGCATAGAAATGGTACTAAAGAAAATAAAGGGGAAAGAGATTGTAAAAGAAACAAATCCTAGTTCTAGCACTTTAAGCTGTCACATAGAGGCTCCAAATGAAGAGAGGAGGATAGAGCTATTTCATGTGAGGATAATTTCAAAACACACAAAGATAGACACACTATTTGACAGTGGGTCTCAAGAAAATCTCATCTCAGAAGACTTAGTCAAGAAGCTGAAACTTGAAACCATTCCACATCCTAAGCCATATTCACTTGGTTGGATTTGCAAGGATGCTAATTTACAAGTTTCAAGGAAGTGCATGTTGCGCTTCGCCATAACATCTCATTATGTTGATATGGTTGAATTAGCTGTGGTACCGCTTGACATTACAGGTGTGGTGTTGTGTAGTCTGTACTTATATGACAGAAAAGCGATCTTCCATCGCCATGAGAACAAGTATCATCTATTCAAGGATGGCAAGGAGTTTATTATGAGAGCACATCGGAAGAAGCTAGAATCTTCTTTAGTGAATCCAGGGCAGTTGAAAAGGCTTGTCAATGCAAGTCAAAATTTGACTTTGTTGATTATTAAGCAAAAATATTTTGTACATAATCCTTTTCATGTTATTGCTGATGTAAATGATGAAATGTTTTAGTCTGAAATTAGGTCATCTTTGGAAGAAGATGACAAGATGTTGCACAAGGGGTCTTTGGTGTTGATTGGTGCAGAGGAAAAAGTTTCGGTGCAAAGTGGTGCAAGAATCCAATAAAGGGAAAAGCATGCAAGCAAAGAGGACACAAAGTTCAACATGGATAAATGATGGCTTCAGAATGGCAGGTAGGCATGGCGAGAAAACTTGGTTGGGAATTGACACAAGTACATGGCTCATTCGACAAAAAATTGCCATAAGGATAGTTGGCAAGGTGAATCTTATTTCCAGTTTCCTTTGAAGGTAGACCATTGTAGGAGCAGTATGATTTCTACAAATTTTAGTTGCTGTTCTACAAATTTAAAAAAATTGCAGCATGACACAGTCAAGGTTAGCAATAGTCGGTCAGCAAATTCAAGGAAGAATTTATCTTTTTATGAGAAGCTCAATCTGATGAAGTCAGGAAGATTTCAGTGGTTCAAGGTTGGAAGAGTGGAGAATCAGTCTCCTCATCTTCAATTTCTGTAATTTAGAGAGCTTTTGGGGTCCAAAATCTTCCCATTGGGGAGGTGTGATCAAGAGATCATGTCCAAGTGAAAAAAAAGGCTAAAAAATGGAAATGCTCAGAAATGGTTGCAGTCTGAATGAACAGAAAGGTCTCGTCGCTGAGATTTCGGCACCATGAATGGGACTCAAATTTGATGTCGTTTGTGAAAGTTACCGAGGTTTGAATTTGTCCAGTGACCTCCAAAAAATGACTTTTTGACTATGATTTTTGTCAATTTGTTAAAAAAAAAAATATATTGGAAAAATTTCATTATTATTATGTTTTTATAGGCTTGTCAGAGGCTCCCCACGTGGCCTGCCCAGAGGCTGCCACATGGCCCCAGGCCATTGATTAAAAAATATTGTGGAAAGTGGAGGTCATGAGGGTCGAACCCTCGACCTGACTCCTTAGGCAGGGTCGACCCAAACAACACGACAGAGGGTCAATTTGTTAAATACACAGTCGGGTGGAGTTAAACGGGTGAGTCGGGTAATTTAAATTTTAACGAGTGGAGATATGAACAACCCCTCAGGGATTAAACTCCATTGCCATGCAACCACTTGCGGAACCCGGGGCTTAAATTTTTCCAACTGGCGGAAAACGTAAGGCTAGCCCCCTTGGTATGTGACGATCCTCTATGTGACAAGGGCTAAAACTGATGGTTTATTCGGGAGTGGAAAGTTAGCATTAAACCGCGACATGTGACACTGGGGTCCGAAAATTTTATACAACTTTTGGGTTAACGATTTAGGTGGCGATTTAAACAAAGAGGTCACATGTGACCACATCAATGTGTCCCTATGTGAAATTTAATGCAACTTTTGGTGGTTATGCCTTATTTGGGGTGCGTTCCACAAAATCTGTCTTTGAGCCAATTTTAGCGCGTTAACTGGAGTTATCCCACATTTGGTGGGGTTTTCTAGTGACATTAGGCAATTTTCTTTGGGAGGTCATAACTTCCTCAATATTGAACTAAATGGAATGAAATTTTAGTCAATTTTGGATTTCTTTAGCATTTTAGAGTGTTTGAACAGAGGTGTTCTTCAGCCATTGTTTCTTTATGGAAGAGGAAAGAGCCACTAGGGCCATCAGGAAGATTGAGTTGTATTGGGTTGTACTTCACTGTTTGAGGTGAAAAAAAAGCCATTTTTAGCTTATTTCTGTCTTCTGAAGTCAAATTCATAGCTTGTTTTTCCTGTTTAGGCATATTTTTCATTGTGTTACCATTTTGAGAAAATGAATAGAGCAAGGACATACCATTAGGGAGCCTTGGACCAGCAGATGTAGCCCAGGAGGGGTGAACTGCCTCATCAGTTTGCTGTGTTATGTTATGGTGAATTTTTCTTGCTGTGTAATTTTGCTGTGATATATTAAATAGTAAATTTAAATAATAGATCCTCCCACATAAAACTCAGAAACATTACCAAAAATTCTTTGTTTAAACTGCAAGTCATGGAGAACACTTTGCACGTTAAATTATATGGAAATGGATACTTTGCATAGCATTACAAATAGTTCCATTTTCAGATCATTCACATTGAATGATGAAGTAAATCAAATATACATTAGTTTCTTTACAGTTAAGCTTTACATGTTTTCACATTTACTTTTAGATCCTCATTTAATTGTATCATTGATGTTTCTAAAGGTAATTCCAAGAAATTGATTCAATCATGTTTCTATATTGAATGATTGAATGTCTAATTCATACAAATACTGAGGTTTTCATTTGCATATCTTTCTTGCTTTTTCATTAAGTATAATTGGTTACTTAAACATCATCTCAAGAAGGTGATACTTCATATTGAATGCTGGAGGAACTAAGCATACATTAGTTGTTTCCCTTTTCACACCTTACTTGCTTTCCTAGAACATTAGAAGTTAAGGTATAGATAGTTGCTTACACAACATCTCAAGAAGGTTATACTTCATATTGAATGCTGAAGTAACTAAACATAAACTAGCTATTTTACTTTTCTGCTTTCCCTTAGAAAAGCACTACAACTTCAATCTCAGTTACAGGAATTAGATCCATGGAATAGGACTAATGCTAGGTTAGAACTCATCGAGTTAGATACTCTGTTTTTCAGAATAGACTTTAACTATCGAAAAATATTTTATTTATTTTTATGTAGATTAGATTAACTTAGGAACACTTCCTTTTCTTCCTTCTTAAAAATTAATTAGATTAATTTAATTTCATACTTATAGATTAAACATTATTAGACATCAAAATAAGAAACCCCCAAAAACAACATAAAATACAAACAACAAAGTAAGAAGAAGGTTAACTAAGCACATACAATGCACCACACTTCATCAGTTTACGAACCTCGGTTGATAATTTTTGTAAGCAATTTAAGACATTAAGTTGACTAAACATTTTGGCACCGTTGTCGGGGAAGTGTAATTAGGTAGCCTCATTTCTTACATCTAAAAAAAATGATATGCGTAGAGAAAGAGACTCTAGGGGCAGATTCATAGCTAGAGGTAGGAGTTTAATCCCTACAACACCACTCACTCCACCAAGACTAAGAAGTGATACATCTCCATCTCAAACTCATAATCCATACTTTAGTAGCCATAGAATTCCTGAAGTTGTAAGGTCAAAAATCCAATTAGGAGGATCTCCTACTTCATCCACTGAGGCAGTCTTAGAGGAAGATGATCCTAGATCTCCAACAGAAGGAGTAACATTTTTCACCTCTATAGGGGAACATATTCCATCTGAAGAGTTAGAAATTCCCAGTGGAGAGGAAGAAGAAGATCCTTTCTTCAGCATACCATTGATAGAAGAACTAGAGGAAGAGCAATTAACCTTGCAGGATGAATCTTATATCAGCTTCGAAGAATATATAATGGCAGGAAGAGGAGAAGAAGGAGAAGGAGAAGGAGAAATTCTAAATGGAGAAATTGTAATATTTGGAGGTGGTATAGGTAGAGGAGGAGATAGAGGAAGAGGAAGAGGAAATGCAGAAGGAGGCAAAATAAATATGGTAATTGATAGTTCTTTTGGGTTCCTTATAGTTGATGAAGAAACAAATGCCACAATGAAAAATATCTCACCTTCTATCCTCCCAAATTTTCATGGATTGAAAAGTGAAGACCCTGAAACCTTTTTGTTTGAATTTTAAGTCTTGTACAAAAAATATGATTATATACAAGACTCTCAAAAACTCAAATTGTTTCCTTCAACATTGAAAGGAGCAGCTCTAAAATGGTTCATGAGTTTAATCACTCGGTCTATTAGAACATGGGATGACATGGAAAGTGAATTTTTAGAAAGGTATTTGGATTATTGGATACCCATAAACCACAAGGATGAAGTATTTAAAATGATGCAAAAATAGGACAAGAATTTGGAGGATTTAATTGAAAGATTGAATTATAACACAAAAAGAGAAAAAATGGACAATTTAGATCAAGATACTTTAAAAGCTCTTTTATTAAAAGCCATTAGAGATGAATCGATAGACATTCTCAACATGATGAGAAATGGGGATATCTCTCAACTTCCATTATTTTACATTGGTGAATTATGTATCCATCTCTCAAGGGGAAAATAAAAAAATGTGAAAAATCCAAGAGATCCTTGTAATGTTCCTTTTATGAAATTTATGAAATTGGTCCTCAAGGACACTGTATAAGAGAGGAAGTGTAAAAATAAGCTGAAGGGGGGATTGGATACCATTTTTAACTCACTAAAACCTTCTCTTCCAAAATTTGAGCTCAAAGAAATAAGCCTAGAGGGCTTATACAAAACTCCCCAAAATAGATCTCTCAGAAAATGCTCAATGAGAGAGCTTACAACAATACATGAACATATCCATGGAACTCTACAAATATGTACACATCAATATATGGAATATAATACAGCCATCATGTTATTAATACATCAGCTACAATATACATAAATATCTTGAGGGACAAGCCACTCAAGCTTTGAGAACCAATCTCCAATGATCAAGCAATGAAATACATGAGTAGCTGCAACTGCACAAAATGCCAGAGAGCAGTGAAAACACTGTCTATACTATGGTAGCTGCTGCAATAGATACATATACATGAAATATGGCTGAAATGTATAAAGAAATTCCCCAAAATAGAAGGATGGGATCTAATACAAGATTTCTAGCCAATCTAGGAGAGATTGCTAGAAATGTCGGAAAATGTACAATGTGAAAAATAACTTGTCACTGCAACTGAATCAAAATATAAAATGAGGCTATGGCAGATCTGAAATACTCATGGCCTCCTCTAATAACATTCTGAAGCAAAGGGCTGATCCCTTTTCACTCAAAAACACTCTTCCTGCTAAGCACAAATGGCTCTCCTAGCTACTGCCTTTGAAAATAACACAGTTTCTACCCTTGACTGCACTGTGAGAGATGGTGAGTGTTTGGCCTGATGCCAAGGATCTAAAATGAAGCCTGGGAGTCTCTTCTGCTGTTCCTCCAAATAATAGACAAGATCTCCACTGAAGAACAAGTCGAAGAATGACTCTATGAGTTCCTCTGTTGCTGCCCCCAGCAACACAACATTTTCTGCTGCAGAAATAACGCTGTAGCTGAAGGGATAAGCTTGGAAAAATACCGGAATGAGGAAATGAATCTCAAACCCTCTCCTTCCTTGAGGATGAGGTAGGGATTCCCAACCGGGAACACCCTTGGGTTCAAGAACCCTACAAACCCTGATAAACAGCCTGGGGATGCAAGTCTTTGCAGACCCAACGAAAATGATAAGCTAATGTATAATGAAAATGGGCTGCCATCTCCTCCTTATAAAGCAAAAGAAAATTTCTCACCATGGGTCCCATTCACACTTGCTTCTTGCTCAAGCAAGTGAAGCCTCCACTAAAACTGCGATGTCCAAGTAGGTTCAATGTATCTGGGAAATTTTAGTTGACTTGGTCAAAATGACTAGATCAAGCATGATCCAATCCTGTTCACACCATGTGGTGCTCAATCCAGCTGCTTTATTATTCCTCCTTTCACACAAGGAGTGTTATTTCTCCATCTAAAGGTGTTAAGGTGTCTCCTTACCCATTTTATTAAACAAAATGAAAATATGCAAACTATAATGTTCCTTTTAGCTTGAGGCTAAAAATTGGGAACATTACAATCCTTCTCTTGCTAGAGTAAATAGATCTGCAATTGGAACATTGAGTAGGGCATAAATTAGAAACATTCTTGATGAATTTAAAACATACATCTTAGGGAGTCTTAGTGAACAGATAGACACCCTTAAATTACAAAATAAGTAGAAAGCCGAGACTGATGCTTTAGTTATTTTTTGTCCCAAATGTAGAAAGAAGCATGCTTTAAGAGAATGTCCTCTTGATGTAAAAGTCATAGAGACCTGTATGATTTGTTCTGAAAGTCATTAGACTAAGATTTGCCCTTCAATTCCAGGTCTTAAGGCTGTTTTTGAAGAGGAAACAACTTCAAATCCAACATAATCTCTTTTCTTTGTCTCTAGAAGACCATGGCAAGGGCCACAAGCTCAAGCCTTTAACAATCAAATGTATACTCAACCCCCACCAAATTAGAATTCTTGGTAGCAACCTTGGCCTCAATCTCAATCTTGGGCTCAAGGAATGCAAAATCCATATGGAATATTCTCTTAATACTACCAATATCCTCCATCATATCCAAACTATCCTCCCTAAAAAATTCCTCAACAAAATCAACAACCCCAACTCCAAAACCAAAATCCACAACTTTCACTACCATTTTTACAGAGACCAAATCAGCTACCTACCCAACCATTATCAAACTCCAACAATAAAATTACTCAAAATACCTACATGATAGAAGGACAACAATTTCCAACCTACATGATCACTCCTCTAAATATTAATGATGTCCAACTTAGATCTGGTAGGATATTAGAAAAGAAAAAGCCTTATGTAGTTATTCAAGAACAAGAAAGTTTTGAGGAAAATTCTCTTCAACCAAATAAAATTTTTGAGGAAGGAACATCTCTTCAAAACCAAAATTCTGAAAATGAAAAACAAAAAGAACTAATAAACTCAACTCCTATCATAGAGAAACCCTTAGTACCTACTTCTACACCTCCTTTTCCTGAAAGATTACAAGTTGATGGAGGGGTAAGAAGCATATTATGTTGCCCAATTATTATTTTCTAGATGAATTGAAAAATGTCTGTATCAAAATCCCCTTGTTACAGGAAATTAAAGATATTTAAATTCTAGCCAAAACAATAAAGGAGTTGAGAATGAAGAAACACGAAAGGAAAATAAAAGAAATAAAAAGAATTCAGCTTGTAGGAAAAATTGCAGAAATAATGATGGGAAAAATTTACATACAAAAATATTTAGATCCAGGAAGTCTAGTTGCAAAAACACATATCAATGGAATTGAAATTCCAAATACATTGATTGATTTAGGAGCAGCAATAAACATCATGAGTAAACAAACCATGGAACATCTCATTCTTCCTATATTCTGTATACACCTACATTACTGCAATTAACAGAAATATATGTAATCAAACCAGATGGTGTGTTAGAAGATATTTTAGTATCCTTAGACTCTTGGGAGTATCCTTTTGATTTTATGATCTTAACTCTTAAGAGCGATCTAGGGGGACATCCAATTATATTAGGAAGACCTTGGTTGGCTACAACTGATGCTTTCATTAGCTGTAGATCTAGTGACATGTATATATCTGATGGTAACTCCACAAAGAAATTCACTTTATTTCCTCCAGCAAGGAAAATCACAGAGTTAGATGACAAAGAATGGGTTGATGATGAAAATGATATACGACCACTCTTCACTATTTCAACCATTAGTGAAGATAGTCAAATTCTAAATTCTAAGGAAAATTTTGAATCATCTCTAGAATATGAACATGCTCAATTCCAGGAGAAATCTAATACTGAATATTTTTCATCTAGACAGATGTCTCTTTATTCTATGGAAGAATTTGGTAGCTCTACAATTGAAATCATGCCAGGAAAAAATTTAAACATAAACAATAACTTGGAAAGATTACAATAGGAAAAGTTAATCAAAACATTACAACAACATTCTTCTGCATATACATGGGAATACACTGATATGAAAGGAATTAGTCCTAAGAATTTTATCACATCTACATTGAGAAAAATTGTAAACTTATCAGACAACCTTAAAGAAGGATGAATCCAAATCTTAGATAAATTGTGAAAGTAGAGTTGCAAAAATTGCTGAATGTAAACTTCAATTACCCAATTTCAGACAATCAGTGGGTTTCCCCTTTAGTGATTGCACCTAAAAATAATGGTAAATGGAGGTTATGCATTGATTATAGAGAATTGAATAAAGCTACCCTAAAAGATAATTTTCCTTTACCCTTTATAGATCAAGTATTGGATAAATTATCAGGTAAAAAGTATTTCTCATTTTTGGATGGTTTTAGTGGCTACAATCAAATTTAGGTAGCACCTGAAGATCAAGATAAGACCACATTCACCTGTCCATGGGGGACTTATGCCTACCGAGTACTTCCTTTTGGATTGTGCAATGTAGCTGCAACATTCCAAAGGGTAGTACTAGGAATTTTTTCTGATTTAATACATGATTGTGTAGAGGTGTACATGTATGATTTTACAGTTTATGGGAATACATTTGAAGAAGCTTTAGAAAATTTGGAAAAAGTTCTTAAAAGATGTAAGGGAGCAAACCTTTCACTAAGCCATGAAAAATGTTTTATGATGTATACAGAATGGATTGTTTTAGGACTTCACATCTCAGGAGATGGAATTAAAGTTGAAATCATCTCCAAAATATCAATTCAAAGTTGTCAAAAGGATGTTAGAAGTTTTCTAGGATTCATAGGATATTATAGAAGATTTATAGAAAATTTCACTAAAATAACATCCCCACTCTTCAAGTTACTTACCAAAGATTGTGAATTCAGTTGGAATCCTTATTACCATTTGGCATTTGAAACTCTAAAAGAAAAAATTTCTGAAGCACCCATCTTAAGAGGTCCAAATTGGAAACTACCTTTTGACATTTCAACATATGCTTCAGATACAACTTTGGGAGATGTATTAGGAAAAAAAGATTTGATCCCCTATGCCATCTATTACGCAAGCAAGAATTTGACTCCCATTGAGTTAAATTACATTGTAACTGAAAAGGAATTCTTATCTGTTGTTCATGCTATCAACAAATTCAAACATTATATAACAGACTATAAAACCTTTGTTCATACAGATCACTTTGAAATTAGATATTTAATGAATAAATCTATTACTAATGGCAGAGTTACAATATGGCTACTACTCTTGCAAGAATTCAGCACCACCATTCTAGACAAATCTGGAAAAAAAAACACAGTTGCTGATTTCTTGTCTAGAATTCAAAATATCAAAGATGACATTCCAACTGAAGATAGATTTCCCGATGAATGCCTTTTTGCAATAACTACTCAAACTCCTTGGTTTGCAGACATTTCTACTTACCTAGTCACAGGAAAATTACCTTCACATTTGTTTCCTAGAGAGAAAAGAAAAATCATTCAATTAAGTGAAAGTTACTCATGGATTACTAATGAAATGTATAAGACAGGTCCAGATCTCATTATCAGAAGGTGTGTTCGAGAAGATGAAATGCCTGAAATTATTAAGGCATGTCGTGATGAACCTTGTGGTGGACACTTTGCTAACAAGAGTACAACCTATAAAATACTTCATTTAGGATATTATTGGCCATCCATATTTATAAATTCCAAAGAATATGTCAAAATGTGTGACAACTTCCAAAGGGTAGGGAAACCTGCTCCTTCAAATGAAATGCCATTACAACCTCAGGTACTTATTGAACCTTTTGAAAAATTGACCTTGGATTTTGTTTGGCCATTTAATCCACCATCTAAACAAAAGAGGTATGTTTTGGTGTGTACTGATTATGTCACCAAGTGGGTAGAGGCTAAAGCATTACTTTTTTCTAATGAACGTTCTGTAGTTAATTTTATTTTTGAGGATATCTTCACTCGTTTCGGTGTTCCAAGAGAATTGTACCAGATCAAGGAGCCAATTTTACATCCAAGTTGGTGAAAAAGCTCGTGGAAGATTACAAGATCAAGCACAGAAAGTCTACTCCTTATTATCCACAAGAAAATGGTCAAGCAGAGTCCACCAATAAAGTGATTGAAGGAATTCTCACTAATACTGTGCATCTACACAGAAGAGATTGTGTAGAAAGGCTTTCTGAGGCCTTATGGGCCTATAGAACTACATGGAGGAATACA
Source organism: Pinus albicaulis (assembly GCA_034641835.2). Taxonomy (NCBI): domain Eukaryota; kingdom Viridiplantae; phylum Streptophyta; class Pinopsida; order Pinales; family Pinaceae; genus Pinus; species Pinus albicaulis. Next base: position 276,437,923 of record CM076575.1, on the reverse strand, counting down.
GTAGGACATACTCCCTATGAACTTGTTTATGGGAAACAAGTCTTCTTCCCTATAGAGTTTCAGATCCAAACCTTCAATATGACAGTCCAATTGGGACTTGATTTATCGGAAGCACAAAAACATAGATTGGAGCAACTCAATGAGCTTGATGAAATCAGGCAAGATGCAGTTCAAAGAACCAGTAGAGTCCAGCAACAAAGGGCTAAATGGCATGATAAGTATATCAAGGAGAAGAAGTTTCAAGCAGGGGATTGGAAACTTTTGTTCGATTCAAAATTCAAAGATTTTCAAGGAAAGTTTCAGACTCATTGGATTGGGCCTTATCAGATTGAAAAAATCTTTGATAATGGAGCAGTGAAGATAAGGACAATAGATGAAGAAAAGGTACCTCTTCTTGTGAATGGTCATCGGTTGAAAGTATATCATAAACCAATTTCAAGAGAAGAGTTTATCAAGATTTTCCAAGATAATACTAATATGAAGTTAGTGAAGAATAATTCTTCTTCTTCACTAACTTAGATTTTATTTTTCCTATAAAAACAAATAAAAAAATAAAAAAATAAAAAAATAATAAAGTGTATAAGTATGAAAACCAATCAATGATTGGCATACTTATAAAGAAAATAGAGGGTAAAAATAAGAGATTTCTGACATCCTATATTTTACATTTCTTTTCTGTAATAAGCAGTAACACTAAACTATATTCTGCAGCTGACTACATTCCATAGCTGATCATGTTCTACAACTGATTTCATTCTACAACTAATCCTATTCTGCAGCCATATTTCATTCAACAATTCTGATACAATTGTACAACCTACAAATAAATTACCATTACGGGAAATTGAGGAATTATGTTTTGAAGACCAACATGCTAAAGGGTACCTAAAAGGATCAAAACCGAAGAAACAACAAACGAAAAGGTTAGTTCTAAAAGGTAAAGTGAATTTTTTTTTTTTTAGAGCAAGGTGAAAAAATTAGCATGTATAATATGGATAGTCATATGCTTCCTTGACAGATCATCATTTTATTTGATTGAAATCTCCATCATACCACAGATCAGCCACATCCTCCGTAGTATGTCTCATAACGATCCATAATTGAATCCTTCATTGATGATTAACAGTCATGATCGATTGACGTGACATACCTATCTAGGTTTCTTTAAAACCCTTCCCACCTATTTATTCATGCAAACCCTTGATACCTTTCATTAGTTCTGTAACTCAATTCATTTCACAAACAGAGAAGGGTAATTCTGAAGGTTGAAAATTCTGCAAGCATGGGACTAATAGTTAGATCAGAACCGGTGGGGAGAAAGTATATTGAAGAATACCCTCAAATCAAGGAAATGTTGTAGAAAGCTGGATGGCTCAAATTCATAGAGAAATTCGATGGTTTCCATAAGGAAATTACAAAATATTTTTCTCAGTATTTTGATGGCACATAAGTGGAAATTGGAGACATCAAGTTGACAGTTACTAAATCATTCATGGCCAAAGCCACAAAACTTCCAAGGCTTGGCGAAAGGTGGTTCAAAAACAAGGAGTTCCACAGTGAATCATGGAAAGTTATACTAAAAAACCCAGGTATGGATGTCTCTGTTTTTAGAAAAGGTATAGCTCAGCTCTTAAAAGTAAATGGAGGAACATGCTCTTGATTTTACATAAATTTATCACCTGTGAAGGAAGGTTTGGTTGCATGTATGTATACCATATCCGTTTACTGATGAATCTATTAGAAAATGGTAAATCTTCCCTTCTTTCTACTAAATAGCTTAAAAAGGATGTCCACAAACGTCTAGAAAAGAATACAATTCATAGATAACACCATCCATCACCATGGGTTGGTAAAGATACTGGTTGAGTTTCATTTAAAAAGCATAGGAGATACCTGGGAAAGATTTCTTATTAGAAAACATTTTCAAGAAGCATCAAAACAACCCAAAGAAGGCAATGCCAGAAAGAGCAGAAGGAAGAAGACTGATATAAACGTTGAAGACAAACCTGCATCTTTATTATAGAAGAATGATTAAAAGTTCATCTCTGAAGAGCTGGTAGAAATCAGAAAATAAAATAAAAACAAGACAGGAGGAAAGATAAGAAAGAGGAGTAGAGATACAAATGAAGAAAATGTAAATCCTCCACAACTGAGAAGGAGCTCCAGACTTTGAGGTTCGATGAAAAGAACACTTCCAAAAGAGACATAATTTGTAGGTTTGGATAAAGAAACTCCAATACCATCTCCTGTCGATATTTCTCCTTCACACAGTCCTCAAAATTCTCCTATTCATAATTTTGAAGCTAGCCCCAGTAGAAATTCTCCAGGAATAGACCTAGTACAACAAGAAATATATGATTATGTAGAATCACTGGAGAAGAGAAATGCATCAATCAATCTAGAACCTTCTATCAATCCACAAGAAGCTCTAGTTGATGCTCTCAAACAGGATATTTATGAACTAGAGATATTGAATGAGACCTTGAAGCAGTAGAACAAGTTGGAAAAGGTAATTCATGACAATACCATTCTGCATTTAGAACTATAGTACAAGAAGAACATGAAATTGAAAAGAAAGAACAAGTCACTAAACAAGGAAATCTTCAATCTCAAGTACAAGCTTCTTATGAGAAGGCCCAAGATGGCAATCACTTCAAATAAAAGAAAAAGAAGGAAATTGGATGTGGTAGAAGAAGTGTCTGAACAGATGCAGTAGGAGAGGAGAATTCACATTTTTGGCAAATTGCATGAGGACATGCAGTGACCTCGCAGTGGGGGTATGTTGAACCTCATAATTACTCTCTCTTTGAAATCCTTTCTCACCTTTTTCCTTAATTTCTCATAAGATCACATATCTCAATCAATGATAAATGCCATGTTTTGTCTTAAGGAATGCATTTAAATGACTTTCCTGTTATATTCTCATGTTCTTTCTATTTGAATAGATTTTTGAAATTTAGCTACAAAACGCAGCCTATTCTGCAGCTAATCGTGGATTCCATAGCTACTCTCATGGTATGACAGGTTCCAGGTGTCAAATGGAGAATTGAGCCACATGGGCAGTTCCAGAATCATCTCCACATGGATTTTTTCCTATTCACTCGATCAAGATTGATCAATATAAAAGAAGGCCAAAGATCATGGTGAAAGTCATGGTCAAAGTACGTTAGCCGAGAATAACAAGACTCTTGATTTGCTCTATTATAGCAAATCAAGAGTTAAACAGTCCAATTTCAAGTCTATAAGTCAAATTAGCCACCTGTAGCAAGATTATCTCATAGATAGTTATGTTTATTTTCTTTAAATATCGGTTGTACAGAACCGAGAACAAGAAGAAATTATGTTTTAAGTTAAGTTTTAAGCTTTCCCTGATACGCTATGTATTAAGACTTCATCCTATCATAATACAAAGATCGTGTTGCTAATGATTGCTTAAGTGCATCTTTAACCAGCTAGGATTTTAGCCGAATCAATTGCAGAGGGCCCCTGCACTAGAGGAGGTTTTTCATTTATTGTTTTTAGTTTAATTTTCCTTACTCTATTTTTGTTAATTCTATTTTGTGAGTAGATTAATTGTTTCATTCTAGTTTTGATCAATATCATAACATTAAATCATAACTGTGTAAGCCTTGTTATTCCAAAAACATTTCATGAAGATAGATCTTCCTATTTTCAAATTCAATCAAGTTTGAAGTAATAAGAATTCATAGTTATCTAGTTTTCCTTACTGTTATGTCATTTACCTTCTTAGAATACAAATATCAATTAATTGTCTAAATAGATGTTCCTATATATCATTTTGAGAAGATGATGCTAAACTAAATGATTGAATGTATAATTCATACACTTATTGAGCTTTTCTTCTGCACATTTTACTTGCTTTCTAGGAATTTAGAAATTGAGGTATAATTGATTTCTCATACAACATCTCAAGAGGGTAATTTTTCACATTGAATGATGGAGTAAATCAAATATACATTAGTTGTTTACAGTTAAGATTTACATGTTTTCAAATTTAATTTTATATCCTCATTTAATTGTATCATTGATGTTCCTAAAGGTCATTCCAAGAAATTGATTCAATCATGTTTCTATATTGAATGATTGAATGTCTAATTCATACAATTATTGAGGTTTTTCTTTGCATATCTTTCTTTATTTTTCGTTAAGTAAAATTGGTTACTTAAACATCATCTCAAGAAGGTGATACTTCATATTGAATGCTGAAGTAACTAAGCATACATTAGTTGTTTCCCTTTTCACACCTTACTTGCTTTCCTAGAACATTAGAAGTTAAGGTATAGATGGTTGTTTACACAACATCTCAAGAAGGTAATACTTCATATTGAATGCTGAAGTAACTACACATACATTAGCTATTTTACTTTTTTGCTTTCCCTTAGAATAGCATTGCAATTTCAATCTCAGTTATAGGAATTAGATCCATGGAATAGGACTAATGTTAGGTTAGAACTCATCGAGTTAGATACTCTATCTTTCAGACTAGACTTTAGCTAACCAACAATATTTGATTTATTTTTATGTAAATTAGATTAACTTAGGAACACTTTGTTTTCTTCCTTCTTAAAAATTAATTAGATTCATTTAATTTCATAGTTATAGATTAAACATTATTAGACATCAAAAGACAAAACCCCCCAAAACAACATAAAATACAAACAATGAAGTAAGAAGAAGGCTAAAGAAGCACATACAATGCACCACACTTCATTAGTTTACAAACCTCAGTTGATAATTTATGTACGAAATTTAAGGCATTAAATTGACTAAACACCTAGTTTGGGAAACAATATTTCTACGTTGTTTTGCAATAGTCAAAGAGATGACAGGAGGTGGTGCTACCTCTAGTATCTTGTGCAAGTGTAATATTCCTAAATTAGCTGCAGCTAATAGGAATATTAATTTTGCCTTGTTTACTTTTGCATTTCATGATTGATGAATAAATTGTAAAGGAGGACATGTCAAACTCCTGAAAACTAAGAATAAATCAATGCCTATGTGAACAACGACATATTTGGGCCATGTAAATAAAATCTTGCAGGTGTGAATGGGTCTAAATCACAAGAATGGGTCACCTTTGACCAAGTCAACAACGCAGTCTAGATGCAGTGAACCTCGTTGAGGGACATCGCAGTTCTAGAAGGAGATTTTAAATGTGAAAAGGGCTAAACTAATGAAGTGGTTTAGGGTTTTGCCAAGACTCCAATATTATAAAAGGAGGAGGAGAGAAACAAGAGGGGGTTGTTGAAGATTATCATTTCTGGAGGTATTTTCTGCTCAGACATCCTGATTTGAAATTGTGAGAACAAAGTATTTCCCATATAGAGATTGACAGTAGGGGGATTTTACTGATTATTTCACCTTTACTAGAAAGGATGAAATAACCAGTAAAAGCCCCCTACTATCAATCTCTGTATGAGAAATACTTTGTTCTCATAATTTCAGATCAGATTGGTATCAGAGCTCTAGGTTTTGCTTAAGAGTTTGTGAAATTTGTGCAAGAAGATTGTGTTATTCTGCAAAATTTGATGCTTACTAGGCTGAAATTGAAAAGAGGGGAAGGTCAATTGGTTAGAGAACAAGTTAATCCTCAACCAAGGAGGGCTAGAGTGCCATTATATCCACCTTCCATTTCATCTTCATTAGCCTTAGAATCAGCCACAAACATGTCTAACACTGTTACCGATGAAATAGGTAACCTGACCTCAAAACGGGAACTCTAGCCCAAAAAGACTCAAAAAACATGAAAAAACACCCCAAAAACAAAAAAAGTGTACTTCAGAACGCACTTGGTTTTTTTTGAAGGTCAAATTTCAACATTTTATAACATTATGCTAAAAGAAAAATTGTTTCTTGAAAAAATGATTGAAAAAACACCCTCAAAACAAAACCAGTTGATGTTGGAATAACAAAAAGAAAAATTGTGTCATATTTTTGACATTTTTAAAAATAGAAATAACATTTTTTAATTTTTAAAATTCAAACATTATAAAAAACCTAAAATTTAAGAAAAAAAATAAATTTAAAAAATAAAAATATTTTAAAGCTTAAAATTTAAAAATATATATGAATAAAAAAATTAAAAAAAACAAAATAAAAATTTTAATTCAAACATTAAAAAAACCTAAAATTTAAGAAAAAAAATAAAAATAAAAAAATAAAAAAAAATTTAAAGATTAAAATTTCAAAATATATAGAAATAAAAAGATAAAAATAAAAACAAAATAAAAATATTAAATTAAAAAAAAAACAAGTTAAAAAAAAAATAAATTATAAAAAATAAAATATAGAAATTAAATTTAAAAAAGAAAAAGAAAATGTTTATTAAATTAAAAAAATATATATTAAAAAAACAAATAGATTTTAAAAAATAAATTAAATTTAAATTATAAAAAATCACACACACACACACACACACACATATATATATATATATATATATATATATATATATATATATATAAACTTAAATTAAAAATATAAATACTATATTTTATTAAATATAAAAAATGTTAATATTAAAATAACAAATTAAATTAATAAAAAAATATTAAATTTTAATAAATAAATGAATAAACAAATAAATTTTGAAAAAAAAAAGGAAAAAAAAGAAAAAAGAAAGAAAGGTTAAAAAACTTTAAAAATCAATTAAAATTGAAAAATTGAAAAAAATAAATTAAAAAATATATATTAAATAAAAAAAAATAAAAAACAAATTAATTTGAAAATATTAAGTTTAATTAAAAAAAAAATCTAATTTTAAATACACAATTTAATTGAAATAAAAAAAATATAAAAATTTTATGTAATTAAAAAAATAATAATAAAAAAAAAAAAATTAAAAAAAAAATATTAAATTCAAATAAATTAAAAAATATATATATACAAAATTTACACAATTTTAAAAAATTAAATGAAAAAACTAAACATAAAATTTAATAATAAAAAAATATATATGAAAAAATTAAAAAAAAAAATCAATTAAATAAAAAAAATACAAAATTTAATAAAAATTATTAACAAATTTAGAAAAAAAAAAAAAATTAAATAAAAAAAATAAAAAAAATTAAAACAAATTAAATTTCAAATATAAAAATTAAATTAAAAAAACAAAATAATTTTAAATTTTTTGAATTTAAAAAAAAAATTAAAAAAAAAATATTTTAAAAATTATAAAAATTAAAAAAAAAAAGAATTTTTTGATCGTGGTGGTGCCGCCAATCGGCCTCCCGCTCAGGTGGCAGTGGAGGTCGGCTGCTGGGCGGGAGGCTGATTCCAGGAATCACCCCCCCCGCGGCACGGGAGGCTGATTCCAGGAATCGCCCCCCCCGCGGCACGGGAGGCCGATTCCGAGAATCGCCCTGAGACCGATTCCAGGAATCAGCCTCCCGCACCAGGAGGCTGATTCCGGGAATCGCCCTAAGGCCGATTCCGGAAATCTCTCTGAGGCCGATTCCGGGAATCGCCCTCCTGCCGCGGGAGGCCGATTCTGAGAATCACCCTCCCGCCGCGGGAGGCCGATTCCGGGAATCGCCCTCCTGCTGCGAGAGGCCGATTCCGGGAATCGCCTTCCTACCGCGGGGGGGCGATTCCTGGAATCGGCCTCCCGCCCAGGTGGTGGTAGAGGCTGGCCCCTGGTATGCTGGGCGGGTGGGGGGCTACATGTAGCCTCCCCGCCCGCCCAGCGGCCGACCTCCACCGCCACTTGGGCGGGAGGCCGATTGGTGGCACCACCACAATCAATTTTTTTTTTTTTTTTTTTAATTTTTTTTTAATTTTTTAATTTTTTTTTTAATTCACATTTTTTATTTTAAATTTAATTTGTTTTAATTTGTTTTGTTTTGTTTTTTTTTTTTAATTTTGTTTTAAAATTTAAAATTTTATATTAATTTTTTTTTATGTTTTAAAATTTATTTATTAAATTTATTAAATTTTAATTTAATTTAATTTTTTTTTTAATCTTTTAGTTTATTTAGTTTTTCATTTTTAAAATTTATAAATTGTTTCATTTAAAAAAAAACCAATAAATTTATGGATATTTGTTTTTTAATTATTTGCACGTGTTTTTTTTCATTTTTTTTGTTTTTTAATGATAGTTATTTATTTATTTATTTATTTTAATTTTCTTTTTCAATTTTAAATTTTGTTCCTTTTTTTTTAATTTGTTTTTTTTTTTTGTTAATTTTAAAATTTGTATTTTTTTTCTTATTATTATTATTTTTTTAATTTAAATTTTTCTTTTTTGTATTTTATTTTTTTTATCAAAATTTTAATTTTGTAATTTAAATTATTTTTAAATTTTCTATTTAAATTTTTTTTTTTAATTATATGGTTTTTTTAATAACTTAGAAAAAAATGTTTTTGATGTTTTTTTTTTAAATTTTTTGGTTAATTTTTGTTTTTTTCTTTAAATTGTGTGTTTTTTTAAAATTTTGTCATTTCTTTTGATATAATTTTCGAATATTTTTGTTTTTTTTTTTAAATTTATTTTTGTTTAAATTTTTTTATTTTTAAGAGTTAATTTTTTATTTTTTGTTTTTTACATTTGTATTGGTTTTTTTTATTGTTTTATATATATATATATATATATATATATATATATAAGTTTTTGTTTTATTACCAACATGAAAACCACCACTCTAAAAAAAAAGGTTGATGCCGTATCAATACGTTTCAAAATTAGCATGAAAATCACCGCTCTAAAAAAAAAGAGTTGATGTTGCATCAATACGTTTCAAAATTAACATGAAAATCACTAACATTTTAAAACAAATATTCATACTTCATAAATAAAAATATTAGTGTCAAAAATGTGCTCCAAAAAAAAAAAGGTGATTCTGCATCACCACTTTTCAAAATCGGGTGCTTTTATGCTACCAAAAAAAAGTAGGTAACAGTGCGGTTACCTATTTCATCGGTAACAGTGTTGTCTTCCAGAGAAGGAGAAGTACATGAGGAAATTGATCCCAAGGAAGAAGAAAGAGTCTTTAGAAAAGCTTTCTTGGACATGACTGAGATGGTTAGGATCCTATACCAGGAGAGAAATGATAGGATTGCTGGAGAAGGGTCTAGAAACCAAAAAGAAAAAGGAGATTCTTCAGGAGGGAAGAAAGACAAAGATGAGTCTAAGAAAGGGAATGGAGGAAATGGTGATCCACCATCTCCATCGTCATCCTCTTCCTCCACATCCTCCTCTTCTACTTCTGTTAATCAGTCACACAAAACAAAAACATCTCTTAAAAATCCTTTGTTAAAGCTTGATGTAAAGTTTGAGTTGCCGATGTTTAATTGTGATGTGAATGTAGAAAAATTGGATAAATGGATTAGACAGCTGGAAGTCTATCTAAGGATTCAGAATTTGCATGATGATGAAACAAAAATCCAATTAGCCTCTTTGAGAATGGATGGAGAAGCTTTGGTTTGGTGGGAAGCCAAGACAAGAGGAGAGATTAAAAAGCATGGTAAGATAACTCTAACTTGGAATGAGTTTATTACAGCTATTAAGAAACAGTTTTATCCTCTTCCTCATATTCAGAAAGAAATCATGAATTGGAAAAATTTTAGGCAACTTAAGGGTCAAAATGTGCAAGATTATACCCAAGCGTTTAGAAGGAGAGCACTTCTACTTGGAGTAGACTTACAGAGTCAAGACACCTTGTTGAAATACATAGGAGGTTTGCACAGTTACCTTAAACATACTATCCTAATGTTCAATCCTACCAGCTTAGATGAAGTTTGTGTGCAGGCTACACATTTAGAAGCTAGAGGAAAGAATACTTTTGATGAGGGTAGAAACAAGACTTTCAAAGGAAAGAACAAAGAGAAAAACAAAGGAAAAGGCAAGAAAAATGCATTTATCAAACAAGAGGGTGAAAAGGTCATTTGTAAACATTGTTCAAAGAGTGGCCATGAAGAGAAAAACTGTTGGAAACTTCATCCTAAAAAAAGAAACCAGTTTAACAAAAACAAGGGAAAGAAGAAAAATGCAGCTACTACAACTACACCACAAGATTTAGGTGATGATTCAGGTGATGAAACAAAAATTGCAGCCATGGGTTTGAAAAGTTTGAAAGGGAAGGAAATTGAAACTCAAGCAAGTGCTAGTTCTTCAAACTGTCATACACAAGCTCCTAATGAGGAAGAAAGAATTGAACTGTTCCATGTGAGGGTAGTTTCAAAACATACCAAAATTGACACACTATTTGACAGTGGGTTACAAGCTAACCTCATATCTGAAGACTTGGTCAAGCAGCTTAAAATTGAGACCATTCCACATCCGAAGCCTTATCAACTTGGGTGGATATGCAAGGATGCCAACTTGCAAGTCTCAAGGAAGTGCATATTGCGCTTTGCAATAATTGCACACTTTATTGACACAGTTGAACTTGATGTGGTGCCACTTCATATATCTAGAATTGTTTTGGGAAGTCCTTACTTATTTGACAGGAAAGCGATCTTCCATCGCCATGAAAACAAATATCATCTTTTCAAAGATGGCAAGGAGTTTATTCTTAGAGCTCATCGCAAGAAGACAAATGTAGCAATGGTAAATGCAGGACAGGTTAAAAGGCTAGTCAATTCAAGCAAGAGTTTTGTACTTCTTATGGTCAAGCCAAAGGTTGATGTGAATCATGAGTCATTTGAAAATTGTGATGCAAAGCTTAAATCTGATTTATATGATGTAGTTGATGCACATCATGAGATGTTTCAGGAACCAATAGGTTTTCCTCCTAAAAGGGAGATTCAGCATGAAATCCATTTACATCCAGATTGTCCTCTTCCTAACATAGGCATGTATCGCATGCCTATTATGGAGAATGCTGAAATAAAGAAGCAAATTAAAGAGTTGTTGGACAAGGGTTTCATAAGGCCAAGCACTTCGCCATGTGGGTCACTGATAGTGTTGATTCCGAAGAAAGATGGAACTTGGCGTATGTGTGTTGACTTCAGAGCTTTGAACAAGATAACGGTAAAGAATCGTTACCCACTTCCAAGAATAGATGATTTGTTAGATCAGCTGAAAGATGCAAGATATTTCACTAAGTTAGACTTAAGAAGTGGTTATCATCAAGTGAGAATTGAAGAAAGCGACATTTGGAAGACAACTTTCAAAACCAAACAAGGACTCTTTGAGTGGCTTGTGATGCCATTTGGTTTATGCAATGCACCTGCAACTTTCATGCGGGTAATGGATGATGTTTTATGTCCTTTTCTTGATGATTTTGTTTTTGTCTACTTAGATGACATCTTGATTTTCAACAAGACAAGAGAAGATCATGTCATGCATGTCAATAAAGTACTTGATGTTTTGAAGAAAAATCAGTTATTTCTTAAGATGTCAAAGTGTGAATTTGGAAAGAATTCTTTGGTTTATTTGGGACACATAGTAGGTAGAGGCGCTTTGAGAATTGATCCTTCCAAAGTAGAAGTTATTGTGAATTGGCCTATTCCCAAGTCCATTACAGAGGTAAGAAGTTTTTTGGGTGCAGCTCAGTATTGGAGAAAGTTTATTGCTAACTTTTCTGCCATAGAAGCTCCTATGCATGCAGTGACAAGTGTGAAGCGTGCTTTCCAATGGGGAAGTAAGCAACAAAAAGATTTCGAATCTTTGAAATAAAATATCAATTCATCTCCGGCTCTTGCATTACCATATTTGAGACAGCCATTCGAGATTCAGATAGATGCTAGTGATTATGCCATGGGTGCAGTTCTCTTACAGCATGGTAAGCCTATTGCTTTTCATTCTGAGACATTTAATGGTGCTGTTGTGAATTATCCTACATATGATAAGGAATTGTATGCGTTGGTACAAAGTGTCAAATAGTGGAAGCACTATCTTATGGGCAAAGAAACAATTGTGCATACCGACCATCAGCCTTTACAGTATTTGCAGTCACAAAGTAAATTGCAGCAGTCACGACATTTCAGATGGATGGGTTTCCTACAACAATTTCACTTGGTAATAAGGTACAAGAAAGGTATTCTCAATAAATTTGCTAATATGCTTTCAAGGCCTATTATAAGTGCTAGTATTTTTCTTAATAATGATTCTATTGTGCATGAAAGCTACATAGAACAGTATGCATCAGATGAAGATTTTAAAGAGGTGTATGCTAACTTGAGTAAAGGGAATCATGTTGAGGAGAATGATTATCATTTGCATAATAATTTGTTGTTTCACTTGGGAAAGTTATGTATACCATAGGGAGAGAGATTAAGCATGATGAGAGAAGCTCATTCTTCTCTTATTGCTGGTCATTTTGGTGTAAGCAAAATGGTGGCACATCTGCAAAGGTATTGTTATTGGCCTCGCATGGTAGATAGTGTTACACGTTTCATTATAGGTTGTTCATTATGTGCTACAAGCAAGCCTAGCAATAGGAAGCTTTTATTGTATATGCCATTGCTGGTACCTTCTAGACCATGGGAAAGTGTTTCTATGGATTTTGTTGGGGGATTACCATTATCTAGAAAGCAACATGATTATCTTTTTGTAGTAGTTGATCGTTTCAGCAAGATGTGTATTCTTATGCCATGTAAGAAAACTATAACTGCTGATTTATATTTTCAACATGTATGGGTTCATTATGGCTTGCCTACTTCTATTGTTAGTGACAGGGATTCCAGATTTGTTGGGAATTTTTGGTCCAATCTATGGAAGACGATGGACACCAAGTTGAAGAAGAGTACTGCTTTCCATCCGCAAACAGATGGCCAAACAGAGGTAGTGAACAGAACCATTGTGCATCTTTTGAGAGGGTATTTCAGCAAGCATCCCAAGCTTTGGGATGAGAATTTGCATTACATTCAGCATGCTTACAACCAGGCCAAGCACTCTTCTACAAATACTTCGCCATTTGAAGCTTGTTTTGGATATTTGCCTAAGTCACCATTAGACTTCATTCTTGAGAAGGATGTTGCCATTGATGGGCATAGTGACATTGACAAAGCTCGCATGTTCATTGAAAGAATTCAGCTCATTCATCAACAAGTTCAAGAACAACTTGAAAAGAGTCAAGGCAAGTACAGAGAAAGACATGACAAACATAGAATTGATCACAAGTTTCAGGAAGGAGATGAGGTATGGTTGCATATAAGTAAGGATAGAATGCAAGGAGAAGGTAAAAAGCTGAAGCCTATTCATTATGGTCCATTCAAAATCCTTAAACAAGTTGGAAATAATGCTTTTCAACTAGATTTGCCTTCATACATGCAAATGTATTCCATTGTTAATGTGGAAAATTTACGTTTGTATGAACCTCCTCTTATTGATGATTCTGAAAATCATGTTTAGCTACCATCCATAGAAGATTTCTCGCCAGAATTTTTGGATGGAGTTGGAAAAGGTGAGGAGGCTGTATCCTCACCTTCTTAATAGGTAATTGAAAGCTTTTGAGGGTCCAAAAGCTTCCCATTTGGGAGGTGTGATTAAAATATCAAGTCCCTTGTAGAAAAATGCTCAAAAATGAAGTTGCTCAGAATCGGTACAAAACAGATCGACTGGAAAGAGCTCGGAAAAACGATCCTATAGACGCAAATGGCACTGAAAATCGACGCCATATGAAGAGGATATTTAGCTTTGAAGTTTGCCAATTTCAATTAAAAAAAAAGGCCAAAATTGTCTTTATAAATTTTTTTATTAAAAAAAAGAATATTCCACAGAATATTTTGGGAATATTCTGTGGAATATTCCACAGAATATTCTACAGAATATTCTATATGTGGCCAATCAAAGGGCGCCACGTGGCCAGCTCGGAGGCCACCACGTGGCCCCAAGGCAGAATAGAATGGGCATTCAAAAATTTGTTTTGGTCGCGGACGGATTCGAACGTGGGTCGGGCCAATGGAAACACAATGGACCAACCGTTGGGCCACGCTGTGGTTTTTGTTAAACCTATGGTGCAAATATATATTTAAACTTTGAATTTTGTGTGGTGCGTTTTGCGTTTGGGTCGTGGTCCCGTGGACTGGCAGAAGGTTTGGAGGTGCATTTTAATATATGGTTTCAAACTTTATTGAATGCCGATTTTAACTCAAAGTTTGGTCTACCACTCCGTTCGGTGCGGTCCTATGCACCCTTATCTCTAGCCCCCCACGACTGGCAGTTAATTCGGTGGACCCCCCCAAATTCAGCGCCTAACTCCAGATTTGTCGGTGCTATCTGGCAGTTAGCCAGATTTAGCTAGAGTTTTTCTAGGTGACACTTGGCAAACTTCAGTTAGCCATAAATTTGGCTAGGGAAGTCCTTTTGGGACGAATGTTTTTTTGATTTTGGGGTATTGAAGCATTCTAGAGCTGTTGGGATAGGTTGCAGAGCCATCATGGTGCTCTATCAGTGATTTTACAAGCTATTTTGGTTGTGGAGCCACTAGGGCCTAATGAAAGATCAGCTGTGTTGGACTATACTCATCCAATGGAGGTGAATGAATAGTCGATTTATACTGATTTTAGTCCTCTATTTTTGAATTTTCAGCTTATTTTTCCTTTTGAGGCTTTCTAAATAGTGTAATTCACATTTTGAGCATTAATGAAAAAGGGAAAAGCCTAATTAGAGGCTTTTGGACCCAACAGAGGTAGCCCAAGAGAGGGGAGAACTGCTTAAACAAATGCTTACTATTATGCTGTGCATTTTTGCTGTTATATTTCAGATTCTGCTACATTAAACAATAACTTTTCATAAGTACACTTTTCCCAAGCAGACTTATACAATGAACAAAAATCATTAGTTCAACTTCAAACCACATTACTTCATTTTCATAATACTTGAAATTGCTTATTCACACATAAAATTTAGATTAATGAATACTTTGCACAGAAACAAATACTTTCATTGATCAAATCTATTTCAGTGTTTACATTTTATTTCTTTAGGCAGAGCCAGTTTGTGGGCCAGGAGCTTCTGGTTTCATCCTTTCTAGTAAAGGTGAAATAACCAGTAAAAGCCCCCTACTGTCAATATCTGTATAAGAAATACTTTGTTCTCACAATTTCAGATCACATCCCTTGTTGGGTCTTCCTGTTCAGGAATCCCACCTCCTTCCTTGAGCAACTCTTGGAGGAGACTTGTGCTATCTTTTCCACATCAGGCTTTTAGGCCAAGCTCACCTTACACCTACAACGCTGATCCTATTAAGGGTTAGGTTTTCCTTGTGAGTTGTAGTAGTGGAAGAAACTAGATCTCCTCAGATCTAGCTTATACTAGTGGCTCTTCTCAGTGAGTATGTCTTTTAACCTCATGGAAGAGTTCATTAGATGATTGTGCTTCAGATCTACATCTTGGCATCAGGCCAAATCATTTTTAGAGGCTACAATGCTATTTCTCTCCATGGACAACGCTATTTTCAGATCTACAACTGCAGGGTGTTTGTCTACATTTTGGAGGAAAGATCTTCGATGTTGGGATTATTCCTCTCACTGTGGTGATCCATGGATTGGCCATCCAATCCATGTTAGTTTCAGATATGATCTTTTGTACCATTGTATTATTCATAAAATTCTAAATCATTCTGTAGATTTGCAAGCTTAGATCTCAGATCTACTCTCTGTGCTTCATGTTTTGCACAAAACCCCAAGGGGAATGTATAGATCAACATTTCTTGTACACAGATCTGTATTAGATCTAAATTTTTATGTACAGATCTGCTCTAGATTTGAAGATTAATAAAATGCTACTTCAGCTCCTGAAAATAACACTGTCATGGTTATATAGTCTTTTATCATGGTTGTAGCACCTCATTTCTAAGGGTTTTTCCTGTATTGTCTCATTCTTTCTCTTGTACAATGTATGGGCTGTAATGTACATCTGATTTGATGTTTTACATATGATTTCTGAACCTCCATATCAGCCTCCTAATGAGCTTCAGTGGATCTATGTTATTTCTAAAGCAGTCCTTTGCATAGAGCTGCAACCCCTCTCTTTGGGTGATTTTCAGCTAGACTAGTTTGTGGGAGATCTGTTTAGCCCACCTAATCTGATTTATTTTTTCTCTCCTTTTGGAATTAGATCTTAGATGAGCTTATCTAAGGGATCCAGGACCTGCAAACTCATTTCTATGCACAGTGTTCTCAGAAGTGCATTATTTCAGCAGGCTTGCTGAGCTGTTCCCATTTTGGGATATTACAGTGGAATCAGAGCAAGATCTTTGGCTCAGCCTGTGAGCTTCAAGCCAAAGTAATATCAAGAAAAGAGAAAGGTTATAATTATGAAGAATATGGGTTTACTCTTATCACTTTTCAGATCCAGTAGGAACCTCTCCAAGCAGGTTGTACAAGAAGAAGAGAGAAGAAGAAATGAAACTCCTAGATAGTCTCAAGAGCAGGAAGATCTTCCAATAAGATCTAAAAGATCTATACATGAGGAAAATTATGAATCCTCATCTCATGGATAAGTGCACTCATCCATATCACCAAAGCTTCAGCATTCTGTATATGATTTCTTCATGAAGAGGAAGAAAGGAGGTGTACCCGAAAATGAGACTCTTAGAGAGTATTTGCAGGAGTATGAAGATCAATCCAAGGAGTTTAAAGATAACTTGAACTTCCAAGGGTTCTGAAAGATCAAGGAGAGAAAAGGCATAAATAAGGAGCAGCATGGTATGGGTAGATTCTATCTATCTACCTTTAATGGATCACCTAAACATCCAGTTAGGGTTTGGGTGGAGGAGCTAGACAACTTCATGCAACAACATCAAGTTTCAGAGATTGAAGCCATCAAATTAGCAGCACTGCATTTTGAAGGTAAAGCATATTCTTGGTGGTTGTTTGAGTCTTTTTCCTTGAAGAATGCAAATACACCTACTTATGCAAGGTTTATTGCAAGATTGATAGAGAGGTTTGGTGAAGCTCCATGTGTAACATATTCTGTTGACACTATCAAACCACATCAAACAAATATTTTGCATGAGTTGGAAGGGTCTATGAATCCAAATCCATTTCTGAAGACCATGGAAGAAGGTGTAAGTTTTTTTGATGCCTTTCCAAGGGCAAGATCTCCTTTGGATGAAGGATTCTCTTCTCAAAAGGAAATCATGGAGATTCCTCCTTCAATAGATGACCAAGACCTAAGGTCTCTTGTTGAGGATGAGACAATTTCAGTTATTGAAGAGGAGGAAGGGAAGGAAGGAGATGATAACATAGTCATGACAACAACACCTCAAGCACCTCATGAAGATGAAGTTGGAGCACTTGCTCCAAGAGAAGAAACTCTTGCACTCTTGCAAGGAGTTCCACAAGGTCTCACACATAGAGCTCTTGGCATAACACCTGAGCAACATGTACCATCATTGTCAAATTGTGAGATCTTGGAGATAGAAGAAGGAAAAGAGGAGGAAGGGAATCACAAGATGAAGAACATGAACCCTTATCTGTTTCAAATCTTGGAAGCACAAAGAAGGCAGGAGGACCTATGCACTAAAGGTATGGGCAAATCTGTCTACCTACATCCACACTCTACTCTATGCCTTGACACCTCTTTGCAAGGAGATACTTTACCAAGAGCACCTCTTGATAGGAGGAAGTCCAAAGTGATATCTCAACTTTATGTAGCATATAAATACTTGGCTAAGGAGGAAGCCTTGGGAGAAGCAAGTACATCATAGAGAATCTTTCATGTATTCAGAAGAGAGATGAGCAATTTCCTAAAAGGGGCATTGCTAACTCCCACTCAGATATCTGCGCTAAGAGAGGAGAAATAAGAGATCTATGATGGCATGAGCATGAGGACACATGGAAAATCCATATCTTTGGGGCAGCCCATGATCTCTTTATCCACAAAGAATATTTTTTAACATGGCAAGGGGATGCTAATTCTCTTGTATACTTGGGCCAAAATGAGGAAGTTTTGGAAGACAAGGACTTTCCGAGGGGAAGTTGATTTCCATATGCTTCAATCTTGTCTTGAGCAAGATCAGCTGCAAATGGGGCAACAAAGGGGAGATTATAATGCTCCAACATGTGATTTTTATATCAAGGATGTAAAAGAGGGGAGCCATGAGAAGACAGGGGCTGCATTTCAGACCTCTACAACAATTTCATTCTTGGAGAGCTTGGATCCTTATTGGGATTCCAAACTCATGATGGAATATTCCAAGGACCTTTTCACATGGGGGGTTCTTGAAGGGGAAGTAAAGGATGAAAGGTTCAGGGTGGTTGATGGAGTTATCTATTTCTATAATTTTATTCTTTTGGTCAATGACTCCAAGCTCAAGGAGAGACTACTAGATACCATCTATGGGATCCTGCTTTCCAAACCCACCAGTTTCATTAGAGCATATCACAGTCTTTTGGGTGGATTCATATGGGAAGGTTTCAAGGATGAGGTGCACTCTCATATGAAGATGTGCATGGATTATTTGGTAGAGGAGGAGGAACATAACTCTTGGGAGGAGCCATTACTCACATCCCCTTAATCATCAAGTGTGAGAGGGAACTCATCAATGAGTTACCCCACTGATGTAAAACAAGTATATAGAGGGACTTTTCTTTCTGAATGTTATCATGTATCTCCTATATGCTTATCCTTTTCTAACACTCATTTGCCGAACATTGCTCCAAAGGGGGGCACTATTTATGATGGGTTTCATGGGCTACTCAAAGCTATGAATTATGTTGATGCAAGTCATTCCTTCGAGGATCTTGGCAAGCTATTATATTCTTCATGGTGTGATTATTTTACACCAACTATGATGCATTTTATCCAAGCATTCAGAAGGGATGAGGCAGCAAATAAGTGTTGGGGAAGGCACTTGTCATATCCTATTATATGACAGTTGAGGATAAAACTATGCTAGTTTCACATGAGGGAACATCTTCCTCCTCACTTATCATACATGACAGCTATCATGATTCTAATCATGATTCCATATTTTGAAAATGTTCTTACTCTTGGGAACATGGTTGAAGGAGAGGCACACTTGTTGGATATGTCCTTGGGGAAAGGAGTTCCCCATTATTTTTTCATTGCATGATTTTATGGGAGCATGAGATTTTGTCTGGCCTCTATGATAGATCACTTGTCCCTTTGTAGAGTGAGCCATATGTTTGTTGGGAACATGCCTCTCAAATGTGTTGGGGAGGAGTTTTTCTATGGATTGCCAAGTTGGGAGGTGATCCACTTCATTTGGATGATAGCATGGAGATGGGAAACTTTCATGAATCAGGAAAATCTCCATGATTGTCATCAATTCTATCCTGAGAAGGCCATGGATCAGTAAGAAGGTTTCCATAACAACCTTCCATTCTTTCATGATGAGAGCCATTAGGTTTACTCACCAAGGGCCAACTTGCACATTGAGGAAGGACCATTGGAAGACAAAAATATTGCAGAAAATTCAGTGCAATGGTGGAGACTATTGGATGAAGAGGCCACAAGAGAAGAAGGGGAGATTATGCAGCACCCTTGCAGTTTCTTGAGGACAAGCAACATTTTGGAAGGGGAGATTGTAATATTCCTAAATTAGCTGCAACTAATAGGAATATTTATTTTTCCTTGTTTACTTTTGTATTTCATGATTGATGAATAAAATGTAAAGGAGGACATGTAAAACTCTTGAAAACTAAGAATAAATCAATGCCTATGTGAACAGAGACATATCTGGGCCATGTAAATAAAATCTTGCAGGTGTGAATGGGTCTAAATCACAAGAATGGGTCACCTTTGACCAAGTCAACAACGTAGTTTAGATGCATTGAACCTCCTTGAGGGACAACGTAGTTCTAGAAGGAGATTCTAAAAGTGAAAAGGGCTAAAATAATGAAGTGGTTTAGGGTTTTTCCAATACTCCAATATTATAAAAGGAGGAGGAGAGCAACAAGAGGGGGTTGTTGAGGATTATCATTTCTGGAGGTATTGTCTGCTCAGACACCCCTTGTTAGGTCTTCCTATTCAGGAATCCCACCTCCTTCCTTGAGTAGCTCTTGGAGGAGACTTGTGCTATATTTTCCACATCAGGATTTTAGGCCAAGCTCACCTTACACCTATAATGATGATCCTGTTGAGGGTTGGGTTGTCCTTGTGAGTTGTAGTAGTGGAAGAAACTAGATCTGCTCAGATCTAGCTTATATTAGTGGCTCTTCTCAGTGAGTGTGTCTTTTAACCTCCTGGAAGAGTTCATTAGCTGATTGTGATTCAGATCTACATCTTGGCATCAGTCCAAATCATTCTTAGAGGCCACAACACTGTTTCTCTCCCTGGACAATGTTATTTGTAGATCTACAATTGCAGGGTGTTTGTCCACATTTTGGAGGAAAGATCTCCGGTGTTGGGATTATTCCTCTCACTGTGGTGATCCATGGATTGGCCATCCGATCAATGTTAGTTTCAGATATGATCTGCTGCACCATTGTATTATTCAGAAATTTCTGAATCATTCTGCAGATCTGCAAGCTTAGATCTCATATCTACTCTCCGTGCTTCATGTTTTGCACAAAACGCCAAGGGGAATGTATAGATCAACATTTCTTGCACATAGATCTGTATTAGATCTAAATTTTTATGTACAGATATGCTCTAGATCTGAATATTAATAAAATTCTACTTCAGCCCCAAAAAATAACATTGTCATGGTTATACAGTCTTTTATCATGGTTGTAGCACCTCATTTTTTAGGGTTTTTCCTGTAGTGTCTCATTATTTATCTTGTACAATGTATGGGCTATAATGTACATCTGATTTGCTGTTTTAAATCTGATTTATGAACCTCCATATCAGCCCCCTAATTTTATTCACTGGATCTGCATTATTTCTGAAGCAGTCCTTTGCATAGAGCTATAGCCCCTCTCTTTGGGTGATTTTCAGCTAGACTAGTTTGTGGGAGATCTGTTTAACCCACCTAGTCTGATTTGTTTCTGCTCTCCTTTTGGAATTAGATCTTAGATGAGCTGATATAAGGGATCCAGGACCTGCAAACTCATTTCTATGCACAATATTCTCAGAAGTGTGTTATTTCAGCAGGCTTGTCGAGCTATTCCCATTTTGGGATATTACAGCGGTATCAGAGCAAGATCTTTGGCTCAGCCTGTGAGCTTCAAGCCAAAGTACTATGGAGCAAAGAGAAAGGTTAGAATTATGAAGAATATTGGTTTAATCTCATCACTTTTCAGATCCAGTAAGAACCTCTCCAAGGAGGTTGTACAAGAAGAAGAGAGAAGAAGCAGTGAAACTCCTAGACAGTTTCAAGAGCAGGAAGATCTTCCAATCAGATCTACAAGATCTATACATGAGGAACATTCTGAATCTTCATCTAATGGATATGTGCACTCATCCATATCACCAAAACTTCAGAATTCTGTATATGATTTCTTCATGAAGAGGAAGAAAGGAGGTGTACCCGAAAAGGAGACTCTTAGAGAGTATTTGCAGGAGTATGAAGATCAATCCAAGGAGTTCAAAGATAACTTGAACTTCCAAGGGTTCTGCAAGATAAAGGAGAGAAAAGGCATAAAGAATGAGCAACATCGTATGGGTAGATTATATCTATATACCTTTTATGGATCACCTAAATGTCCAGTTAGGGTTTGGGTGGAGGAGCTAGACAACTTCATGCAACAACATCAAGTTTCAAATATTGAAGCCATCAAAGTAGCAACGCTGCATTTTGAAGGTAAAGCATATGCTTGGTAGTTTTTTGAGTCTTTTTCCTTGAAGAATGAAAATACACCTACTTATGCAAGGTTTATTGCAAGATTGATAGAGAGGTTTGGTGAAACTCCATGTGTAACATCTTCTGTTGACACTATCAAACCACATAAAACAAATATTTTGCATGAGTTGGAAGGGTCTATGAATCCAAATCCATTTCTGAAGACCATGGAAGAAGGTGTAAGTTTGTTTGATGCCTTTCCAAGGGCAAGATCTCCTTTGGATGAAGGATTCTCTTCTCAAAAGGAAAGCAAGGAGATTCCTCCTTCAATAGATGACCAAGACCTAAGGTCTCTTGTTGAGGATGAGGCAATTTCAGTTATTGAAGAGGAGGAAGGGAAGGAAGGAGATGATAACACAGTCATGACAACAACACCTCAAGCACCTCATGAAGATGAAGTTGGAGCACTTGCTCCAAGAGAAGAAACTCTTGCACTCTTGCAAGGAGTTCCACAAGGTCTCATACATAGAGCTCTTGGCATAACACCTAAGCGGCATGTACCATCGTTGTCAAATGATGAGATCTTGGAGATAGAAGAAGGAAAAGAGGAGGAAGGGCATCACAAGATGAAGAACATGAACCCTTCTATGTTTCAAAGCTTGGAAGCATAAAGAATGCAGGAGGACCTATGCACTAAAGGTAGGGGAAAATCTGTCTACCTACATCCACATTTTACTCTATGCCTTGACACCTCTTTGCAAGGAGGTAATTTACTAAGAGCACATCTTGATAGGAGGAATTACAAAGTGATCTCTCAAATTTCTGTAGCATATACATACTTGGTTAAGGAGGGAGCCTTGGGAGAAGCTAGCACAGCGCAAATAATCTCTCATGAATTCAAAAGAGAGATGAGCAATTTCATGAAAGGGGCATTGCTAACTCCCACTCAGATATCTGCGCTGAGAGAGGAGAAATAAGAGATCTATGATGGCATGAGCATGAGGACACATGGAAAATCCATATCTTTGGGGTAGCCCATGATCTCTTCATTCTCAAAGAAGATTTCTGAACATGGAAAGGGGATGCTAACCCTCTTGTATACTTGGGCCAAAATGAGGAAGTTTTGGAAGACAAGGACTTTCCGAGGGGAAGTTGATTTCCATATGCTTCAATCTTGTCTTGAGCAAGATCAGCTGCAAATGGGGCAACAAAGAGGAGATTATAATGCTCCAACATGTGATGTTGATATCAATGATGTCAAAGAGGGGAGCCATGAGAAGGCAAAGGCTACATTTCAGACCTCTACAGCGCTGTCATTCTTGGAGAGCTTGGATCCTTATTGGGATTCCCAACTCATGATGGAATACTCCAAGGACCTTTTCACATGGGGGGTTCTTGATGGGGAAGTAAAGGATGAAAGGTTCAGGGTGGTTGATGGAGTTATCTATTTATATAATCTTATTATTTTGGTCAGTGACTCCAAGCTCAAGGAGAGACTACTAGATGCCACCTATGAGATCCTGCTTTCCAAACCCACCGGTTTCATTAGAGCATATCCCACTCTTTTGGGTTTATTCATATGGGAAGGTTTCAAGGAAGAGGTGCACTCTCATATGAAGATGTGCATGGATTACTTGGTAGAGGAGGAGGAACATAACTCTTGGGAGGAGCCATCACTCACATCTCCTTACTCATTGAGTGTGAGAGGGAACTCATCCATGAGTTACCCCACTGATGTAAAACAAGTATATAGAGGGACTTGTCTTTTTGAATGTTATAATGTATCTCCTATATGCTTATGTTTTTCTACCACTCATTTGTAGAACATTTCTCCAAAGGGGCGCACTATTTATGATGGGTTTCATGGGCTACTCAAAGCCATGAAATATGTTGATGCAAGTCATTCCTTCGAGGATCTTGGCAAGCTATTATATTCTTCATGGTGTGATTTTTTTACACCAACTATGATGCATTTTCTCCAAGCATTCAGAAGGGATGAGGCAGAAAACAAGTGTTGGGGAAGGCACTTGTCATATCCTATTCTATGGTAGTTGAGGATAAAACTACGCTGGTTGCACATGAGGGAACATCTACCTCCTCACTTATCATACATGGAAACTAGCATGATTCTAATCATGATTCCATATTTTGAAAATGTTCTTACTCTTGGGAACATGGTTGAAGGAGAGTCACACTTGTTGGATGTGTCCTTGGGGAAAGGAGTTCCCCATTCTTTTTGCATTGCATGCTTCCATGGGAGCATGAGATTTTGTCTAGCCACTATGATAGATCACTTGTATCTTTGTAGAGTGAGCCATATGTTTGTTGGGAACATGCCTCTCAAATGTGTTGGGGAGGAGTTTTTCTATGGATTTCCAAGCTGGAAGGTGATCCACTTCATTTGGACGATAGCATGGAGATGGGAAAATTTCATGAATCATGAAAATCCCCATGATTGTCATCAGTTCTATCTTGAGAAGGCATTGGATCAGCAAGAAGGTTTCCATAACAACCTTCCATTCTTTCATGATGAGAGCCATTGGGTTTACTCACCAAGGGCCAACTTGCACATTGAGGAAGGACCACTGGAAGACAAAAATATTGCAGAAAATTCAGTGCAATGGTGGAGACTATTGGATGAAGAGGCCACAAGAGAAGAAGGGGAGATTATGCAGCACCCTTGCAGTTGCTTGAGGACAAGCAAAATTTGGGAAGGGGAGACTGTAATATTCCTAAATTAGCTGTAGCTAATAGGAATATTAATTTTTCCTTGTTTACTTTTGCATTTCATGATTGATGAATAAATTGTAAAGGAGGACATGTAAAACTCCTGAAAAATAAGAATAAATCAATGCCTATGTGAACAGAGACATATATGGGCCATGTAAATAAAATATCGCAGGTGTGAATGGGTCTAAATCACAAGAATGGGTCACCTTTGACCAAGTCAACAACGCAGTCTAGATGCATTGAACCTCCTTGAGGGACAACACAGTTCTACAAGGAGATTATAAATGTGAAAAGGGCTAAAATAATGAAGTGGTTTAGGGTTTTTCCAAGACTCCAATATTATAAAAGGAGGAGGAGGACAAAAAGAGGGGGTTGTTTAAGATTATCATTTCTGGAGGTATTGTCTGCTCAGACATCCCTTGTTGGGTCTTCCTGTTCAGGAATCCCACCTCCTTCCTTGAGCAGCTCTTGGAGGAGACTTGTGCTATCTTTTCCACATCAGGATTTTAGGCCAATATCACCTTACACCTATAGTGCTGATCTTGTTTAGGGTTGGGTTATCCTTGTGAGTTGCAGCAGTGGAAGAAACTAGATCTGCTCAGATCTAGCTTATATTAGTGGCTCTTCTCAGTGAGTGTGTCTTTTAACCTCCTAAAAGAGTTTATTAGCTGATTGTGATTCAGATATACATCTTGGCATTAGGAAAAATCATTCTTAGAGGCTATACTGAGGACAAGAAAAATTTGGGAAGGGGAGACTGTAATATTCCTAAATTAGCTGCAGCTAATAGGAATATTAATTTTTCCTTGTTTACTTTTGCATTTCATGATTGATGAATAAATTGTAAAGGAGGACATGTAAAACTCTTGAAAAATAAGAATAAATCAATGCCTATGTGAACAGAGACATATATGGGCCATGTAAATAAAATATCGCAGGTGTGAATGGGTCTAAATCACAAGAATGGGTCACCTTTGACCAAGTCAACAACGCAGTCTAGATGCATTGAACCTCCTTGTGGGACAACACAGTGCTACAAGGAGATTATAAATGTGTAAAGGGCTAAAATAATGAAGCAGTTTAGGGTTTTTCCAAGACTCCAATATTATAAAAGGAGGAGGAGGACAAAAAGAGGGGGTTGTTTAAGATTATCATTTCTGGAGGTATTGTCTGCTCAGACATCCCTTGTTGGGTCTTCCTGTTCAGGAATCCCACCTCCTTCCTTGAGCAGCTCTTGGAGGAGACTTGTGCTATCTTTTCCACATCAGGATTTTAGGCCAATATCACCTTACACCTATAGTGCTGATCTTTTTTAGGGTTGGGTTATCCTTGTGAGTTGCAGAAGTGGAAGAAACTAGATCTGCTCAGATCTAGCTTATATTAGTGGCTCTTCTCAGTGAGTGTGTCTTTTAACCTTCTGGAAGAGTTTATTAGCTGATTGTGATTCAGATATACATCTTGGCATTAGGAAAAATAATTCTTAGAGGCTATAGTGATGTTTCTCTCCCTAGACAGCGTTATTTGCAGATCTACAGTTGCAGGGCGTTTGTCTACATTTTGGAGGAAGGATCTCCGGTGTTGGGATTCTTCCTCTCACTGTGGTGATCCATGGATTGGCCATCCAATCCATGTTAGTTTCAGATCTGATATACTGTACCATTTTATTATTCAGAAATTTCTGAATCATTCTAGAGATCTGCAAGCTTAGATCTCAGATCTACTCTCTATGCTTCATGTTTTGTACAAAACCCCAAGGGGAATGTATAGATCAACATTTCTTGTACACAGATCTGTATTATATCTAAATTTTTATGTACAGATATTCTCTAGAGCTGAAGATTAATAAAATACTGCTTCAGCCCCTGAAAATAACACTGTCATGGTTATATAGTCTTTTATCATGTTTGTAGCACCTCATTTCTGAGGGTTTTTCCTGTATTGTCTCATTCTTTCTGTTGTACAATGTATGGGCTATAATGTAAATCTGATTTTATATTTTACATCCGATTTCTAAACCTTCATATCATCCTCCTAATGTGCTTCAGTGGATCTGCGTTATTTCTGAAGCAGTCCTTTGCATAGATCTGCAACCCCTCTCTTTGGGTGATTTTCAGCTAGAGTAGTTTGTGGGAGATCTGTTTAACCCACCTAGTCTGATTTGTTTTTGCTCTCCTTTTGGAATTAGATCTTAGATGATCTGATCTAAGGGATATAGGACCTGCAAACTCATTTCTATGCACATTATTCTTAGAAGTGCATTATTTCAGCAGGCTTACTGAGCTGTTCCCATTTTGGGATATTACAACAAGTTATTTCCAAAAGTAATAATAACAACATGAGGCCCAGACTCATACAAAACATGTAGCCTTCATAACTATGGTTGGCCCAATAATACGTCAGACATATCAAGAGGAGCAACATTACATAATACCTCATCCGTTAATGGCATGATGCTGTACGGAAGGCGACACTGTTGGCAGAATCAGAGATATCTTCCTTCGTGAAGCCACCCAATGGTATACGGCTGCAGGTGTGATATGGTGAGTAGGAAAAACCACTTCATGACCTCTACTGAAATGAGGTTCTTTTGGCTTCCGCTATTGACAAGGAATTGTAGTGGATAACCCTTCACCCACATCTGCGAATGGAAGAGGTGCTCCCCCTCCTCTGGATCCTTGGGATCCTCCCCTTAGAGCTTGGTGGTGGAAATAATGGCAGTGGGATCCGCATCAATGATCTACTTCCATTTTTCATTTCCTTTTTCTAGTTCTGACTCATGATCAAAACATGCATCTGATTTGGGTGCCTTTAGTTCGACCACCAACAACTGTTTGGCCTGACACTCATTTGTGATGTGAGTGGGGTTGTTATGAAATTAACACCACTTACTTGTGTCCTTGTTTGGATTTGTGGTGTTTTTATGAGTCACCCCTCTTTGGCCTTGCCCCTTGTTCTGTGGTTCAGGGGGCACCTTTCCCTGGCTTTGGATTCGCGGATCTAAAGTCTTGCTTCTTCTGCTTAAATTTCTTCTCGATCTTGGTGGCATAGAAATATCCTGTGCCAAGTGATGTAATGTCGAGGAACTCCATTTCCTCCAGAATGTATCCTTGCAAAAAAATATGATACTTGAGCACCAAATGTCTCTATGAATATTTAATACCTAACTTTGTGCTCAAGGTATGGAACAAATTCATCAATTCGTGCACATCTTGATCCCTTTGTTTCCGCAGCGTGGTCCATTGGATGTACTTGTACTCATAGCTCCCCACAGAGTAATATTGTTCCTTGATTCCATCTCAGAATGAATTCCAAGTGGGTGTGGCCGAGAATAGAGAGGGTTCACCCTCTTATTTTTTCTCACAATAGGTTTCCCACTGGTCGTTGACACGGGGGGCAGCTTTGAGGAGTGAAAAAATAATATTTTCTTGGTCGGAGAAATCATGGACCGAGAAATACCCTTCGAGAAAATTCAACCATATACCTACGGCATCTGAATCTATCTGGCCTTCAAATACATGAATGTCAAATTTTAATTGTACCTTGAAGGCAGTTGCACTTCCAGAGTACTTTTTGGATGCAAATGCGTCGTAGGTGGGCAGCTGTTGAAGGATCTGAGCAAAGTTATCCATCATCACATTCCTTTGTTTCTCGAGGGTCTCCTCAAGCAATATTTTGATAGGATATCCTGCTCCCTCATCTTTCTTTTCTTTAGACATGGGAGGTCGTTGTGGTTTGTGAGGCTGATCTTGCAAGGGTTCAACCAGATCGAGCCCTAACTCCTTATACCCTGACCCTATTGGGGACATGCAAAGAAAAATAGAGAAAGAGTAGACTGCTCTGACACCACTGATCCAGATTTATGCAGGAACATAATAAAATACGGAAATATACATAAACACATAGATACAGTGGACATAATGCTTCATTTCATTAATATCAAATAACAAAAATATGCTTACTGACATAATGGAAATAAACAAGCTAGGGTGTTGGTAGCTTTTCTCTGATAAGATATGTGGCAGCTATATGCCTCTGAACTATCTTACAATGAGGCTCGAGGGCCTATTTATTATTGAGAAACAATGGAAAACCCTAAACATCCAAAAACCTAACCCTAGGAGATGAAGCGCCAAAAATATGGGCCCCGTTTGGGTAAATTGGTGTTCCAACTTCCCTAGTACATAAGTTTGGCATATTATCTCCGTTTGACATGCACCATACCTTGTTAGAAAGATATATCCAAGGAGTATAACTTTTGGTGATGAGAAAGGTAGGTCCACGAACCCATATTTCTCCTGGATTTCCCAAAAATCGTCGTTTAGGGCCTCAAAATGGCTCCAAAACTTTAGGACCCAAAAAACTGGTAAAAATAGTATGTTGTGTTGAAACTGAAAAAATTGAAAGAACTGATGGTGGCATTTCAAATGGAATAGGTGGGTGGCCACCAATATCCACCTAGATCATTAGGGCCCCAAAACGGATCCAGAAGTTCAAGACCCAAAAACTTGCTAAAAATAGTAAGCTGTGTTGAAAGTGAAAAACTAAAAGAACCGATGGTGGGGGTCCAAATGGAATAGGTGGGTGGCCACCAATATCCACTTGGATCACATGTGTTATTGTTGCATTTTTTTTCTCCTTCTCCTTATTTTTCAACTTATTGAGTCACATTTATGGATGAAGTTTCCAGCAATGATATTCATCATGTCCATGTTTGGAACAATGCTTGCATGTGAGTTTATCTTTCTCCAACTTTATGGAAGCATTATTATTACCTTTCCCCTTGTACTTACCCTTTCCTTTCTCTCCATACTCAAAAGTCTTCTCACTTTTCTCATCTGAAAAATGTTTCCCCCTTTGTAATATTCCAAATTATCCATTAGTCAATTGGAATATTAGAGTTCTTACTTTTGTTAATTAGTTAAGTAAAGCCGTAGTCTAATTAGACTGCTTTTTTTCCCTCAAAATCATGGAAATTCTGGTAAGATTTTAAGCAAATCCGGCAGGGATTTTTGTAAATCCACATTATAACTATCAAACTTTAATATTTTGGGTGCCTTAGAGGTTTTTGATGGTGCTGAATCCATTTCCACCATAAAAATCATGATTCAAACACTGTTACTATAATATTTTTTAAATTTTTTTGGCCTGGATTCCGGCCAATTTTGTCCGTCTGGGCAATTCCTTCGTCTGGTTAGACAACTCCGTTAAGTAAATAAAAGGGTGGAGGGACCCATAAAACCCATAGATGAATAAAATCCACTTTTTTTGTGTTAATGTGGGTTAGTTAGGGAGTGGAGCAGCTATTTAATGAAGGAAGAGTAGATATCATGAGCAATAATGAGAAATATGGTGGAGATAGTGGAGGAATAAAAGTAAGATCATAAGGCAATAATGATGCAGTGATGGAGGAAGTGGTGCATTAAATGCACACATGATGGAGGGAGTGGAGAGAATGAAAAAATGATGGAGATCATGGTGATACATCACAATCTTCATGGAGACTAATGGCCACATGTACAGCACAGTAATGAGGTGGGCCAAGGCTAGGGGAGGCTCACAAAGCATAAAAGGAGGCTATGGGTAGCCATAAAGAGCATTCTAGATTTTGATATTGTACTTTCATTTAAAATTCCTTTGCATGCTTCAGCTGTTTAGCTAAGTCTGTAGTGTTTTTTAGCACGCGGGTGTTCCCGAGCGGGAATCCCACCCTTACCCATGGGGGACTTCGAGTGCCTACTCTGGGAAGGTTTCTTTGAGCAACCATTCATCATCAGGAATTGGTGCCACATTCAACCGCTCTCTACAACACATTCAGTCTCAGTAATTACACATTCATTAGGGGAATTTTGAGGTCTAAAATGGGCCTCCTAAGAAAAATGTACAAAAAAAATAAACTTTATAAGAACCAATAGGATTCAAGATGATGATGTCAACTATGGGGGATGATTCACCATTTTTTAAGTAAAAGAGTAAAAAGATTAAAAAATAATAAAATAATAAAACTACCTTTTCAATTCATATTTTCAAGTTATCTCCCAAAGTTTTTACTCAAATTTCGGGTGGGATTACTCGTTGGATGCAAAATTTAATTCCTCATCCAAGGAGTACCCATGTTGCATACTTTCGATGGACCTTGCTACACGAAAAATGAGAAATACATAAAAAAACGTGATTACAATAATGTTTTTCATGTATTTCTCATTTTTTGTGTAGCAGGACCCATCAAAAGCATGCAACATGGGTACTCCTTGGATGACAAATTAAATTTCGTATCCAACTAGTACTCCCACTCAAAATTTGAATAAAAAATTTGGGAGATAAGTTGAAAAAGTAGTTTTTTATTTTTTCCCTCTAAAATTTGATGATATAATTCAATATTATTTTATTATTTCCACTATTAGTTTATAATTTCCTTAGGAGGCCCATTTTAGACCTCAAAATTCCCCTAATGTCGGCTTGAGGGTTTGAGAGAAGGAGGTTTTTTCTAGAATTTCAGCTAGGAAACCACTAAAGGATTCATCCTTTCAACTAGTGCTTCTATTTCAGTCTTCTAGGAGCATGTGTGACATCCAAAATCGGGCCATAATTCTACACCTCCATGCAGCAAGAGTTCCTCCAAGAATTGCGTAGTCCAGAAGTGTAGATCCAGTGGAGGGAATTTCCAAGTATTTCATCTTGGAATCCTATGAGGGATCATCCCCTCACTTTGGTGAGGTTATTTCCATCAGATGTGAGCTATATTCCATCACCTAGTAGTAGGCTACAGCTTCAGCCTTCTTGACAGCGCAGTTCATTCCAGCAGTAGTGTATTCAACAACTACAATTTGAGAGGAGGAAGGAGGAGCTATATCTCAAGCTTCTAGCTTGGGAATCTAGAGAAGGGGCCAACCCTTCATGTAATGAGCTGATTGGGTGCTATTTTAGTAGTTAGATCATCAATTAATCCCCATCTCAATAGTTACCTAGGAGGAGTGTGTAAGTAAGCCAACAGGGGTGTAGTTGGCAACCCAAAAAGGGCTGAAAATACAAAGTCAAAATTTGGCCAAACCATATCTGGGTTTTTTAGGGGGTTTTGAGTATATTCTATGGTTAAAATACCAGATATTTCCAGTAGGCTCCCGCACATGTTTCTTCTTCCCAACAACAACAATTTGTAGCAGCAGCAGCAGTAGCAGTAACACCATTTCTTGTGCTAGGATTTAGATTTATTTAAGCCACTTCTTGTTGCCTTGAGTGCAACTTATTTGGAGAAATGTGTACTTTATATTTGATGTTGTTTATAATGATATGACACAATTGTTTCTACTTATGGTTATGATGTCTTAATATAATTTCCATTTGCAACATATTTCTGAAATTTTCCAGATTTTAGTGCTATGTTCTTGTTTGCTTTATTTGGAATGTTGTAGATGTTCTATATTCCCGTATTTTCCATTTTGGGATATTACAGTGGTATCAAAGCATGATATTTGGCTCATCTTGTGGGAAATACACTTCATGAAATCAGAAGAAGAAGCAGAAAGTAGAGATCTACAATGATGGAGGGATTAAGTTTTGCCACACTTTCTTTAGATCTATGCAGGATCTCTCCAAGGAGGTCAAAGAAATGAGAAGGTAGAGGAAAAAAGGAACCTCAAGAAGGTTTTAGAATGAGGAATTTCCAAGCACTTCCTATCAGAAACATAAACAACTGACAATGCAGAGAGCTCCACAACAATCTACTATGTCCACTTTCTTTGCAGAGGAAGGTGAATGGAATGGAGATGTAGGATACTTATAACATGCAACTCTAAGTGATTATCTTGCAGGGTACAAATCTCAATCAAGATAATTCAAGGAGAATCTAACTCTCCAACAATTTTTCCATATCAAATAAGAACAAAGATTCCGCAGCAGCAATAGAAGAAGAAAGCACATACAAAATAGATTCTTCTTGCCTGATTTGATGGATCATCCACAAGCACAACAAAATCTTGGAGGAATAAGTTAGACGCATTCTTACAGCTACACCCAGTAGCGGAAAGAGAGGTTGTTGATATTGCAGTGCTGGACCTTGAGGGTGAAGAAAAGGATTGGTGGTTCAACCATATGAAACATGCAAGAGTGATTGCTTATGTAGACTTCACTCAAAGGATGGTAAAAAAGTTTGACAGAAGAAAACCAGAGGTACTTTCCATAGAGAATTTTCACAACATTGATGAGGAAGTATGTGAGAAGAAAAGGGAAATGTCAGCACTATTTATTCGGAAGAAGAGAAACTACCACCACCACCAGCTGCAGAAGTACTTGCATCAGGAGAAAGAGCACTTGCATATTTGCTAGATGGTTTTGAGAAATTGAAATGGAGAGTCCCATGCATGATTCAGGAGATGCATGAGGAACAAGAGGAAGATACCAGAACTAGTATAGCAGTAGAGGAGAAACCATCACCATCACCAACAGTTGGAGAAACCATTGCATCAGTTGGAGGAACTCTTGTAGCTTTGCAAGATGTTCCCAAGTATCAGCTGATCCAAGGTTTGCAAAAATTTCCATCCCATTCACTACAAGGAAAAGACCCTCTAGCGGATGTTTTTGAGGAACCCCTTATAAAAATACCCCATACATCCATTTCTAGTGGAGGTTACTAGAGGAGGTTGGCAGGTGGAGGGTTTTGCGGATGTTTTCTACTCAGTGCACTTATCATTCAACATCGCACCGATGCTCCTTACAAGAGAAAGCACTGGTGCACACAAAACATTGGCACACCGGACACTGTGCACTCCACACACACCCACTCAGTGCGTCATATTAATGTAGAGCATTGGTGCTTCACAACTCTTCGCGCCGATGCATCATAAACACTGCGCTAAAACTGAAATCGCCTGGTGCGATATTAAGAAATCACACTTGTGCATCATAAAACAATGCGCCAAAACAGAAACTGACCGGTGCGTTCGTAAGAAACAACACTGGTGCACCTATAAACCATGCACACCAGAAAAGGGTTAAAAAAAAAAATTACGGCATTTTTTTTTTCACTTTTTTCAGTGATCTAGAGCTCTCAATTACCGGTGCGCTCTAAAAGAGAAAGCACCGGTGTGCACAAAAAATTGGCACACTGGACACTGTGCGCTCCATACACAACCACCTAGTGCATCTTATTACTATAATGCACCGGTGCTTCACAACTCTTTCACGGCGGTGCATCATAAAATACCGCGCCAAAACAAAAATCGCCTGGTGCGGTGTTATGAAACCGCACCAGTGCATCATAAAACACCGTGCCAAAATAGAAACGGACTGGTGCATTTGTATTAAACAACACTGGTGCGCCTCTAAAACACGCACATTGGAACGAGGTTAAATAAAAAAAATTACGGCCAAAAAACCACATTTTTCACTTTTTTGCTCTCAATCACCAGTGCCCTCTACAAGAGAAAGCACTGATCATTCAAAACATTGGCACAATGGACACCGTGCGCTCCGTACACACATGCTCACTGTGTCCTATTACTGTAAAGCACCAGTGCTTCATGACTATTCTGCCCCAGTGCATCATAAAACACCACGCCAAAACTGAAACAGCTTGGTGAAATGTTAAGTAACCACCTCGGTGCATCATAAAACAACATGCCAAATCTAAAACCGCCTGGTGCAATCTTAAAAAACTGCATTGGTGTGCCTATAAAACCCCGCACACTGGAAAAGGGTTAAGTAAAAAAAAAATACGGACAGAAAACCGCATTTTTCACTTTTCTTAGTACTCCAGAGCTCTCAAGCACCGATGCAATTTCTCCTTCTCTGAGCCGACATGCTCACTGTGTCCTATTACTGTAAAGCACCAGTGCTTCATGACTATTCTGCCCCAGTGCATCATAAAACACCACGCCAAAACTGAAACAGCTTGGTGAAATGTTAAGTAACCACCTCGGTGCATCATAAAACAACATGCCAAATCTGAAACCGCCTGGTGCAATCTTAAAAAATTGCATTGGTGTGCCTATAAAACCCCGCACACTGGAAAAGGGTTAAGTAAAAAAAAAATACGGACAGAAAACCGCATTTTTCACTTTTCTTAGTACTCCAGAGCTCTCAAGCACCGATGCAATTTCTCCTTCTCTGAGCCGCCCTGACATCGGTGCTCCCGTTGCACCCATTGGACACACTTCTGTTTTACATTGGCCACTAATCTCTAGCTTGCATTTTGCAAAACAGTGGGCAAATTTTCTTTTGCAAATTCTACAGCCAATATGCCTCCTCGACGGCGAAATGTATAAGCATTCTTCTAGTTTTTCCATAATTAAGATTTCTAGCGGATTCGAATTTGAAATAACCTTAAAATTAACCATTAAAAAATACTTTTTTTTTTGTCGCACAGTGCGCACGAGCCATTTGGATCGCATCGGTAAGCGGTGCTTCCTGTAAAATTCACAGGCCACACCGCAATCAATGCTAACGGTATCCGCACCGTGTCTGGGGCAGTATCGAAAGGCGCCCCACATTATTTCAAATTTTTAAAAAAATTGCAGCGCGGTCATTTAGCAGGGTGCACCGTTGACCATGGGAATAACAACGTGGT
The DNA here is from genome assembly GCA_034641835.2 of Pinus albicaulis. Classification (NCBI taxonomy): domain Eukaryota; kingdom Viridiplantae; phylum Streptophyta; class Pinopsida; order Pinales; family Pinaceae; genus Pinus; species Pinus albicaulis. The sequence continues at coordinate 276,403,033 of CM076575.1, read as the reverse complement.
GTGTTGACAGATATATCCACCCCGGTGTCTGTCAGCGCACCGCATTCGGCATTTTGATAGGGTCAACAGTGCGGCTGATTAAAGTACCTCATCGTTGACTATGTAATTTGTCAGGAAGTCGGTGCGCTGACACAACTATACGCACCAGGGCGTATATTTTAGTTAGCACACCGCTATTCTGACACCATATATAGTCAACGATGCTTGAAAAAATGTTAGGTGCACTAGCAAGAATTTTTCTAAGGATTTTAGGGTGTGAAAAGATGAGAGTTTGAATTTTGGCTAAGAATTTTATAGCAGAGAAAATGAGTGATTCAAACAGAAAGATGGAAAAATACGCTTACAGGGATGCATACGGCTATAGATCTCGACATATTACAAAAGGAGTACAGGTTGAGATTGGCAGAGAGTATTCGATTGAGGTTGGCGATAGGGTTAAGAGGTCCCATGGTGAAGAAATGGAGAGCAGAGTTGATGGCAGAGAAAGATCAATTGAGGTAGTTGATAAAGCCCAGAGGCACCATGAAGGGAAGGATTCTCATTCCCTTAAGGACAACAGAGAAAGAAACCAGTAAAAATTTTGAACCTGAATGACATCTATAACTTGTCTAAGCCGTGGTCCTGTGGATGAAACTAGTAAAAAGTCTACTTGTATTATAAATGGGAATCCAGTGACCATTTCTATGGAAAGAAAAGCATAGATACTTGCAGCTACCATGTTTCCACCTGCAAATCGGTTTCTCGTTGGAAAAGCTAATGTAATAACCTATTTTGCAATGTCTTTCCTCTGCTCAAACCTATACTCATTTTCTATGGGAAACCATTGCCTCCACATGTAATAACTGCATCGTCTAGTCGAAAATAGGTCTTCTTCTGCTAACAAATGAAGAATGAAGGGCACGTTTTCATTGCTCCCAGAACATTACCCTTCTGCAGATTATATGTACTAATTGCTGGCAGGCCATCTGTCTGTTTGCAGATTATATTCTAAACATATTGGTTGCAAATAGTTAAGTGCCAATTATAACAAGTTCACATGCCACAATTGCCCACTTGGGCCCTGTAGTATTTCATCTTCACACGCGCCACATTGCATTCTCTCCACATAATTAGTGGGGGCTTCCTGCAATAAAAAAAATGCATTGGAAGAATAGTTATTTCCATCAAGAATTTATCCAATTCCAATTCTTAATTTTTATTCTAATTCTAATTCTCAAGAATAAACAAAATTCTAATTGTGTATAAAAAATTTTCGGTGAAAATCACATGTAAGAAAATTTTTGCCGACATGTTTCGAACCAGCTAGTGTGGTTCATCATCAGGACAAGATGAGAAATCCGATCAAGAAACCTAATTAAATAGATAGGGAACGCTCCAACTAGTTGTTGTAAAATATCGATTAGTTTGACTAGAATAAGAAATTAAATTAAATTTCATCCTATAATATTATATTTTAATCAAATTTTATTATATTTTAATTTTAATTTTAAATTTAAATATAATTTAATATTAATGTTTTTTAATAAATTTAATATTAATATTTTTTAATATAATTTTTATACACAATTTATGGATCACAGAAGCCAAATTCCTAAAATTCTAATTCTCAATTTCTATGGTTGGAGTTCACTAAATTTTGGTGTACACACCTAAAAGTAATTTCGGTGCCTTAATCACAAATCGGTGCAACTGTACATATAACCGCACCGATGCTAGTGTTACAAAAAGACGCACTGGTGCAGTGCTATTAAGTGACGAACTGGTGACGAATAAACACAAATATAAAAAGTGCATCTCTATTTTATTTAAGTGAAGAAAAAGTGGCAAATTAAAAAATAGGTAGAATTTTTTTTTTCGAAAATCTAATTTCATAAAATAATTCTTTAAATACTAAACACTTTTCATTATTTCACTATACCTGGAGCAAGCGAGCATGAGGGCAATGTGAAGCAACGAAATACGTTCGAATAGAAGTATTCAGACAATCAAAAACCAAACCTCTGGTGATTCAAACCTTGTATCATAGAATTTCGAACCATCTTGTGATTAAATTTGATTATTTTTTTACCTTTTTTTGTAGTTTTTTAACTTTTTCTGCAGTTCTATCCATTTTTACCCTAAATCCTTCATTTTTCTGTTTTTTCCCTTTCTTATTCCAGTTTCTGTGATTTCAGAATTAGGGCTTTTCATTTTAGATTGAAATCCAACCCATGGGATGACTTGCATAGTCAGATCCCAATCCATTCGGCCATTGCGTGAAATTTTGGAAAAAATGGTATTTTTATCGGTGCGCCCTGCATAACCTAGTGCACCGGTGCACTGTATTATAAAGCACACTACGCAAGTACTGTGTAATAAAAAATTTGAAAATATTTTTTTCAAATCATTGCGCCATATCTGAAATAGGGCACAGGTGCTCCATGTTACGAGGGTAACACCGTACGGTCTATTACACTTTTTGTGCGGTGTGTTTATATTACCCCACACACCATACAGTATATTATACTGTTTTGCGGTGCGTTGGTAATACCCCCACGTATCAGTGATGGTGTGTACATCAAGAAAGACGCACCAGTGTCTTGAGATTTATTTTTTACCTGAAAAGTTGATAATTTATTTATAAATATATTAATGAATGATATGGTATAGGCTTTAGATTGATAAAGAAATGACTGACAAGAGATCAAGTAAAAAAAATAATGATAACACATCAAGAAAAGAAAAAAACGCAAGTTCTTTGTAAATTATTTATAAAAAATATTATTTTTGAACTATATGTAAGTTTAACTAATATGTATTGTTTACTGTGTATCATGCAGAGCCACAAAATGACGAAGCTCAATAAGATTATTTTTTATCTAGGACCAGAAGAGCATAAAAGCTTGATGGAAAAATTACAAAAGGATGAATCAGGTGAATGAAAAAATACTATCGATCCAATATGAGTTTCTTTTTTTAATTATCATTAATAATATACTTAAAAATTTTAGATAACACGTGTCAAACAGTCTATTAATTCACATCTGTTTAATGTTCTACAGGGACCAACAACTCAAAAAAGGAATGTCGTTCTAAGAAAAGAAAAAAATAGAACATGCAAATGAAAATGAATTTCTCCTTAGCTCATCTGGAGTGGTGCTGGAAGTTAATGAAAGGGGGAAAAGCTTTTGCAAATGTTTGAGGGATCTAGTGGAACGAATGTATAGATGTTCTTTCCACTTACAATACAAAAATCAATCCAATGATTCCAAGAACCAAATTTTATCTAAACTACATGAAGAGTTTCCAGAGAATTGGTCAATGAGACATGTTAGAATTTTAATAGCAAAAACGTACAACAACAAAAAATAAGGAATAAAAAAGTAATATTCCTTTAAATGCTTGTCTAGAATTATTTATAAATATCGCTTTGTTATATTTAAATTTTAGATATCAATATAAAAATTAAATATTTTATTGTCATGTTACATTTTCAGGAAGATTATGAAAATCTCAAGATATGAACGAGCTGATATCATAAATATGCCAGTAGGAATGTACAAAAAGGTGTATAAGGAGATGGTCAAAGAAATGGACAAAATTGCATCGTGGGTGTTAGGGTTCTATAATAATAGGATTCATAATTTTGAATTGGCTCTGTTAAAATCTTGAAATATTTTACATACCTTTACTTTCTACAAATGTATTCCCATATTTAAAAAATGTAAATAGGGAGTCCTGAAAGAAAAAGCGAAGGACAAAAAGAAACAAAGATCAAGAAAGCATATTAAATATGAACCCCACTAAAATTTATCATGAAAGTGTTGCACGTTCAAATGCGACAACTATTAGTTTAATTTTGCAAATAATATTGTGTGCAACTTGTCCTAAATGCCACAATACATGAGGGTCAAACAGCTTAAACTTGACCTGTCATGCTTTAAATTTCATGTTGATAGATAGAGAATAAAGATCTTGCCAAACAATTTAATCTTGGCAGATCAGTAGTTAGGTAGAGAAATAATAAGGAGCTCAACAGTTTAATCTGAGCCCTTCGAAGAAATAAGAATATAATTAGTTAGTTTGCTATTTTAAAAAGAAAAATTATTAAGGGTTTTCAAGGTCAAATACACCCATGTAAATGAAGGAAAAATGTTAAGGTAGTTGATGGGTAGGCAAAATCAGTTTCACAAGGCATGGATAAACATCATTTTGTGTATTACTAATTTCCTTCCCCACAATGTGTTCAAGTACTAAATGATTTAGTCATAAGGACTCAGAGCATTTCTCTAACTTTTGGTGGGACCAGACCCACGTCTTAATGACTGATTGGCACCAAGGTACTGGATTCCACCTCATTGAAACCTTTTCCCTTCATAAAAAAACCCTTTTCCTTTAACATCACTCATTTTACCCTACTAAAACCCCTTTTCCTAAGTCAAAATGCATATTCACCTTTGGAAAAGTAAAAAACCCCTAAAAATGCACTTATCCTAAGTTTTCAAGTGTAAAATGTTAACATTGGCCCCCCACTATGAAAATCCTGCCTAAAATCATGTTTTAACACTATCCTAAGTGTATTTTATTTCCTGCTTTCATTTCATTTTTAAACACTAACATAATATATTAAATCTTGTTTTTTAACCTTATCCCGTATTATATTTAATTCTGTTTTTATTATATCCCAAAACCATATTATAGTTCTAACCTATGGTTTGTTTTCACCCACGTGATATATTATACCCACACTCCCATAGGTTAAAACTATCCCTACTGTATATTACCCCGCCTATGGTAATATTACACTTATATTCATTGCATTTGTTAATAAAAACTTAACCTGCCTATCATATCACGCTTAAAATATATATTAAAACCTCATGTTTTAAGAAATAATCCATACCCTCCGCATAAATAATCTCGAGCCCCATACCATGTTGACCCGCATCTCTATCATGTAGTCCGCACCGTTGATCTATATACGCCAGATCTAACGACAGATATTACCTTTCGCAAATTTCACACGAAAGTTAACTCACCCCGACCCTTGCAAAAAAGGTTGTTTTTCAACTTTCTCTCCCATCTACATGTCAGCACCAGTTTTTATCACGTTCGTTCATGAAAAACCACGTGACGCTCAAAAGCAGTGCGATAAGCCACCAAAACCGCTCTTCTCCCATGCAGTAAAAACACCCTCCATTTAAATTACCTTCCCACCTCCGCTTACTCCCCTTTCCACTGTGGCCTCCTTTGAATGAAATCTTTCTAATATGCACTATATTAAAACCCTCATGCCACCATTACACTATGCAGTAAAACCTATGCGAAAGGTTACACAGTGTTCCAAAAACCCTGTATCTTAACAGTTCTTTCTGCAAAATTGAGAGCCATTACCAACAAAATGGAACCCCGCTGCAGTTCAAAACCATTTTTCATAGTCTGGTCCCATCATCAAAGCCATTATCCATTCTTGAAAACCTCTGTTTCATTAACGAATTGTTTGATTTTTGCAGGTTATTAGCAGAAGGAGAATTTGGAAAAATAATTGATACTAGTTAAAACTGTTTACTCCTAAAGAATTCACAAGGAAATGAATTAAAAGGATTTTCCTTAAATATTCTAGGCATTAGAGTTAAAGTACATTCATGCTGTGAAAGATAAAAGAGCATTTTAATGTAAAGAATCAAAACAGGGCATTCATAACAGCTAGGGTAAAAGGAAGAACTCACAGTAAAGATTAAAACAGAGTAACAAAGCAGTCAAGGTAAAACAGTAAAAGTAAATACAGAGGAAGTAATGGTTAAATACATATGAAAAAAATTTCACCAGAAAAAAAGAAGTTTATCCTAAGTAAAAGTAAAAAAAGTTAAAATAACAATAAGGTTAAAAGATGAAAACAGAGCAGGAAGGGACATTTTTCTAGAAATTTCCTGTTTAAGTCATAGTTTTTCAGAAACTATTGTGGCCAATCCAAGATGAATTTTTAAAACATAGAGGAGGTTTATGTTCCTAAGAGGCCAATCTACAAAAACCTATCTCAATTTACAAAAGTATTACATAATGAGAGATACATGCTCATCTTCACCGCCTATTTTTCAGACTGTGCAAAGTCCTGCTTTACACATCCTTTTGCAGAGCCTATTGTGAACAATTGGAATTGAATTTTAGGAAACTGAGAGAGGTTTATCTCAATAACATATTAATATACAATAAATTATTTCACTTTTTACATATATATCTTGGATTGAGATATACAAAGGTATCACTGGACCCCAAGTTTGCAGAATTTCTGGAGCAAAATGCACAAAGGAAGGAGACAGTTAGTGACTTGGATGTCTCATCATCAACTAAGAGTTTCTATCAAATTCGAATTTGTCTTCTTTGTCACCATCAATCCATAAAAATAGTGCCAAATAGATTCATTAGTTTTGAGTTTCCTTTATTTAAGTTCTATTTATGTGATACTGTTTGAGATATTTGTAAACCAAGCTTGATATTTTTTCAAGATATTCTAGTTTAGAATTTGTATAAATACTTCATCATTTGAAGTATTGAGGGTGGATTAATTGCTGAACATTTCTGTAGTCATATTTTCTGAACCTGGAAGGTTTTTTTGTATCAATTTCAAGTTAGCAGACTGGATCACAGGAAATAAAGCATCATATTATAGGATTCATGTGTTGGGCCACTGCAGTGAAGTATTTCACTTGTCATTTTGTCAATGTTCTTATGTTTTCCATCCATTCATGAATGTGTTATAAATTTTAATGTGAAATCAGGAATTGTTATTTCACAATTTGTTAAAAGCACTCTATTATTGATTGATTTTCACTTAAATGTTTTCTGCTAATATCCAGACCAGGAACCCTTAATTCTTCCCTGATTTCTATTGACCTCTACCTTTTCACTCCTTATCCAGATTAAAGAACCCTTAATTTCTCTTTATCCCAATTACAACCATTTCACCATCAGCCTTTGAAGATCTGAAGTGACTTTTCTATCTTGCCCTGTGAAAATTTTCCTTTAGAACTTGATCGTGATCTGACTGCTTAACACATTGACTTCATCTTCCCAATGGGTCATAGATCTATAGCTATCCATCTCCGTAAGAGATTTCCCCACCAAACCAAATCAAAATACCAAAACCAATTTTCCCCATATAACTAGCCTAAAATCATATATAAAAACAAAGTTAAATCATATAGAGAGAGCCCTCTCTGAGCATTAGGAAGGCTAGATCCTAAGGCTTAAAAGTAGGTTTGTGGTTACCTTGGTGAGTTATTTATTTAACCTTGGGAAATTACTGAGTGATAACATCAAGAGGTGCCATCTCAACAACAACATGCTTCAAATGTAATATGTAATCATCGAATTTTTCGATCATTAGGTACAATAAATAAATAATTTAGCATTAAATATTAATTTTCAAGAATTTTCTTGCATAAAAGAAAAGAAAATAGAACCCATTCAACACATAAAACATGACGAAAAGGAAGAAAAGGGTTTATGTCTAAGTTTGTGAGTAATTGTTACTTCCTTATAACAACTTAACTAGATTTCATTTTTGTATTTTTTAAGTTGTTTTACAAAAATCATCATTGAATGTCTTCAAACAGGTGCTAACATACAAAGAAGAACCATCAGACGAATTGATTGAAATTGGGTTAAATATGGGTTGTGAGAATATGTTGGCATATCAGAAATTAATTGTGGAATTTGTAAGCATCTATCAATCTTGTTTTACTTAGATCTGTTTATAATCAAGAGAACAAAAACATCTTTTATATTAAACATATGATTTTTTATGGGGTATAAAACTTGCAGGAAACAAAGTATGGAACTGCGCCAATAGATGAAATTTTGAAAGATGGCATGGTACATGGTTTTGAAAGAATGTGTATAGTTTATGAGTCAATTGTTGCTATGGTACATAATTTTTCTTTTCGATTTACATTGATGTATATTATTTAATATTGCAATTTTCATTATTCTCACCAATGTATATACACTCATTTCAGTTTATTTTTATGTTTGTAGATGGAAGATGAAGAAGAAGAAAACAATCAACATCGTGAACAAAACATTCCTGAAAATAACCCAAGTCATGGAAGTAGCTCTAGCAGTGACAATAGTTCAAGCGAAGAATGATGATCACTATGTTTGGATATCAAATCAAGGCATTGTATTTTTTGAAATATGTCTGTGAAATTAGACATTTTGTTTAATGTAATGGACATAGTGTCCCAATTGAAAGAAAAAGGGATACCAATAACTGTCCCATTTTGTATGATAAATACTGTCTTATTCATATATATTATACATCATAAAATATGTTTTAATTTATTCTATTGCGTTCTCCATTGTCGCTATTGCGTTCTCCATTGTCGCTATTGCGTTCTCCATTTTTGTTTTCAAATTCACTAATAAAAATTTAATTCATATGAATATTGTTATAAAATGTGTCGACTTTTGATGAATAATGAATTTCAAACAATCACAATAATTGCACTTTCACAGGTCGATGTTTCTAAAAAATACAAAATGAAAACCGGTGCGTGTCAGTAACTGTACACTGGTGCATTTGTATTAAGAAGCGTGCTAGTGCGTTTCTACGACCTATGGGCACCAAACAAGTACCGAAACCAATTAAAAATATCAGTGCGTTTGTGTGGTACGACGCACTGGTGCGTTTATATGTCTATATGTACTGGTGCTATTGTGCGATCTATGGGCACAACACACATACTGATACTAATTATAAATCTTAGTGTGTTTGTGTGATACTGCGCACTGGGGCATTTATGTGTCTATAAGAACTAATGCATTTGTACGACCTATGGGCATTGCACGAATACTGATACCAATTATAAATCTCGGTGCCTTTCTGTGATACTGCGCACTGGTGCATTTCTATAATTCTACGCACCGGTGCGTTGATATGACCTATGGGCACTGCACAAATCCCAAGACCAATTACAATGGCCCCGTGCGTTGTATCACCAACACCAAGCCCAATGCGGTTTTATACCTTAACGGCCTGGTGCATTCTCTTTCGATCGCCCTAGGGCACCTTCTACATGTACGCACTGGTGCGTTAAAGCCATAGTAGCACACCGATGAAAAAAAACATTTGTAATAACCTCCAGCTGCCCATTTTTTTTTATTTGTGTTGAATTTCCATTAAAAGCTCTACCAAAACTTCCATAACCATAAACGAATGTTGTAGCAAATGTTTTTTTGACAATTTTGGCCAATTTTATAAAACACTAAAAACCTCCTTTATAACCTCCGCTAGAGGGTCTTTTCCTTGTAGTTATTTTATTTCAGCACCTTAGCTTGAGATTTGTGGGGTCATTCCATCAGGGAAATTTCATAACCAAGGATTAGAGCACCTTGCTGATTTGGAGTAGAAAACTATCACTGCACAGAGGAACCTTGACTTGTTCAAGGAAGAGATGTATAGCCATCCCAGTTTTACATTTTTGAGCTGCACAAAACACTTTGTGTTGGAGTGTAGAGTTTCAGAGGATAAGATGAGCATAGTCCTAATCATTCCAATTAAGGACTATGAGTTCAAAATTGTGTATGGGGAGGGCCATGAGACAATAGATACACCATCATGGAGATCAACAATGCTGTCACTGAGGAGAAATGATGAGATGGGGGGCCAATTATTCTTGGAGAATTCCGATGACCGCTTCACTTATGAAGCATTGGACGGGCAGATGGTAGATGATAGACATCATGTGATGGATAACATATTCCATTATCAAGATAGATCCTTCTTGATGAGAAAATCACAACTCAAAGAGAAATTTCTACCTACAGCATACTCAGAACCTCATGGGTTCTACCGAGTCATTTATGAGAGGTTCTCATGGAGAAGCCTTAAAGAGGATGTACTTCAACATATCATGGAGGGAAAAGATTATCATCAGATTCGGGAGGATGGTATGCTCCATTGGGTGGATACCAAGCTAGAACATGATAGGAGTCATCACAGTTGGATGGATGGGTGAGCATGATGAGAAAGTGGTTGAAAGGCTATTTGCAGATCTATGACACAGGGCAAAAAGAGTCTTCGCTGCTTTGGTTACTCTTGGGCGAGTATGGGTTGACATTCTCCCATACCTTGCATGATGATGATGTAGGATGGAAATAGGAGGCCTTACTGCGTTGGCTTCTGTTGGGAAAGTATGGCCACCATACGTGGTATGAGGATGGTGTGATATGGAAGCAAGAGGCATTTTTGTGGTGGTTTCTATTGGGAGAGTATGGTCCGAAATTTTACATGTCCACCCATATATCTCTATTTCCTATTTAGCAAGCACAACCAACAAGGCCAATGATGGGATCATGGAGAGATACATCATACTCCATGTAGCATGGGTTGGAGAGATAGTTCATGAGTTGGGAATTTCCACTTGGGGAAGGGACCACTTCACTTCATATATCTCATGCAGAGAAGGGGCTCTTGGACAACAGATGGTTGTCACTTGGAGATTCATTGACGAGGAGAGGCATCTAGCTATTCAGTTGGAGGTCATTCTAGAAATTCTAGAGAGACAGGTATGGAGCTGGGCATTTATAACACATTTGAGCAGATGGGGATATCTTCCATATGAGGATGCCACTTGGGAGGGAGATGGATTTCTGTAGCATTCACTTTTTCATTTGCTTGAGGACAAGCAACATTTTGGTGGGGAGGACTGTAATATTCCAAATTTCCCATCAGTCAATTGGAATATTAGAGTTCTTACTTTTCTTAATTAGTTAAGTAAATAAAAGGGTGGAGGGACCCATAAACCCCATATATGAATAAAATCCACTTTTGTTGTGTGAATGTGAGTTAGTTAGGTAGTGGAGCAACATTATGGAGTAGTGGACCAACTATTTAATGAAGGAAGAGTGGAGATCATGAGAAATAATGAGGAATATCATGGAGATAGTGGAGGAATAAAAGTAATATCATAGGGCAATAATGATTCAGTGATGGAGGAAGTGGTGCATTAAATGATGGAGGGAGTGGAGAGTAAATGCAGAAATGATGGAGATCATGGGGAGACAACACATTATTCATGGAGACTAGTGGCCACATGTGCAACATGATAATGAGGTGGGCCAAGGCTAGGTGAGGCTCACAAAGAATAAAATCAGGGTGAGGGCAGCCATAGAGAGCATTCTAGATTTTTATATTGCATTGTCATTTGACATTTCTTTGCACACTTTTGATGTTTAGCAAAGTGTGTAGTGTTTTTTAGCACATGGGTGTTCCTGAGCGAGAATCCCACCCTTACCCATGGGAGACTTCAAGTGCCTACTTTGGGAAGGTTTCTTTGAGCATCCATTCATCATCAAGAATTGGTGCCACATTCAGCCCCTCTATACAACACATTCAGTCTTAGGAATTACACATTCCTGCTTGAGGGTTTGAGAGGAGGAGGTTGTTTCTAGCATTTCAGCTAAGAAATTGGTTAAGGATTCATCCTTTTACCTTATGCTTCTATTTTAGTCTTCCAGGAGCATCAGTGTGACATCCAACATTAGACGATAATTCTACACCTCCATGTAGCAGCAGTTCCTCCAAGAATTACGTAGTCCAGCAGTGTAGATCTAGTGGAGGAGGGAAGTTCCAAGTATTTCAGCTTGGAATCCTGTGAGGGATCATCCCCTCACTTTGGTGAGGTTATTTACATAAGATGTGAGATATATTCCATCACCTAGCAGCAGGCTACAACTTCCTCCCTCTTGACAGCGCAGTCCATTCCAGTAGTTGTGTATTCAACAATTGCAACTTGAGAGGAGGAAGGAGGAGCTAGATCTCAAGCTTCTAGTTTGGGAATCAGGAGAAGGGGCCAGCCATTCATGCATTAAGATGATTGGGTGCTATTGAAGTAGTTATATCATCATTTCAGCCCCAAATCAATAGTTTCCCATGAGGAGTGTGTAATTCATCCAACAGGGGTGTAGTTGGCAACCCAAAAAGGGCCAAAAATCCAAAGGAAAAATCTGGCCAAACCATTTCTGGGTTTTTCAGGGTTTTTCGAGTAGAGCCCAAGGTTAAAATCTTGGATATTTATAATCACTCTAGAACCCTCCCACACATGATTCTGATTCCCAGCAATAGTATTTTCCAATAGCAGCAACAGTAGCAGAAACACCATTTCCAGTGCTAGGATTTAGAGTTATTTAAGCCACTTCTTGACTACTTGAGTGCATCTTATTTGGAGCACTGTGTACTTTACATTTTTTGTTGTTTATAATGATATGACTCAGTTTTTTCTACTCATGGTTATGATGTCTTAATATAATTTCCAGTGGCAACATATTTCCGACATTTTCCAGATTTTAGTGCTATGTTCATGTTTTCTTTATTTGGAATGTTGTAGATGTTCTATATTCCTGTCTTGTCCATTTTGAGATATTACACTCTTGCCTCTAGATGTGTGGCTTGAACAAAAACTTCATCTAGATTTGAAGGATTAAACATGATAATATTATGTCTTAGGTAAATATGCAAACCTCTAATGTATTTTAACAAAGTTTCTTGAGATGTCAAATCTACACCCAATATTAGTGCTCTTCTCCTAAAATTTTGAGTATAGCTTTGCACACTTTGTCCTTTCCTTAGCCTAACGTTTTTCCAATCCATTATAGCCTTTTTCATGTATGCTAATGGATAAAATTTTCTTCTTAAGGAAAAAACAAAATTATTCCAAGAGGTTAAGATCTTACCATTTTTCTTCATGTCCTCTTGAGTTTTGGCTTCCCACCAAATAGGTGCTGCACTCTCCAATATTAGTGAAGCAAGTTGAAAATTTGTGTCATGACCCTTGATTCTTTGTATCTTGAAATACACTTCAAGATGACGTATTGTTGAAGGCTGGAGAGTGACTTCCTCAACATTAGGGATTCCACCTGGTCGGGAGTCTAAAGCAACTCCTTTTCTGTTGAAATGGTGGGTCCGAGTGGGGATATATGGACCAGTTTCCCATATAAGAAAATAGTTTATATAACAATGGAATAAAATCAACACAACTAGAGTGATCTATTCTAATGATAACATAAATAAAACTAATTCTAACTACTTCCCAAGATAGACTGATTTATATGATTACAGAGTAAGATTTCATAAGCATGAAACAATATAGATAATTTTCATACTACATGAATGTAAGCACATTAAAGAAACTAAATCAATGTAATTGATTTAGTTGATGAAGAACATTAATCATATAAAAACTTTCAAAGTCACTTATCTAACAACATATCATTCAATACATTTTATCAATAGTAGTAAGAATATATGTCATTTCAATACTTATCAGAAAGAGACAAATAGATATAAACAAGTTTTCTAAAATATCAGAAACATAAAACGATTAATACACAGATAATAGTATCTGTTGCATCATATATTAGTTCCGAGAAGATAGCCTCTAGGCTCAGAATTTCAATTAGATACTTCTGTTCAAACAATAGTGTAAGTTACAGAAGCCTCCTTCTCAAAAATCTGGACCCCTTTCTAAATACATGAAAGAGGTTTAAATACTAATAAATATTACAAAAATAGATGGCTTGTGAAAGAAGTATTCTTAATACAATCTAAGCTATAAACCAAAAACTAGGAAATTAAAATGCAAAATTATAACAGTCTCAAGACTGTTTCTCGGATCCACTCTCTAACTGTTCTTTGAGCTGGAAAAATTTGATCATACATTCGAGCTGGGGGGGATGCATTGTCTACATTCTCAACTGGCCCATGAATATTGCATCATTGAGTTCTGGAAGAAGTTGAACTGTTGCATTGGAAAGACACCTCAACGCTCCCAATTGACTGTGAGGTTTGATCAACAAATACCAGTGAATTTCCATATTTAGCTTTGTCAAGTTTTCTATGTCAAGAGCTTTCCTGCTTGATGTTTCTTGCCAATATTGTTTCAAAAGGCCAAATTCTGGCATAGTCTCTTTCGGTATTTCCTAGATAATATTGGCTTGTATAAGAGAATATTTTATATACTCAGAGATGTTGAATGACATATTCTTAGCTCTAATGATAACTAATTCTGCACTTTTCATTTTCATGTCCAAGTCTCCAAATATTATATCCTTTAATGATTATTCAAGACAAGGAAGATTGACCGCTCTTCCTTGCACATTGTCTTGCCAATCTATATAATTTGACACTTTATCATCAATTTCTTCATAATAAATCCTCAAATCAAAAATTTGAGTGACTAACTGATCACTTGTTTTAATTTTCTCTTGAATCTGTTTGTACTTCGGATAGAAAACTCTATGTTGGTTTACCAGCAATGTTTCCAGTTCTGTTGCTTCTTTCTTTACCTCATTAAGTTCTGGATTCTCCTGGAGATTTTGAATGTTTTACTGTAATTGATGGACTATGAAACCCTTTTCTTTAATTTAATTTTCAAGTTTGAGTTTGAGACCTTCAAACTCTAGTTGCAAACTACTAATACTTGATTGCAACACCTGCTCTATCATTTGTTTTTAATTAAAGAAACTCTGCTTGATTTGAGCCATTTTCTCATATTTCTCCATGATTAATGGCTCAATATCTACTGCCTTATGAATATTTTTGTCTGCATAGGCACCTACAAACTGAGATAATTTGCTAAATTATTTTCCTGGAGTTGCTTGAGTTCGTTTCTAGAGAACTTGCATTGATGTTGTGTCCATAGGCATTTCTAGAGAATATTCAATATTTCGTTTCTTCTTTGACCTAGATACAACAAATGTATGCTTTGGAATTTAAAATATATCAAATGGAGGTATTTCTTAAATCTTCAGAATTATTTCTGCTGTTGGAAAAGCAGGGATGATCTCCATGTCTTGGGCCGACGTTTCTTCTTGTTTCTCCTATGTACCATTGATCTTGGGTGTCTGATTTTGTTGAGGAGAAATTTCAGAAACCTTTGCAATGAATGAGATTTCTCGAATTTCTCTTTGATCTTTAAAATCATTTAGACTAGAGGAAACTTGTTGAACTCTTGATTCACCTATATAAATTTATGTTTTTAGAGAATCTTTTGTAGGAAGAGTTTCTATCAAAATAACATTCTGATCAGTAAGAGTATTATTATCAGATAATGATTTTTCAAACTTTCCCAGTCTTGATTAAACCTATCTTATTGCGAAACATCCACGATTTCTAGTTCTGCCTCTAGTACTGGTTCCTGAACTGGAGGAATTGGAATTGTAATTTGTTCTACTTCTGGCACTTGAACCTGCACTGGAGGAATTAGACTTTTTTCTGGCATTGGCCTGTGGAACATGTAGTCTGGAAAATGAGAATTCTTCTGTTCACAATATTGTTTGAATTTTATCAACTCTTCTGGACTGAACCTTACGGCTGTTATTTGTAGAATACTTGAGATTCTGGAATTGACTCAAACACATCGTCAAATTTATTAGGCTCACTTGTAAATGGCCGCAACTTAACTTGATTTTTTATTTCTCTGGAAACACCATATGAATCATAACTTCTGTTGGGTAGAATTGAGAAATTGAAGGGTTTTAATTGATCAATTTCAAGACAAGCATGCTTCAAATTTTCTAGAGTATATGACCCACATGAAATAAGAAAAGTTAGCCAAATTGTCTTTTTGGCTTCTTTCAGAAATTTAGTCAACCCATTATCTAAGGTCTGATAAGAAATTTCCTTGGCCAATAATTTATCTGGTATATATAAGGGTAGGACATGAGGACAAGCACGACTTCCAAAAATTCAGATGTATGTGAAAAATTCTTCACCAAACCACCTTACTATAGACTTGAGACTTCTATTGGCTTCATGGGTGACTCTAGAGATTTTCCTTTCAAAAATGACTTGAAAAACTGGGAGCATTATATCATTACATATTTTAAACATATGATAGTGGTATTTTGATTCCCACAGGAATTCTAACTTTACAAAGATGGGGGTTTTGACTTCTCTGGTCTATTTCCATCCTAATGATGGCAATTCAGTAGAAAAACAGACAACATATAGGATAAACAAACTCATATAAAAAGGAGTGATTGTATTGGTCAGAAGATTACAATTTTCTCTATAGAAAATGATACATCTAATAAAATTATCAGAAAAAATATTAGCCCAATCAAGAATATAGCCATCAGAGGCTATTTCTATCAGGGGTGTCCAATCTTCCTTAAAATATGACACATCATTACAACAATTTGTGAGAAAGGGAATTTAAGAGAAAATACTGAGTACATACCCTTATCACCACATTTATGGTGATTAGGATAATTTCTCCAATCCTTAATCACATTTGCAGGGTTCTCATTCTCTCGCATGAATTCTTGGACAAAATAGTTGTCATATCTTTTCTAGGGCTCAAAAAATTTATTCATTTCCTTCAAATATGCAGGCCTGAGAGAACCAATGACTATTTTTTTTTTTGGTAACAAAATTTCTACCTCGAATCTCCACATGATCTAACACCCATTTTACTAAGTTAGTGTATGGCAACATTTTAGGACGTGTAACAATTTTGTGTAGAAAAGAGTTGGTTGCGTCGGACCATGAGTCTGAATCCGTGGATGCAGAATCATCAGCTACAGAAATTTTGTTCAAAATTACTTTTGGATTTTCATTCTCAAACAACTTATAAATCCCTTCCCAGTTTGAGGAATTTTTTTTTGGGTTGCACGTTGTGTCTTAGACTAAAGGAGTCATCTCGTGATATTTCTCTTGCTGAAAAACTAACTGAGGTGGGGTGGAAAACATCCTTCGTGCTTTAATCAGCCTTGAAATCCTTTTATGCCTAAGTTTCCTGAATTACCCTGTTGAAATAAAACCAGAGAGCGTAAGATGAGATCATGTCAAATGATATTAACTGTCATATCACCTTAACTCATGCATAATGGGAATCCTCGGTATTAAATCTGAAATAATTATAAAATCGATTAATACAAACCTAGAGATCATAAAAACACCCGAATTATCATTAAATTGATAGCATGGGCTTCGTGTGAGTTTGACAGTTGTTATCTTATTGGGATCTGTAAATTAGATTTTTCATGATTAGCAAGTTTCGACCTTTCGCAGCAATGTGCAACATGCAACAATGCGATATTGCGATGGCTTTTCTGTTGGATGACAGATTGCGATATCGACATATGTCAGATGAAAAATTGCGATATTGGTATCTGTTACATAACATACTTCGCAACTTCACATATTGGCATTTCGAAATTTCTCATGTCAGCATTTTCTGTTTCGGAGATTTATACTTCAGCGATTTATTTCCCGCTTCTTGTACTTTTAGTCCCTTATGGGTTCCTTAGAGCGTTTTTTATGATTTTCTTATGTTTTTTAAGAAAAATAAAATTTAATATAATAGACTCGAATTCTAAGTTTTATTTCTAAAATGAATTTAATTCTAAGATTTATTTAAAAGGGTCCCCATTGTTCTTTCTATACTATTTACTTAAAAAAATGGGGGGTTGTTGTAATACTACAAAAATTGGCGATACACTGGATGAATCTAGAATATCTGATAAATATTAATACTTAAAAGACAATGTTTTAGGAAACTATAAGTGATTGAAATCTGTCTCTAATATAGGTAAATTTCAATCCTAATAGCTTGGTTTTACTTGAAATTTTTTGCTACTTTTGTAAATGACATTTCTCTCTAAATGAATCAAATTGTAGCAAGTTGAAAAGATAAGTAGGAATTAAGTCAAATTTTAGCTTGTTTGATGAACTTATTAGTCACTAGTAGAGCCACTACTCCTAGAAAGCATGCATAGCCTTGATAGGGTTACTATTTAACCAAAATGATCCAGTATCCCATTCATGACATAATAGACATTTCCAAAGGTAATTTAATTATTTTTTCATTTTTTATTTTGTCACTTTAAAATCATTATCCTAGTTTGGTAGCTAGAAGTGATAATTTCATTCACTGGTTATTATAAATTTGAACAAGCTGACTCATGATGAGATCCCTTGTCTCAGGTTTTTAGGCCTAGAGCCATTACCCTGGTTTGGTAGCCAGTTTGATAATGCCAAGTTTACTAGTTTCCTATGAACATGATGAGTCGACTCGCAATGAGATGTCTCAAGTTTAATTTTTTTTTTTTTTTATAATTAATTTTTTTTTTGAATTACACTTTGAAAAAATATCTAATACGAATGAATGGGGAGGTTATAATTTTGCTCCTTATTAGCTTTTGGATGACCATTTAAGTAAAAGATGCTAATACTTAATCAAAATCCTATACTTTGTGAAAATAACTTTCCAAATTTGGTTCATGTCAAAATAATCTTTCAATTTACATGGGTTAGAAAAATTCTTCTTTATAATTTGTTTATTTTGCATCAAAATTTTCCAAAGAAATAGAGATTTCAATTAAATGATTTATTTCCTAGTTTTGTATCTTTGAAGATTAACATTTTCATGTTCAAGAAAATGATGAAGTGTTTCACGTTTTGTGTAAAATTACAAAAACCTATTTTATTATAAATTAAAGTCTGTGCATATTTATACAAAAAGAACTGCTCGTTATTTCAAGAAAAGTATTTTTTGAGGATATGTCAATTAACAGGAAGAGTTTTCTTCTTCCCTTGTAAATTTAGCAAAAAAAAAATTGATGGACCTATTTTTTCGCTTATTTCAAAAGGACCAAGACAAAGTTTTTCAAATTTCGTATGCCTTCCTTTGTCCTCATGCACTTTATCACATTTCAAAACCAAAACTCCAATTTCAAAATGTTTAGTTTTAACTGTATTTGAATCAAATGAACTTTTGATCAATTGCTGATGATGATTATGTACCATTTTAGCCTTTTCTCTTTCTTCTTCCATTTTAATTGTTTGGGAAAATCTTGATTGTAATGAAGAGAAAGGTTTTTCATTAATGAATTGTACTAGGACCGTTGATGGGACATCTACGTTTAAAGGTAAAACTACTTCCTTACCATATACCAATCGAAAAGGAGAAGTTCCCATTGAATCTTTTTTAGTTATCCTATCTGCCCATAATTCAAAAGTCAAAGCTTTGTGCCAATTCTTCTAGTTTTGATAAATGGTGCGTTTAATTATTCTTATGAGGTTTTTATTTGTGGATTCTACCAAACCGTTTCCATGAGGATAATAATTTGCAGAATATTTCAATTTAAACCCTCTTTTCAAAGAAAACTCAGTCATGGAATTTCCACAAAAATAAGAGGCATTGTCAAATACTAAAGCATAAGGGACACCAAACCTTGTGATGATAAATTGATCAATGAACTCAATAATATTTTCAGAGTTGGTTGTCCTTAGAGGTATTACTTCTATCCACTTCGTAAAATAATTTGTAGCAGTCAGTATATATTTATGTTATTTAGAAGAATGATGAACAATCTCACCTATTATGTCGAGTCCCCATTGTTCAAAACGTTGTTCCATATTGACTGGTTGAAGTGGCATCATGGATTTTCTTTGTCTTCCTGCTGTAGTTTGACAAGTCTTACAATTTTGACATAGCTATGTGCATCTTTGAATAATGTTGGCCAATAATAGCTTGCATGTAAAATTTTATGGGCTGTGGTATCTGCACCAAAGTGTCCACCTGCTGGTCCATCATGATGTTCCTGAAGCACATTAAGTATTTCAGTTTTCTCTAGACTCCTGAGTAAAACAGAGTCATAATTTTTTCTGAATAACACATCATTGACTAATTGATATTGATTATCCTTCAATCTTAATGATCGTTTTCTTTTGGAGTCAAAATTAAGTGGAGCATAAACATTCTTTAGATAAAAGATTAAATCAACATACTAAGATTGAGGGTTAATATTGAGTACCTCACTGAACTGTTCAATAGTAGAAGTTACCTCATCAAGTGATGTATCATTCATTCCTGTAATCAATCTGCAAAATTCTATTCCTCTGACAATTTTAGTAGGTTTAATTTCTAAGTTTTATTCTTTCATGGAAGTTACCCAATTGGCTCTCTTTTATCCTAATTCCTGTTTTATAAGTATTTGTCTGATTGATGAGAAATGAACAACTACTTTGACATGAGATTTTAGAATAAAAGGGCTAAAATATTTGACCGCTTTATAAACTGCAAATGCTTGTTTTTAGAATCTTGTATAGTTCAATTCAACTCCTTGAAAATTAGAACTAAAAAAGGCAATTGGAGTTTCAAAATTTTTATCATCTGGCAAAGTTAATACCGTGGCATATGATAGATCAGAAGCAAAAGTATATATAATGAAATCATTAATAAAATTTCGAGTTGAGAGAGAACAAGCATCGACAATTTCTTTTTTAATACTTTGAAATGATTCCTTTTCTTGCTCTCCCCATTTAAACAATGCATCTTTCTTTACCATCTTTTGCAATGGAAGGAAAATATGTGAAAAATCTGGAATGAATCATTTTATGAAGTTTATCTGTCCTAAAAAGGATTACATTGATTTTTTGTTATGTGGTAGTGGAATTTCTGAAATTGTTTTAATCCTGTTCGGATCAATAAAAATTCCATTTTTTTAGACGATAAACAAGAAGTTTACCTTCACTTAAAGCAAAACTTTACTTCTTTGGATTAAGAGAAATCCCAAATATTCTACATCTTTCAAAGATCTTCTTTAAGTCATGCAAATGATTGTTTCTCTTCTTTGAATATATGGTTATATCATCTAGATAAGCGACCACTATTTGCCGTTATCATTTCTTTAAAGGCAATATCCATGGCTCTCTGAAAGTTTCTCCTGGATTCATTAATCTGAATGTCATCTTTTGGTATGCATAGGTTCCCCACTTCGTTCTAAATGTAGTTTTCAAATGATCCTCAGGATGAACCAGAATTTGGTTATATCCCAAAATCCCATCTAAAAAGGACATTAATTCTGAACCTGCTACTGACTGTAAAACTTGTTCCATTCATGGTAAAGGAAAATTATCCTTTTGACATGCTTTGTTCAGATTTATAAATTCAATACAAATTCAAATATCACTATTCCTTTTTCTCACAGGTATTATATTACAAACCCATTTTGAATGTCTAACAAGAAAAATAATTTTGGCTTTCAAAACTTTTTTTAACTCATTTTTTATTTGAGCTTCCAAATTTGGATGTATTTTCCTGAGCTTTTGTTGGATGGGTTGAACATCAGGTAACATAGGAATAATATGTTGAATGATGGATGGGTTGTAGGTTTTAAGATATTTATAATTCCATGCAAAAATATCTTTGTATTTTTTCAGATGAAAGGGTAAGCCCTAGATTTATATCTTGATGTTCTTTATAAGATCCTAAATTAACTAGTTCAGACTTCAAAGTAGAACTTTACAGTTTTCAATTGTTGATTTTTTTGAATCTGTCTTTTAAATCGTATAAATATTCAAGTTTTACCTGTTGTGTAACCAGCTCCAAAAATAGAAGAAAAGAGATATAAACGCCTTATAAATAAGCCACTTCGAGGGGGAAACCTCCAATACATTACATAAATGAACAATTCTTAGATGATACAATTTACAAAACCTCCTTTCTCTATATAGGAGTCCATGTGGCCATAATGTAATCCTAGCCGACCTAACAATAATAATTTAAGGGCACAATATTAACAAAATGGGGGTTACAAGGGTACAATAATAACAATAAGGGGGTTACACTAATAACAATAAGGGAATATACTAGTAATATAGGGACCTAACATGCCCCTCTCCTTCAAAAAAGTGTTGTCCTCAACACTTGGAGGAAGCCTGGTGCTTTCAGAGGTCTCTTCATCCTCCCATGTAGAATCTTAAGTGGGTAAGTTCTTCCATTTGATGAGATACTCTGAAATTGATCGATTTCGTAGCTGTCGAGTTCTTATTTCCATGACTGCTTCAAGTTCCAATATGGTTTTTCCTTCCTAATCAAGTTCTGGAAATATTTTTTGAACTCGGAAGATTTTCACCTATAACCTTCTTTAAGCTTTTCTGAAACATGGGAAACTCGGATGTACTCGCGAAGAAGCCAGAAGCTCCAATTTGTATGCCATAGTACCAATCTTTTGCAACACCTTGTAAGGACCATAGTACTTTGGCGATAATTTATTATCCTTCTTTTCTTGCTTGAGGGACATTTGTTTGTATGGTTGTAGCCGTAGAAATACCCAATCTCCTACATCAAAACTTCTCTCACTGTGATGTTGATCTACCTGTTGTTTCATTCGCTTTTGTGCCAAATTCAGGTTATCCTTTAAGAGTTGGAGAACTCCTTGCTGATGCTCTATGTGATCTTCCACTGCTTGAACCTTCAAATTTTCCCTCAAAGATGATGTGATGAATGGTGGATGATATCCATAAAGTGCCATAAATGGGGTCATTTTTGCTGTAGTATGGAAGGAAGTGTTATACCACCATTCAGCTAGAGGTAACCAGTTGAACCATTGTTTTTGTTTATCAGATACAAAACACGAATATATCCTTCCAAACATTTATTTACTATCTCGGTTTGACCATCAGATTGAGGATGATATGATGAGCTATGAGAAAATTGAGTACCCAAACAAGAAAATAACTCCGTCCAAAAATTTCCCAGTAAAAATGGGATCTCTGTCACTCACAATAACCCTTGGGTTTCCATGTAGCTTTTGAATTGTGTCCATAAATATAGTAGCAACTGTACTTGCTTTAAATGGATGAGATAATGTACAAAAGTGTGCATACTTGGTAATTCTATCAACTACCACCATGATGACACTCTTTCCTTCGGACTTAGGTAAACCTGTGATAAAATCCATTGAAACCTCCTCCTAATGTTGACTTGGAATGGATAAAGGTTGTAGAAGTCCCGGGTCTTAATTGTCTCAACTTTATTCCGCTGGAAACCCAAACATCCGCCACAAACTTTTGAATATCGCATTTAAGGCCATCCCAAAAACATCTTTCTTCACCCCCGTGATGAGTTTTTAAAATCCCGAGTGTCCTCCTAAAGGAGAAGTGTGCAATTCCAGAAGTATCTTTTGTTTTAGTTGGGAATTCTTACAAAGATATAAGCGATCTTTGTACCATAAGGAATCATTTTTCCAACTAAATGTATCAGATGTACTAGGATCTTGGTGAAACTTTTGAATGCGTGTCCATACATCTTTGTCCTTCTTCCATTCATCTCTTGCTTCGGTTATCCAATCTGGTTGGATAATAGAAATGGCACAAAGCAATGCTTCCACCTCTTCATTCTTTCTTGAGAGTGCATCTCCAATAACATTAAGCTTTCCTTTTTTGTAGATTATTTCAAAGTCATAACCCAACATCTTTGTGACCCATTTTTGCTTCTCTTCTGAAGAGAGTATTTGTTCAGAAAAGTGTTTAAGACTATCATGATCAGTTTTTACCTTGAATTGTCTTCCCATTAGGTAACTTGGTCACAATTTCTTTAGTGCATGTAGTATTGCTAACATTTCCTTCTCATAAATAGCTTTATGTAAATACTTTCCTTGATTGGACAGCTTTCAAAAGCAATGGGTCTTCCTTCTTGCATTAAAATAGCACCAATTCCATTTCCTGAGGCATCACATTCCACAATAAAGGTTTTTGTGAAGTATGGTGTAACTAAGATTGGTGTTAGGCACATTTCCTCTTTAAGATGTTCAAACGCCTTAGTTGCTTCAGGATTCCATGAAATTGCATATTTCTTCAATAATGTTGTTAGAAGTGCTACTATTCTCCCGTAATTCTTAACAAACTTCCGATAATACCCTGTTAACCCGAGAAATCCTCGCAACTTCTTTATGGTTGTGGGGGATTTCCATTCCTTAATGGATTTAATTTTTTTAGGGTCTACTTTAACACCCTCGTGAGATACAGTATGACCTAGATATTCCACCTCTTGTACTCCAAAGAAACATTTGGATATTTTTGCATATAATTGTTTCTCCTGCAATAGTTTGAGAACCCTGTCAACATGTTCAACATAATCCTTCCAAGACCTGCAATAGATTAGTATATCATCAAAAAATACCAGCAAAAATTTTCTAAGGAAGGGTTTGAAAATGGAATTCATCAACCCTTGAAATGTAGAAGGTGCATTGGTAAGGCCAAAAGGCATGACCAAAAATTCACAATGACCCTCATGAGTTCGAAATGTTTTTTTTGGAATATCTTTATTCTTCATTATAATTTGATGATATCCTGAATGAAGATTCAACTTGGTAAAATAAATTGCTCCATGTAATTCATCCAATAATTCATCAATCGCAGGAATGGGAAATTTATCTTTAATGATGATCTTATTGAGCTCCCTATAATCGGGACACATGCGCCATGATCCATCCTTCTTGTGTACCAATACTACAGGAGAAGAGAAAGAATTTTGACTAGGTTGAATTATACCCGCCTCTAACATTTCTGCAATCATACGTTCAATTTCACTCTTTTGGACATAAGGATATCTATAAGGCCTGATGCTTGGAGGAACACTTCCTAGAATCAAATGAATAGCATGATCATGATCACGAATAGGTGGGATTCCTTTGGGAGTTTCAAACACCTTTGAATGATTGTCCAAGACTTATTGGAGATCTGCATAAATAGATGATTTTGATGTTGGAACTTCTAGTGAGAATAATTGTGCAATGACTCCTCGTTGTTATTTTTTTAGAAGTTTTTTCATGAAATTAGATCTTATTATATTTCCCGGCTTCCCCTCAATACCCCATAATTCAACTTCCTTTCGTTCTGAAAAAAATTTCAAGAAAAGTTCTTGAAAATTAAAAGCTACCGTCCATAAAGATTGTAACCATTGTACTCCTAGTACAACATCAGCACCTCCCATTGGAATGGAAATCATTGGACTATTCAATACATATTCCCCCATGGTTAGCTTGATATTATGGAATTTTCCAGAGCAATTTTTAGTTCTTCCATTTGCAACCATCACTTGACATTCTGGTGGTGGGTATAGGAAACAATTCAATTCCTTGGCTACCTTACAATGAATAAAATTATGTGTACTACCTGAATCAATAAATACTATTATCTTTTTCTTCTTGATATGTCCTTCTATTTTGAGAGTTTGAGGAGCGCTAATTCCTGCCAATGCATTACACGATATGGTCAGACTCATTTCTTCCTTCTGTGAGCCGGGTTCCCTGTGAGACCCTTCGGTTTCATTTTCTTCCTCCTCTTCACAATCTATGTAAAATAATTTCTTCTCAGCGCACTTATGACCTTTAGTGTATTTTCTATCACAACTGTAGCAAAGCCCTTTTGCTCCCTTTTCTTCCAATTTTTGTGGCGTCAACCTTGAAGGTTGTGGAAATCTAGGCATAGCAACACTTCCTTCTTTATAGAATTGAGTGGTAGGCTTCCTTGTCTCCATAATTTTACATTCAACTTTTCTTGCCAACCTGAATGCCTTCTCCAATGAATTAGGTTCCAAAACGTGAACTTCATGTTGGATGTTATCCTTTAGAGTGCCTATGAAGAGATCAATCCCGTGTTCCTTTGGAATATCAGTTACCCTTATATTAAATTTTTGGAAGTCCTCAATGTGCTGCCCCACTAAACCCTTTTGTTTGAGGTTTATCAATTGGCTAAAGAAGGTGTTGCTCTTTGTATCCTCATAATGTGCTATCGCTTCCTCCGTAAAAATTGACCAAGTGACAATTTTTTATGGGAGCAAAGCCATCGATACCATACAAATGTATTTTGTTCTAAATGTAAAGTTCCAATGCGTACCTTTTGTGTGTTTTGCACGTTATGGAAATTAAAATATTGCTTCATCTCTAGTATCCATGTTACAAGATACTTTCCATCAAACTTCCTCATATCCATCTTTGGAATATGGTGGTTCTTCCCGCCAACATTAGAGTTTATGAAAATCACGATTAACATTTATTTTTTCTCATCATGAGGTTCTTCTACTATCTTTTCACCATTAGGAAAACATTTCTTGTATCAACTTTGTCAAACTCCGGTTCGCTTTAGATCAGTTCTTCATGTTTTCCATGTTGTGTTTCATGTCATCCATCTTAGCTTCCATGCCATCCATCTTAGCTTCATGCCTTCTTCAAAACTTCCATTTCATTTTTTGTTGCTCTTTGCGAGAGTGAAATTGTCTATTCTGCTTCTTGTAATTTTATAGATCTATGTTGCAACTCTTTCATCTTCATGAGTCATAGTAGAGCCTTCTAAAGGCTTAATGGGTGTTGAATTATTTTTACGGGGAATATTTTAGAACCCAATACTGATATCTATTCTACAATATGCCCTTGGAATCAATTCAAATTGATTCTTTAAACAAGACTTATGCAATTCAGAAAAAAAAACACACACCTTTTTCTTGCTTTGGAGGAGCTCGATATTGAAATTGGATTATCTCTGTGATTGCAACTCTTCAATATTTTAAATTCAGTACTTAAGTAGCCCTATGAATTCTCTTTTGAATGCCATATGTCTGACCTGATTTGGATTTTCCAAGACAAAGTTATGTCCAATCTCCCACAATGACCTAATTATAGACTGGTTCAGTAGAGCGAAATTGTACAACTTGCCACGTGTCACTGTTTCATCCTTGACCTATGAAACTTATAGCCAAGAAACTAAAGTCCGTTTACTTGCGACCACTTTTTATGGCACTCCAATCCGATGCTCAGAGAGAGAGTTATTGAACTTTTCCCACGATCACATCTTTGTGATGAAATTCGGGAGCCTGAAAAAGAACTACCTTGCACAGATCATATCTCAAAAAATATTGCAAACCAAGCTCTGAAATTTTGTGACAAATTTCCTCAGGACTTCAGCTTCGTACCCTAAAAATTTCAGATTCTGAACCTTCGTAGAACAAAATTTATAGCGCAAATTCCACAATGACCTATTTAGGATCCTGAAAAAATATCTAACTTCCATAGATCATATCTCCGAAAATATTGTGAATCAAGATTTGAAATTTATAAAAACGCTTCCTCAGGATTTCGGCTTTGCACCCTAAAAATTTCAGCTTCTGAAACTTCGTAGAATAAAAGTTATAGCGAAAATTCCACGATGACCTGTTTGGATCAGCGAAATCCTAGAATCCAAAGCTCTGATACCAAATGTTGTGTAACTAGCTCCAAAAATAGAAGAAAAGAGATACCAACGCCCTATAAATAAGCCACTTCGAGGGGGCAACCTCCAATACATTACCTAAATGAACAATTCTTGGATGATACAATTTACAAAACCTCCTTTCTATATATAGGAGTCCATGTGGCCATAATGTAATCCTAGTGGGCCACAATGTAATCCTAGCCAACCTAACAATAATAATTTAAGGGAACATTAATAACAAAATGGGGGTTACAAGGGTACAATAATAACAATAAGGGGGTTACACTAATAACAATAAGGGACTATAATAGTAATATAGGGACCTAACATTACCATAGACTTTGGTAAAAGATTCTTATCAGATTATAAGCATGAAACAATATAGATAATTTGCATACTACATGAAGGTAAGCACATTAAAGAAACCAAATCAATGTAATTGATTTAGTTGATGAAGAAAATTAATCATATAACAACTTTCAAAATCACTTATCTAACAACATATCATTCAATACATTTTATCAATAGTAATAAGAATATATATTATTTC
This sequence comes from Pinus albicaulis, assembly GCA_034641835.2. Classification (NCBI taxonomy): domain Eukaryota; kingdom Viridiplantae; phylum Streptophyta; class Pinopsida; order Pinales; family Pinaceae; genus Pinus; species Pinus albicaulis. The sequence goes on along the minus strand of CM076575.1, from coordinate 276,375,464 downwards.
AATTCTTTTAAGAAAGAGACAAATAGATAGAAACAAGTTTGCTAAAATATCAGAAACATAAAACAATTAATACACAGATAATAGTACCTGTTGCATCATAGCTTAGTTTCGAGAAGATAGCCTCTGGGCTCAGACTTTCAATTAGATACTTCTATTCAAACAATAGTGTAAGCTCCAAAATCCTCCTAAAAAATCTGGACTCCTTTCTAAATGCATGAAATAGGTTTAAATACTAATTAATATTACAAAAATAGAAGACTTGTTAAAGAAGTCTTCTTAATATAATCTAAACTATAAACCAAAAATTACGAAATTAAAATGCAGAAGTTATAATAGTTTCAAGATTGTTTCTCGGATCCGCTCTCTAACTGTTCTTTGAGCTGGCAGGCTTTGATCATATATTCGAGCTAGGGGGGATGCATTAGATGCATTCTCATCTAGCTCGTGAATAATGCATCATTGATTGCTGGAATAATTTGAACTGCTACGTTGGAAAGACACCTCAACACTCCCAATTGACTGTGAGGTTTGATCAAAAAATACCAGTAAATTTCCATATTTACCATTTTCAAGTTTTCTATGTCAAGAGCTTTCCTACTAGATGTTTCTTTCCAATATTGTTTCAAAAGGCTAACTTCCGGCATAGTGTCTTTTTGTATTTCTTGGATAAGATTTGCTTGTAGAAGAGAATATTTTATATACAGAGAGATGTTGAATGACATATTTTTAGCTTTGATGATAGCTAATTCTTCACATTTCATTTTCACGTCCCAATCTCCAAATATTATATCCTTTATTGATTCTTCAAGACAAGGAAGATCGACTGCTCTTCCTTGCAAAATGTCTTGCCAATCTATATAATTTGACACTTTATCATCAATTTCTTCATAATAATTCCCCAAATCAGAAATTTGAGTGACTAACCGATCAATTATTTTAATCTGCTCTTGAATATGTTTGTACTTTCGATATAAAACTGTTTGTTGGTTTACCAGCAATGTTTCCAATTCTGTTGCTTCTTTATTTACCTCATTAAGTTCTGGATTCTTCTGGAGCTTTTGAATATTCTGCTGTAATTGATGGAATATTAAATCCTTTTCTTTAATTTTATTTTTGAGTTTGATTTTGAGACCTTCAAACTCTAGTTGCAGACGATTAATACTAGATTGCAACACCTGCTCTATCCTTTGTTTTTCATTAAATAAAATATGCTCCATTTGAGCCATTTTCTGATCTTTCTCCATGATTAATGGCTCAATCTATATTGCCTTATGAATAGTTGCATTTGCATAATCACCTACAAACTGAGATAATTTGCTAAGTTATTTTCCTGGAGTTGATTGAGTTCCTTTCCAGAGAACTTGCATTGATGTTGTGTCCATAGGCATTTCTGGAGAATCTTCAATCTTTCGTTTCTTCTTTGACCTAGATACAAAAACTGTATGCTTTGGACTATAAAATACATCCAATGGAGGTATATCCTCAAACTTCAAAATTATTTCTACTGTTGGAAAAGTAGGGATGATCTCCATGTCTTGGGCCGACGTTTCTTCTTGTTTCTCCTATGTATCATTGATCTTTGGTGTTTGATTTTGCTGAGGAGAAATTTCGGAAACCTCTACAGTGAATGAGATTTCTCGAATTTCTCTTTGATATTTAGAATCATTTAGATTAGAGGAAACTTTTTGAATGCTTGATTCACCTATATAAATTTCCATTTTTAGAGAATCTTTAGTAGGAAGAGTTTCTATCAAAATAGCATTATGATCAGCAGGAGTATTAGTATCAGATAATTATTTTTCAACACTTTCCCAGTCTTGATTAAACCTCTCTTCTTGAGGAACATCCACGATTTCTAGTTTTGCCACTGGTACTGGTGCCTAAACTACAGGAATTGGAATTGGAATTTATTATGCTTCTGGTACTTGAACCTGCACTAGAGGAATCAGAATTTGTTCTGGCATTGGCCTGTGGAACATGTAGTCTGGAAATGAGAATTCCTCTGTTCATGATATTTTTTGCATTGTATCAACTCTTCTAGACTGAACCTTACGGTTTCTATTTGTAGAACCCTTGATAATTCTGGAATTGACTCAAACACATCGTCAAATTTATCAGGCTCTCTTGTAAATGCCTGCAGCTTAACTTGATTTTTTATTTCTTTGGCAACACCATATGAATCATAACTTATTTTGGGTAGAATTGGGAAATTGAAGGGTTTTAATCGATCAATTTCAAGATAGGCATGCTTGAAATTTTCGTGAGTATATGATGCACATGAAATAGTAAAAGTTGACCAAATTGTCTTTTTGGCTTCTTTCAGAAATTTAGTCAACCCATTACCTATGGTCTGATAAGAAATTTCCTTAGAAAATAATTATCTGGGATATATAAGGGTAGGACATGATGGAAAGCATGTCTTCCAAAAATTTAGATGTATGTGAAAAAATTTTCACCAAACCACCTTTCTATAACTTGAGACTTCTATTGGCTTCATGGGTGACTCTAGAGATTTTCCTTTTGAAAATGACTTGAAAAACTGGGATCATTATATCATTTTATATTTTAAACATATGAGAGTGGTATCTTTATTCCCAAAGGAATTCTAACTGTACAAAGATGTGGGTTTTGACTTTTCTAGTCCATTTCCATCCTAATGATGGAAATTCAACAGAAAAACAGACAACATCTAGGATAAATGAACTCATATAAAAAGGAGTGACTATATTGGTCAGAAGATTACGATTTTATCTATAGAGAGTGATACATTTAATAAAATTATCAGGCATAATATTATCCCAATCAAGAATATAGCCATCAAAGGCTATTTCTATCAGGGTTGTCCAATCTTCCTCAAACTTGATTCTATTTGAAGACCCAAAAAGATGACACATCATTGCAGCAATTTGTGAGAAAGGGATTTTAAGAGAAACTACTAAGTACATACCATTATCGTTGTGTTTATGGCTATTAGGATCATTTCTCCAATCATTAATCACATTTGTAGGGTGCTCATTCTCTCAAATGAATTCTTGGACAAAATAGTTGTCATATTATTTTTGGGGCTTGGGAAATTTATAAATTTCCTTCAAATCTGCTGGCCTAAGAGAACCAATGACTGTTTCATTTCTAGTAACAAACTGTCTATCTCGAATTTCCACATGATCTAACACCCATTTTACTAAGTCAGTGTATGGCAGAATTTTAGGACGTGCAACAATCCTATGTAGAAAAGAGTTGGTTGTGTTAGACCATGAGTCTGAATCCGTGGATGAAGAATCATCAGCTACAACTTTTTTGTTCAAAATTACTTGTGTATTTTCATTCTCAAACAACTTTTAAATCCATTCCTAGCTTGAGGAACCGATTTCTTGGTTGCATGTTGTGTCTGAGACTAAAGGAGTGTAATATTCCCAAATGGGGAAGCAACAATATATGAACACAAAACTGGAAAAAATAGTGTGAATCAACTCATTAACATTGGAGACCAATATGGAGACATATCATCATGTATTATATCATCAAATAAATACATAATAGTGATGCATGAATCATATACAATGGGGAAACAAGCCTCCCATAAGCAATCACTCCTGAATATGAACTGCTGCTATAATACAAAATGTTGGAAGACTGCTACATCACAGTTATAAACACACTGCTATAGCAAAAGAATATAAAAAATATGTAGGGCTTTTGTATGCCTCAAAATATATAACAAATACAGATCTAGGATTTATACAAACTCCTACAAAGAACCTGGGAAGGGTTTTCAGAAATACACCCTATACAAGATGGGATCTAAGCCCTAGGGCTAAAAATTCACTGCAAACTAAAGCACATGAGTGCAGAAGGATGAAATATAGAAGATCTGATGTAGATCCCCTCAAACGCCTCCTCCAATGAAATTCTGAACCCTTCAATCACAGGAAAATACTCCAAAGGAGCCACAAGATCCTCACTAAAGCTGCCCTAAAAAATAATGCAATTCCCAGCTAGAACAATGCTATAAATGATGGGAAATAGTTGGCCTAGTGCCAAATATTTGAAATATGTCCAAGAGCCCTCCAAACTGATCTCCCAAGAGAAGGAATCCTCCCTCCTGTGAGAAACTAGCTCAGAAAGTGGGTTTCTCAACTCTCCACTGCAACACCATGCAACACAGCACAATACCCTGTAGTAACTACGCTGATGAAGGAAGCTGTAGCTTGGCCTGAAAATCTGAATGTGGAAATGAATGAAATTATCTTCCAAGAGGCCTCTCAAGGAAATATATGGGATTCCCGCTTGGAAACACCTAGTGCTAAACAACACATCAATCTCAACTAAACAACTGAAGAATGCAAGTAGTCTAAACACACCATATACAAATTAATAATATGAACATAACCTCATATGGCTGCCATCCTCTTCCTTATATAGAATATGAGCTTCCTTTCCCTTGGAATCACTCAATTAGGTCATTTCCTTCATGAAATCAATCTCCCTCCAAAAATGCGTTATTCCTCATTTAATCTCCACTCCTCCATAACAACGTTGTTGACTTGGTCAAAGTTGACTAAATAACCATGATCCAACCCCTATTCACACTTGGAGGTACTTTATTTAGTTTCTTAAAAAGTATTCTTTCACACTTGAAGTGTTTTTATTATTGCAAAGGAGATTTATGGGCCTCCCCACCCACTTATTCACCTACCTAGTTGTTAGTGTGAATCTTGATTCAGAGTGTACGAAAAAAGACCACGTTAGCTGCGCATAAAAAACAGCCATAAAAGAAAAATATGGCCGCTAATATCTTCAGATCTGCAATTAGTTAATCAAGATAAATGCTGCAAAAATATAGATCTATGCATAAAAAAGACATTAAGAAGTGAAAATAAGGTTTTGCTCCATGCATCCAATAGACAAGACAAGAACAATATTTTTTGAATAATTTTATATTAATGGCACCTGGGAGGAAAACAAGAAAGGTGTTTCCAATTCTCCTCAATGGGATGGTTTCTTGGAAGTCCTCAACACTTCAGATCTACAATTTCTCTCTCTTGTTGGTGTAGAAAACCCAGACAAACATAGAACTCAAAAAGAGCTCACAAAACAAATAATAGAAAATATGAAAATGATAATGGCTCAAATTCAGACCAAGAGTATAGATCCAGAGTGATCTAAGAGGCAAAAAAAGGTGATGAATGCTAGGAAAAACCTTTCTATTTATAACAAAATATTAGGTCATTCTAGATCTTGGTGCATGATTAAAATAATATTAATGGGAAAAACATCTTGCGGTGGACTGCGGATGGGACAAAAGACATGGCATAAGTGTAGCTACGCCAAAAAATAATGTTATAATCAAGAGGGGCATTGATGACTTCAACGCCAACGCAAACTGTCTTGCCCACAAGAGTGATAGGACAATTACGGAATATGCTAATGGGTTGGGAGGCATGGCCATCCCACGCTCGAAGGGTGATTTTGGAAGGGGCCAACTCAGGAGATCCGAGTTTTTTCCAAACCGAAATGAACATCACACAGGTGGATGCCCCCTCATCAATGATACACCAAGAAATGTTAACATTCCAGATTTTGACTGGGATTTGGAAAGTGATGGAAGCAGGGAGGGGAGGATATTCTGATTGATGGGCATAAAAAACAATCAATTGGTCATTAGCAAGATCTACAACACCCATGGATGATAGTATAGCCTTCCTTTGAGAAAGGCACGACTGGAGGAGTTCCAGTGTTGAAATGGTAGCAGGAGATTGTGCCAAATCATCTACTATGCTATAAGAATGAGCAACTCGACCAGAAGCAGCATTTCGGCGTAACGGTCCCTTAGGAATCTTGGTATGAACCTCAACTTTGGGCTGAGGGATATGCAAGGGACCATTGGATGTCGAAAGAGGCTTTGTAGAACCTGAAGAAGGGGACTCGGGGACAAACAAAGCAGGAGGCTTGGGGTACTGACGGGACCAAGTTTGAAGGTTAAGGTCGACGGTTAGAGGTTGATCATAATTCATCATGAGGATCTAGTAATCAGAGGAACCAGAAGTGGAAGATTGAGTGGCCACTGGTTCATCAGGTGGTTGGGTAGCCACGAATCCTTGCTAGGGGAAAGGATTGGTAAACACAATCGGTTGAGTAGTGGCCACATTGGGGGAAGAAGTAGGGGAGGTATGATGTCCTTGCAATGTGGCTTGAGACTCCCACATCTGCCGCATCTGTGGTAAAAGGGGACAATCGTGAGTGTAATTACCGTAAATACTGCAACATGAACAAGGCTTATTTGTACGAATAGGCCTGTCCAGCTTGGGATGGGTGCCTTGTTGCTGGTTAGCAGTGTTAGATTTAATACCTTGATGATTGGGTCCACGAGTACCAAGGGCAGATTGGTTTTGATTGCCTTTCCTCTTCCTTTGAGAATAGGGAGGATAAGTCACGCCCTGCTATGCAAATAATTTCCCCAGAGGGGGTGGTAGTTGTTGTTGCTGGGGTTGAGAAGGCAAGGGAGGCGAAGGTGAAAATGTTGGAGGAGCTGGGGCACCAGGCTGTGGATAAGAATAATGGTTAGGTTGGGCAACATTGAGGTAAGAAGGAGGTTGGGAAAAAGGATGAGGCATTCTGTATCCTGGATACATGCTACCTGGAGGGGGAAAATTGCTGGAGGTGTTGGCTCCTCCCGGAGGGAGACCATAGCCCATAGGAGGTTGAGTGTACGGATGAGAAAGAGCTGCAATGATACCATTGGTAGAATGAGATTGTAGTGTACCTAGAGGGGATAATATAGGGTACAGAGGGAGGTACCCAAGGGAATAATATGATGTAATAATATAATAATGATAAATAAATGGGCCATAGTTAATAAATAAAGTGGTTAACCCACATTATGTAAGGGACCACATGTAGCTAGAGAATAAAGTGATATGCCCATTGTATTGGATGTATGGTATTGAGAGACCCATGGTATTACATGTATGAAACCTATATAAGGGCTAGAGACTCTCCATTGAGGGATGTCAAGGATTATTGTATGGGCAAGCATATGGCTTGTGGAGTGATCTCCTTCCTTAAGGAGTGAATGTATGGTGTTGCCCTACCTTAAGGGTTTTGATATTAATGAAGATCTGAAGTTTATCTTCAATGGTGTTATTTCTTGGGCATATTTTCCATTTTTATACATTTTCTTGTCAGATCTACTACAAGTGGTATCAGAGCACTTTCTTGGGCAGAGTTTGGAGATTTGTTTTTTCATTTTTTTGCAAGAAATTTTTGGGCGGCGAGTTTGTAGAGAAGATATGGAAAATATGGCAAAATTTTTTTAGAAATAAATATCATATATGGATTCCTTACGGAAAATAACCCAATTTCAAAAAAAAAATCAGTCGAATCGGAGTCCAGATGAGGGTGATATCGCTGATTTAAATTCAGTTGTGCTGCAGAAATGTTTATGACGACAATTTGTGTACAGCGAATCTCCTGAAATTTTTAGTAGATTTTGGTGCACAATATTAGACAAAAAAAAAATTACAGATTTGAGCTCCCCTTGAAAAATCACCCGATTTCAAAAAAAAAATCAGTCAAATTGGAGCCCGGATGAGGGAGTTATCACTGATTTAAAATCAGCCATTTTTTCAGAAATTTTGTGACGGTGGGACAGTTGCAGCACAAATCTATGTTTTCAGAGTGCCTAGATCGGGATTTCAGTCATATGGTTAGATGCAGAATGCCTATTCCATTTTCAAAAACAGGTTGTATTAAGGATTTTGAGTTATATTGACCGAGTAATGTCCATTTAAAATTTTTTCCAAAGTAAGTGATTTTCTTCAAAACCCTTACTTTATTTTATGGATTCTCGCAAGATGATGTTTACAGGAAAAGATGATGGCCCTACTATTGAAGATTTTTTACAACATCTCAAGGCTCAATACCGAATTTTTTGGATATGCTCCATAGGACTTCACTAAAAGATGAGGCAAATAAATGGTGGAGCTCACTTGACAGCTCAGTGAGGAAACTTCTCAAGAAAAAACTTGAAAAAGTCATTTTGGACAAGTGGTCTAAAGCCGAAAAGAAGGACAACAAGAGCCATAAAGACTTATTTTCTACTAATATTTCCATATTATGGGTTCATGGAAGTATTCAGAAAGAGAATATCGTTGTGTCTATCATTCCTAGTTGCAAGCATAATTGTATCAATGTGAATTTGGCTAAAAAATTGCAAGTTCCAGCAAAGCATATTGAAAACACACAGGTTGATAATGAAGATGTTCAAATTTATAAAGATTTTAAGATTTCTATGGATAAGTATGTGTTGCATTCTGATTTTATGCTTCAGATATGGTTGTTGTGGATGTTGTTTTGGGACATCCTTGGATGGAATCCGTTGGTACTGTCAATTTTAATGTGCAAAAGAAATTCATGAAGCTCTGGTATAAAAAGAAGAAAATTACATTGCACGATATTTGCATTAGGAACCATGCAGAGATCGAGGAGGAAGAAGAAAAATATCTAACGACATAGACACATCAGATGATGAGCCTTTGATGGTAGACAGCCAAACATAGACATCAAAGCAAGTACCAACAAAAGAACCAGACACCACTCCATCACCAATAATGGAGGAATTAAGGAAAGATATTACATCAGTTAAAGCTTCAACATATCACCACCCGCATCACCCAACAAGACAACAACCAGAAAGGTGGAAACGAATTAGCAACAAGGAAAACAACCCCTAGATGACACATAGAGAGGTGCGACGATCCATCCACAACACATCAACACAGAAGAACCACCAGAACCCACTTCCATCTCAAGCGAGCGAGACATCGACTAGATCAAGTGTTCACCTGTCTCTAGGATGGCTGGATGCACGTGAATGGTACCAGTGGAATACTCTTTTGAGTAGATCTTATTATTTGTGTTCTTCTTATGTTTCGGGGACGAAACGTGTTTAAGGGGGGTGTAATGTAGTATACCTAGAGGGGATAATATATGGTATAGAGGGAGGTACCCAAGGGAATAATATGATGTAATAATATAAGAATGATAAATAAATGGGCCATAGTTAATAAATAAAGTGGTTAACCCACATTATGTAAGGGACCACATGTAGCTAGGGAATAAAGTGATAAGCCCATTGTTTTGGATGTATGGTGTTGAGAGACCCATGGTAACTACCTATGGTATTGCATGTATGAAACATATATAGAGGCTAGAGACTCTCCATTGAGAGATGTGGAGGATTATTGTATGGGCAAGCATATGGCTTGTGGAGTGATCTCCTTCCTTAAGGAGTGAATGTATGGAGGGAGGGATGCCATTTCAATGTGCAAAAGAAATTCATGAAGCTCTGATACCACTTGTAGTAGATATGATAAGAAAATGTATAGAAATGGAAAATATGCCCAAGAAATAACACCATAGAAGATAAAACTTCAGATCTTCATTAATATCAAAACCCTTAAGGTAGGGCAACACCATACATTCAATCCTTAAGGAAGGAGATCACTCCACAAGCCATATGCTTGCCCATACAATAATCCTTGACATCTCTCAATGGAGAGTCTCTAGCCTCTATATAGGTTTCATACATGCAATACCATGGGTAGTTACCATGGATCTCTCAATACCATACATCCAATACAATGGGCTTATCACTTTATTCCCTAACTACATGTGGTCCCTTACATAATGTGGGTTAACCACTTTATTTATTAACTATGGCCCATTTATTTATCATTCTTATATTATTACATCATATTATTCCCTTGGGTACCTCCCTCTGTACCCTATATTATCCCCTCTAGGTACACTACAGAGATGCCCCCGGGGCGTTAGCGCCATCCGGTTTGGGGAGGTCAGGAAGGACGGTATGAACATAACTAGACTGAACATAGTTCAGGTCATATTGCAAGGCTATTTGTAGGGTGACTTCTTCGGTTTGAGAAAAATGCGATGTGACATCTTTGCCGATGGTGGGTAAGAGAGATCTGAGGAACTAGTCCATGTAGACCTGATCTTTGAAGGTAGGAGCTCGACATAGGCTCTTTCTTCTCCACCATTCTTGAACATGATTGGATAGGCAGGTCACAGATGATTGATGGAAAGAGGTGAAGAGTTCGGTACCAGTGTCGTATTAGAGAGGGAGCTGGAAATAAGATAAAAAGGCTCGGGCAATGGTCGCAAAGGTGGTATGGGAAGAGGAGGTCTGATCAACATACCACTTAGAAGCTTCGCATGTAAGCGTGCATTGGAACAACCGAAGACGGATAGAATCATCGGTAATATAATTGGATGAACACCACATGTGAAAAGATCGGATATGGTTGGAGGGATCTTCTCCAACAAGGCCTTCGAACTTGGGAATGTCGGAGGGGAGCTTGGTTGGCATAGCAGGCCAACCAACATCGTGGCGGATAGGGTCACTGATCAACTGATTGAAATCAGGGAGACTGAGACCTGCCATGTAAGGAAGCAAGGGGACAACCGAGGTAGTTCCTGTGGTGGTTCCTCTAGTAGCATTCCCGGTAGTAGGGCCAGGATTACGGCTAGCATTAGGCCTTGGACCAGACATAGTGAAGGTGATAGGGGGAGAACCAGAAGTAAAAGGAGAACCCAATGAATTAGAAGAGGATTTGGAGTGTGGACTCGGAGGAGGACTAACTCGACGACGACGGGAAGGAGTAGGTCAACCAACCAGAAACTGAGGATGATGGCCAAGAAGTCTCTGGGATATATGCCTTGGGGGTGCAATGTTGACAACAAAAACACGACACAGAGGGAAGAAGAACGACCAACAAGGGTAGGGAGGTGCAGAATCAAGTGATTACAATGTCAAAGCAAGGGCAGAGAGGTGCAGTGTCAATTGATTTTACAATGTTTTAAAGTCTTTGCCTGGCAGTGTTAACCAGGCTCTTCTTCGCTTAGGGTGAGTGTGTGGCGTGCATTAATTTTAATTTTTAAACCTAGACGTTTTGAGAGCAAAAGAAAAAGTGTGCTACATAAATGAAAATAAATCTGCAGAGAATAGTATATAATGTTGAAATAGTAGAAAATTAACAGCTAACAATGCATCAATCTAACCCAAGGAGGCGGGTCTCTCAAAACTAGTTTAACAGAGGGAAAAAAATCTAGTCAAAACACACTGAAAATAAGCCAATAGATCTAAGGTCGGGAGGGACAGGGATCTAAAGGATAAATCAAGAGTGCAGAAAACAACAAAGAGATAGAGGCAAAGTTGCTGTGAAAGAGGAGGAAAAAATCTAAAGGAAGTAGGGAAAAGGAGGTGACCCTAAAGTCAAACCCAAACAAAACTATATGAGGTGATTTAGATGGGAAAATAGCTGATCTAAAAGGGATCTGAAGAGGAGGTATCAGATCTGTAAAAGAAATGGCTGAAACTCTGAAAATTTAGACACCTGCAACAGCTAAAACTCTTCCACAAAAAGTGGATGGTACTGAAGCCCTAGGGGGATATATTCCCATTTATTTGAGTAAAACAGAACAAGAACATGTCTAAATGGGCGAAGACAGAGGTTGGAAAACCATGATAGAAGATTCAAACAAACCCAGAAAACTTTCAGAAAATATGTAGAAAAAAATGCAGGTCTCAAGTTCTGACTTGTTTTCTGTCCAGGTCACAGTTTTGAGGCTGAAAGGTGTGTTCTGCAGTCCAGGTCGCAGGTTTGGGGCTGAAAAGTACGATCTGCACTTCCGGGTCTCTCGGCGGCAGATTGCAGAAAAAGTTGTCGTCTCAGTTGCGACTGATGTTTGTTGCCTACGCAATAGGGCCAGAAACACATGGAAGTTAGAAATTTTAATGTTTTAGGGCTTTATGGGTGAAAAACAACATAAAAATAGGAAAAAAAGAAAATCTGAAGAGAAACCCTAGGGTTTGAAGTAGCTGGATATGCAGGAATATGAAAAACGACAGCGGTCATAATTGAAATCCCCAGTGGAGTCGCCAGTTGTTAGTATGAATCTTGGTTTGAAGTGTACGAAAAAAGACCACTTTAGCTGCGCATAACAAACAAACCTGACATAAAAATATGGCTGCTAATATCTTCAGATCCACAATTAGTTAATCAAGACAAATGCTGCAAAAATCTAGATCTATGCATAAAAAAGACATTAAGCAGTGAATATAAGGTTTTGCTCCATGCATCCAATAGACAAGACAAGAGAAATATTTTTTGAATAATTTTATACTAATGGCACTTGGGTGGAAAACAAGAAAGGTGTTTCCAATTCTCCTCAATGGGATGGGTTCTTGGAAGTCATCAAGACTTCAGAACTACAATTTCTCTCTCTTGTTGGTGTAGAAAACCCAGACAAACATAGAACTCAAAGGGAGCTCACAAAAAAAATAATATAAAATATGACAATGATAATGACTCAAATTCAGACCAAGAGTATAGATCTATAGTGATCTAAGAGGCAACAAAAGGTGATGAATGGTAGGAAAAACCCTTCTATTTATAACAAAATATTAGGTCATTCTAGATCTTGGTGCATGATTAAAATAATATTAACCAAATATAGATGCACCTTTTATGGAATATTTTATTATATTTGTTGGAGGGGAAAGGAATTTGACTTGGGTCAAATCCCTTTATTTGTAAATAAGAAATAAATAAATGATTTATTTATCATTTTAAGGAAGTGGTTGAATGATAAATAAATAAATAATGATTTATTTAATTATTTATAAATGGTTTAGTCATATTTAACAAGGAATATTATTTAAATAAGGTTTAAATAATTATTCCTAGAAAATATTAAGATAAATAAGGATTTATCTAATTAATTTCCTTGTTTTGGGTTTAATTAATTATTCCATGAGGAAAACCAAACAAATATAGATTTGTTTAATATTTCCCCTTGGGGTTTCCTGTTTAGACCATAAACAATCTAATAAATGTGTTTTATTAAGTTATTTTACATAGTGAAAGCAATTTTATTTAGGGTAAAATTGGTCTTACATGGTGTACTTGGGTCCATCTAATGATAATAGGTTAGATGACCAAAAAATGGTGTAACACTAGTGATAAAGCAAACTATAATATTCCATTTAGCTGAAGGCTAAATTTTTGGAATATTACAGTCCTCCCCTCCAAAATATTTCTTGTACTCAAGCAACTATAAAGGTAGAGAAAAATTCCTCCCCTCATGCTCTTGTGGCCTCCTCATGAATAGTCCCCATCAATGCTCAAAGTAATCTATAATAAATCTGCCCTCCAATGGTTCCTCCCAAGTATGCAAAACCAAATGGCTCACATCATGAAAATGTGGAAGGTGTAAGTGGAAACCTTCTTGCTGTCCAATGGCCTCCTCAAGGTAGGAGTGATGAAAAACATAGGGGATCTCATTTCCAATGAGAGACTCCCATACCCATGCTATCATCCAAATGAAATGAGCCATCCTAGGTAGCTCATCAAGGAAATTCTCAATGCCCAATTCATGCAATGTATTTGGGCTGCATGGAAAGATTAAATTCTTCCACCCAAGTTGTTTCTCTCTCCATTTAGGGTATGTATGGGGCTTCTACTAATATTTGGCTGAAATTTCATGGCCTCCAAGAATGGCCCAAGTTACCCCATCCAACAAAACATCCATGAAGTGCCTCTCCTAAGAACTCAAGTTCTCCAAATGGCTCCTCCCATATGAAGAAAAGAGATGTATTGTGGCAATCATGGTTTGCCCATTAATTCTCCTGAAACATGCATCATATAAAATGGGGATAATCATACTCCTAATGGGCACCTTCAACTCTCGTACCATCCTCCCAACAAAGCTTCCCATAAACATAAGAAGATCATCAATATATGGGAAAAAAAACAAATAGAAACAAGTTGCCATATGACAACTGGGAGGTGGATCATAGTTCCACATATGGAACCAGTGTAGTGCATCCCCTGCCTACCTCAAAAAAAAGAATAACGAGTGTCTTTTAAACCACTTTTTTCTACCACAATCATCCTACAAGATAGGATCCTAAAAGTAACATGTGGTGCCAATGGTGCACACCAAGAATCATGTGGCCTCCCCCACAAACCACCAATAGCATGGCCAACATCAATGCTGAAAATGGCCTCAAGTACATCACAATACCATATAAAAGAAGGAATAATCCTCCTTGGTACAAAATGCTGATCACAAAAAGTAAATAAGTACAAATCATCATGCATAAATGTACATACTCTACGATGTACCTTGGTCATTGAGCTGAAATGGCTCAACTGTAAGTTCTCCCTCTCTTTCAATGAGTAGGGAAGTGGTTGTGACAACCTCTCCATCATCATCCAGGCTATGCATATCTCCATATGCCGATATAAATCCTGTTGGATGCCCTCCCAAGTGAACTCTTCCATCAAGAAATGATATGCATCAAAGTGCATGGAAAGACAGTCCACATGTGCTGCGTGTAGCAGCTTCTCCTTGAGCTTAGAAGCTCTAGTCAAGAAAACTCTGCCATAAGAAAATATGACCTCATCATCCACCATGTATCTATCATCTCCCTTCGAGTCATCAAGAATCATGTAGGCACCAAGATCCTTGGAGTACTCTACCAACAGTTGAGACTTCTAATGTGGATCAACCCTCATAAGAGACATCGCTGAAGATCTAAAATGTGAAGCTCCCCACATGCCACTTTCATTTCATTTTACATCCCCCATGCCAAAGTCATCCTCCAAAGTGATGCCATGCCCATCATGCAGCTTCTCATGCTCAAGTATAAGTAGTGGCCTTTGGAAGTTGGCCTCCCATGAGAAGCTACCATCCAAAAAGAACCTCCTGATCTTGGCAATGTAAGCATGAATGGCCTCCATCTACTCCAATTTATGGAGGATTCCTTCCTCAAGGGAAGTACCCCCTATTTGTCCAAATCCATGGAGCAGCTCCCTTGAACCATAGTGGTGCCATCCTCCATTACTGCAGCAACTTCTATCAGGGCAGAATATGTAGTGAGAGTGGGTAATGCTGAAAATGGGAGAATGTCTCCCTCCTCCTTGAGTGTTCCCAAAACTCTCTGTGTTGTATCAAGTCCTCCCATGGTCCCCACCCCTCTGGAATCAATGATTGGTGCAACCAAGTGTGAAGCATATCCCATCATCTCCTGATTTGGTGGTCTCCCTGGTGGAATGCCTCCATGCAATGAGACATCAAAATCAAGAGCAGACTACACATATGGATGGACAACTTTGTCCCTTCCCTCACCGTGCAAATTAGTCTACCTCTTCTATGCATCAACCTTAGGAAATAGACAGGGGTGTGTGCTCCTCCTCATGTCATGCTGGTCATCCTCCCTACCTTCTCCTTTCATGTGCAAGTTTTCACAATCTTGTTGTTCATTGATTGTGCTTTGACCTCCACATATGAGATCATTTGGAACTTCTTGAAATGATACAAGAATTCCTCTTGTTGGAGCAGCTGCTCCATCTTCCTCTGCATGAGGTGCTAGATATGCTCTAGATATGACAACATTATTGCCCCCAGCCTTCTCTTCCTCTTCAATAGGAATGGGAGTCACCTTCTTAATAAGAGGATCCCATTTTCAAAAAGGGATATTCATGCCCACTTTTTGAGGAGTATAAGATATAGAACTTGCCTCTAGCAGGGTATTATGCAAGATGTTAGCCTCTTCAACAGTTTTTTGATGTGGATTTGAGTTTGTAGGTCCTTTCAACTCTTGCAAAAGTTTGGTTTGTTTTGGTTTGTTTAACTCCATCAAAGGTGTTTCAGAATGTTTTCCATCAATCCGTTCCACTAGTCCCCTAGTGAGCTTTTCATAAGTAGATGTATGTGAATTTTTTAAAGAAAAGGACTCAAATATCTACCAAGCATATGCCTTACCTCCAAAATGCAGCGCTACAATGTTGATGGCTTCATTCTCTGAATCTTGGTGTTGCTGCAAATAGGTGTCTAGCTCCTCCACCCAAGCCCTAGCTGAACATTTAGGTGAACCATCAAAGGTATATAGAAAGAATCTACCCTCATCATGTTGTTGGCTCCTTTCCTCCTTGATCTTGCAAAACTCTTCGAAGGTGACGTGATCTTTGAACCTCTTCATTTGAGATTCATATTCCTGAAAAGAAGCACTAAGAGTCTCCATCCTAGGCATTTCTTCTTCTTCCATCTCCCTCATAGTAGATCTGGGCATATGAATGCACTGTGAATCATAATTTGTGGCTACATGCTCACACTCATCATGTGAAAATCTAGAGTTTGCTTCAGATTCAAACTCTCTTGGAGATTCTCCACACATCTCCTTTCTCATCTTCTTGAGATCTCCCTTAATGCTTTGCATAGTTTGAAAAAGAAGTTTTGAGAGCTTCTCTTCCCCTCTTCCTCCAAATAATGGAGTCTTATTTTTTTCTTTTCTGTACATATCCTCTTCTTTGAGATAATCTTCTCCTTATGGTGACATATTGGTTGAATGCACAGGCTGAGCCAAGATTATGCTCCGATACCACTGTAATATTCCCAAATGGGGAAGCAATAATATATGAACACAAAACTAGAAATAGTAGTGTGAATCAACTGATTAACATTGGAGACCAATATGGAGACATATCATCATTTATTATATCAACAAATCAATACATAATAGTGAGGCATGAATCATATACAATGGGGAAACAAGCCTCCCATAAGCAGTCACTCCTGAATATGAACTGCTGCTATAATATAAACACACTGCTACAACGCAGTTATAAACAAACTGCTACAGAAAAATAATGTAAAAAATATGTAGGACTTTTATATGCCTCAAAATATATGACAAATATAGATCTAGGCTTTATACAAACTCCTACAAAGAACCAGGAAAGGGTTTTCAGAAATACACCCTATACAAGATGGGATCTAAGCCCTAGGACTGAAGATTCACTGCAAACTAAATAAAATGAGTGTAGAATGCTGAAATATAGTAGATATGATGTAGATCCCCTCAAATTCCTCCTCCAATGAAAGGCTTAACCCTTCAGTCACATGAAAACACTCCAAAGGATCCACAAGATCCCTCACTGAAGCTACCCTAAAAAATAACGCAATTCCCAGCTGGAACAACACTAGAAATGATGGGAAATAGTTGGCCTGGTGCCAAATATCTGAAATATGTCCAAGATCCCTCCAAAATGATCTCCCAAGAGAAGGAATCCTCCCTCCTATGAGAAACTAGCTCAGAAAGTGGGTTTCTCAACCCTCCACTGCAACACGCTGCAACACAACACAATACCCTGCAGAAATTGCACTGATGAAGAAATATGTAGCTTGGCCTGAAATCCTAAATGTGGAAATGAATGCAATTCTCTTCCAAGAGGCCTCTCAAGGAAAGAGGTGGGATTCCCGCTCGGGAACACCCGGTGCTAAACAACACAACAATCTCAACTAAACAACTAAAGAATGCAAGTAGTCTAAATAGACCATATACAAAATAATAATCTGAACATAACCTCATATGGCTGCCAAGCTCTTCCTTATATATTTTATGAGCTTCCTTTCCCTTGGCCCCATTCAATTAGGTAATTTCCTTCATGAAATCAATCTCCCTCCAAACTGCGTTATTCCTCATTTAATCTCCACTCCTCCATAACAACACTGTTGACTAAGTTGACTGAATCAACATGATCCAACCCATGTTAACACTTGGAGGTACTTTATTTGAATGCTTAAAAGGTCTTATTTCACACTTGAAGTGTTTTTATTGCTGCTAAGGGGATTTATGGGCCTCCCCACTGACTTATTCACCTACCTAGTGATAAAGCAAACTATAATATTCTGTTTAGTTGAAGCCTAAATTTTTGGAATATTACAAGGAGCCATATTGTGATCTTCCTCTTGCTGAAAAAATAACTGAGGTGGGGTGGTGGACTTCCTTCGTGCTTTAGTTAGCCTCAACATCCTTTTATGCCTAAGTTTCTATAATTATCTCGTTGAAAGAAAACCAGAGAGCGTAAGATGAGATCACGTCAAATTCTATTAACTATCGTATCACCTTAACTCATGCATAATGGGAATCCTCAGTATTAAATTAGAAATAATTATAAAATTGATTAAATTAAATTTATAGTGTGGTATTTGTGTTGGTTTGACAGTTGTTACCTTATCGGGATCCGTAAATCAGCTTTTTCATGATCAACGAGTTTCAACCTTTCGCAGCAATGTGCAACATGTGACAATGCGATATTGCAATGGATTTTCTGTTGGATGACAGATTTTGATATCGACATATGTAAGATTATAGATTGCGATATCAGTATCAGTTACATAAATACTTTTCAACTTCACATATTGAATATTTGCAACTTTTCATATCGATGTTTTGAAATTTCGCATATGGACATTTTCTATTTCAACGATTTATACTTCGGCGATTTATTTCTTGCTTCTTGTACTTTTAGTCATTTATGGGTTCCTTAGAGTGATTTTTATGATTTTCTTATGTTTTTTAAGAAAACCAGAATTTGATCTAATAGACTCAAATTCTAAGTTTTATTTCTAAAATGAATTTAATCCTACGATTTATTTAAAAGGGTCCCCATTATTCTTTCTATACTATTTACTTAAAAACATGGGGGGTTGTTGTAATACTACAACACCTACCCAATTATCTAATCTTTCAAAATTTACCTCTCCATCATAAATAGGAAAATCAAACTTAATGTCAAGCTTCAAAAATGGAGTTTTACCATGACCTTTTAGAGAATGTGGAGGTGTTTGTGAAGGGCTTTTTGTGGAAGAAGATGATGGTGAAGATGGTGGTGAGGATTTAGGTGAAGAGAACGGTGGTGTTAAATGTGGTTTTTCACCATTCCCATTAACTTTTGGAGTCTTGTCTCCATCTCCTACATCTCCTTTTGAAGACTTCTCTCCCTTTGGAGGATTAGAGCTCTCACCTTTCAACCTTATGTTTCTCTCCTCATAAATAACTTTCAGCATTTTTGTAATATCAAAGAATTATTTACTGAAGGTTTTTTCATCTCCTAGAATATTTTCAGGCTCTCCCTCATGTTCCATGAGTGTTGAAGCTTCAGGTACAATTTGAGGTGAAATTTGTGGTGGAGATTGTGGCAAAATTGCTCTCCTTGTCCTTGACCTAATTTGAGGAATTACAACCACAAAATTTCCTTCTCCTCTCTTGAGCTTCAACCTTGTAAGTATCACATAAATTTTCAAAAAATTAAACCCTCAAAACAACAAAGAAAACCTAAGCTTTTATACCAAATTGATCTGTATGTGAAGTTGCTTGAAGAGTATGTAAATTTTTCAAGTGATTAAATTAGGTTTTTAAGCCTGTTATGTCAATTATTTTAACACAAACATGAAATTAAAAATCAAAATTTTCATAAAATATAAGATAATATCACCATAACAGTAAAATCTACACATCAAATGATGAAGGAGTTCACCCCTCCTGGGCTACATCTCCTGGTCCAGCTTCTAATGGTTGGGCCTCTTTAATTATGCTAAAAAAAAAGGAGTTACATCAAGTTACAATGCGAAAATGGCTATAATGATAGCTCCAATGGCTTTATAATTGTCAAAAACCCCTATTTAGCCTCTTTCTGCTCCCAAAAAGGCCCAAAACTGAAGAAGTTATGATCCCCCTAAGTTTTTCTGCAAAACGCTCTACAAATTCACCAGTTCAGCTAAATGTCCTACAAATTCTCTTCTTTTTCCACTAACATAGTGAAAATTTAGCCACATGTCGGTGAAAATTGTGGCCTCCTTAATTTTGTGTGCAAATATTTGAGACATACCATTTTCATGTTTAGCCCTACAAGTTTAGATGAGGTTTGTGTACAAGACACACATCTAGAGGCAAGAGGGAAACATGTTTCTGATGAAACAAGTGAGAACACCTTTGGGTCTGGAGAAAAAGGAAATGGTAAGTTCAAGGGAAAAGGAAAACTGACATGCAAACATTGTTCCAAAGATGGCCATCATGAAGATCATTGCTAGAAACTTCATCCAGAGATGAAACCCAAAAATTTTAAGAACAAGGAGAGGGAGAAAACAAATGTAACTACACAATATGAAATGGAGAAAGGGAAACATGTTTCTGATGAAATGGAGAAAGGAAAACTGACATGCAAACATTGTTCCAAAGATGGCCATGATGAATATCATTGCTAGAAACTTCATCGAGAGATGAAACCAAAAAAGTTTAAGAACAAGGAGAGGGAGAAAACAAATGTAACTACACAATATGATATAGGTTCTAATTCCGGAGATGAAAAAAATATCACAATGATGGGTTTGAAAGGTAAGGACTTTGCAAGTACTAGTTCTTCAAGTTGTCTCAATGATACTCAATATGAAAAAACAAGAATTAAGCTTTTCCATATTAGAGTTATTTCAAAGCATACCAAATAGATGCATTGTTTGATAGTGTTTCACAAAATAATGTTATCTCTGAAGACATTGTCAAGAAGTTAAATTTAGAGACCATTCCTCATCTTAGACCTTATCCTTTAGGTTTGGTATGTGAGAATGAAAAATTGTAGGTGACAAGGAAGTGCATCCTTAGATTTGCAATCACTGCAAACTTTCTTGATGAAGTTGAACTTGATGTAGTTCCGCTTGATATATGTGGTATAGTTTTGAGAAGACAATATATTTATGATAGGAGAGAAATATTTCATCACCATGAGAATAAGTATCAATTTTTCAAGAATGGGACTGAGTATAATTTTAGAGTGCATAGTAAGAATATGAGTTTGTCTCTTATGAATGCTGGAAAATGAAGGGAATCGTTAATGCTAGTTAGAATTTTGCATTGTTAATGTTCAAGCATAAAGATGTTGCAAATGAGGCCTTTCAAGGATATGAATCAAATGTAAAATCTGATTTAATTGATGTTTCTAATGAATGTGATAAGATGTTTAAGGAGTCTAACATGTTGCCTTCTAAAATAGGTAAACAAGATGAAGTAAATTTGTAGCAGCATGCATAATTGTTGAACAATGGTGTGAACAAGATGCAAGTGTTAAAAAATGCAAGTGTCAAAGAGAAAATGTATAAAAAAATGGACAAAGAGAAAATTGGTTCTAAAAACTCCTCTTGTGGGTTTCATAATTTGTTGCCTTTGAAAAGCAATGGTGCATGGTGATGGTAATCACATTGTGATATGAAAGGAGTATATTAGTTTGCTGTGCTAAGTGTCATTTTAGTAATAAAAACATGTACAATTTTTCTCCTTTTTTTTCTTAAGGAATGAGTAATTTAACATGAAACATAGATGAATTTGTGAGTTTTAAGCATGAAAATAAGCCTAAATAAAACTGTACAATAGTGTATAATAGATAAATAACATCACACATAAGTTTTACACAGTAGGCATGATGAAGCAGTTCACCCCTCCTAGGCTGCATCTACTGGTCCAGCTCTCAATGGCATGTCCCTCATTGTCATTAAGCTCAAAATTATAAATACATGTGTTTACAAGCCTCTAATGGTTGTTTTCTCTACACCAGTGGCTCCAGAATTCTCAAATTAGTCTAGGTAGACTCTCATTTCACCCAAATTGGTCGAAAATTGACCTCCCAAATCTTTTTCCCAATAACAGCTAGAAAACCTCCACTAATTGTGGATAACTACAGTTAATTTGGAAAAAATCCCTAAAATTTAGCCGACGCTAAAATTATACTAGTATTGGACCATTGAAATTTAACTATAGTGGTTAGGGGCGGGGGTGGCCACATGCCGACCCCCGAAACCCCCACTGTCACGGTTTAACATTTAAACTCCGCAGCAAAAGTCGGAGCAGAATCCAGAGTCATCAAGGTTCTAAAACCATGACATTAATTACCATATAAACTGTGCATGTGACAACTACAATTTTCCATTGTAGGTTACGTTTTGTGGAACCGTCGCATTAAATTTTATGTCATAGGTTCATATGTGACCACATCACCGAAACCACCAGAGTTATGGTTTGGACAGCCGCTGGTTAACTGTTTGATGTTGCGGTTTACAACATTTCTTGTGACCATTTACAATGGGGCCACCAGTGGTTTGGGACAGCTGGTGGTCCCCCACCCATTTGAAAAACATTTAAAACATATATATTTTTGGCGCGCTATAGGGGTAAGCTTCTCCTGATAGCAGAGTTGGTTGAGACCTATGCAAGCATGCCTGGATGCCATGGGGTCGAACACCCTGGAATCCACCATAATTTTGGTCAAAAGCCTAGGGGACACGTGGAGGCCTCCGGGTTGGCCATGTCTCACCCATCTAATGGCTCTTCTAAAATTTGTACAACTCATCAAACGACCTAGAAATTGCCACTTATCAAAACATGACTGGATTTGAGAAAAGGAAATATTCTTAGTATATGCCACCCATGCTCACTGTACCTGTATGTTGATTAGGCATCCTAGTCACTCCTATCACAAAAAATTTAACTGTTTAGGAAAAAAATCAGAATGCAATATCTTCCTCATACGACATCGGTTTTTCAAACCGTTCACAGTGCCGAAATCGCAACGAAGAGACCTATCCCGTCGCTCAGGTTCGGTTCAGTTTCGAGCACTTTCAATTTTGAGTAAAACACATGATCTCCTGATCACACCTCCCCATTGGGAAGCTTTTGGACCCCAAAAGAATTTAATTACCTGTTCAGAAGATGAGGGTACAACTCCCTCACCTTTTCAACTTCCATCCACCTTAACTTACCTGGTTTGCTACCCTTGAGCCCAACCTGAAGATAATCAACACTTCCCCTCTTAGAAGTGTGTGTCCTCATGTCAAGGATGGTATCCTCCTTTAGCTCATCCAGAAATTTTGGCAAGAAATGTTCTATAGATGGTAGTTTAACATCACTACTTTGATCATCAATCAAAGGAGGCTCATACAAATGTAAATTTTACACATTGACAACGGAATGATTTTTCATATATGAAGGCAAGTAAAGTTGATTCAAATGCATTGTTACCAACTTGTTTGATGATCTTGAATGGACCATAGTGAATGGGCTTGAGATTTTTACCTTCTCCTTACATCCTTTCTTTGCTATGTGCAACCATACCTCATCTCCTTCTTAAAACTTGTGATCAACTCTATGTTTTTCATGCCTCTCCTTGTATTTTCTTTGACTCTTCTCAAGATATTCTTGAACTTGTTGACGAATAATATGAATTTGTTGTAATATTCCAAAATTAGCATGTAGCTAATTGGAATATTGCTTTTTGTTTTTATCACTTAACAACTTAATAAATGGGTAAGGAGGCTCATGCATATTAAAATTATGAATAAAATCCCTCATAATGTGAAAAGGGATAGTCATAGGAGCTGGATTTCACACCCTCATGTGTGAACAGGATCATTTGCATGTGGACAAGGTCAAGTTTGACCAAGTCAATAGTGCTGGGATAGGAGGTGGAGAACACTTGGATAGACATCGCAGTATGAATGGGAGGGATATTCCTTGGTGGAGGAAACCCTAATGAGTGGGACCCATGGTGAGAGTGATTCCATTTTTTTAAAAGGAGGGCAAGACAACCATTGTTATTCATGTTATGGATTATTGATTTTATGTCTGTTTAGACTTTGTGCATTCTCCTACTGTTTAGCAGAGTTGCAGTGCTGCTTAGCACAAGGAATTCATGTTTAGGAATTCCTTCTCCTTTCAAGAGATGCCTCTTAAAGGAGCCTGCTCTTCATTTCTCCACATTCAGGCTTGAGGCTAAGCATCCTCGTTTAGCTAAAACGTAGTTTCTTTTTAGAGATGGGTTGTGTTGCAGGGTGTTGCAGTGGAGGTTACTGAACACCACTTCATGTGCTTATTTTTCAGAGGAGAAAGACTTCTTTCCTTTGGAGGATCAGTTAGGGAGAAATTGAGTGGATTCCCATCATATTTGGCATCAGGCCAACCATTTTCCATCATCTGCATCCTAGTCCCTCTCATTGACTGCATTATTTTTATTGAGCATCTGCAGTGAGGGTTGCAGTGTTTGTTTGGAGGGTCAGATCTTTAGTGTTAGGATCAGCCTTTCACTTGGAAGATCCATTGGAGGAGGTATATTAAACTTGTGCAACATATTGATCCATCTCCATCTAGTTCTTGAGTTGTAGCTACTACTCAGCCCTGCTACTCCGACATTTTTTCCATTTTGTATATTTCAGCCAATCATTCTAAGATTGACTTGATATTGTTTTTCAGGGGTTAGAGCTTTGCTCCCCACATTATTTGAGCCATACATTTCCATATTTATGTGTTGACATTATTTTGGTAGCAGTGCCTCCTATAAACTGCACAGTCATAGCCTTGGGCTTTCTATATGTAGTAGTGTTCTTCAGTTTCTTATACATGTTCTAATGAGGCTTGCATTGCCTAGCTTGAGTGATCATTACCTCAAGGATTTGTATAAATTTGCTGCTATAAGATCAATTTTATGGCTATTTGGATCTTCTCATGATTTATGTATTGATATAACGCTGCTACTCCATTATGTGTTTCTACATTGCTACATCTCCAACTTTGGAACATCTTAAGGTGTTCTTATTGTTGTAGAAATTCCCTATTTTGGGATATTACATTTTCTCAATGGACTTTCGAGCCTTGTCAATATCACTATGCCCATCAATTGCAAGATATGTCTCAAAGATGAAGTCTAAAGGCGATTTCGGAAAATACCTAAAGTAGGCTTCAAAAGGTGAAGTATCTGTAGAAGAGTGCTTTGCCTAGTTGTAAGTGTGATGAATGTAATGCAGTTGTTCATCCCACAACTTGGGATGTTTGCTATAATATCCTCTCAATAGATGCACAACTTTTCTGTTCACCACCTCAGTTTGGCCATTAGTTTGTGGGTGAAAAGAAATACTCTTTTTCAACTTTGTGTCCATCATCTTCCAAAGATTGGACCAAAAATTCCCAATGAATCTGGAATCCCTGTCACTAACAATAGAAGTTGCCAATCCATAATGAACCCATACATGTTGAAAATAAAGTTCAACAGTTTGTTTAGCATTAATGGTTTTCTCACATGGCATAAGTATACACATTTTACTCACTACTACATTTGGCGGAAATTTCAACACTTGGTTCCGACGCTTTTGACCAAATGTCGGAAATTTCCCCAAATTTTTTCCATCCCGCCCAAAACCGTCGCTATACCGACGTTTATAGAAAAGTGTTGCAATACTGACACTTAGAAAAGTGTCTCAATTGCGACGTTTGGAGGAAGACGTCGCAATTGCGACACTATGGCCCAAAGCGTCGCTATTGAGATGACTCCAATCGTCGCAAGTGTGACACAATGTCTAGGTGTCACCATTGCGACGTTTGGAGGCACCTGTCGCAATAGCGACACTTTTTCTGTCGTCGGTATAACGACACTTATATGTGCGCTACATAAAAATATGAAACTTATATGCGCGCTACATAAAAATTCGAAACTTATATGCGCGCTACATAAAAATGATTTTATTGTTTCATATCTGTCGCAATAGCTACATTAACGTCTCATATCACGCGCGCATTCGCCCTCCACTCTTGCAAAACATCATTCGCCCTTAGCTCTTGCAGAACAACATTTTCCCTTAGCATTCGCCCTCAGAGTTCGCCCTCAGCTCTTGCAGAACAACATTCACCCTCAGCTCTTGCAGAACAACATTTTCCCTCAGCATTTGCCCTCAGCGTTCGCCCTCAGCTCTTGCAAAATGGTAAGTTCTTACTGCAGTCCCTTCCTCCTATAGTAGGGTTGACTCTACTTGGGTTTTTTTGGTCAATTCCATTGGATTGTGTTAGGCTGTAGGGTTCTCTCTAGATGTCAAGAATCAAGATTCAATACCCTCTATTATCTTCATCACCTAATACAAGATTTAAATTTTTCCCAAAGAAACGCTTATTAATTTGGCAGCCATTATTTCTCCCTGCTTTAAAAACCCTACATTTAAATGAAAACAAGCATTGCATTTCAACTACAAAAATATATTAGTGTTCAAATGTACATGTGTGTTACATTAACGTCTGATATCACGTGCACATTCGCCTCCGCTTCATAACAACATTCGCCCTCAAATTTTCGCATCAAAGATTCGCCCCCGTAATTCGCCTGAGTTTCCACAGAATAGCGTTCGCTCTCGCATTCTCGCCTGAGCTCCCGTAACATCATTCACCCCGACTCTCCTTAGCTCTTAAAAGATTCATTCCCGCATTCGCCTCACTTCTCGAAAACATCATTTGCCCTCGCATATGGACGTGTAAAACCAAAAAAAACATTTTCCCCGGCCTTCTCAGAAATAGGGCAAGTTCTTACTCATGCCCTTCCCTCCCATAAGAGGTTGACTCTATTTGGGTTTTTCGTCAATTCCATGGATTGTGTTAGGCTGTATGGTTCTCTCTAGATGTCAAGACTCAAGATTCAATACCCTCTATTATCTTCATCACCCAATACAAGATTTAAATTTTTCCCAAAGAAACGCTTATTAATTTGGCAGCCATTATTTCTCCCTGCTTTAAAACCCTACATTTAAATGAAAACAAGCATTGCATTTCAACTACAAAAATCTATTAGTGTTCAAATGTACATGTGTGCATCACTTGTGTAGGGTATTCCTTTTCCACTTTCACATTATCCAAGAATGCGTGCAGTATAGTTCATATTTTTTGTGATTTAGATTATCTTGAAAAAGGAAAGGTAAATTATTTCCCATGGAAAAAGAAGGTTTTCCCTTTCTATAGGTTGTTTGGACTTACGTGGAAAAATTTATGGTATGCCTTTCATATTATGTAGTTTAAATTTGAATTAACATATTATTCTACATGAAAATATAGTTACCTATGTGATATCCTTCATCACTAATTAAAATTATAGGGTTTCAATTTCCTAGACTCTAACTCATCCGATGCTAAATTCTAGGTTCTCATTGGTGGATCACTCTTCCATTGATTTCCTTTCCCTCTGGATCTTGTCATACTTTAAAAGTCATCAATGATACATATATTATTTCAGATATCCCAAAAGGCTTTATAGTAGAACATATTGTGAAGTTTTTTTGACACTTTAGGATTCTTTTTAGAATTGCAACGTGGTCTATACTATCGAGTTATATATCAAGCAACTTGTCCTTAATAACCACACTATGAGGTAGGTTCAACTAGTTTGAACTTGTTGGGACATAGCATATGAAGTTGTGTGATGAGTCCATATCACAGGTCTATTATGGTGAAAAAAGTGAAGACACGTAATGATAGTTATTATGTTAACATTACTAGAAACATTTTCGAAATTATCCATGTTATCAAGATGTCAAAATTCCAGGCATTAGGTGTCAATACTCGTAGCTAATAGATAATAATAATAATATAAAAAAATCACAACTTTATTCTTGAAATATGATTGTTACACATTGGTAACCTAGTTCATGAGTTAATATCACCCAAAGATTGCAAAACAAACTTAAAATATAAATTAAACCAACATGAGAATCCAACTAAGGGTTTCTCGACAAAATCATGCCATAACCTGGCATTTTCAAACCCAAATTTGAATCCATCATAAGTAATACAATGCAAACTCAGATGGATTTTCAATGCATGTTTGCATGCTACACTTATTCTCTGTCTAGATATCATTTTTTAAATGGAACCATTAGTCAAGCCCACAGTCCTTTTTATGTGAAAAATTTCAGTTCTATTTGAGCTCTTTTTTGCTCCACCACCTCCATAAAGTTTAAACATATGCAAACATATATCATGATCTTGGAATTCCATTACATATGTAGGTGCCAATGTTCCATAATCATGCCCCATCATCAATTTAAGAAATTTCCATTGAATATCAAATTATGGAGGGGGGGAACTTTTTGCTGCAACATTTGGCTCAAAATCAGGGACATCTCCGTATGAGGTGAATGAGAACTATAGATATTTGAAGAAGTAGATTAGTGCCTTTTCCTCTGGCCATGGAGTCATATACAGTCATCCATCACAAAAAATTGTCTTTGTTCATTCTCACCTTGAAAGTTGCAAAAATTCATGCCCTAATTGAAACGACACTAAATTTGAAAGATATAATAAAAATGCAAGCTAGAAGTGCCCTATTAATACAAAGGGAAAAACCTTCCTACCTACCCTAACTGAGATAAATTTTGGTTGAATAGGAAACATGATATTTCCTATGGAGTTGATCCAACAACTTGTTAAATGTATGGGACTAAATCATGCATTTGATTTCCAGGGAAACATGCGCATGAAGAGAAAAAGTGCATAATTAATGGAAAATCCATACATGCCACTTATAAAAACTACACCGAAAGGTCAAAAAATACTTAAGGCCTTAACTTAATTTGAATCAAAAAATGACAAAACAGGATTAGTGAAAACACGAGAGTGGTGTGGGTGAACAACATAAATAAAAAGTGAAGATACCTTTCCACAAGATGCCTTTGTCATCGTTGTATGAAAACATGTTTTCCTTTCCCTTTATACATGCAAGTGAATGCATTATAGGTATGGTGTTTTCCCAGAATAGGAGAAGCCTACTTAAATATATCATTCGTGGAGTGAATTTTTGGGTGCCTTAATGTGCAATGACATGTTTCCAAGACTGAATTCAATGCAAGGCATATTTGAAAATCTAACTCTGTCTTCTGGTGTCTTATTAGAAATTATTTCAGTTTTCATTTTGTGTTTTCAAGTTAGATATTGTTTTCAAGTTTTTACATTTATAATTTTATTGCAATGTGGCAGACTGATCAGGGCAGTACAGGAACAACCTCGAGACAGTATGATCACGGAAAGAGGCCAACGGAAGAACATGTAAAGTGCCAGCATTGCTCTATCTTCAGGTATTTTAGTTATTTACATAATTGAAATAATATTAATTTTGTTCAAATATGCAGACACCTAGCCATGGTACGCCTGATGATTCCCTCTTTGAGGAAGAGCTTTCTTCATCACTATCTCCAGTTTTCTTGTTGCAAAAAAAGGCATGAGATGCAAGGTCAGAATTTAATACTTTGATAGACGTGCCTCAAACACCTGAAAAGGAAGAGAGAATACAAAATATTATGAGGCAGCTAGAAATATATCAGGTAATAATAAAAAGTCAAAAGGATATTTTTTTTGTTCTGCATGAGATGAATTGTGATAGTTTGATTTTTAATTTTTACATTGACTAAACCAACAAAAAGTTCTTTTGTATGTAGCGTTTTCTGGCATTTGCTGAACCCGGTGTTGGTGGTAGTGGGACACAAGGGCAAGAGATTGCCCAACAACCCTCTCGTACACCTTCTACTCCTTTAGGTGCTAGCCAAGAAACACACCTTGCCCAAGCAGACACCCAACCAACCGCTGAACGTGTTGGCAATGATGAGGCTGATATGGCCAACTACATTATTGCGTTTCCTGGAGCTACACGTGTCACCTCCACAGGGACCATTAATGGCACGTTGTTGGTGAACGATGAGGGTGTCCCTATAAAGCATGTACAACTCCCAGGTAAATTTTAATATTTTAACTATTTCATGTACTTTATATAAAACATATTTATCATGATTTTTATTTTTAAATTAATGATAATATCTTCTTCTTCTTTTTTGGTTTTATTCTATGTAGGAAACAATGAGTTCTACAGGATTCTGGAGAGCCATGCGTTGGTAATTTTTGGCCCAACCATACGTACAGGGTGGAATTCCCAGAATTCCAACCTGAAAAAAGAACTTCTAGATTATCTAGAAGCACTTTTTGGGGTCGGCACATTTGACAGAAAAGCGGTGGCTCAGGTAGCCGGCAAATATTTGAAATATACCAGGGACACCTATAGGACGCAATTGCAATTTAACCCTAGATATGAGCGTCCTCTCGCAGTTTCAGAGAGTGAGTGGAGAGCACTCATCCATGACGGAAAAGAGAAAAGGGCAAAGAAAGAAGGAAAATGCCAACTGGACCCGCAAGGTAAATTACAACTTTAATTCAATAGCTTTAATTTTCTTTATGTCTAAAATAAAAGTGTGCTACGTCATATCTGACTTCAATCTTTTGATGCTAGGTTGCCTGACACCTCAAAGGTAACCAAAGCTAGGATTGAGAAAAAGGGCCATCACAAGCTCGGTCAGGGTGGCTACTTGAAATTAGCTGCAAGAATTGTAATTAAGTAGCTAAACATCTTATAATTAATTGTATCGCCTTCCAACGTTTTTGTAATCCTATCAAATATGATTAAAAATACACAATCATATGTAATTTAGGGTGATGACTTCGGAACAAAAACTACAGAGGAAGATAAAAATATCGCTTTCCGTTTTAGCTGTCAAGCTGTAGTTGAACGTTGCAGAAGCTTGGGGCAGGTCCCAAGATCCATAATGCCTGATAAGGTAAAACATTAACCTTTCAATATTTTTGTTTTCGTCCATAAATTTAATTTCTAACAACTTTGTTTAAATCAGGGGAGAAGCACTACCGACGAGGCAAATAACCCAGTTTTAGAGCCAGATGTAGATGATCCTCTCGTGCAACCTGATCATTGTAGTGGGGACCAGGCCGACAATGCTGCTATCAGTGAGGGCCGTGACAGTAATTAATTTCCAATTATAATTTTTTCTAATTATACCTTGATGGTTGTCCTTATAACTTTTTTTGTTTAAATGAAAGAGAATGTTTCCCTTGAGGATATTACCACCAGAGAGGAAGACAGGGCAACAGTCTCAACGACGACAACTGGTGCACCAGGTAAATAATCTCATTGCAATTTTTTTTATTAATATTACCGAACTAGTTCAATGATATTTAAAAACTGACAATTAAAATTTAATATCATCTATTTTTGTAGGCGATGCCCCGTCACTGGATGAGCCCAGACATCATGAATACACAACTAGGTTAGCAGTGTGGGTCGAAAGGCACGAAACAGGAGTAGAGCATGATGATATTGATGATGTAATTAGGAGCTTTAAAAATAGGAAGAAGAAAAAGAAAATTTGACAATGTAAAATATTGTATTATTATAAGACAAACGTTACCATACTTGGAACGTTTTTTGCGTTATATAAAAACTCATTTATCATACTATTTTTATGTCAAGCATTAATTGCAATGTTTCCTTGCGTACTTTTTGTTGAATTGTTTTTTTATTAGTTATTGAATATTTTTTTTTATGCTCATGAAAGTAAAAAATGAAATATAGATTTGGTATTGGGGAATTGAGAGTGATGTGAGGGGGGGAGGGGCCATAAGAGCTTCCACCTTCACGTGGTTGGCCCTGTTTAGTAGAGAATAATTTATTGGAACGATTTAATCTTGGAGCAAACCTCCCTCGATCCAGCGTAGCAACAAAAAAGTCACTGTTGACTTAGTTGCTACTCTTTCAGATCGTGGGAGGCTTGTTCCAAGTTCATGCGACTCCAATAAATTGTTCTTGAAACGAAGAGGAGCTTATTTAGGTATGTTTTGACTGACATTTTCAACATATGTTCTAACATTATCATAAGAATGCATCTTAGAGTAAAAAATACTACATCAATTAATTTTATTTATTGTATAGATAATGATGGATTTTGATTGACTTGGCAGTGCAGGTACAAATCCTCTTGCATCATGAGCAATACAACTTGTCAACTAGGGTCATTTCCAGGATATTTTTGCTTGTGCGCTTGACCAGGTTCGTAATGTCACATTTTGTAAGTTCCTTTACAGTTCATAATTCAATATTAAGCTTGTTCATGATTATTATCTAGGTTTTTTGTATGTGTTTTTTCATCTATTTGATTGTAAGCAACTCTGCATGTTTCTTGTTGTTCACTATGATTTCTCCCATTACCACTCCCAGGATGAATCCGACTTTATTTTTACATAGGTTACTTTATTTTTACTATGATTTCTCCATTTACGATTTCATAGGTTACATCATGTAAAGTTGTCAATCTCAGGTTGGTGATGAGCTTTAGTTCTCCAGATTTGGGGCTTTTCTGACATTTTCTCCCTCATGTCATTCCTGCATCACCTCGTTGTTTGAGCATGCCAATTGTCTACCACTTGTACCAATTGGCACATGTCAATCTCTCAGTGGTGCCACATTTCACCTATTTTCAGTGAGAGTTTAGGGTTTCTCTAACATAGCTTCAGAAATCCGATTCAGTGCCTGCTTGAATATTGTCACATAATACTCGTGGTTTGGATTGATGAGCATGTTCTGAATGGTTGGTTGATTCATAAGAACCACCCATATAGTCATCTTGAGATATTTCAGAAGGTTTCTCGGGTTTCCTTTTTCACCGTTTCTAGTGGGTGGGGTGGTGTGGGGTGATCCATCAATACTGATGCTCTTCTAGTAGGGAATTTGTTTTTGGGGATATAAAGGAGAATTTGATGTAGATATCTCATTGGATGCATTCATAGATGGGCATGAGAGGTCAAGAATTTAAATTAAAAATATGCAACCTCTAGCATGGCAACCTGAAGGCCGCGAGAGACACTAGTTAAAGATTGTTTTGTGCTGGCCTTAATATAGTCGTGATTTCTTTCTATTATCTTAATGCAAATATATAGTCCGGTCTCATTAAAATGAGGATTGTGTTTGTATTTCTCTTTGGTTGTTTCTCTCTTAATGCTCCAGAAGTTGCCAAAAGTTGCGATAGTTGTTTAGTTTTCCTGTTACAACTTAAAAGTGGTTTTTAGCAATGGGAGTCATGTTTTTTAAGGTTCATACTAATATGAAGATCTTGTAATTCTATATTCAAGATAAGAGAAGATGGCCTCTGCTTTGGGCAGTATGACAACAATTGCCACATCTACCTCATTGGGTAACAATGGAAAGGGGAAGAATTTGGGTGCAATGTTTGATAATTATGGCAGACAATTGTCTTCTCTTTCAGTTTTTTCACCCATTTCCTTTAATCTCTCAAGCAGAAGAGGGAATCTGAGATTACGCGATAGAGAGAAGGTAGTTAAAATAAGATCTATGGAAAAAGAGTTGTACTTCAACAAGGATGGCTCAGTGACAAAAAATTGTAGGTCAGAGAAAAAATTATGTTTAAAGGAAGGTCACCTGCACGTGAAACTTCACTGCGGTGGATCTTTCCTTGTCCACTTATATTCGATTTTAATGTGTTATTTTAATTTTTCATGGAGGGTTGTTTTGGCATATCGTCTGGCATTCAATTGCACACTTACTGAAAGCATTGTCAATTTGTCTTGCAGGCGGTGTGAACAAATTTGCTGATCTTGTTGGAGTCACCCTTAGGGCGAAGGGAAAAATGTTGTCTTGGAGAGAAAGCATGGTTCTCTGAAAATAGTTAATGATGGTGTGACAGTAGCTAAGGAGGTAATTTGTAGATGTGTGCTCTGGTTTTCTTTTTAACGTTGTATTAGTTCCCCCTCTTAAATGTCTTAGATTTGGTAGGCATAATTTGAAAACTCAAAGGTGAAAGGAAACATATTTGTTACCCAGTGGTCTACTTAGCCTATGGACTAGCCACATTAGAGTAATGCATAAAGCTTTTCACAACAATAAAAGGAAAGGGTTATGGCTGAGTCAAATTTTATTGTTAATGACAGTGTAATGAAATGTATCTCAATGCTATGGTTTTGGCCTTTTTATTGGTTGAATTAGAGGACCCAGTTGAAAATATTGGGGCCAAATTGGTAAGGCAAGCTGCGGCAAAGAAAAATTATTTAGTTGGGGATGGAACCACAACATCTGTTGTTCTTACACATGTTGGAATATTGAAAAATTCCAGAACAATGAATGGAGAATAAATCTCCCTTCCTCTAACACAGAGAAAATAAAAATTTCTTTGACAAGAGACAGAGTTTCAATACTTTGAAAACAAACTTCTATTCCCTTCAATAACTCAAAAAAAAACTATTACACTACTTCCTCACTGAGAGGGATTACAAAATGATGACTGCTACAAAACGCAGTGCATAAAACCAACTCACTGTCTGTTCAAAACAAACATACTCTGTCTCTAAAACACTCTGCTGTGTTTTTCACTTTCGCACTGCTGTGCATACACACTTAAAAAGTTACACTTAGTCTTTCACTTTTTACACACTGCTGTGTAATAAAAAATTTACGTACTGTCTATAAAAAAACTACCAAGCTTTTTTGTCCTTTTTATTTTTATATGTCGTAACATATAAAACATATTATAATAAACCCTCTTTTTAAAAAAATAAAATTAAAACTAAATTTTATGGCCCACCTTTCATTTCACATATGATATATATATAACATATGTATATATTAAACTATCAAAACATTAAAGAACCCTTTCCGTCGGACTTCAAAAGTCTAAATAGATTGAATTTCAAACCAAATTCGCGTTCCAAAATGGGATGCCGACGTCTGCCTAATTTTAACTCGAATTCTCAATCCAATGTGCCCTATAAAAAATTCGGGTCCGGTTTTCAGGTTTTCAGATTCCCTTCAATTTCATGCGATCCAATATTAATGCTCCACGTGTCCTCCTTTTGAATTTACAAAACTGTCGAGTAAATTTCTGTTTGTTTAATTTCTGGTTGGTGAATTGCGTTAATGCTAGTTGTTGTGTTTAAATACAATCCTGTACAGAAATATGGCTGCGGCCGTCTACAAAAAAAACTTGCAGGA
The DNA here is from genome assembly GCA_034641835.2 of Pinus albicaulis. Lineage (NCBI taxonomy): Eukaryota > Viridiplantae > Streptophyta > Pinopsida > Pinales > Pinaceae > Pinus > Pinus albicaulis. The sequence goes on along the minus strand of CM076575.1, from coordinate 276,340,911 downwards.
ATTTTAAATGCTGAATTAAATTTCTGGATGGCGTGCAAGCAACCTCCAAAAAAAAAATGTTGCTGCTGCATCCGTCCTTCTGCTGCAGCAGTTGAAGTTAAAATTCAACAGCACAGGGTTTAATAAGTGAGGGTGTAAAGGTAACTTTTTGTCGATAGTAATGGATTAAGATCATCTATTCAATTTTGTAGGGTCTTATGGTGTTTGTTTTTTTAGTTTTGGGTTGGGCTTATTGAGTCTAAGATAGTTTTTGAGTGAAAAAATTGCTATCAAGTATTAAAAAATTTTGGTTCTTTTCTCAAAATTTATGAGCTTGATAGGAAATACAAAACTGACAATGGTTGTATCTTAAATTTGTGGAAAATAATTTGAAATGAAACCTTTTTGTTTAGTTTGTTGTAGTAGGTGCAAACCCCGTTCAAATTACTAGGGGCATTGACAAGAAAATAAAGGCCCTTGTTTCGAAACTCAAAATTTTGTCAAAGGAGGTAAACGCTTGCCTTTTGAGTAGGCCGGTTTTCCTTTTTGCTGATGGTTTGGTGTATCTAATTGAATTAGTTGCCTAAGGTATTTTTGGTTGCAAACTCCTTTTCATTTTTCATACAATATTGGCCTTGTGGAATAAATTTGATTGTGTGGTCTTGTTAGATCTACAACATTTGTAGTTGTTTAGTCTTATGGCCGAGGTGCACTTTTATTATGGAAATAGTTGATGCAATATTGTCATTTAATCCTTACTGCAGGGTAGCATGTTGAGAAGTTTCTTGTGAAACATTTGGTATTCAAAATGACACTTGATCCTATACAAGATCATGCACTTGACTTCAAAATTCATATTCAAAGTGTGCCAGACAATTCTTGCAAAATTTCAAATATTTATGTTGTTTTAAACCATTATCTTTTTCATGTATTGGATGCCGAAAATGTGAAAAATACTTTGGTATGAAACCAACTGGTGAATAATTTCCAGCACAACAACCACTTCCAAGACATGATTTAGAAGTAGAACAAATGTGCTTATGAAGAATAGAAAGATATCCTTGATGCATTGTCAATGTTTGGCTAGGGTTATTTTTGGAGAAAATAACTCCTTATTCCTAGAATAGTGATCTTCAATACAAGTAAATGCCAGAGAAGGGAGATCATCGTGTGACACAAAAAAACTGAAATTGGACCCCAAAGGAGAGCTGGTGTGTCTACAATCGCTCTATCAGCATTTTCCCTTGTGTTGGGAAAAATACTGAGAGGGGGGGGGGGGGGTGAATCAGTATTTAGGACTTTATCAAAATTTTTACTTTTTCACTCTCTAAAACCCATATGCTACTTTGCTAAACCAAACTAGCGTATACACGCAGATATCCTTCATAAAACTCGTGTATACACAGAGATCTAATTATGCCATTAATTCTTCACTTATATCATTCCATCATTCATTCATTAGATGTTCAATACACAATAAACATGTGCAGTAAGAATAGAATAAACCATCACACATAAGCATCGCACATGAACACCAGGATTTTAGGTGGAAACCCAAGTCGGGAGAAAACCACCGCTGCAGTTGCTCAGCCTTCAATATTTTATTATAGAGAAAACATCTTACAACAAATGTGTCAGGCAAATTTACTCCACAAAGACGCAGTACCAAGAACCGCCAAGGCATTAATTTCTCCCCGGGAAGGGAGCACACCGTCTTTGCTGACTACCTTCTCCCGGGAAGGGAGCTACGACCCCCTGATCTCGTTTACCAGCCTCACCCGGAAGGGAGCTACAACCCCCTGACTGAAGGCTACAACCCTCAGCACCTCTATGGACCACGTTTCATCAATTTTCACACTGGATCCAAAGCTTCCTTTAGAACACAACTTGTAGGCCACGTTTCATCATATTTTCAGACTGGACCCACTCCACACATTTAAGCTCAATTAAACATCAAACTGATACATTGACAGATAGCAGTAAACCAACAAAACAGATTAGACATCTCATACCACAAACTTCAGCAAACCCTAGTTTTGCATACGCGCTTTCCTTTCACTGATATCGCGTATATACACTCCTTCAACCATACAAACCTGCGTATACTTCTATAAAAATTACAGAGCTAATTTTACTTCCCATACGCGCTTTCTCTTCAAGAAACCCGCGTATATACGCGCTTATTCTGTGGAAAACTCGCGTATAGTTCTTCAGACATTTAGATCATTGCAATTCTTCAAAACAGATACATCACTCAGATTTTACCCTTTACTTCAGACAGATGTTTGCCTCATCTCAGATCTAATCATTCCATAAACAGATCTAGAAAATACAAATACATTTCAGATCTAGATCCCCTTCTTCATAATTTTCTTCTTTGGTGCTTCATGCATTCAGATCTATCATTCAATCGTAACCCTTTCCATTCAGATATACTTCAGAGAGAAGTATTCACTCAAGCTCAGACAACTTGCACACATTTGCATAATGAATTTCTTTTCCTTATATAGGTTTACCCTTTATCAATACCATGAGCCAAAACCACATTAATTTCGATGGTATTCTTGGACGGGGTCACATAGACGAATCATTACTCAATACAATGGGTCAATACCATGGTGGTTACCCCTGGTTTTACATAATTAGAGCGATTTTTCCCATACACGACTTGGCACGTTATTTCCCGCATGCATACGTTACTTTGTTTAGAAAAATCCGCGTATGCCTTGAGACATACTCTTTTCATCATGTTCTAGCACATACTGACATTCCTTCTATCATTACCTTCTATACTCATTTTATATACATCAGATTTTCATCATTTAACACGTTCATCAAGACATATTCCATCAGGGACAACTTCATCAAGTAGGTTGCCATCATCTTCATCAAGTGGGTTGCCATCAAGGACAACACTCAGCATCATATTGCCAACAATCTCCGCCTTTGGACTTGATGGCAACCACGATGGTGTTTGATCACCACAACATATAGATACATTAAGAATACAATGACTCCATGTCACTCTCCCCATTCTTTGACACCATTCTTTCCCTTTATTCAAACACCATATCACTCTCCCCCTTTGACATCAAGGGCAAAGGGTGGAACAAAACCAACACAAGGTTTTTCGCCTCTTGTAGAAGGAAGTGCTCTATAGATCTGATGTACACTGAAGTGACCATGCTCCCCCTATGTTCATGTTGAATCTTCAAACATATTTTTCAATGAAGTACATGATTCTATGACCCTCCTATCACCAATGACTCATACTTACATCAAAGATCCAACCAAGTGGATTTACATATGAGACTCAAATACCCAACCAAGTGGGTTTACATATTTTGACTCAGCTACCCAACCAAGTGGGTTTACAAATTTGACTCAACTACCCAACCAAGTGGGTTTACAAATTTGACTCAACTACCCAACCAAGTGGGTTTACAAATTGAACAAGTCCTTACATGACGGAATATTACAATTTTACATCATGGGTCTCATCATGACCTTTTTATCAAATTACAAGAATGAATTTTTATGACCAATACCAGAAAGACCTCAAGAGAGAGATCATATTTCAGAATCATCATAATGCCAACAATGCATTATACTCAGCAAGACTAGTGCTCCCCCTGAAAATGTGCATCCAAACATCCTTTCCATATGTCCAAGGCTCCTCCTTAGCTTGTGCAATCTGAATACTTTTAACAACAAGTCATCGGCAACAATCTCTGCATGATCTGTCCGGATCTCCGAATGATAAGACTTCCATCATATCCAAAAGATATTCTTCATCAAATAAGCAATACGGGCTCATCCATAATCTTCAACATAAGAAACCATGTATCATTTCATTAGCATGAGTATAAATAGAATAATGCTAACAATACAATCATTAGTAGTCAGACTGATGCTCCCCCTGAACCTCTGCTCCTGATCTTCAACTGTCATCCCAATTCTCTTATCATCAATGCATACGTGACTATGTCTGCTGGAACTCGCGTGTATACGCGGATTTAGTTCACTGAACCCGCGTATGGAAAGTGAATTACAGAAAATTTCACATTCCTCCATCTCCCCCTAAATTTGTCCTTCCTGTACCTGTCTTCTTCATGTCAGATGCTCTGTCAGCAATAATAATAACCAGAATTACCAAAACAATCATGGAAATCACCATACATCGCTCCCCCTGGGACGATAAATTATTAATCCCTATAATGTATCTCACATCACTTCTGTAGTCGTTAAGAGAAATAAGCTTTAGAAGCATATGACTACAGTAGGGTCAGTATTCCCTACGTTTTTGACCGGTGCCTCTTCTTTTTCCAGCTTTTCTTGTGACTTCTTATAGTGTGCTGGAAATTCTCCAATTTATCAGATCTGTTCATCATACTTATCCTAGAATCAGTGGCCTGATGACCAAATGAGTTACAATAGAAGCAACATCCATGAAAGTAACCCTTACCAATCAAATCCCTTTCTTTTGTAAAGTTATCATCTTCCATAGTGGATGCCATGAGTATTTGTAGACCGTGGTAAGAACCTTCTTCATCCTCACTAGACACTTCATCATTATCTTCATTTGTATAATAACTCTTTCCTTTTTCAAATTGTTTCCATTTACCAAGTTTTTCTTCATAGGGACATTTAGTAGCATAATGACCAACTTTTCCACAAGTAAAACACTTGAAGGGAAGCTTACCTTTGAATCTTCCAGATCCTAGTTGGAGTTTTCTCACAAAATTAGCTTCTTCTTCATCTGATATATAATCTAATTCCTTGACATCTTCCTTGTCTTTTCCTTTAGCACGCGCCTTAAAGGCAGCTTCTTTGATTTGAGAGGGACCTCCTTTTCTCATTTCAAAAGCAGTCAGAATACCATGTAGTTGAACAATAGTCAAAGTTTGCAGATCTTGCTTTTCTTCAAGAGCAGACACTTTAGATTCAAATTTTGAAGTCAAAGATCTTAAGACTTTTTCTACCAGAGTAGTATTGGTTATGGTTTCACCCAAATTTCTCATTCGATTTACAATATCATCTAGACGTAAGAAGAAATTGGCAATACTCTCATCACTATGCATCTTCAAATTTTCATATTCAATTCTGAGGGTTTAGAGTTTTGCACTTTTTACCTTTGCATCACCTTCATAACTTAGGATGATTTTGTCCCATATTTCCTTTGCTGTATCCAGCTGCATGACTTTGAAAAATTCGGATTCAGTTAAGCTACCTGTTATAGCATTGACCGCTTTTGAATTGGATTCATAATTTTTCCTTTCAGTTGGATCTGTTGGTGTAGCAGTTGGATATTGATATCCTTGTTCAACAATGGCCCATAAATCTGCTCCCATAGACTAAATATAGGATCTCATCCTCATTTTCAGAATAACAGATTACTTCCATTGAATAGAGGTGGCCTTATAGAAAATACTCCTTCACGACTTCCCATTGCGACGGATCTCCTTCAAGCGATCAAGCTTCTGTAGAAGGACCTGCTCTGATACCAATTGTTCGGAAAAATACTGAGAGGGGGGGGGGGGGTGAATCAGTATTTAGGACTTTATCAAAATTTTTACTTTTTCACTCTCTAAAACCCATACGCTACTTTGCTGAAGCCAACTAGCGTATACACGCGGATATTCTTCATAAAACTAGCATATACACAAAGATCTAATTATGCCATTAATTCTTCACTTATATCATTCCATCATTCATTCATTAGATGTTCAATAAATAGTAAACATGTGCAGTAAGAACAGAATAAACCATCACACATAAGCATCACAAATGAACACGAAGATTTTAGGTGGAAACCCAAGTTGGGAGAAAACCACCGCTGCAGTTGCTCAGCCTTCAATATTTTATTATAGAGAAAACATCTTACAACAAATGTGCTGGCGCAGCCTCCTACCAGCACGCAGGCACCCACCTGCGCTCGTTTACCAGCCTCTCCTGGAAGGGAGCTACGACCCCCTGCTCTCGTTTACCAACCTCTCCTGGAAGGGAGCTACGACCCCCTGATCTCGTTTACCAGCCTCACCTGGAAGGGAGCTACAACCCCCTGACTGAAGGCTACAACCCTCAGCACCTCTATGGACCACGTTTCATCAATTTTCACACTGGATCCAAAGCTTCCTTTAGGACACAACTTGCAGGCCACGTTTCATCATATTTTCAGACTGGACCCACTCCACACATTTAAGCTCAATCAAACATCAAACTGATACATTGACAGATAGCAGTAAACCAACAGAACAGATCAGACATCTCATACCACAAACTTCAGCAAACCCTAGTTTTGCATACACGCTTTCCTTTCACTGATACCGCGTATATACGCTCCTTCGACCATACAAACCCGCGTAAACTTCTGTACAAATTACAGAGCTAATTTTACTTCCCATACGCACTTTCTCTTCAGGAAACCCGCGTATATACACGCTTATTCTGCGGCGAACTTGCGTATAGTTCTTCAGAAATTTAGATCATTGCAATTCTTCAGAACAGATACATCACTCAGATTTTACCCTTTACTTCAGACAGATGTTCGCCTCATCTCAGATCTAATCATTCCATAAACAGATCTAGCAAATACAAATACATTTCAGATCTAGATCCCCTTCTTCATAATTTTCTTCTTTGGTGATTCATGCATTCAGATCTATCATTCAATTGTAATGCTTTCCATTCAGATATACTTCAGAGAGAAGTATTCACTCAAGCTCAGACAACTTGCACACATTTTCATAATGAATTTCTTTTCCTTATATAGGTTTACCCTTTATCAATACCATGAGCCAAAACCACATTACTTTCGATGGTATTCTTGGACGAGGTCACATAGATGAATCATTACTCAATACAATGGGTCAATACCATGGTGGTTACCCCTGGTTTTACATAATTAGAGCGCTTTTTCCCATACGCAACTTGGCACGTTATTTCTCGCGTGCATATGCTACTTTGTTTAGACAAATCCGCGTATGCCTTGAGACATACTCTTTTCATCATGTTCTAGCACATACTGACATTCCTTCCATCATTACCTTCTGTACTCATTGTATATACATCAGATTTGCATCATTTAACACGTTCATCAAGACATATTCCATCAGGGACAACTTCATCAAGTAGGTTGCCATCATCTTCATCAAGTGGGTTGCCATCAAGGAAAACACTCAACATCATATTGCCAACAATATCACCCTTTGGACTTGATGGCAACCACGATGGTGTTTGATCACCCCAACATATAGATACATTAAGAATACAATGACTCCATGTCACTCTCCCCATTCTTTGACACCATTCTTTCCCTTTATTCAAACACCATGTCACTCTCCCCCTTTGACATCAAGGGCAAAGGGTGGACCAAAACCAACATAAGGTTTTTCGCCTCTTGTAGAAGGAAGCGCTCTGCAGATCTGATGCACACTGAAGTGACCATGCTCCCCCTAAGTTCATCCTGAATCTTCAAACATATTTTTCAATGAAGTACATGACTCTATGACCCTCCTATCACCAATGACTCATACTTACATCAAAGATCCAACCAAGTGGATTTACATATGAGACTCAAATACCCAACCAAGTGGGTTTACATATTTTGACTCAGATACCCAACCAAGTGGGTTTACAAATTTGACTCAACTACCCAACCAAGTGGGTTTAGAAATTGAACAAGTCCTTACATGACTGAATATTACAATTTTACATCATGGGTCTCATCATGACCTTTTTGTCAAATTACAAGAATGACTTTTTATGATGAATACCAGAAAGACCTCAAGAGAGAGATCATATTTCAGAATCATCATAATGAAAACAATGCATTATACTCAGCAAGACTAGTGCTCCCCCTGAAAATGTTCATCCAAACATCCTTTCCATATGTCCAAGGCTCCTCCTTAGCTTGTGCAATCTGAATACTTTTAACAACAAGTCATCAGCAACAATCTCTGCATGATCTGTCTGGATCTCCGAATCATAAGAATTCCATCATATCCAAAAGATATTCTTCATCAAATAATCAATCCGGGCTCATCCATAATCTTCAACATAAGAAACCATGTATTATTTCATTAGCATGAGTATAACCAGAATAATGCTAACAGTACAATCATTAGTAGTCAGACTGATGCTCCCCCTGAACCTGTGCTCCTGATCTTCAGCTGTCACCCAATTCTCTTATCATCAATGCATACGCGACTGTGTCTGCTAGAAATCGCATGTATATGCGGCTTTAGTTAACTGAACCTGCATATGGAAAGTGACATATTGAAAACCTTCACATTCCTTCATCTCCTCCTGAATTTATACTTCCTGTACCTGTCGTCTTCATATCATATGCATTGTCAGAAATAAATATAACCAGAATAACCAAAAAAACCATGAGAATCATCATTCATTGCTCCCCCTGTGATGATACATTACTAATCCCTATAATGTATCTCACATCACTTCTGCAGTCATTAAGAGAAGTAAGCTTTAGAAGCGGATGACTGCAGTAGGGTCATCATTCCCTACATTTTTGACCGGTGCCTCTTCCTTTTCCAGTTTTTCTTGTGATATCTTATAGGGTGTTGGAAATTAGCAGATCTGTTCATCATACTTATCCTGAAATCAGTGGCCTTATGACCAAATGAGTTACAATAGAAGCAACATCCATGAAAGTAACCCTTACCAATCAGATCCCTTTCTTTTATGAAGTTATCATTTTCAATAGTGAATGCCATGAGTATTTGTAGACCATGGTCAGAACCTTCTTCATCCTCACTAGACACTTCATCATTATCTTCATTTGTATAATAACTCTTTCCTTTTTCAAATTGTTTCCATTTACCATGTTTTTCTTCATAGGGACATTTAGCAGCATAATGACCAACTTTTCCACAAGTAGAACACTTGAAGGGAAGCTTACCTTTGAATCTTCCAGTTCCTAGTTGGAGTTTTCTCACAAAATTAGCTTCTTCTTCATCTGATATATAATCTGATTCCTTGAAATCTTCCTTGTCTTTTCCTTTTGCACATGCCTTAAAAGCAACTTCTTTGATTTGAGAGGGACCTCCTTTTCTCATTTCAAAAGCAGTTAGAATACCATGTAGTTGAACAATAGTTAGAGTTTGCAAATCTTTCTTTTCTTCAAGAGCAGACACTTTAGATTCAAATTTTGAAGTCAAAGATCTTAAGACTTTTTCTACCAGAGTAGTATCGGTTATGGTTTCACCCAAATTTTTCATTCGATTTACAATATCATCTAGACGTAAGAAGAAATGGGCAATACTCTCATCACTATGCATCCTCAAATTTTCATATTCAATTTTGAGGGTTTGGAGCTTTGCACTTTTTACCTTTGCATCACCTTCATAACTTAGGATGATTTTGTCCAATATTTCCTTTGCTGTATTCAGCTGCATGACTTTGACAAATTCTGATTCAGTTAAGCTACCTGTTATAGCATTGACCACTTTTGCATTTGATTCATAATTCTTCCTTTCAGTTGGATCTGTTGGTGTAGCAGTTGGATATTGATATCCTTGTTCAACAATGGCCCATACATCTGCTCCCATAGACTGAAGATAGGATCTCATCCTCATTTTCTAGAATAACAGATTACTTCCATTGAATAGAGGTGGCCTTATAGAAAATACTCCTTCACGACTTCCCATTGCGACGGATCTCCTTCAAGCGATCAAGCTTCTGCAGAAGGACCTGCTCTGATACCAATTGTTGGGAAAAATACTGAGAGGGGGGGTGAATCAGTATTTAGGACTTTATCAAACTTTTTACTTTTTCACTCTCTAAAACCCATACGCTACTTTGCTGAAGCCAACTAGCGTATACACGCGGATATCCTTCATAAAACTCGCGTATACACAGAGATCTAATTATGCCATTAGTTCTTCACTTATATAATTCCATCATTCATTCATTAGATGTTCTATAAACAGTAAACATGTGCAGTAAGAACAGAATAAACCATCACACAAAGCATCACACATGAACACCAGGATTTTTAGGTGGAAACCCAAGTCGGGAGAAAACCACCGTTGCAGTTGCTCAGCCTTCAATATTTTATTATAGAGAAAACATCTTACAACATATGTCTTGGTTATCCAGCCATCCTGACATGCGAGCATGCTGCGTATGGATTTCTCTCTATGGAAAAGAATAGACCCCCTACTCGTCACTAGTATATCTGGAAGGGAACTACGACCCCAGTCTGTTTGACCCTCACGGAAGACTACAACCCCACTGACTGAGGCTACAACCCTCAACACCTCTATGGACCACGTTTCATCAATTTTCACACTGGATCCAAAGCTTCCTTTAGAACACAACTTGTAGGCCACGTTTCATCATATTTTCAGACTGGACCCACTCCACACATTTAAGCTCAATCAAACATCAAACTGATACATTGACAGATAGTAGTAAACCAACAGAACAGATCAGACATCTCATACCACAAACTTCAGCAAACCCTAGTTTTGCATACGCGCTTTCCTTTCACTGATACCGCGTATATACGCTCCTTCGACCATACAAACCCACTTATACTTCTATACAAATTACAGAGCTAATTTTACTTCCCATACGTGCTTTCTCTTCAGGAAACCCGCGTATATATGCACTTATTCTGCGGCAAACTCGCGTATAGTTCCTCAGACATTTAGATCATTGCAATTCTTCAGAACAGATACACCACTCAGATTTTACCCTTTACTTCAGACAGATGTTCGCCTCATCTCAGATCTAATCATTCCATAAACAGATCTAGCAAATACAAATACATTTCAGATCTAGATCCCCTTCTTCATAATTTTCTTCTTTGGTGCTTCATGCATTCAGATCTATCATTCAATTGTAACCCTTTCCATTCAGATATACTTCAGAGAGAAGTATTCACTCAAGCTCAGACAACTTGCACATATTTGCCTAATGCATTTCTTTTCCTTATATAGGTTTACCCTTTATCAATACCATGAGCCAAAACCACATTACTTTCGATGGTATTATTGGACGGGGTCACATAAACAAATCATTACTCAATACAATGGGTCAATACCATGGTGGTTACCCCTGGTTTTACATAATTAGAGCGCTTTTTCCCATACGCCACTTGGCACGTTATTTCCCGCGTGCATACGCTACTTTGTTTAGACAAATCCGTGTATGCCTTGAGACATACTCATTTCATCATGTTCTAGTACATACTGACATTCCTTCCATCATTACCTTCTGTACTCATTGTATATACATCAGATTTTCATCATTTAACACGTTCATCAAGACATATTCCATCAGGGACAACTTCATCAAGTAGGTTGCCATCATCTTCATCAAGTGGGTTGCCATCAAGGACAACACTCAGCATCATATTGCCAACACCTTGGTTTACCCCGTTCTTTTCCTCCAGGCTGAGTCTTAATTGACTTCTTCTTTCTTCGGGTTTATTTATCAAATTCGTAGAATTTGATAAATAAATACTATCCACAATGGTTGGAATTTAATTTATATACCCGACTTTATATTATCTCCAATCCTTATAACCAATGTTTAAATTTCAACACTTTGTATTTATACTCCACGTTTATTTTTAAATAAATAACTTGTAATGAACTTTCGTCTCTATATTTCACCACCCAGCCTTACAACAAGCACGCTCCAGACTTATGCTAATTATCTGCCAATCTTTTAATTAAACAATTTCATTATACTCTGGCCCCACCTATATATATCAATAACCAATCAAACACTCGTATCGTACCTGGCTATCCTCCGCACACCTTAGTTAACCTCCGGGCAAGTTCAACGTGCGACCACCGTCCGATGGCCCTTCTCTAAATCAACGACTCTTGGCAATTTCGCTCGGCTTCCAACGTCGGGCTTTAACGTGCGATGGCACGGGTTAAACAGTGGTTTTTCGGGGGTCACTTCGCCACGTGTCACATTCCCTATGGAATTTCTCGCGAATAGGAAATACCGTCTACTCCGCAAAAGCGGTGCGATATGGGCAACCCGCTTTTGTGATTCCGCTCGTGGTTTTGGTAGAGGGATTGACCACGGGTGCAAGTCTGGTTCTACTATCCTTTTGTTTGTTAACTCATGTCCAATCCTCAGGTCAGGTTCCAAAAGCACAACAATTTTGTCTCTTTATTAGGTGGGATTTTTATATTTGAACAATTTTCAGGACCCCGGTTCTCTACACAGACCTTGCCTTTGGATGGGGTGAGTTCACAGGGTTATCCAACAATTTACGGGAATTCAAAGACAGAAGAATGGAATTATCAGTACCCAGTCGCCTCACAGTTAAACAATTCTTCACAATTAGAAGTTTGAGATAATTCAATGGCAACTAAGCTTGGAAATCATTTAACTGGAAACAATTGTTCACACACAGAGGTTTATTGCAGAAATCCCCTCTCTACTCTCCTCTTCCCTCTCTACTTTTATTCATCTAAGGAATTACAATTTATATACATAACATATGGCTCTTCGGTTCCTCTGAGAGGACCGTTCTAGAAATCAAAAGGTCTAATTATAATAATTCAACTAACTGAAAATGTTCGACTCCTACAACTCTAACTAGTCTAAGTAATACAGTCAGCTGAGGTATTGACACCTAGCTGTTACAACTCAAATTTTTTCGAACCCTCCTAGCCACAACATGTGGAAAAAACCTCCTACATTGCTGGCTAGTGCCTAATGCCCTTGCATCATCGTGTGACATAAACCTATTAACAAAAGTGAATTCCTTGAATTTCACCAAATATTTTCTTTGAATTCCTTGCTTTTAAAAGCCAATGATATCCCTTATTGTGTTAATGTTACGTAAATTCCTTGTCCTAGTGCCTCACAATCTACTATGAATGTTTTACCAAAATTAGGTGCAACCAATGTTGGTGTAGAAGACATGGCATCCATTGAAAGAGAGAATGCCAAAGTAGCCTCATCATTCCATATAAATGATATTTTCTTCAAGAGATATGTGAGTGGACTTGAAATGCATGCATAATTCTTAATAAATGATCAATAATATCATGTAAGTATAAAAAATCTTCTAAGAACCTTGATTTTCTTAGGAATAGGTCATTTTGTAATAGCTTTCATCTTTTGAGGCTCCAATTTCACTCCTTCCTTTAAAACAATATGAACCAAATACTCGAATTCTTATTTCCCAAAAGCACATTTGGATATTTTTACATAAAAATGATTGTTCTCAATAATTATTTATATAAATTTTCCACATACTTAGTGTGGTATTCCCATGATTTATTATAAATATGTGTATTATCAAAGAAAACCAACACAAATTTTATAATATGGGATCAAACAAAATTGTTCTTAAGTCAAGCCCGCCGGACTTCAAACGGCGATAAACCATAATTCAAACCAAATTCGCGTTCCAAAATAGCCTGCTGACGTCGGCCAATTTTGTGACGCGGAAACCAAATGAATTCCGCCCTAATATTTTTCGGGTCCGAAGTTGGGCTGGCGTACGGAGGGAAGTTGTGACGCGAATTTCTTATCAAATTCGCCCTAATATTTTTCGGGTCCGGATTTCCACTGCGCGAGCGGCCCAAACAAAGATCCACTCCAATCAATTTCTACCACGTGTCCTCAATAAAAACTTGCCCTGCTCCCGGCTGCGGGTGCATTCGATGGCATTTAAGGCGATGGGACATGGATATGGCGATTTCATATCAATCGCATTAACATTTAACGTTGTTCAATTAAGTTTTCACATCAAATCCGCATTAATTAATTTTTAACACTTTTCAAGATCGGACCTCCACTCCTCTTAGCGATTCCGCACGCTCCAATATGATCCGGCCTTCGGATCTCATTATTAATGATCAGAGATTAATTATGACAGGTGTCGTTTGATTGCATTGCAGTCGGGTCGACAAAATGGAGTTTATCTATGGTTTTTCAGATGAGCCGGTTGCTGGATTACACTGCCTGCTAACTATGACGATAAGGAGAAGTGGCCAGCTGAACTACTGCCTAGAACTTGCAGCATATCTGCATTTCTCTCGGTTCTGTCTCTATCTGTCTTCCTCTGTTAATTGGAATTCTGCTTCTCCATCTCCTCTTGTGCCCACTACGCCTGAGACTGCACCCATGCCTCTTGTGCGTCATAGGATGTGTTACCGCAGGGGGAGCACTAGAGGTCAACCCCTGCGCGCTCCCTCCAGCCCCTCAACAGAGTCAACTTCCGGCCAGTCCAGTGATTATTACGCAGGTCGATATCCAAATACTAGGAGTGGGCAGGGTCGGGTTGTAGGATCTGGCCACCGTATGGATTCCCCTGCTCCTCGCTTCCCCACCGCTAGTTCACCTTCTCCCACGACGAGCACTGCGCAATATTCCTTTAATTGCTCTCTCAACCATCCACGAATCACAGCTTTAGTCACTGTGGTCTTCCGCGAGGAGGCCCAAACGGAGGAAGAATGCACCCGTCCAGCGGGTCTGAGCTCGGAAAAAGCCAGCCAACATTCGGGCCTTCAGGAGGGGAGCCGTGGCATGCATGTGGAGGTAGCACCTAGCGATCCTAGACCTTCCAAAGGATGGTGCCGAATTGTGGAGGAACCATCGGAGGAGTAGTTTGGTTAATTTGTTTTTCTTGCTTAGCAGGCCCACTTAATTGGGCTGCTTTTAGATTATTTTACTGTGCTGGACCTTTGTAATATTTTTGAATTCTGCAAATTAAACGTTCAAGACTGGTTTCCCCGTATGAGGGCAGTCTTCTTAATTTTTTGATTTTTTGATGACAAATTTGCCATGAGTATGGCCAGGCAATGTTTTTGACTTCGGTGTAATTTTATTCACAATGTTAATAGATTAACTTTACTTAGAATTCTCACATGATTAGCATTTTTCTTGATCTGTTCAAGGATTTTGGGTACTTTAATTTGTATTTGGAACAATGCTCTATCTGTTGCTTTACTGTTCTACATACTACTATTTCACTTTCTTATAGATGCCTCGGGCATATTTGAATGCTTTCTCAGATTGTCGATAATCTCCATGTGGACCGTTACCGGATTTTATATCATGTCCCTGTATGTGACATGGGGTATTTTTCTATCATTGTCTGGGGTGGGACTTCCACTTTTCTGGATGGATATTTGGGTTCCAATCTTCAGATGTGAAAATGTAATGACTTCATGGACTGTTTTACTTCATATAATATATTCAAAACAACATTTTTTCTTTTGTGAAAAAAAAATGATTAATGTTTATCACTCTGCCTTCAAAACTAGCGATGCTGGTCTATGTTGCTGGTTTATTGATATGGTCTGATGGTCTTTTTATATTTTCGACATATCACACTCCTCACATGATTAGCGTTTTTCTCTGTTCAAGGATTTTGGGTACTTTAATTTGTATTTGGAACAATGGACGTCGGTACGTACTCTATCCGTTGCTTTACTATTCTACATACTGCTATTTCACTTTCTTATAGATGCCTTGGGCATATTTGGATGCTTTCTCAGATTGTCGATAATCTCCATGTGGACCGTTACTGGGTTTTATATCAAGTCGCCGTATGTGACATGGGGTATTTTTCTATCACTGTCTGGGGTGGGACTTCCACTTTTCTGGATGGATATTTGGGTTCCAATCTTCAGATGTGAAAATGTAATGACTTCATGGACCGTTTTACTTCATATAATATATTCAAAACAACATTTTTTCTCTTGTGAAAAAAAAATGATTAATGTTTATCACTCTGCCTTCAAAACTAGCGATGCTGGTCTATGTTGCTGGTTTATTGATATGGTCTGATGGTCTTTTTATATTTTTGACATATCACACTCCTCACATGATTAGCGTTTTTCTCTGTTGCAGGATTTTGGGTACTTTAATTTGTATTTGGAACAATGGACGTCGGTACTCTATCTGTTGCTTTATTATTCTACATACTACTATTTCACTTTCTTATAGATGCCTCGGGCATATTTGGATGCTTTCTCAGATTGTCGATAATTTCCATGTGGACCGTTACTGGGTTTTATATCAAGTCCCTGTATGTGACATGGGGTATTTTTCTATCACTGTCTGGGGTGGGACTTCCACTTTTCTGGATGAATATTTGGGTTCCAATCTTCAGATGTGAAAATGCAATAACTTCATGGATTGTTTTACATCATATACTATATTCAAAACAACGTTTTTTCTCTTGTGAAAAAAAAATGATTAATGTTTATCACTCTGCCTTCGAAACTAGCGATGCTGGTCTATGTTGCTGGTTTATTGATATGGTCTGATGGTATTTTTATATTTTGGACATATCACACTCCTCACATGATTAGCATTTTTATCTGTTCAAGGATTTTGGGTACTTTAATTTGTATTCGGAAAAATGGACATCGGTACTCTATCTGTTGTTTTACTATTCTACATACTGCTATTTCACTTTCTTATAGATGCCTCGGGCATATTTGGATGCTTTCTCAGATTTGTCGATAATCTCCATGTGGACCGTTACTGGGTTTTATATCAAGTCCCTGTATGTGACATGGGGTATTTTTCTATCACTGTCTGGGGTGGGACTTCCACTTTTCTGGATGGATATTTGGGTTCCAATCTTCAGATGTGAAAATGTAATGACTTCATGGAATGTTTTACTTCATATAATATATTCAAAACAACGTTTTTTCTCTTGTGAAAAAAAAATGATTAATGTTTATCACTCTGCCTTCAAAACTAGCAATGCTGGTCTATGTTGTTGGTTTATTGATATGGTCTGATGGTCTTTTTATATTTTGGACATATCACACTCCTCACATGATTAGCGTTTTTCTCTGTTGCAGGGTTTTGGGTACTTTAATTTGTATTTGGAACAATGGACGTCGGTACTCTATCCGTTGCTTTACTATTCTACATACTGCTATTTCACTTTCTTATAGATGCCTCAGGCATATTTGGATGCTTTCTCAGATTTGTAGATAATCTCCATGTGGACCGTTACTGGGTTTTATATCATGTCCCTGTATGTGACATGGGGTATTTTTCTATCATTGTCTGGGGTGGGACTTCCACTTTTCTGGATTGATATTTGGGTTCCAATCTTCTGATGTGAAAATGTAATGACTTCATGGACTGTTTTACTTCATATAATATATTCAAAACAACGTTTCTCGTCTTTTAAAGTTTCATTTTTTTTTTAAAATTGAACCCGCCGTCGGTATACCGACGCCTTGTAGACATCGGAATTGTGACAACTCAGAAACGTCGGAAGAGCGACAGTATAAAAATGTTGGACCACATTTCATCGAAATTGCGACAGCTTACAAACGTCAGAAGAGTGACATACAAAACGTCGGACCACATTTCGTCAGAATTGCGACATCTTACAAACGTCGGAAGAGCGACGTCCAAAATGTTGGACCACACTGCGTCGGAATTGCGACTGTTTACAAACGTCAGAAGAGCGACGTTCAAAACGTCGGACCACATTTTGTCGGAAGTGCGACCGTTTACAAACTTCAGAAGCGTGATGGTTCGTGAGACGTCGGAAGAGTGACGCTTGTTCGAAAGCAACGGAAGAAGTGTCGATAGTGCGACACTTTTTAGGTGCGTTGGAATTGTGACGACATGACAAACCACATTTTGTCCGCCCTCGAACTGTCGCTCTTGCGACGACTATGTGTCGGAATAGCGACGAATTGGCCGTCGAAATTTCCGCCAAATTTTCTAGTGACTGAATCTATCCACAACTACATAAAGATAATCATGCTATTTTCTTAACATAGGTAGACCTCCAACAAATTCCATGGAGACACTCTCCCATGGCCTTGATGGTACCGGTAGTGGCGTGTACAATCCAAGCTTCATTTTCTAGGCTTGCTTGTTGCACACATAGAAAAAACTCTTATAAAATGTGACACACTATCTATCATGTGAGGCCAATAGAAATACCTATATAGATGCGCCACTGTTTTGCTTACCCCAAAGTGCCCAGAAATAAGAGGCGAATGAGCCTCTCTCATGACACTAAGCCTTCTCCTTGTGGTATACACAAATTTCCAAAATGAAATAGAAAATTGTTATGCATGTGATAATCATTTTCCTCAACTTGATTCCCTTCACTCAAACTAGCATACACATCTTGAAAATCAACATCAGATGCATACTGTTCTATGTAACTCTCATGTACAATAGAATCATTTTTAAGTAAAGTAGAAGCACTTATAATTGGCCTTGAAAGCATATCAACAAATTTATTGAAAATACCTTTCTTGTACCTTATAACCAAGTGAAACTGTTGAAGAAATCCCATTCACCTGAAATGTCGTGATTGCTGCAATTTTGTTTGCGACTGCAAGTACTGTAATGGGTTGGTGATCGATATGTATAATCTTCTCTTTTCCCATCAAGTAGTGTTTCCACTTCTTGATGCTTTGTACCAACACATATAGCTCTTTTTCATATGTAGGATAATTAGTTACAACACCATTTAATGTTTCAGAATGAAAAGCAATAGGCTTACCATGCTGCAAAAGAATTGTGCCCATGGAATAATCACTAACATCGGTTTGTATCTCAAATGAATGTCTCAAATTTGGTATTGCAAGGACCGGAGCTAAACTGATATTTTATTTTAAAGCTTCAAAATCTTGCTGTTGTTTGCCTCCCCATTGGAAGACTTTCTTCACACTTGTCCTGCATGCATAGGAGCTGCTATGGAATAAAATTTAGCAATAAAATTTCTCCATTACTGATGTGCGCCTAAGAAAATTCTACCTTGGTTACTATTTTGGGAGTGGGCAAATTCACTATGGCTTCCACTTTATAAGGATCAATTCTCAACTCACTTCCTCCTACAATGTGTCCCAGATAAACTAGAGAAGTCTTTCCAAATTTACACTTTGAAATCTTAAGAAATAATTTCTCTTTCTTCAAAACATCAAGCACTCTTTTCACATGCAAGATATGTTCTTCTCTTGTTTTGCTAAAAATAAGTATATCATCTAAATACACAATCACAAATTCATCAAGAAATGGATGCAAAACATTATCCATAACACGCATGAAAGTTGCTGGTGCATTACACAAACCAAACTTCATAACCAACCACTCAAAGAGTCCTTGTTTGGTTTTGAATGCAGTCTTCCATATATCACTTTATGCAATTATTACTTGATGATATCCACTTCGTAAATCTAACTTAGTGAAAAACTTTTCTTCTTTCAACTTATTTAGCGAATCATCTATCCTTGGGAGTCGGTATCGATTCTTTATCGTTATCTTGTTCAAAGCTCTGAAGTCTACACACATGCGCCAAGTCCCATATTTCTACAGAATCAAGACTATGGGTGAACCGCATGGCGAAGTGCTTGGCCTTATGAGTCCCTTCTCCAACATGTCCTTGATTTTCCTCTTTATTTCAACATTATCCATTATCGACATGCAATACATGTTGATGTTTGGAAGAGGACAATCTTGTTGCAACTGAATCTCATGTTGAATCTCCCTTTTTAGAGGAAATCTTGTTGGCTCCTGAAACATCACATGATGTGCATCAACTACATCATATAAATCTGATTTTAACTTAGTATCACTATCCTCAAATGATTCATGATTAACATCAATTTTAGGCTTAATCATTAGAAAAAAAAATTCTTACTTGAATTCACCAACCTCTTTACCTGTCCAACATTTACCATTGCAATATTTGTCTTCTTGCGATGTGCTCTAACAATGAAATCCCTGCCATGTTTGAATAAATGGTATTTGTTTTCATGGAAATGGAAGATTGCTTTCCTATCATACAAGTAAGGACTACCCAACACTATTCCTGTAATATCAAGCGGAACCACATCTAATTCAACTGTGTCAACAAAATGTGTAGTTATTGCAAAGCGCAATATGCACTTCTTTGAAACCTGTAAATTTGCATCCTTACAAATCCACAAAAGTGGATATGCTTTTGGATGTGGAATGGTCTCAAGATTAATTTTCTTGACGAAGTATTCAGAGTTTAAGTTTTCTTGTGACCCACTCTCAAACAATGTGTCAATCTTGGTATGTTTGGATATGACCCTTACATGAAATAGTTCAATTCTCTCTTCTTCATTTGGAGCTTGTATGTGACTGTTTGACGTACTAGTATTAGGTTTTGTTTCAATTTATTTCTCCTTCATGTTCTTCAACCCCATGGCTGTAATTTTTGATTCATCACCTGAATCCTCTCCTAAGTCATGTTAAGTTGTAGCTGTAGTTTTATGCTTCCCTTTGTTATTGTTATAATTGGGTATCTTTTCAAGATGTAATTTCCAACAATTTTTCTCTTCATGGCCTTCTCTTGAAAAATGTTTACAAACCACTTTTTCTCCCTCTTTATTGACATATGCTTTCTTTTTTCCCTTACTGTTGAGGTTTTTTCTTTATTTTTCCCCTTAAACGGTTTCTTCCTACCCTCATCAGTAATGTTTTTCCCTCTAGCTTCTATATGTGTGGCCTGACCACAAACTTCATCTAGACTTGTATGGTTAAACATGAGAATAGTATGTCTTAGGTAGTTATGTAAGCCTCCTATGTACTTGAGAAAAGTATCTTGGCTCTGAAAATATACCCCTAATAAGAGAGCTCTTCTCCTACATTCTTGGGTCTATTCTTGTACATTTTGTCCTTTTAATTGTCTAAAGTTTTTCTAGTTCATTATGGCTTTATGCATGTGAGCTAATGGATAAAACTATTGTTTTATTGCAGTAATGAAATCCTTCCATGATAGAATAATCTTGCCATGCTTTTTGATCTCCTCCTTTGTCTTGGCTTCTATTACACAACATTTTTTCACTGTCCCTACAATCCCCAACTCACACATTGGAGGGTTGTTTATGTGGCCAATAAGCAGTGTCATGCTTTGCAAATACCATCCTTGCATCCCTTTTGTTGAAAGCAACATTATTCTTGTTGAAATTTCCTTGAAAAGAGCTGTAAAAATACCTATTTTTGCCTTGGCGCGAGTAGTCAATTACACCCTTGTGCCGACAGAGAAATTTAACACTGAGCCCGCTTCAGTTGGCACTCTATGCCATTTAGACACCCGAAACAAGTTGTTTATGGAATTTTTTTTTGAAATAGAGGCAGAGGTTCCATTCCAACCACCTTGGGGATGAGTCATTAGGAGTGGTTGAACTGAAACAACCACATACTCCTTCATTTAGTTAGTAGTTTCCACCTCCCTTGGAACTCTCTTAAAGGATAGGACTCCCTCCCACCTTTGTAGGGATCCCAACATCCTCCTTTTCCTCTATAAATGAAACTATCTCTTTTAGTAGACGCTAGCTGAACGGCTGAATAGCTGAACTAGGAGAATTATACATACTATAGCTAAGCTACTAGAGAATATAGAATAAGAAATATTGTGTTGGGAGAGCTCGTGTTGATGAATTCTAAGAGAGCTTGAGTCTGAATTCCTTGACCAAAATTTGACACGTGCTTTGTTTGAACCCCGCTAGAGGAGACTGCGATGTCAAAGCATCGGTTGTACTCTTACTTCTATTCATTAATATACAAGATTACTGTTTGGTTCCACTATTGTGTTATGATATTTATTTGATGCGATATGTTTAGCCCTGTTTTACTGGCTAATAGTTTTGAGTGAAACTATTATTTCATATGTTGTTATTTTTCTTTGTCCTCTGTGCGGGTATCTGAGCGTGACAACGAACAGATTGTGATTTTTCATGGCAGAAGCGAGAGGATACTACTATTTTTGCAACATCGATGGAGTTGGATTCAAGGTAGCTTAATCTACCGTGTTTGTTGTTCCTTCATTAACTAGGAAGCAACACTTTAGCATGTCCTTTTGTTACTAGAACCACCCTAGGGCTAGAGGGATTGTCTCTCTCCACAGGGAGGATTTACCTTCATAAAAAATTGGTGACTCACCGTGGGGATTTATCAGACAAAACCCAACATCTTACACTCCATCTCGACCCGAAAAGGTACAATTTTGAGCATGCGAATATATGAGCTGAAGTCGAACATGCAGGAAAATCGTCTGATTACCAGCCAATGATGAAAGTTATTAACAGAGGCGAGAAAAACCACCAATGAT
Organism: Pinus albicaulis; assembly: GCA_034641835.2. Classification (NCBI taxonomy): domain Eukaryota; kingdom Viridiplantae; phylum Streptophyta; class Pinopsida; order Pinales; family Pinaceae; genus Pinus; species Pinus albicaulis. The sequence goes on along the minus strand of CM076575.1, from coordinate 276,318,854 downwards.
GACGATGGCCCTCAAGGTACAAAAGGTACAATCTATAGAATGTGAAAAATGATCTGACGTTGAAAATATGTAGAATCAATTGATCAAAGGCCAATGATGTGAACCTTGCGTCGAATGCGAAAAACCTGCCATTGAGGCATGCAAGCTCCAAGGTACTAGAAGGGAGTCTCTAGATCAAATTCCTGGATAATGAGCTGAAGTCGACAGGAATTGACCTGGTTGAAGGAGGGCCATAATGTTTCCCACATCATCAACACGAGACAGAGGAAGATGATGAAAGTGGATCATGACCAACAGGAGATTAGAGGAAGGTTGACAACTATAGAGGCAAAATTCTCTTGAACATATCAACAACACGAAATTGGATTTGGAAGTATTTTACATCAAAGGATCTGAGGTTATGATGATGTGGCAAAGAGCAGATGATAGGTCAAAAGATATTACCCAAACCCATGGAGGTAAAAATGACGAAATGAGATGTCCCCAACCCAACACAAATGCAGACAAGTGCCATGTTCAAGAGCGAAATACTGCCAACATAACTAAAACTTGGTTCCATTTTCCACTACCATTTCTGGTGAGTACCCCTATTATGTTTTAAAAAAAGCTTAAAGGGGATAGCATATGCTTGCACTGTAAGTTTGTCCTTCAGACAAATCCAACCTAGTACATTTTACGAGCCCTAGGAAGGAGGAACTCAAATAAATTCATGGTGATGAAGTCCGATGTCATCAGGGTTTAACGAGTCGGAAAAAGGAAGAACTCAGCATATTTTCATGCTTAGATAGTTTGAAAAGAAGGCAGAAAAGAAAACTCCAGTAGTCCCTTTTCGTAGGTATTCTCACAGATCCGAAAAGGTAGAAAAATGTGTCTAAGAGAACCTCTTAGTCGTGATAGGCTAAGGTATTCCTTTTTCGTAAATAATCCATCCCAGCCCGAAAAAGGGTTAAATGTATACTGGGTAGATATTGTTTCGCAGCCATTTAACGAGTTCAAAATGACAAGAATCTCGACAATCTTTTCAATTTTAGAGAGTCAGAAAAGAGCTGAAAGATGACTCCAGTAGTGAATTTTTCATGTTTTTACCGAGTCCAAAACTGTATAAAATATAACTCGTTACTTCATCATTGTCACATGAAAAACCTATTGCTGCACAAGAAACATGTGTAAATCCAATTTCTCGAGAATAATATGAAAAACATGTCTTAAAACCTAATTAGGGTTGTGAAAAAGTTATAAAATGAAAAAAATGGTAAAAATAATTACTTTTCACTTTTTACCTCTTGTGGAGCAATAGTTACCCATTTTACTGTGCAATATTGTGGCGACGATAGCGGCCAATCCAACAGACCAATCACAAATCCATCAACTCCAGGTAAGATCCAAGATCCCTCTCATCATTTTAAGTCATTTCTTACTTCATGCAATTGTCAATTTCGAATTTTGGGGGAGGAAATGTAAAAATTAGGGCCCAGCGGTTGGCGCGGGTTTCGGGCACGGAATCACGCCAACCGTTTGATTTTTTACACTAGGGCGTGCCCATTGGCACAACTATTTTGGAAACAGTCGCACCAATGGTGAAAATTATTTCTAGAAAAATGTTGATCAAATACCCCAATTATTTACAGATTTAAGGTTCAAATTTGACTAATACCACTCATATGAATGTATTTGTAGGTAGAAAGAGTAAAAATGGTCATCGAATGGAAAGAACGGGAACATAGTGAAGAAGATGAGCTGGCCATGGAAAATGAGAGAGTCATGGAAGCTCTCAGAAACTGTGGTCTGAAAAAATTCTTCCTAACACCATGTCTCCGAGCCCAACCAGAGTTATTACAGTATCTTGTCAGCATTTTAGATGAAAATCAAGAAAAGTTCATCCTTCGGGATCAAGAACTTGAGATTGATGTCTCTGACGAGTATTTCATCATAGGATTATCGCGGAGGGGAACAACACCAATCCTAACCGGCACCTGGCCCTGCATGGAAAACATGACCATGGTGATAGATAGGGTATGTCCAGGAACACAGAAGGGATCAAGTAGTGGGAAATTTGATATAAAAACTATCCCAGAGTTGACACTACGCGTGGTGCTACATACCATCACACGAGCTGCGGGATCACAAGCACTGCATGAAGCAACAAAGACACAGTTGCTTCTTGCTGTAGACTTCATGGCACCAACCATCTACAACTGGGCAGAGGCTGTGACAATAAACATGAAGTGCCAACTAACAAAATTCAAGAAGACCAAACTGAAACAATTTGGTTATGGATCTATTTTGGTATTGTTCTTCTTGGAAAAACTACCCATTTTTCAGCGATAGGAGGTCATAGTCCTGACACCACCAGCGAGAGAACCACAGATGGCTCGATGGGAAGCTTTGATGCCAAGGCCAGGGGGCGGTCAACAAATGTCTTGGAGACTGGAATTCTTTGATTGGGTCCGACGACAATTGATTTTCATTGAGGATTGGCCCTACTCTGGTATAGATTTCACTGATGATCCGGACCTCCCACTCCCGGAAGGAGAAGATTGAGATGAATATTTGGGTGAGACTCATTTTTTAAGTCTTATGAGTATTGTGATTTTTTTATTTATGCATATTCTGACATCAAATCCATGTAATTGCAGACGTTTGCCCAGAGAGACCTTCCGACATGTCACTGATAGCGAGGTGAATCCCTCGCGATTTCGACGCTCAAGGCAAGGGCGGTGAGGAAGATAAGATAGTGCGCAATCTGGAGGGGATCACTCGAGGAGTACTAGATTATGCACATTTTGACGATGTTCCTTGCACCTACCAGAGACATAATGTAGGGGTTCCCAGCTGAATTCACCGCTTGCTGAGGCGGCTAGTACGGGCAGTGACATGTTATCACGAGCACCATGCAGATTAGACACCTAGGTTTTATTTTATCTACATATTTGAGAGACATGATTTCTCGGGATGTAATAGAAACACACATATATTTTTTGAAGTTATGATGCACATGGTTGCAAACATGCGATATATATATATATATATATAAATCTATTTCCCTACATGGATCTTTTACATATGATGATGCTTTTAAAAACTATGCAAATGTCTATCTAATACAATGTTAGCCATCGTATTAGTTAATGTGTTCAGTCGTCTAGGAATATGTTGGTAGGTAATAAAATCAAAATGTCTTTCCAACAAACGAATATGTAAATAAAATCTTAGAATGTGTGGATTTCTAACTGAATAATGATTATTGAGTTGCAGAACAACAAGCTGTGAATCTAGATTTATAAGCAATGCGCGTATGCCGAGGTTGATCACCTCAGTTAATAGCTCAATGACAACGCTATATTCAGAGACATTGTTTTTAGTTCATCCTAGACAAATACCTTGCAGAACTATCAACTCACCAGCAGGATCATAAATTACCTAGGCTGCCGAAGACAAATTTCTGGTACTGCGGGAAGCACCATCCGCGAAACTGACATAAGGGGTAATAGACATATACACAATAAGCAAGACCCAATAAGCAAGAAAACGCTCACAAAGCACACCAAACTAGAAAACATGTACAAAAATGAAAAAAAGACCTATGTACACCTATTACGCATGAATGACTCATGCATAATATTTTTTGAGATATAACCCATTTCTGGGCTGTTCAAGAGGATGACCTTTGTAGTCAATTAGCTCATAGGCCCCATTCTACAACACACGTTTAACAATGTAGGGTCCATGACACATAGCTTGAAATTTGCCTGCCCCCAGCTTATCATGAGCTTGGTCATACAGGAGGACGAGATCTCCTTCAACGAAAGAATGAGGGGAAAATGATTGAACAAAATGATTTTTGATTCGCTTTTTTTGTGCTTCAATAATGAGAGCAACAAAGCAGTGGGTTTCATGCAGCCTTTCTAAATAAAGGAGACACTCTTCTTCTGGTGAAGTATTCAGCAGTAATTCAACAACCAACTTGAGTGAAGGTATTTCACATTCAATCAGGAGAGTAGCTTCCAGGCCATAAACCAACTGGAAATGGGTGAACCCGGTTGCATTCTTAATTGAGGTTCGGTATGCCCAAAGAGCAAAAAATAAGTAGTACGAGGTTGAGCTGTCGTGACGTAGACCCAACTTAGAAGTCAACTCTGCCACCATATAATGCTGAAAATGGGAACCATGTTCGGTAGCGATGGCTTGAGGGACACCAAACCTAGCAATAATGTGATTGAATATGAATTGAGTAGTTGTCTTACCATCAACGGCAAGTGTAGGCATTGTTTCGGCCCATTTGGTGAAGTAGTCCACGGCTACGATAATATAAGCATGCCCCCCGATCGAGTGAGGGTTACACATCATAAAATCGATGCCCCACTTCACAAAGGGACCAATGGTAATGAAAATATGAAGAGGAACGGATAGTGCACACAACTTGCATTGATAAATCTGGAAATCATGACATTTACGAACTACGACAATACAGTCTTTGAAAATAGAAGGCCAAAAATAACTAGCACAAAGAATCTTTTGTATAGTAGCATAACTAGACATGTGACCACCATAGGCACCACTGTGACAATCATTCAGAGCTTTCTTGGCTTCCTCGAGAGTCAAACATCGCCGAAGTATGGAATCAACTCCGATACGATAGAGAGTATCTCCAACTATACGATAAGGTTGCGAATAATGGCGGATGCGTCGGTGGGCATCCTTCGTCAACTCAGATCCAAAATATGAAGTTTGGAGATAGACGATGATATCACCTTACCAAGGATTGAGGGTGCTAATCAAGAAAATCAAATAATCCAGAATGAAGTCCTCACGATGAGAAGGAGCGAGTCGGAAGGGAGAGAACAAAGTAAATCAAAAAAGACCAATGATTTCTTAGATTTGGCAGCAGTAAATTCCAAATCAAACTCTTGGAGGATGAAAATCCACTTTGATTATTCCCCCCCCCAGCAATTTTTAAGATAATATGTAAGTGAGGGGGTTCCATTCAGAAATCACTATCATTGTACGCAAAAGAATATAATGACAAAAACATTGAACGGCTTGAACATCAGCCAATGCTAACTTCTCAACGTGGGCATAACGTGTTTTGGGGCCGAGAAGGTTACGAGACAAGTAATAAATAGCATGCTCATGACCGTCATCATGGTCTTGTACCAAAACCATGGCAATCATGCTGAAAGCGACAACCAAATAAATGGGAAAATCACGATGATAATCTGGAGGGCGCAGGAGAGGAGCATTGACCAACAATGTTTTCAACACATCGAAAGATTTATGAGTGATCTCATCCCAGTAAAAAGGAATTCCATGCTTTAACAATCGTGTGAATCCTTTAGCTACTTCGGCATAGTTAGGTATAAAAAAACGAAGAAAATTAGCTTTCCCTTGTAAAATCTGCAACTGATGCAATGAGGAAGGAGAGGGGAGATTAATAATAGCCTCAAACTTGAGAGTGTCCAGGTGAATCATGTCTTTTGAAATGATAAAACCTAAGAGTCTACCAGAATCGACAAATAAGACACACTTGTGTGGATTAAGCTGAATGTTATAGTGTCTACAACAAAGAAAAATCTGACGAAGATGGTCAGGATGATCCCTACGCTTAGCTGAATGACCTGGAAGGTCATCCAGATAAGGCTGAATGATGTGACGAATATAATGAAAGGCATAAGACATCGTGCGCTGAAATGTAACTGACATTATTCAAACCAAAGGGAAGCTTCTTATATGCAAAGGTACACCAAGGATAGATGAAGGTAGTCTTGTGTTGATCAGTTGGGAGAATGTTGATCTGATTATAACCCGAAAAACCGTCCATAAGGGAAAAAATATCTCTCCCACCACAATCGTCAATGATTTGATCGATGAAAGGAGTAGGATAATTATCCTTAGGACAATATCGATTGATATCACGATAGTCAACACAGACACGAATAATGCCCTGTTTATTATCTACAGGAACAATGTTAGAGACCCATTCTGTCAAGGGAATCAAATAAATGAAACAAAATTTGAGAAGCTTTTCCACTTCGGCCTTAATGGCAGTAGCTTTCCTAGGATGCACCGGACGAAGACGCTGACGAACAGATTTCGAACCAGGGTAAGTAGGAATCTCATGTACCATGATGCTAGGATCAATTTCATGCATTTCTTCGTAGGACCATGCAAAGACATCATGAAATTCGTGAAAAAGGCTAGTATATATTTGCACTTCATCCAAAGAACAAGTAACCCCAATATGGATGTTCTCGATGATTCCCAGTGTAATGAAAATGTCAATAGGCATCGTCTGAGTAATGTTACTAAAGTTACCTTCCGAAAAAACCTCATGGACTTGAACAGGTGTTTGAAGCAAAGGAGAAGGAACCTGAGAGGAAAAATTCTCAAGACAGGTAGACATGGCCCCAAGGCTTGGTAGAAATGAGGAACGATGATGACCATCATCCCACGGTATATCGTCGAGAGATAGGGTTTCCACGATAGCCTCATCGGAAGGAAACACTTCTTTCAAAGGATCCAGTGAATCAAAATCACCAATCCAATGGGATTAAGAATATATTTCAAGAGTCACACTCGAAGGAGCAGAATTAGAGGACGGCGTGTCTGATGTGTTAGGGTCCCGTGATTTGGCCGATTGGCTAGCCAAATGACGATGTAACATCAAACCAAGCTTTGGAGCCCAAGGACCTAGCCTTCCTGGACTCAGAGAGGGCTCTCTCTATAAGTGTAAAAGATGTTGGTGTGTTTACTTGCGATGTTCTGATATTAGGCTAGTTATGAAGTATGTTTTTGGTTTTTTTGGTTTTTTAAGTTTGTGAGGGATGAAACTGATCAAATACATAAACTGGATAACAAGATGTAGATAAATTGGGCTATGGGGTCAAACAGGTCAAGGAAGCTTATGAGACGATGATGTAAAACTGCTGCAGGGCCGATTTGATTCACAATAGAAGGGATCTCTGGGCGAAATGGATTAAATGAACAATAAGTTGGTGAAAGACAAGGGATTTCAAGTGCAAAATAGTTAATAGCAGACATAAACATGTAATAGCAAGCCATTAATCATGCTAGGAATAACTATAAGCTAATCAATACATAGAAATCAAACATTCCAGCCATACATAGAGGTATAAGACCCTCTAACTTCGGGAAATGGCTATCAGACTTTGGGGAAAACACACGAGACAAACTAACAACTCATGAACTATGCCGGAATGCCTAAACATAGTCTCTAAGTCATTGGGCACTTGGACAAATAAGTTTTCATAGTTTTAGGCAAAGGGCTAGATCGAAACTAGGCCTCCTTGGTTCAACAAAATGATCAACAAATCAGTCAAAGAGAAATTTTTATGGACAGAACTATGGGCAGCTGATAGGTAGGTAGGGAAAACCATACATCCTACTCAACATACATGGAACTGATGAATAAAACTTAGCAACAACACCTTAGATTACTAAAGAGCAGCTAAGAATTCTTTAGCATAACTAAGGGAGAAGAAAACATCAAGCTATGAAGATTCAGGGATTTTGAGGTGCCTCCATGGGCATGTCTCAAAATCAATCTTTACTGATCTATAGCAGCAAGAAAAATGAAACATGAGTGAAAACTAGAAGACAAAACAACATTAAGAAGCACTATACCATTCTACCATGTCAAGGAATCCATCAACAAGCCTTCAACATTCCTCAAAAGCATCCAAGAGGCAATCCAAACATCATAACTCAAGTGTATTCTTCAAAGCGCATATGACCAATGCATTAATTCTTCTCTCAAGTTCAGCCTCTGATTTACAGTGAGAACCATGGGATAAATAGGCTAGAAGGAGGAAAACCTCATGGAGCAACTAGCTATCCCATTGGCCAAGTCAAAATATCTAAACTTGTCCTTGAGGCTTTGCAAAGCCCAAGGCACAAAATATCTAATAAAATATCTAAAAAACTGCTAAAAACTGAAATTATATTGACTTTACATGATTTTCCCATGATAAAAATAGCCTAACGCACATTTGGGAAAAGCAGATTTTTGGAGTTCAAAAATTACAAAAATACTTCATATTTATGCCTGAAAAAGGTCCCCTGACTTTCTGGATGCAAATGGAAGCCTTCCCGATGTCGAAATGAGGCTCATGATGGCTCGTTGGAAAGCTCTCTGTGTCTGCTTTCCAATGCAAGTGGAATCATCTCAATCTGATCTCTGAAAGTCTCTCAAAACTGTACCTGTGTGCAAAAACCCAGAAAATAGCAGGCTGCTGATAGGGCGGGCAGAATGTGCAAAATGAGGCGGTTTTTCGCCAATTTGGAGGGGCGAATGATCTTCAAATGCCCTGAAAATCGCTGGAGAGCTGCTCATGAAATTATGGAATCCATTGGCATCACCCTCCTCCCTTGACGACTCATCAAACTGAAATGGCGCATTTATGAGTTTTTGGCGAAAACCCCAAAAATGCCAAAAAACAAAAAGTTTTCGAAACAGGCCCAAAATTGGCATGCATGACCCTCAAGGGTCCATAGAAACATGCTCCGAAGCTGAAGCTAAAATATCGAGGGATGATGTGCTTTTTGCTTCTTTCCGTGCTAGGCGCCTCTCCTTCAATTTCTTCAATTTTTCTTGTGCCACATTCAATTTGCGCCTGGCGAATTTGTTTAGCTTCTGAAAGTGAAGAGTTCTCTTTCTCTGTAGCTCAAGGTCCCTGTTTTCCTTTTCAAGCTTTGTCTCCAAATGCTGGTTAACCCTCTCAAGCCAAGCTTCCTTGTTTTCCTCAATTTCCCGCTCAAAGAGGGTAGTGAGAGGAAAAGCTTCGAATTGAGCTTGTTCTTCAGCTTTCTGTTTCTCCAAGGCTCTCCTAAGCCCGATGGTTCTAGGCCTCTTTCGCCTAGGCTGGTCCTCCTCTTCTTCATCATCAAATTCGCCAATAAGCTCTTCAATTCTTACTTGCGCCCTTTCCGCCTCCTTTTTGTACTTGATGGCCCTTGCCTCATGAATGGCTGCATGAAATTTCATTTGTTTGTTCTCAACCTCCAAGAAATGATTGAAATTCCTTGCCTTTTGGAGATCTTCTCGTAACACCTCAATTTGACCTTCTTTGTGAATGAGGAGATTTTCAAGGATGCGTGCCTCATTGTCGCTGTCATCGCTTGGGATAGGGATGACAGCTGATTTACCTCTAAGCTTGGCGCTTTCTCCAACTGTACTTTTTCCTTTGAAGGCCAATCTAGCGCTCTTTCTCCTTGGCAAGCTAGGAGTTGTCCTTTTGGGAAATTTCCCCTTCTTAGGGACAGTTTTGGTCACCATTAAGGAGGCAGCCTCAGCTTGCTGTCCTTCCTCAACATCCTATTCAGCTTGTGGCTCAAAAGATGTTTCAAGTGTTTGCTCAACCTGCTGCTCTTCAACCTCTATCTGCTGCTGTCCCTCTCCCTGAATTTGATGTTGTTCATCAACCTCTAACTGCTGTCCAATGATATCCAACTGCTGCTGTCCCTCTAAATCTGGCTGCTGCTGCTCATCATCCTCCTTTTCTCCCTGTGGCTCACTGCCCTCTCCTTCTCCTTGTGTACTTGGCTGCCCAATGATCATCTTGAGTTTTTTAGGGGTAGGCCTACTAGATAAAGGCACTGGGCGATGGACATGCTGAGTAGGAGACACATGAACAGGAGGGACAGTGGCGAAATCGTCATGGCTAATGAATGACTCCCATGAAACCCCTTTCTTCTCCAACTGGTGCAAGAAGATGATCTTGATCAAGGAATGGTGAAAGAGAGAAGGGATTTGCTGAGGTGGAGCTTTCTTTTGGACAGTAGGTGCCATTTTCTCTATGCTTTTGGACAAAAAGTATGGAAGGTTTAATTGCCTGTTCCTGGTAAAATGCATCAACAAGCGAACATGATAGGCAAATATTTGGCTAAACCTCCCTTCACAAGTGAAATATCTCATTATGGCCTTCATCAGTGGAGCATAACTGTCAAGAAGATAGGAGAAAGGAAAAATAGCAATGATGGTCTCCCTATGTTCCGGCTTGATGAAAGGTTTATAATCCTCCAAATCAAGATGCGCTTGTTTAAACCACTTTTCACCATGATACGGGATCTTGGTAGCTTTGGATACATACCTTGGAGAGATTTTGAAGTCAAGACCTGCTAACTGGAAGTGTTTGTCTTTGAATCTCAAAGCGCACAAATGTGTAAGTGGCGAGAAACTCTTGACTTCCTCTATTCTCTGACAGAAATCAAGAAAGCCAACTTCATGGAAATTGAAAAGTACTGAGGGATGAGCATTGATTTCTTCTATGGAGATAGGCTCATATCTCTTATGTTTTCCGCCTTTGTGATCTCGTTTTGGAGGCATTCTGACTTGAAACAGGCTTGGAAGAGGCACACTGCCTTCAATGTATGAAGAATGCTCTCCTGGATTGAGACAAGCCACCAAACTGCTTGGACAGTTATGGATCCTGTGATTTTGAATAGAATGCAACAAGGCTTCCTTGAATAAACCCCCTTTACACTTATTAACAATAGTTCTTCAAATCTGGACACACTTCAGCTATGTATCTTTCTTAACAATGACACTATGTGTAAGAACTGCTTTGTAGATTCCTTGTGCACGGTCTTGAACAAATCCCCTCTTGTGACTTTGTTAGAGGCCTGCTTACACTTGCATTTGGGTCTTCAACACCAAACTTCAAAAATAATAACCCTGCTTTTTAGGTTATTTACCTTGAAAAATATCTCTGTTAGCAGATTTCTGTGAAGACCACACAGTGGGAAAAGAAAAAAGACCCTGTGGTTATGTGAAAAATTAGCCCACAGTGTTAAGGAAAACACCTTTCACTTGTAACTCTTGAGAAGTCAATTGCCACCTTTATACATCTGGCCTCAATGTAAACTTGATTATAAACAAATGCCCAATCAGCAATAACCCTGCCTTCTGGAAAATGAACCTGTTTCACCTTCAGAAAACTCTGTTCAACAAACTTCGGAATGATATAGTGTAGTGCAGAAAAACAGGCTTGGTTTAGGTGTAAAGTCAGTGCAACAGTGGTTTAGGAAACAAATCCCCTCCTTTGTGAGTTTAAAAGTCCACCAACACATCTATACCCCTGTTTTAATATCAAATGCAAAACACCAAGCACTCTGCCCTTTAGACAGTGGCCATTTTCACTTGTGAAGTTTTGAGAAAATCAACACCACTTTGGTACTTCTGCCCTTAATATCAAAATCTAGCCATCAACAATCTCTGTCCTTTACTATGATGTCATCTTTGGAAGCTTTCTGTCAATAAGTCTTCAACCTGTACCTCTGCTTTAATATCAAATTTCAAACACTAACAAACTGTTCTTCAGAAAAAGGCTCCTTTCTTTGTGAAGTGTTAAGAGAACAAGAAAAACTGCCTTTGTACCTCTGCCTTCCATGTTCAGATTCGACCACTAATAAACCTTGCTTTCTAGAAAAATGGCCCTATCCACCCTTAGGAATTCTTTGTCAATAAATTTACAGCAGTGAAATCTAGTGAAATAGGAGGGGCAGTTTGTTACAAGGACTGTTTGTAAGATAGGCAACAGTCATTCTGCTCTTGAAAACTCTGTTGTTAATAGATATAATGATTTTGAAAATGATACAACGGGTTCTCAGTCACAAAACCTCGTATTTCAATCACTTCATCTCACTGTGTAGGAAACTGCCTTTGTTTTTTTGTGTTTAGCAAAATAGCAAGGCACGGGTTTTTCAAACAGTTTTATCATTTATCAAAACCTTGCACACGATGGGAGCTCATAAAAATACCTCGACCTTGATGGATTGCCCGTTTGAAAGGTGCAAGAAACCCTGGACATCTTAAAAAAGGGGCGCGGCAACCTCTGGATAAAACCCGTCGCGCCGGAGAAAAGGCCGTCGGGTGGGCTTGTCGTGCGGTTGGGCGGGCACCTACAGGCACGTCGCGCCGACGTTAAAACTCTTCGCAAAACGACGCCCAGGCACGTCGCGCCACTTTCCAGGCCCGTCGCGCCGCCCTAAAACAGTGCAGAAAACCTCAATTTGCTTGAAAACACGTTGTGATGCTTGGGAGTTGCGGCAATTTGTTTTTTGGATTTCACAAGTGGCTTACTATTCCTCTATTTCATTCTTTGACACTCCTTCAACGGCTATATTCAAAAGATAAAGACCCTATGGCTATTTTGAACATAGTGAAGCTTTTCGTTCAAACAGTGGCAATTCACTACATGATACAAAAAGTGTTTGCATCAAGTTATTTTTTAAACAGTGATAGTTCATCACATTTGCCTTGCCTATTCGTGGAGTTACATGCCTGTTCTCATAAGAGAGATATTTCAAACCTCGACTTTGTCCCTCTTTTTGGCATTTAGGTGACAATGTCAACGAAAGAAAAGGTCATTCAAAAACTGTCAATGGTATTTTGAAAGCTGCCTTATTACTTACAGGAGACCACCCGTGCCTTTGCAATCAGTTTAACAATCTTGGTCCTTAGGTGATTTACAGGTTTCCTTCTAGTCTGTAAGTGTCTTCTACTAGCTGTTTCTTTTTATAACATGATTCTCTGCTTCACAACTCACTGTGCCACATCCCTGTCACTGCTTTTGCTATACTGTATCTTTGTGCTGAAACTGTCTTTTAGGATGATGACCATTGTGTCTGTTTTAGGGAATATAAACAGTGATAGTTCATCAAAAAAAAATTCCTTTCTGCCTAATCATAGGATCATATACCCATTCGCCTCCTCATTTGAAAAGACAAACTTGTAAAATATGAAACCAGGGTTTTTGGGCACACAGTCTTTATTCTGTTCTGATCAGTATATTAGACCCCTTTTTGTTAATAGCACCATTTCATGACTGGACTATGTTCACTTGCAAACATCATTGTGTGTCAGCAGAAACCCTAGCCAGATTAATACTGTCTCCTTGCATTGTCCTAAGGGTGAATTAGACATTTGGCTTGTTCATCTCATGATTGATTATTTTGACAAATAGCCTTTGTGACTATGAAGGTCAGTGTTTTCCTGAAAAAACCAAGACCTTTCTCCTGCTTGTGTAATGACATTGGTTACCCTCTGTTCTATTTTATTTTGAACAAAACAGGCCTCTTATGATTTGGATGTTTACTGGTGACAGGTCCTTCTAGAGTTCAAAAATCCATATGGTTTGCAAGTTTGAAATGAGCTCTTTTATCAGGCCAACTTCCCTTTCCTTTGAGCTTATCATACTTTCACTATATTCCTGTTATGGTCAGCAATTACATTTATGAAACCCGAAGATATTGTTTCATTGTTTCAACAAAGGCAAACCTGGACTTCTGCAACCTTCTGAGTCAACACTGGCCTGCGCCCTCTGCTTATGTATGAAGGAGGCGCCCTAACCCTCTGCTTGTAAATGAAGGAGGTCCTGGGCCTTGACAATTTACCATTTTGCTGAGACAGTGGCGATCCTTTCTTACTGTGATTTTCATGCTCGAAAGAGCTGTAAGGTCCTGACGAGTGACCTTTGTTTTGCAGCTTCATCTCAGGCTCATAATACACTTAGAAGCAGCTGTTCCTCTAACTGTAAACTCAAACATTTACTCCATGATATGAAATATATTTCCTGTCTTTGTAGAACCATAGAACACAGTGAAAAACCTACTAGTCAGCTTGAGAATGGGCTTCATGCAGTGCTGAGACCTAGGGAATATGAGTGGCGTGACTTAAGGATGTTTGTCAACTTCATTTGCAAATTAAGGGATCAGTCATGGTAGGTCTGCTGCAGATGAGGGCTTTTTTGGCTTTTTGATGATTGCCAAAGGTGAAATGTCCTAAACGCCACTTCCTAACATAGGGGAGACCTTTGAAACAGATGTGGATTTGCCTTTTAAGGCTGATGGGAAGATTAATAAGACTGAGGTTAGATAGGATTGTTGACAAGGAGGTTGTGGTTTTGCTAGGGGTGGACTGCATAGGTAGAAAGGCGAAAAAAGTTTTGGGAGGGTTTTCTTGATGACATATTGACATAAGGAAATCAGTTTCTAGAAAACTCAGCTGAAGATATAGTCATCACTAACATGCAAAAAATACTGATGGCTAACAGTGGCTCCATTTGGGGAGGGCAGCTCCTCGTCAGGAGGTGTCCAGAATTCAGATTTTTGGATTTATGAAGACCAGTGTCTTATCCATTGGCGCAAAATTTACCCTTCTCTTGATGTTATTTCTGAAAAGTGTCAGCATGTTTAACATCAATGATACTTCTACCTACCCCACTATCTTTCCTAGCATTTTTTCTTCTGTTTGGCGCATTTGAACTAGCAGCCTTTTGACAATGCATATTTTTCTTTTTTGCAAAATGAAACTATCTACTTCTACTCTTATATCTGCCGGGAGTTCAGATTAAGCTGATGAACTCCTTCATTTCTCTACCTAAAACTAGATCGACTGTCAAGATTAAGCAGTTTGACAGGATTTCATTCTCTAATCTACAACATGAAATTTAAAAATGATCAAATCAGGATTAAGCAGTCTGATTTGTCATGCATTTGTGGCATAAAAGACAAGCTGCACACAAATGTTATTCTGCAACAAAGGAAACTAGACAAGCGGGGTTAAGATGTACAATGTGTTTTTCATCCCTCGCTTCTCTCTTTGGTTCTGTTTTAGGCATGTGGAACTAGAATCTCTCCCTAATCTAAGCTCTGTGATAAGTCAATCTTACACAATGTTGACTATCTTGGCGCTCACTAACTTATCAGCAAATAAATTTAAACATGCTCAGCTATGATTAGGCTAGATAGCCGAACAAGACTTTGAAGCACTAGTAGCGGCATTTAGACTTGCTCGCTTTCTGAAAGACTATTTTTTGGAACATGGGGGCCTTTGTTCTATCTTCACTTGCCCTCTTTTTCTGCTTTTTACTGTTTTTTGACTTTCCTATCTTTTACTGTTTTTTGATTTTTCTATTTTTTCAATATTTCAAACAATGGTATGTACAATGACTGAAAGTGTCTCAAACTCAAAAATCTTGGAAATGACGGAATTTCAACATCTTATCCTCGTAAGGATCTTCTCTCACCCTAGGCCCACTTAACTCTTGAAAAGAAAAATTTGGGAAATTTTCTCTCTCTAACATGACATAGGGATTCATGCAAGAATCTCTAAACAACCCGGTATCCTCCCTCTGTACCTCTCTGAATATCTGATTTCCACTCCTTTCCTTGCTGTATGCTTTCTTCAGGTAATGTATGTACTCTTGATAATTCTTGAAATAGATAGTGACATCATCAAGGTATGTAACAACACAGAAATTTAACACTGGGAACATGGTTTTCATGAACAGATTTCTGATATTGGATGGTTTAGCAATTTTGACCTTGAAATCAGATTTACCCTCCGCAAACTGGAAAAAATCTTTAAGTTGTCTACTTTGTAAAGGAATTTGATGATTATGATCTGAAAGATGATCTTGCAAGAATACATCATTAGAAACATTTTCAAATGGTGAATCACGATCTTGAGTAGAGAAAACATGATTTTTGTTATATGGAAATGCAGTATTATTTCTAAAATCAAAACAGATTCTATGGCCATTATTTTTCTCCTTGATCATTTCAGTTTGTTTCAGTTTGCTGTGTTTGTTTATGTTAAAGTTGTTCTTTGGGGAAAAGGTAGTGATACAATGTTTTCCCTTGTTTTTCCTGTAGAAACTAGTATTTTGCATGAGATTCCTGATTTTAGCCTTTCTAAGTTCTTCATGAAAAGACAAAATATGAGCCAACTTCAGTAGTTCAGGTATGCCGGGATTATAACTATCACCCTTGCTCATAACAAGTTTATTTGGCATTTTCTCAAGATTTTGAGCTACTGAGGTTATAGTCAAAGTTTTATTTGCAGTAGGAGGGTCACATGATGGTAAATCTTTGAGGTATGGTAGAAACATTAAAATCCCTTTCTCCCGGGTTCCAAATAGGTTTATGATGTGAAGGTCTTCTAAAGCTTTTACCCGGAAGAAATTTCCACAAGTTACTGCTGGCATTTGATTAAAGCTAGAGAAATTTGCTTGATAGTACATGAGAGTTTGTGCTTCTTGTTCTAACCCTACTTGGGAGAGAAGGAACTTACTTTCTTCAAGGCACAGTTGTTCATGATCATGATAGTTTTGAGTGTCCAGCTCATCATAAGGTATCAAGGACAACAGATGTGGTGGATCTAAGTCTATATCATCTTCTTTTGACTCTTCCTCCAAGTTTACATCAATATGCATAATGAAAGAGTTTAAGTCGGAGCGCAAAGAACACATTGGAATGTTATCGGGCCTATCTTGACTGCTAATCATGTATTTCATGTGTGATTCGAGGTAGAGTATCCTGGTCTGACCAAACACAGGAATGGTGGCATATGACATGTCTAGTTGGATATTCCCTTGTAGTTTGGCTCCCCAAGATCTGGAGAGAAGCATCCCGTACTTGGGAGGAATATCTGCCACTACTATATCCATGATTAGATGTTTCGCGGGTATTTGGGCCAGACTAAAACAAAGGTCCTTGATCAAACCTAGGCATTGGACTTTGCTTGAATCAAATGAATATAAGTCTTTGTATGGTCTTGTGATTTCCAAGCCTAATCTTTCCATTACTACCTTCGGCATAAGATTATGCGAGGCGCCGGAGTCCAACATGGCATTGTGGAGGATTTGGTCGTGGATGTTTAAGCTAATGTAGAATGGAAGAGTGGCTCCTTCTTGGAATTTTCCCTCTATCTTTGGACCAAACAATACTTCAGGAATGTCATCAGTGAGATTAACAGTGTTTGCATCATTCCCTAGATTTAGGACTTTTAGTACTTGGGATTTATAAGAGTTTTGGGCAATGAGTTCAGTAAGAGGCATGTTGATTTTGATCTTAGCGATTTCGCCTTCAAAGCTAAAAGGCATTTGAAGTTTAGATATGTTTGTTTCAGCTTTTTCAGTTAAGACCTTGTCTATGTTTTGAGCCTGTTGACCTTGTTTAGGGGTTTTGCTTGCCATAGTTGTTTTGGTGACCTTGGTAGAAGTATCAGGAGTATATGAGAGAGGACTAGTTTGGGTAACTTTAGCTTGGCTTTGATCAGCCTTTTCAACCTTGATTTGGTCACTGCTTGATGCCCTTTTGAGGATGGTATTTGGAGCTTTAGCAGTATCAGAATTACCTCTCTTGACCTTATCTTGGTTTCTCTTGCTCCTAAGGTCATATTGCCTGTGGGCTTCTTCAATAGCATTTTGAAACTCTATGGCAGGGTCATCAAGATCCTCATAATTGGTCTCATCTTGATCAGGCGAAAAGAAGGCTTGTTCTTCTTCAGTGAGGTACACCTCACCTTCATTGTCAGACCCTATGAGGTTTAAATGATGTTCATCAATAGGTTCTGAGTCCCTATCATCTTCTTCTACATAGTTTTCATTGAATGGTGGCCTGATCTGTTGGTCATTATCCCTTGGTCTGTTTTGGGGCTGTTCCCTCCTAAATTTTTGGTTTCGGTTTCTGATTGGAGGGTTTGGCTGGTTATCCCTAACAGGAGCTTTTTCATTGATCTTTTCCCACATTTTAGCCATGGATTTGACTAGGTCATCTATTCTGGGATCTAGGGAAGGTGACGAAGTGGAGACCTCATCTCTATATGTGACCTTCCTCTCTGATCTAGTCCTGGCTCTCTTTTCAACTAAGTTGGCATCTGCTTTTATAGCTATTTGTTGCATTTCCTCCAAGGTAGGTGGATCTTTATCCCTCAGATGATATGTCATGTCCGGATCAAAACCCTCAGGAAATTTTGCCAAAGCTAAACCAAGTGGAGGTTTGAAATGAGGTGGGAGGGAGTTATAAACACTATTGAACCTGGTACAGTAAGCTTGGACACTTTCCCCATTTTCCCGTTTTAGATTGTTATATTCTGACAGGATTTGAATGGGGTTTCTTCGGATTTCCCACCTATTTCTGAAGATTTGATGTAGCTCTGGGATATCATGGATAATGTTTGGAGCTAAGCTTTTGAACCATGCTTTGGGTTCCCCACCAAGACTTTGGGCAAATATTCTCATTCGGACAGTCTCGTCTTGTACCTCTAGGTATTCATAAGCATCAGTCATTCTACTTATATGCTGTTGAGGTGTGGTGGTGTCTTCTCCAGTAAAGTGAGGGATCTTGTCTTGATATTTGTTTGGGAGGGGAGCTAAAGGTGGTGGTAACACCAAAGGCGCGTACCAGGCTACCATGACTGGAGCTAATGGATGGTGTACAAGATGGGGACTAGTAGGCTGAAATGAAGTGGTTTGCACCGGTGTAGTGGATGAACTTGGACTAGTGATCTGGTTTTGAGCAGATCTAGGATGATAGGAGCCAAATTGATAAAGAAGCTGGAAATCAGGAGGAGTGGTGGGTGAAGCTTCTCTAATAGGACTCTGTGATGGGTTTAGGGGTTCAAGATCGTCGGATTTTATCCTACTATATGATTTGCTTCGGGGAAAAGCTTGTGATGACTCTAGTTCCGAAGGTGAATCTAGAAGGATATTGCGAGTTTTAGGTACAGATCTTGTTCTACGGATGGATCTATCGGTAGCTAGATGATTGGTTTCAGATGTTTGCCACAGAATCTTTTCCGGGTCATCTACTATGATAGGTGAATTTGGGTCTGGATGGGCTCTGGTATTGATTCTTCGTGAAGCCAGGTTTTAGATCCAGGGTTTAGAGAGAATGATATTGGTGAATGTTTTGGATGAGTGATTTTTCTAAAGTTATACTAAGGCGAAGGATGGTCAAAATAAAAGGGATGGATTAGTGGAGTCGCCAGGTGGAAATGGATTGTTTTTGTGAAGATAGCTATGGTCCACCACCAGTAACTAATCTGAGAATGTTTTGGATTTTCTGAATATATGTGCAGCCTATGGTTTGTTAAAGTATTCTAGACTTGTTTCAACATTTTGCTAGGGTGATGAGAACAAAAAGAGCTTACTCTAAAAAATGAGTCTATGGACTGCTTGCTTGTTTATGGTACCTAAGGACCAAAGAGTCTATAAGAGTTTGTTGGACTATTATGTACTCAGTGTCTTACCATCTCCCGCTATGTTGGTGAGTGATGGGATAGGTCTATCGGATAGTAGCCTAGAGTTTGGTGAAATAGTAAGGCTTACTAGAAGTTAGTGGAGTCGCCGGGTGGAAAATTAGTTGTTTTGAGGTATATTTGTATGGTCCACCACCAATACTAACAAAAACCAATCTAAGGGAGTATTTTTGGGGTTTTTCTGAGTTTTATGTAGTCCTGAGGTTTGGAAGAGTTTCCTACAGCTGAGTCATCACTTTGCTAGGATGGTGAGACAACCAGATTCTACTCTTCTAAGTTTGACTGAGATTTTGAGAGTTCCTAAGGGATACCTAGGATGTTTTGACTCAAAGTCCCACCATGATCGCCATTATGTTAGGGTCCCGTGATTTGGCCGATTGGCTAGCCAAATGATGATGTAACATCAAACCAAGCTTTGGAGCCCAAGGACCTAGCCTTCCTGGACTCGGAGAGGGCTCTCTCTATAAGTGTAAAAGATGTCGGTGTGTTTACTTGCGATGTTCTGATATTAGGCTAGTTATGAAGTATGTTTTTGGTTTTTTGGTTTTTTAAGTTTGTGAGGGATGAAACTGATCAAATACATAAACTGGATAACAAGATGTAGATAAATTGGGCTATGGGGTCAATCAAGTCAAGGAAGCTAATGAGGCGATGATGTAAAGCTGCTGTAGGGCCGATTTGATTCACAATAGAAGGGATCTCTGGGCAAAATGGATTAAATGAACAATAAGTTGGTGAAAAACAAGGGATTTCAAGTGCAAACTAGTTAATAGCAGACGTAAACATGTAATAGCAAGCCATTTATCATGCTAGGAATAACTATAAGCTAATCAATACATAGAAATCAAACATTCCAGCCATACATAGAGGTATATGACCCTCTAACTTCGGGAAAAGGCTATCAGACTTTGGGGAAAACACATGAGAAAAACTAACAACTCATAAACTATGCCGGAACGCCTAAACATAGTCTCTAAGTCATTGGGCACTTGGACAAATAAGTTTTCATAGTTTTAGGCAAAGGGCTAGATCGGGACTAGGCCTCCTTGGTTCAACAAAATGATCAACAAATCAATCAAAGAGAAAGTTTTATGGACAGAACTATGGGCAGCTGATAGGTAGGTAGGGAAAACCATACATCCTACTCAACATACATGGAACTGATGAATAAAAATTAGCAACAACACCTTAGGTTACTAAAGAGCAGCTAAGAATTCTTTAGCATAACTAAGGGAGAAGAAAACATCAAGCTATGAAGATTCAGGGATTTTGAGGTGCCTCCATGGGCATGTCTCAAAACCAATCTTTACTGATCTATAGCAGCAAGAAAAATGAAATATGAGTGAAAACTAGAAGACAAAACAACATTAAGAAGCACTATACCATTCTACCATGTCAAGGAATCCATCAACAAGCCTTCAACATTTCTCAAAAGCATCCAAGAGGCAATCCAAACATCATAACTCAAGTGTATTCTTCAAAGCTCATATGACCAATGCATTAATTCTTCTCTCAAGTTCAGCCTCTGATTTACAATGAGAACCATGGAATAAATAGGCTTGAGGGAGGAAAACCTCATGGAGCAACTAGCTATCCCATTGGCCAAGTCAAAATATCTAAACTTGTCCTCGAGGCTTTGCAAAGCCCAAGGCACAAAATATCCCATAAAATATCTAAAAAACTGCTAAAAATGGAAATTATATTGACTTTACATGATTTCCCAATGATAAAAATAGCTTAACGCACATTTGGGAAAAGCAAATTTTTGGAGTTCAAAAATTACAAAAATACTTCATATTTATGCCTGAAAAAGGTCCCCTGACTTGCTGGATGCAAATGGCAGCCTTCCCGATGTCGAAATGAGGCTCATGATGGCTCGTTGGAAAGCTCTCTGTGTCTTCTTTCCAATGCAAGTGGAATCATCTCAATCTGATCTCTGAAAGTTCCTCAAAACTGTACCTGTGTGCAAAAACCCAGAAAATAGCAGGCTGCTGATAGGGCGGGCAGAATGTGCAAAATGAGGCTGTTTTTTGCCAATTTGAGGGGGCGAATGATTTTCAAATGCCCTGAAAATCGCTGGAGAGCTGCTCATGAAATTATGGAATCCATTGGTATCACCCTCCTCCCTTGACGACTCTTCAAACTGAAATGGCACATTTATGAGTTTTTGGCGAAAACCCCAAAAATGCCAAAAAACAAAAAGTTTTCGAAACAGGCCCAAAATTGGCATGTATGACCCTCAAGGGTCCATAGAGACATGTTCCGAAGCTGAAGCTAAAATATCGAGGGCTGATATGCTTTTTGCTTCTTTCCGTGCTAGGCGCCTCTCCTTCAATTTCTTCATTTTTTCTTGTGCCACCTTCAATTTGCGCCTGGCGAATTGGTTTAGCTTCCGAAAGTGAAGGGTTCTCTTCCTCTGTAGCTCAAGATCCCTGTTTGCCTTCTCAAGCTTTGTCTCCAAATGCTGGTTAGCCCTCTCAAGCCAAGCTTCCTTTTTTTCCTCAATTTCTTGCTCAAAGAGGGTAGTGAGAGGAAAAGCTTCGAATTGAGCTTGTTCTTCAGCCTTCTGTTTCTCCAAGGCTCTCCTAAGCCCGATGGTTCTAGGCCTCTTTCGCCTAGGCTGGTCCTCCTCTTCTTCATCATCAAATTCGCCAATAAGCTCTTCAATTCTTACTTGCGCCCTTTCTGCCTCCTTTTTGTACTTGACGGCCCTTGCCTCATGAATGGCTGCATGAAACTTCATTTGTTTGTTCTCAACCTCCAAGAAATGATTGAAGTTCCTTGCCCTTTGGAGATCTTCTTGTAACACCTCAATTTTCCCTTCTTTGTGAATGAGGAGATTTTCAAGGATGCGTGCCTCATTGTCGCTGTCATCGCTTGGGATAGGGATGACAGCTGATTTACCTCTGTGCTTGGCGCTTTCTCCAACTGTACTCTTGCCTTTGAAGGCCAATCTAGCGCTCTTTCTCCTTGGCAAGCTAGGAGTTGTCTTTTTGGGCAATTTCCTCTTCTTAGGGACAGTTTTGGTCACCATCAAGGAGGCAGCTTCAGCTTGCTGTCCTTCCTCAACATCCTGTCCAGCTTGTGGCTCAAAAGATGTTTCAATTGTGTGCTCAACCTGCTGCTCTTCAACCTCTGTCTGCTGCTGTCCCTCTTCCTGAATTTGATGTTGTTCATCAACCTCTAGCTGCTGTCCAATGATATCCAACTGCTGCTGTTCCTCACAATCTGGCTGCTACTGCTCATCATCCTCCTTTTCTCCCTGTGGCTCACTGCCCTCTCCTTCTCCTTGTTTACTTGGCTGCCCAGTGATCATCTTGAGTTTTTCAGGGGTAGGCCTACTAGATAAAGGCACTGGGCGATGGACAGGCTGAGTAGGAGACACATGAACAGGAGGGACAGTGGCGAAATCGTCATGGCTAATGAATGAATCCCATGAAACTCCTTTCTTCTCCAGCTGGTGTAAGAAGATGATTTTGATCAAGGAATGGTGAAAGAGAGAAGGGATTTGCTGAGGTGGAGCTTTCTTTTGGACAGTAGCTGCCATTTTCTCTATGCTCTTGGACAAAAAGTATGGAAGGTTTAATTGCCTGCTCCTGGTAAAATGCATCAACAAGCGAACATGATAGACAAATATTTGGCTAAACCTCCCTTCACAAGTGAAATATCTCATTATGGCCTTCATCAGTGGAGCATAACTGTCAAGAAGATAGGAGAAAGGAAAAATAGCAGTGATGGTCTCCCTATGTTCCGGCTTGATGAAAGGTTTATAATCCTCCAAATCAAGATGCGCTTGTTTAAACCACTTCTCACCATGATACGGGATCTTGGTAGCTTTGGATACATACCTTGGAGAGATTTTGAAGTCAAGACCTGCTAACTGGAAGTGTCTGTTTCTTGAATCTCAAAGGAAACAAATGTGTAAGACAGAAATAACGATTTCTCTATTCTTCCGATGTAACAAGATGCCCAACTTCATGAAATCAAAAGTACCGAGGGATGAGTATTGATTTCTTCTATGGAGATAGGCTCACATTCTTTATGTTGTCCGCCTTTTGTGATCTCGCTTTGGAGGCATTCTGACTTAAAACAGGCTTGGAAGAGGCACACTGCCTTCAATGTATGAAGAATGCTCTCCTAGATTGAGACAAGCCACCAAACTACTTTGACAGTTATGGACCCTGTGATTCAACAAGGCTTCCTTGAATAAACTCTTCTGCACTTATTAACAATAGTTTCTTCAAATCTGGATACACTTCAGCTATGTAACCTTCTTATCAATGGCACTATGTGTGAGAAACTGCTTTGTAGATCTTCTGTGCACAGTTTTGAATAATCCCCTTTCTTGTGATTTTGTTAGAGGCCAGCTTTTACCTGTATTTGTGTCTTCAATACCAAACTTCAAAAATAATAACCCTGTTCTTCAGATCATTTATCTTGAAAATTGCCTCTGTTAGCAGATTTCTGTAGAGACCACACAGTGGAAGAGGGAGGAGACCTTTTGGCTAGGTGAAGTGTTAAGGAACACCTTTCACTTGTAACTTGAGAAGACAATTGCTACCTTTATACATCTCGTCCTCTCAATGTAAATCAATTTCATCAAATTAATGCCCAATCATCAACAACCCATCCTTCTAGAAAATAGCCCTGTTTCACCTTCAGAAAACTCTGTTTAACAATCTTCAGAATGATACAATGTAGTGTAATGAAAAAAGGCAGACTTAGTTTAGGTGTGAAATCAGTGCAACAGTGGTTTTTAGGAAATAAACTCTCTGCTTTGTGAGTTTAAAAGGTTCACCAACACATCTATACCCCTGTTTTAATATCAAATGCAAAACACCAAGCACTCTGCCCTTTAGACAGTGGCCATTTTCACTTGTGAAGTTTCGAGAAAATCAACACCACTTTGGTACTTCTGCCCTTAATGTCAAAATATAGCCACCAACAATCTCTGTCCTTTACTATGATGTCATCTTTGGAAGCTTTCTGTCAATAAGTCTTCAACCTGTACCTCTGCTTTAATATCAAATTTCAAACACTAACAAACTGTTCTTCAGAAAAAGGCTCCTTTCTTTGTGAAGTGTTAAGAGAACAAGAAAAACTGCCTTTGTAACTCTGCCTTCCAAGTTCAGATTCGACACTAATAAACCTTGCTTTCTAGAAAAATGGCCCTATCCACCCTTAGGAATTCTCTGTCAATAAATTTACAGCAGTGAAATCTAGTGAAATAGGAGGGGCAGATTGTTACAAGGAGTGTTTGTAAGATAGGCAACAGTCATTCTGCTCTTGAAAACTCTGCTGTTAATAGATATAATGATTTTGAAAATGATACAATGGGTTCTCAGTCACAAAACCTCGTATTTCAATCACTTCATCTCACTGTGTAGGAAACTTCCTTTGTTTTTTTGTGTTTAGAAAAATAGCAAGGCACGGGTTTTTCAAACAGTTTTATCATTTATCAAAACCTTGCACACGATGGGAGCTCATAAAAATACCTCAAATTTGATGGATGTTTGCTTGAAAGGAGGTAAGAAACCTTGGACAGCTTGAAAAAGACGCGCGGCAACCTTGATAACAAACCCGTCGCGCAGAGGAAACTCTTGTCGGGCCTGTCGGGTCGACCTGTCGGGTGGTCGGGCGGGCACCTACAGGCACGTCGCGCCCGCCTACAGGCACGTCGCGCCGACGTTAAAACTCTTCGCAAAACGACGCCCAGGCACGTCGCACCACTTTCCAGGACCGTCGCGCCGCCCTAAAACAGTGCAGAAAACCTCAATTTGCTTGAAAACACGTTGTGATGCTTGGGAGCTGCGGCAATTTGTTTTTTGGATTTCACAAGTGGCTTACTATTCCTCTATTTCATTCTTTGACACTCCTTCAACGGCTATATTCAAAAGATAAAGACCCTATGGCTATTTTGAACATAGTGAAGCTTTTCGTTCAAACTGTGGCAATTCACTACATGATACAAAAAAGTGTTTGCATCAAGTTATTTTTTAAACAGTGATAGTTCATCACATTTGCCTTGCCTATTCGTGGAGTTACATGCCTGTTCTTATAAGAGAGATATTTCAAACCTCGACTTTGTCCTTCTTTTTGGCATTTAGGTGACAATGTCAACGAAAGAAATGGTCATTCAAAACTCGTCAGCTGTATTTTTGAAAGTATCTCTTATTACTTACAGGAGACCACCCGTGCTTTGCACCGCCTTTAACAATCTTGGTCTCCAGGGTGATTTACGTGTTTCCCTTCGGTCCGTGTAAGTGTCTTCTACTACCGTTTTTTATAACATGATTCTCTGCTTCACAACTCACTGTGCCACATCCCTGTCACTGCTTTTGCTATACTGTATCTTTGTGCCGAAACTGTCTTTTAGGATGATGACCATTGTGTCTGTTTTAGGGAATATAAACAGTGATAGTTCATCAAAAACAAATTCCTTTATGCCTAATCATAGGATCATATACCCATTCGCCTCCTCATTTGAAAAGACAAACTTGTAAAATACGAAACCAGGGTTTTTGGGCACACAGTCTTTATTCTGTTCTGATCAGTATATTAGACCCCTTTTTGTTAATAGCACCATTTCATGACTGGACTATGTTCACTTGCAAACATCATTATGTGTCAGCAGAAAACCTAGCCAGAGTAATACTGTTTCCTTGCATTGTCCTAAGGGTGAATTAGACATTTGGCTTGTTCATCTCATGATTGATTATTTTGACAAATAGCCTTTGTGACTATGAAGGTCAGTGTTTTCCTGAAAAAACCAAGACCTTTCTCCTGCTTGAGTAATGACATTGGTTACCCTCTGTTCTATTTGATTTTGAACAAAACAGACCTCTTATGATTTGGATGTTTACTGGTGACAGGTCCTTCTAGAGTTCAAAAATCCATATGGTTTGCAAGTTTGAAATGAGCTCTTTTATCAGGCCAACTTCCCTTTCCTTTGAGCTTATCATACTTTCACTATATTCCTGTTATGGTCAGCAATTACATTTATGAAACCCGAAGATGTTTTTTCATTGTTTCAGCAAAGGCAAACCTGGACTTCTGCAACCTTCTGAGTCAACACTGGCCTGCGCCCTCTGCTTATGTATGAAGGAGGCGCCCTAACCCTCTGCTTGTAAATGAAGGAGGTCCTGGGCCTTGACAATTTACCATTTTGCTGAGATAGTGGCGACCCTTTCTTACTGTGATTTTCATGCTGGAAAGAGCTGTAAGGTCCTGACGAGTGACCTTTGTTTTGCAGCTTCATCTCAGGCTCATAATACACTTAGAAGCAGCTGTTCCTCTAACTGTAAACTCAAACATTTACTCCCTGATATGAAATATATTTCCTGTCTTTGTAGAACCATAGAACACAGTGAAAAACCTACTAGTCAGCTTGAGAATGGGCTTCATGCAGTGCTGAGACCTAGGGAATATGAGTGGCATGACTTAAGGCTGTTTGTCAACTTCATTTGCAAATTAAGGGATCAGTCATGGTAGGTCTGCTGCAGATGAGGGCCTTTTTGGCTTTTTGATGATTGCCAAAGGTGAAATGTCCTAAACGCCACTTCCTAACATAGGGGAGACCTTTGAAACAGATGTGGATTTGCCTTTTAAAGCTGATGGGAAGACTAATAAGGCTGAGGTTAGATAGGATTGTGATATGGAGTTTTTTGATGTTGCCAGGGGTGTGATGCAACAATGAGTTCACAATAATCAATTTCAATCGGACTCAATGGCATCGAATCCCCAAACTAATCGATATGTTTAGGAGAATGGATAACCTAGGAGTCATCGATACGAGAAATCATGTTGACCTGAAAAATATTTAGTGGTGGAAGATGGAAAACACCCATGAGGGTAGGATCCGTGAAAAGGCCTGGCCCTACGCTCTCGTAGGGAGTAGGAACCTTGTCCACATATGGAACATTGTTCTCGAAAGAATAAGTGAAAAAAGACAATTGATGAACAGTAATAATCTTTCCTTCGTGTGGGAACTTCAAAACATGAAAGAGAGTGGATGGAACACACAGCATGGTGTGAGTCCAACTACATCCAAGGAGAATATTATAATTGAGTTTTGCATCAACGAATTCGACCTTGAAATTGACTGTCTTCCCTTATAATGTGATCGGTAAACTAGCGAGAACACCAAGAGGTTTAGATTCTCTTCCATCAAATGCTTCAAGGGCATTGGGTGATGAGGTAAGAGCTAGAGAACCAATGGCTTTCAAACAAGTAGATGACATAACACAGGTGGATGCACCCTCGTCTGCAAAAACCTGGTGAATATTCAAACCATTTATACCAACTTGAATGATGAGCGCAATTTGGTGCGGGAGTCACGGGACAAAATTCTCTAAATCAAAATCAAGCAAGCTAGTATCGGTAGGATCGACCCCACCTATCGCAGATAGAAAAGCATTCTGTTGCGACGGACAACTCTGAAGTACTTCTAACGCAGACATTGCAGATGGCGCCTGAGCCAAATCCTCAACAATACCGTAATGTTGAGCGACATGGGCGTTAGGATTGTAGAAAGTCTTGCGGAGCACACCTTTGGAAGGTGGTTGCACAATGGATTCGACACTAGGTCGTTAAATCTCAATAGGGCCAGAAATAGGAGGAGGAGGAGGACCATCAGTGATCTATTTCCCCACTTCCTGACACGAAATAGAATAATATTTCAATCGAGTAGCAATAGAAATGGTTGTATAACCATTCATCATGAACACTTACGAACCAGATGGGGTAGATGTAATATTCCCACTTTAGCACACAGCTAAATGGAATATTAAATTTTTTTGTTTACACATAGGAGGTAAATAAATGGGTAAGGAGGCCCATAAATTGCAAAAGATTGAATAAAATCCCTCATAATATGAAAGGGGATATTCAGAAGAGCTATATTTAATACCCTTGAGTATGAAAGAGGACATTTTCATGAGGACAAGGTCAAGTTTGACCAAGTCAACAGCGCTAGGATAAGAGGTGGAGACCACTTGGAGAGACAACGTAGTGTGAATGGGAGGAAATTTTCTTGGTGGAGGAAACCCTAAGGGGTGGGACCCATGGGGAGAGAGTTCTCACTTGTTTAAAAGGAGGGCAAGGCAGCCATTTTTACTCATGTTATGTATTATTGATTTCTTAGTATGTTCAGACTTTGTGTAGTCTTTGTTGTTTAGCAGAGTTGCAGTGCTGCTTAGCACAAGGATCTCCTGCTTAGGAATCCTTATCCTTCTAAGAGAGGCCTCTTGAAGGATCCTATACTTCATTCTCAACATTTAAGCTCAAGGCCAAGCCACCTCCTTCAGCTACAACATTATTTCTGCTCAATTATAACGTTGTGTTGCAGGGTGTTCTAGTGGAGGTCCTCAACACCATTTCTGGAGCTGATTTTCAAAGGAGGGAGCTTCCATTCCTTTGGAAGGTTAGTGAGGAAGGTTTCAGAGCTTATTGCAGATATTGGCATTGGGCCAAATCATTCCCTTTCTCCTACAACACAGTATCCACCAGAGACTACATTATTTCCAGTGATCATTTGCAGTAGGGGTTTTGTAGATTGTCTAGAGGGTGAGATCTTCAATGATAGGATCAGCCTTTCACTTGGAAGATCCATTGGATGAGGTATTTTATCTGATGCAACATCTTCAACTTTCTCCATCCATTTTTTATTTCTGAGTTGCAGCTACTACCCTGCAACTCTGACATTTTGCATATTTTGTATATTTCAGCCAATCCTTCTAGGATTGACTTGAGGTAGTCTTTGGGAGCTGATATCTTCACTCCCAATGTTGTATGGGCCATACATTTGTATATCTATGTATTTTACATATGTTAGCATGCAGTTTCTCTTATAACACTGCACAATCATAGCTTGTGCACACTTGTGTACGAGTGTTTTGTCATGATTTATGTACTTGTTTCTTGAGACTGATCATTTCCTATCTTGAGTAACACTTTCCTCAAGATCTTGTATACATTTGTTGCTGCTATAACTTAATAAGATGGCTATGAATATTTCTCACATTTTATGAGTTAATTTAATACTGCTACTCCATTATTGTGTTTGCATATTGCTAGGTCTCCAATTTGGGAATATTATAAGATATTCCTAACATTGTAGATTTTCCCTATTTTGGGATATTACAGTGGTATCGAAGCATAATCTTGGCTCAGCATGTGGATCTCAGTCATGATGCTATCAAGAAAGAGAATATTTTGACTCCATTATGTGGAGAGAGAGAGGAATATAGGCTTACCATGCTTCTTCCAATATCTGTACAGAGAATTCATGAAGATTTCAAGAAGATAAGAATGGAGATATGTAAAAAGTCTCCAAGAGGGTTTGAAACTGAGTCAAACTCTAGATTTTCTTATGGGGAGTGTGAGCATGCAGCCACACCCTATGATGCACCTTGCAGTCACATGGCCATTTTTTCCATAAGAGAGAGAGAGAAGAAGAAGGAATGCCGAAGAGGGGAACTCTTAGTGGTTTCTTGCATGAGTATGAATCTCAAACTTAGAAGTTTAGAGATCATATCACTTTTCTATAGTTTTGAAAGATCAAGGTGAGGAGGAGAAAGCATCATAATGTGGATAGATTTCTTATCTCTACCTTTGATGGTTCACCTACATGTTTAGCCAGGGCTTGGGTGGAAGAGCTAGACACCTTCTTGCAGCAGCATCATATTTCTGAAGATGAAGCCATCAGAGTAGCAACGCTGCATTTTGGAGGTAAGGCCTATGCATGGTGGATATTTGAGTATTTCACTTTAAAAAATGCAAATACTTCTTCTTATGTAAGGTTCATTGAAACTTTGGTGGAAATATTTGGTAGGAAGAATTCTGAAACACATGTGGAGAAGATAAACAAATGTAAAAAAACAAAACCTTTGCATGTGATGGAGGGAACCCTAGACTCAAAAACTTTTCAGAAAACCATATAGGAGGCTGATATCTTACATTATACTTTGCTGGAGGCAAGGCCTTCATCATGTGTTTTGGCACAAGAAGCTATGGAGGTCCCTTTTCTAAAAGAGGATCCAATCATTGGAAGGTTTCCCATTCTGATGAGGAGGCTAAGGGCAATAATGCTGTTAGATCCGGAGTTGATATAACACCTCATGCAGAGGGAGGAGGAGATTTTTCTCCAACTAGAGGGATTCTTGTATCATTGTAAGAAATTCCCCAGGATCTCACACGTGGAGATCAAGGCACAACTAATGATTCACATGTGCCATTGATGATAGGATGTGAACCTATGGAGATACAAGGAGGAGATAGGGAGTATGACCAGCATCATGTGATGAGGAGCACACACCCATATCTATTTCATGAGGTTGATGCACCTAAGAGGGAGACTGGATTGCACAGTAAGAGTAGGGACAAGTCTGTCCATACATATATGCAGTCTACTCTTGATGGGGATGTCTCATTGCATGGAGACATTTCACCAAGTAGACCACCAGATCAACAGACGATGAGAGATGCTTCACATTTTGAAGCACCATTCATTGATTTCAGAGGATTAGAAACCTTGGGAAGTCATTGTACATCACTGCGAGTCTTGGGTAGACTTAAGGAGGAGAGATGCATTCTATCAACATAACCTTTACCCACTCTCATTCCAGATTCTGCGTTGTGGCAGAAGCAGCAGGGGAAGGATAGCAGCCTTCCAACTTGTATCTTTGGCATGGGAGATGTAAAAAGAGAGGATGACCATATGATAGATATTATTCATGAGAGATCATCAGTGCTGTCACTATGGAGGATAGATCCATATTGGAACTCCCAGCTGTTGGTGGAGTATTCCAAGGATCTTTTCACTTGCATGATATTGGATGAATAGTTGCATGAGGAGGGATATTCAGTTAGAGATGGGGTCATCTACTATCATGGTAGGATCTTCTTATGTAGAGCTTCCAAGCTCAAGGGGAAGTTGCTACAAGCATCTCATGAGGATTTCCTTTTCAGCCACACTGGTTCTATGAGAGCATACCACACCATCATGGAGGGGTATTTTTGGAAGGGTTTTGAGGAGGAGATATATCAACATATGAGGAGATGCATGGATCATGTGAAGATGGTGGAGATACATAACTCTTTGGAAGAGTTAGCAAAACTACCTCTTTTCTCTTTGAGGATGAGTGGAGACTCATCTATGAGCCAGTCCATTTTTATGAGCAAGACATATGGTAAGGATATTTTTTTTTTGCATAATGATTTGTATAATGTATCTATGCATCCCTTAACCATACATGTGTAGGATGTTGCTCCAAGGAGGAGGATTCTTTTTTATAGACCTCATGGTCTACTTGAGGCCATGAGAAATATTGGTGACCACTCCCTAGGAAGACTTGGGGAGGAGAGGTATTTTGGAGAACATGATCACTTTGCACCATACATCATTACCTGTCTCCAAACATATGAGGAGAGTGGGACAAAAATCAAGTGGTTGAGAAACCACACTTTTTGTCACACTATTTTGCAGTTGAGGGCCAAACTGCATTGGTTACATTTGAGGGACCATTGTCCTTCTCCCGTGCTACATATGGCAACAAGCATGGTTCTCATTATGGTTCCTTATGTTGCTATTGTTTTTATATTTGTTAGGAGCATGATTGGGGGAATGGCACATTGGTTGGATGTGTCCCTTGGGGGAGAGATCTCCCACATAGTTTGCATTGCATGTTCTAATGGGAGCATGAGAGAGTATGTGGCCACTACAACAAAAAAATTGTTTCCATTTGAGGTGAGCCATATGATTGATTGGATGCCATATGATGGTGACTTCCAACTCATCACATATGAGATGATTTGGGCCAACATGTTTCATAACGTTAGAGGAGAGATCCTTGGAGGTATAATCTTCATCTTGCCACTTGAGGGAAATATCATTGCAGCCCAGGATCAAAATACACTCTACACTTATCTTAAGTGGAGAGGAGGACAACGTGGGGTAAACTATTTTGTCTACCAGGATCATATTTTCAACCCACTTACATTTCCTGAGTTCAAGGTGGAGGAGCATTTTCAAGAGTTGCCATGTTGGGAGGTAACTCACTTTGTTTGGATGATTGCTTTGGGATGGTAGACCTCAACTCATATGAGGCCTCATGCCTCAAGATGGCCCCTCAGTTTTATCTTTGCAGTAGCTTGAGGACAAGAAAAATTTGGGAGGGGAGGACTGTAATATTCCCACTTTAGCACACAGCTAAATGGAATATTAAATTTTGCTGTTTACACATAGGAGGTAAATAAATTGGTATGGAGGCCCATACATTACAGAAGAATGAATAAAATCCCTCATAATATGAAAGGGGATATTCAGAAGAGCTGGATTTCATACCCTCGAGTATGAAGAGGACATTTGCATGAGGACAAGGTCAAGTTTGACCAAGTCAACAACGTTGGGATAAGAGGTGGATACCACTTGGAGAGACAACGCAGTGTGAATGGGAGGAAGTTTCCTTGGTGGAGGAAACCCTAAGGAGTGGTACCCATTGGGAGAGAATTCTCACTTGTTTAAAAGGAGGGCAAGGCAGCCATTGTTACTCATGTTATGTATTATTGATTTCTTGGTCTGTTCAGACTTTGTGTAGTCTCTGTTGTTTAGCAGAGTTGTAATGCTGCTTAGCACAAGTATCTCCTATTTAGGAATCCTTCTCCTTCAAAGAGAGGCCTCTTGAAGGATCATGTACTTCATTCTCCACATTTCGGCTCAAGGCCAAGCCACCTCCTTTAGCTACAATGTTATTTCTTCTCAAGTATAACGTTGTGTTGCAGGGTGTTGTAGTGGAGGTCCTCAACACCATTTTTGGAGCTGATTTTCAGAGGAGGGAGCTTCCATTCCTTTGGAAGGTTAGTGAGGAAGGTTTCAAAGCTTATTTCATATCTTGTCATTGGGCCAACTAATTCCCTTGCTCCTATAGCACAGTATCCACCAGAGACTATGTTATTTCCAGTGATCATTTGCCGTAGGGGTTTTGCAGATTGTTGAGAGGGTGAGATATTTAGTGGTAGGATCAACCTTTCACTTGGAAGATCCATTGGAGGAGGTATTTTATCTGATGGAACATATTCAAATTTCTCCATCCATTTCCAGTTTCTGAGTTGTAGATGCTACCCTGCAACTTCGACATTTTGAATATTTTGTATATTTCAGCCAATCCTTCCAGGATTCACTTGAGGTAGTCTTTGGGAGCTGAGATATTCAATCCCAATGTTGTATGGGCCATAAATTTGTATATCTATGTATTTGACATATTTTAGCATGCAGTTTCTCTTATAAAATTGTGCATTCATAGCTTGTGCACACTTGTGTAGCAGTGTTTTGTCATGATTTATGTACTTGTTTCTTGAGGCTGATCATTACCTATCTTGAGTAATACTTTCCTCAAGATATTGTATACATTTGTTGCTGCTATAAATTAATAATATGGCTATGAATATTTCTCACATTCTATGAGTTGATTTATCATTGCTACTCCATTGTTGTGTTTGCATATTGCTGGGTCTCCAATTTGGGAATATTATAAGATATTCTTAACATTGTAGATTTTCCCTATTTTGGGATATTACAACAGAGGACTGAGGGTGCTCTACCATCTGGGTCTACTGAAGGAAAGGTTCTTTAAGAATTTCCAGAGCTCCTTGGGTGCCTTTGAGAAATCGACTCACTTCAGACCATCGAGGACAGTCCTTGGTGAAGTGCTCATCATCACAAATAAAAAAGGATACTTCGGTTTGCGTTGAGAACTATCAGCAGAACGAGGTTTTGGAGAATCCTGTTTCGGGGTATCAGCTTTGGCCTTACCTTTACCTTTCTTCTTACCTTTGGAAGTATTATCTGTAGGATTGGCCTAAACAACATTCACTTTTGCGAGGTTTCCAGAATTCGAGGTTGACTGAGAAGCTACATTACTGGAAGAAGTAGATTTCTGCTTCCCAGAGTTAGATGAAGGAGACTTCTGAGAAGTCTGGGATACGGAACCAGTAATACCATCAATGGATGGAGTCGCTGGAGGTTTAGAAGTTCCAGGTCGAGGAGCATCAGGCAAGATATCATATAATGCGCCAGACTGAGAGTACACGAGATCAAGGTACTGGGCGTAAGCAATGGCTTGTTCCTCGGTTTCACATTCCCCCATAGAAATCTTTGGCAATCTAATTGACAAAGGAGGTAGTGAACCAAAGATTCAGAAGCTGATCAGATATCTAAAATTTGATCATGCGACGATGATGCCACCACTTGTGAATATGATCCGAGATATGAGTAACTTGGCGCTATTTCAATGAAGTGAGGAGATGCATCCTGATCTCATAGCGGACCGGTAACTAAAAATGTGTAAGGAATTCCATGGCCAAAGAATTTAAATCTTGGAGAACTACATGAGACAACTCAATGTACCACTTTGCAGTGGCACCAGTAAGAGTTTGCTGGAAAATATGGAGACGAATAGAATCCTCAATCCAAGAGTTAGAAGAACACCACAAGTGGTAAGTCATCACATGCATTTGGGGATATTCTCCAGGTTTACCCTCAAATTTAGGAAAATCACTAGGAATCTTGGTCGGAACCGAAGGCCAACATGGATTATAAAGAATAGGATCATTTTTCAACTTCGACACATCGGGTAATTCCAACTTAGCAAGAAATGGTAACTGAGTATTGAAAGTCATTGGAGGTCTTTAATAAGGACTTGTGTGTACATTCCACCCAGTCTGAGCGGGATTCTGTCCCCATATATTCTGTCCTGAAGGATTCGGATCATAGGGATTAAAAACATGATAATTTGGTTGATACTGGGATTAAAGACCGGGATATTGAGTTAAAGCAGGCCACTTAGGTCCTTGCTAAGTAGTATAAGGATTCTACTATGAAATGTAAGTATGAATCTGAGGTTGCAGATACATAGGTTGATTTTGAGGGTAAGGAATCTGAGGTGCGCTATATACTGGTTGATTTTGAGGGTACAAAAATTGGGGTGTGCTATATACTACTTGATATGAGGCTTGAGGGTAATAAGCACTTTGCGGTTGCGCAAGTTGACCTTGCAGCGTAGGTTGAGCAGGGTAAATAGGTAAAATCGGCCATGGAAACGAAGGAATCTGCTGGTGGGTAGATTGCAACAGTTGCTGAGTTGGTTGAACCGACCGTTGAAATGGTTGTTGAGGGCCACCAGGTTGAACTTGTGGGAAAGGTTGGCCTGATGGTTGCAACGGACCGAGTTGTCCCTGATGACCAGGTTCACCTGAAGAAGGACCGAAGGGTTGTCCTGGTTGCACAATGTTTGGGCCATACTAAATGTGCGGTTGTGATTGAGGTGCAACAGGTTATCCCTGTGACGAATAATTTTTCCCCTTATGACCAAAAGAGGATCCTGTTTGATTCAAAGGCTGACTCGAGGGACTAGAGGGTTGTCCATGTTGGACCAAAGGCTGCCCTGGTAAAGGTTGGCCTTGTGGACCATATGGTTGTCCCTGTGGACCAGAAGCAAGGCCCTGGTGAGCTAAAGGTTGTCCCTGAGAGGGTTGTCCTTGTAAGCCAGAGGGTTGCATAGGCAGATTAGGTCCCAGATGAGTAACAGTCTGATAAGGATTATAAACATCCTGATAAGGATCAATAGGAGGAAAATAGACCATATTACCATACACATCATAATGGTGTGGATAGATATATATGAGATTACCAACAACATCATAGTGATGGAACCGAGGATTAGTAGGAGCCTGAGAATGTTGAGAACCCTGAGAATTCTATTGGTGAATAGCCAACATATATTCTTAAAAATTAAGACCTCCAGAAATCACAAGAGTAGTGGAAACTAAACTAGAGGCCACACAAACCGTTGGTTGAACTGGAATAGATGTGACAGTAGTTAATGGACCAATAGTCGAAGGTGATAGCCCAACGAAGGTAGGAGCGAACTCGGAGGAGGACTTACTATACTGGATTGTGCAATGAAAGCAATGCCAGACATAATCTGACTCAGAGATCTATATCCAAGCGGAAGTGAGACCGACAGTGGTGAAGATTGGGTGGAGGCACGAGAGAGATCTTCAGGAAAGAGTTGATATTCTCCTATGGAAACATGCATTCCTTCACTGCCAAAAAAATTGGATAAATCTATATTTGATTCTAATGTAATATCTTCAAAAAGACTATGGGGACTAGGAGGTACCGCAACAGCAACAAAGGGCGATCCATATGTAAGAGGAGAAAATTCTCATTCTTCCCCAAAACTAGACCAAGCACTTGAAGGAGGCTAATGGAATTCAACTAGCTCGTCAAGTGGAGATCGAGTAGCAAGGGGTTTGATAGACGGAAGAATAGGATGCAAGAAATCGACATACCTAGTGGATTGAGGGGTTTCGAAAGAAACATCCGGAAAATAACTACCACTAGGAGGTAGTGAGGACGACGAAATCAGAATAGGAAGGAAAAGAGATAACTAATTGAAGGTACCAAAGTCAAGAACCAAGGAAATCAATCAGACCAAGTAACAAAATTTTAATGGGCATGTAATCATAGGTGATTAATTTTATAACAATGAAACCAAAATTCACTGTTTCATGTTTTAAGAGTCGAGAAATAGGAAAAATATGACTCTAGTCACTTTCAATTTGAAACGAGCGTGAAAGCACAAGTGCTCGATGATCTCTTCTCTTGTTTAAAGAGTCACGAAAAGATCTAAATGACTTCTTAGGAATTCTAAGAAAGAGGGTGTACCAAGTTTCCATGAACTTCCATATACACCTTGGTGACCAAATGAAAGAGAAATGACCAAGGACTTGACGTACGTGCGGGTAGTCTCCTCGAATGCTATGTTCGGTGTATCACGATTACAAGATGACAGACTCAAATTCCTATAGATAAAATGATTTCAACCTATAGGGGTCTCCCTTTATATACACGATGGTACGGGGAGCACAAGTCCATACTAGCGCTGTCTGAAGCCAAAAGGCGAGTGACAGCTACTAGGTTTTAAGATGCCAGAACACGTCTCTAGCCTAGACCACTAGAAATGTTGCATTAGGTTCCAATGTTGCCTTAGGTTCATTGAGTAAATTTTAAAGTTAATCTTGAATTATGTTTCAATTTCTAGGCCCTATCAAATGTGGAGTTCAACTTCCTAGATGTAAACTATATGCAAATGAACATCATTTCAATTCGATGAATGCTAGTTATAAAAAGGATAGAAATATTTCAAACAAGAAAACAAGGAAAATATGCGAAGAAAATTCTAATGCTCTTAATAAAATCAATCGAAAACTAAATTCCTTCCTAGATTGACAAATGATAGTTATGTAAAGGAACATTTCAATTTCGATGCAACAAAAGAATGCAAAGATATTTTTTATTTTTTAATTTTCAATGAAATGAAGCATACATTATGCTGATTCAATGGAAAACAAAATAAACAGTAGTTTGAGTTTTGCGAATGTAAGGTTTTGAAATTGAATGACTCAACCAAAGTGAAATAGACACAAAAACATGCAAGCTAATGGAGAAAACTTTCAATCGAAAAAGAGAGTTTCCCAAAGTGACCCAAACAAGAAAAGTAATCGATGCTCAAGTATTGAAGAAGACAGACTAATCGAAAAATGAAAATACCATTCAATCAGAAAAACAAAAGGATGAAGAAAAACTCAGTCTAATGACCTGAAATGAGACTGATAACAATCAAAGAGACTTGTTCTCAAATAGAAGGCTCGGTGTGCAAGAACACTTAGAAACCATAAGGTTTTAAATAACACTGACAGGAAAATGGAAAAACGACTGAGGGAAAGAATTCTACAGTAGTCAACATAGTATGAAAGGCTTAAACACACTCAAAAATAACCTAGATGCAAGAAAAAATGGCCAAAACACTCATTAAGGAGGTGAAACCAAAACCTATAGGGGTTGGTGTGACTGTAAGGTTGTAATCCACGCCATATAGAGATTGGCACGAGTGCTAAAAGAGCAACCTGCACCAATTGGCATGACTATACAAAAAAAAACCGTGCCAAACTGGACACCTATGGGAAAAAGAGGAAAAACCATAACCTAATGAGCAAAGGTCAACCTTGACCCTCTGGAGCTGAACAGAGGATGGAAACTCAACAAACAAACCAGAAAAAGATAGATAACTAAAATAATAATTAAAACTAACCCAACAGGATGACATGACAATCTCTTACTAATCCCTAGCAGAGTCTCCAATTTGTTATGAAGGTAAATCCTCTCTGTGGACAGATACTATCCCTCTAGCCCTAGGGTGGGTCTAGTAAAAGAAGGACACGCTAAAGTGTTGCTTCCTAGTTAATGAATGAACAACAGACACAGTAGATTGACCTACCTTGAATCCAACACTGTCGACGTTGCAGAAAGAGTAGTAGCCTCTCGCTTCTGCCTTGGAAAATCACAATCCGTTCACTATCACACTCAAATACCTGAACATAGGACAAAGAACAAGAAAAAAATAGGACAAAATAGTTTCACTCACTACTATTAGCTAGTCAAAGAGGGCTAAACATATCGCATCAAATAAACATCATAACACAATAGTGGAACGAAACAGTAGTCATGTATATTAATGAATAGAAGGAAGAGTACAACCGATGCTTTGATGTCGCAGTCTCCTCTAGTTGGCTTCAGACAAAGCGCGTGTCAAATTTTGGTAACAGAATTTAGACTTAATCTCTCTTAGAAGTCATCGACTTGAGCTCTCTCAATAGAATCTTTCTTATTCTATCTTTTCTAGCAGCTTAGCTATAGTATGTATAATCCTCCTAGTTCAGCTATTCAGCCATTCAACTAGCTTATACTAAAAGAGATAGTTTATTTTATAGAGGAAAAGGAGGAGGTTGGGATCCTTACAAAGGTGGGATAGACTCCTTCCTTTATTTAGTAGTTTCCACCTCCCTTGGAACTCTCCTAAAGGATAGGACTCCCTCCCACCTTTGTAGGGATCCCACCCTCCTCCTTTTCTTCTATAAAAGAAACTATCTCTTTTAGTAGAAGCTAGCTGAATGGATGAATAGATGAACTAGGAGGATTATAAATAATATAGCTAAGCTGCTAGAGAATATAGAATAAGAAATATTTTGTTGAGAGAGCTCGAGTCAATGATTTATAAGAGAGCTTGAGTCCAAATTCCCTGACCAACATTTGACACGCGCTTCGTTTGAACCCCGCTAGAGGAGACTGCGATGTCAAAGCATTGGTTGTACTCTTCCTTCTATTCATTAATATACATGACTACAGTTGGTTCCAATATTGTGTTATGATGTCTATTTGATGTGATATGTTTATCCCTCTTTGACTGGCTAATAGTTGTGAGTGAAACTATTCTATTATATGTTGTTCCTGTTCTTTGTCCTATGTGCATGTATCTGAGCGTGAAAATGAATAGATTGTGATTTGCCAAGGTAGAAGTGAGAGGCTACTACTCTTTCTGCAATGTCGACAGCATTGGATTTAAGGTAGGTCAATATACCATGTCTATTGTTCATTCATTAACTAGGAAGCAACACTTTAGCATGTCCTTTTGTTACTAGACCCTCCCTAGGGCTAGAGGGATCATCTCTATCCGCAGAGAGGATTTACCTTCATAACAACTTCCCACCAAACTAGTGTTACACCTTTCATTCTCAATGAATCTAGTTGGATTTTGGTATCATCATCATGAAGGTTCTGAATTCTGAAATAGACCTCTAATTTCCTAATCCAATTATCAAGATTTTATGCATTGACTTCACCATTAAACATTGGAAATTCAAACTTAACATCAAGTTTTAGAAAAGAAATTTTACTAGTGTTCTTTGACTTGTGTGACTGGTGTACTGAAGATGAAGTAAAGGATGATAATGATGAGGGTGAGGATGGTGACTTTCCACTTCCTCCATTTCCTCCATTTCCCTTCTTTGATTTATCTTCATCATTGTTACCTCCTAATGATCCCTAACCTTCCTTTTGAATTTTGGATCCTTCTCCTTCTAGTATTTCATTCTTTTCTTGATAAATGACTCTCACCAACTCAGTCATGTCAAGGAATTATTTCTTGAACACACTTTCTTCTTCGTCGCAATCCACCGCTTCATGTACTTATTATTCCTCTAGAGGCATGCTTAATGCTTTTTCTACTTCTTTTGGAGGTGAACTAGGTGGTGGAGAATGTGGAAATCTTGCCCTCCTTTGCTATGGCTCACTTTGAGAACCTCTTTCTTCCACCAATTTTCCTTCTCCTCTCTTTTGAGCTTAGTAAGCATGTGAACAATTGCAAACAGTTAAAAAAATATTTTCACACAAAAAGACCAGAGATTAAACTCTAGCTCTGATACCAACTTGATCTGAAAGGAGTGTATTAGTTTATTGTGCTAAGTGTCCTTTCAGTAATAAAAACATGTACACTTTTTATCCATTTGTTTGCTTAAGGAATGAGTAATTTAACCATGATGCATAGATGAATTTGTGAGTTTTAATCATGAAAATAAGCCTAAATAACACTGTAAAATAGTGTATAATAGTTAAATAACATCACACATAAGTTTTACACAGTAATCATGATGAAGCATTTCACCCCTCCTAGGCTACATCCGCTGGTCCAACTCTCAATGACATGTACCTCTTTGTCATTAAGCTCAAAAATTTTAAATACATGTGTTTACAAGCTTTTAATGGTTGTTTTCTCTGCACCAATGGCTCCAAAATTCTCAAATTAGTCTAGGTAGACTCTCGTTTCACCCAAATTCGTCGAAAATTGACCTCCCAAATATTTTTCCCAATAACAGCCAGAAAACCTTGACTAATTGTGGAGAACTGCAGTTAACTGCAGTTAATTTGGAAAAAATCTCTAAAATTTAGCTGGCGCTAAACTTCCGCTAGTATTGGACCGTTGGAATTTAACTCTAGTGTTTAGGGGCGGGGGTGGCCACATGCCAACCCCCGGAACCCCCGCGGTCACGGTTTAACATTTAAAATCCACAACAAAAGTCAGAGCGGAATCCAGAGTCATCAAGGTTCCGAAACCATGACATTAATTACCATAGAAAATTTTCATTTGACAACTACAGTTTTCCATCGGAGGTTACGTTTGGTGGAACCGTTGCATTAAATTTTATGTCACAGGTTCATATGTGACCACATCACCAAAATCGCTGAAGTTATGGTTTGGATAGCCGTCGGTTAACTATTTGATGTTGCGGTTTACAACATTTCATGTGACCATTTACAATGGGGCCACCAGCAGGTTGGGACCACTGGTGTTCCCCACCCCCCCATGTGCAAAACATTTAAAACATATATATTGCTAGTGCGCTATAGGGGTAAGCTTCACCCTATAGTAGTGTTGGTCGAGACCTATGCAGGCACGCTTGGAGGTCACAGGGTCTAACCCCCTGGACTCCACCATAATTTTGGTCAATGGACCAGGGGACACGTGGTGGCCTCGAGGCGGGCCACGTGTCACCCATCCAACGACTCTTCTAAAATTCGTACAACCCATCAAATGACCCAGAAATTGCCACTTGTAGAAACATGACTAGATTTGAGAAAAAGGAACATTCTGAGTATATGCCACCCATGCTGGCTGTACCTGTATGCTGACTGGGCATCCCAGTCACTCTTGTCACAAAAAATTTAGCTATTTAGAAAACTATTAGAACGCGATATCTTCCTCATACGACATTGATTTTCGAACCGTTTGCAGTGCCGAAATTGCAACGACGAGACCTATCTAGTCACTCAGGTTCGTTATAGTTTTGAGCACTTTCAATTTTGAGTAAAAAACATGATCTCCTGATCACATTTGGTCAAGATTCGAGCCAAGTGCAAGGTTATACATGTTAAGCATCGTCATGACGACAGTGTTCAAGGTGACAAGAATTTGAGATTGTTCAAGTTTCGTATTATGAAACCAACTCCAAAAATAGAAGAAAAGAGAGATCAATGCCTTATAAATAAACCACTTCAAGGGGGAAACCTCCTTTACATTACATAAATGAAAAATTATTGGATGATACAAATGAAAAAATCTCCTTTCTATATATAGGAGTCCATGGGGTCACAATATAATCTTAGCCAAGCTAACAATAATAATTTAAAGGAACAACAATAACAATAGTGGGCTAATATGGGGCACAATAATAACAATATGGGGACTACATGGGTACAAGAATAAAAATAAGGGGGTTGCACTAACAAAAATAATGGACTACACTAGTAATATAGGACCCTAACATGCCCCTCTCCTTCAAAAAAGTGTTTTCCTCAACACTTGAGTAGTTATCGATGTTTCTGTTTAAAATTCTCATCCTCCCATGTGGAATCTTCAGTGGGTAAGTTCTTGCACTTGATGAGATACTCTAAAATTGATTGATTTCATAGCTGTCAAGTTCTTATTTCCGTGACTGCTTCAAGTTCCAATATAATTTTTCCTTCCTCATCAAGTTCTGGCAATATTGTTTGAATCGAAATTTTATCACCTATAACCTTCTTTAAGCATGAGACATGGAAAACTAGTGTTGGGTGTGGAGCTTGATTATCTTATTTATTTTGTATCACAATGTTGGACCCCTGTACCTTAATGGGGGCAGAAACATCGCCCGCAATTAAACGCTGCCTGGGGGGTCTAGGGGGGGGTGGCTGCGACTTTATGGAGCCCCCCCTTGGCGGGGGGTTTCGGGGGAAGTGCCCCCGAAGCTAAAAACAGATGTAAAATTTCCTTGTAAAAGTATAGTAATTTCTAGTCAATCTGGGCCGTTCATTAGGCAGATGATCTTACGGTAGAAGTTATGTTTAGTTTATGGTTTTTTTCCTTAGAAGGCAACCCCTCACTTATATGAGGGTATTGTATTGCAACTATGTATTTTATGTGTATTCTCGGAGCGAGAAATAGATAGGGAGATTGTGAGAGAGAATAGAGGATATTACAACGGATCTATTGTAGGTTGTGTCTCTTCATTTTGCTGGATAATAGAAAGGGAGGACTGGTTGTTTGGGGTGGACGTAGCCCAAAATAGGTGAACCACGTATATCTGCGTCTCTCTGGTTTTATGTGTTTTGTGTGCTTGTGTTTTCCGCATATTTTATATGTTTCATTGCTCTGTAATATTAATTTTCTAACAACTGGGTGCACTCGAAAAGATTCAGGAAGCTCCAATTTGTATGCCATAGAACCAATATTTTGGAACACCTTGTAAGTATTATAACAATTTGGCGATAATTTATTATCCTTATTATCTTGCTTGAGGGACATTTTTTTGTATGGTTTTAGCCGTAAAAATACCCAGTCTCCTACATCAAAACTTCTCTCCCTGCGATGTTGATCTGCCTATTGTTTCATTCAATTTTGTGCCAAATTTAGGTTATCCTTTAAGAGTTCAAGAACTTGTTGTTGATGCTTGATGTGATATTCCACTGCTTGAACTTTATAATTTTCTCTTAAACATGATG
Organism: Pinus albicaulis; assembly: GCA_034641835.2. Classification (NCBI taxonomy): domain Eukaryota; kingdom Viridiplantae; phylum Streptophyta; class Pinopsida; order Pinales; family Pinaceae; genus Pinus; species Pinus albicaulis. The sequence continues at coordinate 276,275,361 of CM076575.1, read as the reverse complement.
TGATGGATGGTGGATGATATCCATAAAGTGCCATAAATGGGGTCATTTTTGCTACAATGTGGAAGGAAGTGTAATACCACCATTCAACCAGAGGTAACCAATTGACCCATTGTGTTTGTTTATTAGATACAAAGCAATGAAGATATCGTTCCATTTTTTTTTTCACTATCTTAGTTTTCCCATCAGATTGAGGATGATAATATGAGATATGAACTAGTTGAGTACCCTAACAAGAAAATAATTTCTTCCAAAAATTTCCAGTGAAAATGGGATCTCTATCGGTTACAATAATCTTTGGGTCTCCATGTAGCTTTTGAATTGTTTCTATAAATGTAATAGAAATTGTACACACTTTAAATGGATGAGATAATGCACAAAAGTGTGCATACTTCTTAATTCTATTAACTACCACCATGATGACCCTTTTCCCTTCAAACTTAGGTGAACTTGTGATAAAATCCATTGAAACCTCCTCCCAACGCTGATTTGGAATGGATAAAGGATGTAGCAGTCCTGGGGTTTTAATTGTCTCAATTTTATTTTTCTGGAAAACCAAAAACTCCACCAAAAACTTTTGAATATCAAATTTAAGGCCATCCCAAAAAAAATCTTTCTTCACCCTATGGTAAGTTTTTAAAAATCCGGAGTGTCCTCTTAAGGGAGAGGTGTGAAATTCCAAAAGAATATTTTGTTTTAGTTGGGAATTCTAACAAATATATAAGTGTTCTTTGTACCACAAGGAATAATTTTCCAACTAAACCTATCTGATGTACTAGGATCTTTCTGCAATTTTTGAATGAGTGTTCATACTTCTTCGTCATCCTTCCATTCCTCCCTTGCTTTGGTTATCCAATTGGGTTGGATAATAGAAATGGAACAAAGAAATGCTTCCACATCCTCATACTTTCTTGAGATTTCATCTGCAAAAACATTTAGCTTCCCTTTTTTATAGATGATTTCAAAGTCATAACCCAAGATCTTTGTGACCCATTTTTTCCACTCTTCTAAAGATAATATTTGTGCCAAAAAGTATTTAAGGCCATTTCTTTAGTGCATTAGTATTGAAAAAATTTCCTTCTCATAAATAGCTTTCTGTAAATACTTTCCTTTGATTGGAAAACTTTCAAAAGCAATGGGTCTTCCTTATTGCATTAAAACAACACCAATTCCATTTCCTGAGGCATCACATTCCACAATAAAGGTTTTTGTGAAGTATGGCGTAGCTAAGACTAGTTCTTGTCACATTACCTCTTTAAGCTTTTCAAAGGCCTTATTTGCTTTAGGAGTCCATGAAAATGCATATTTTTTCAATAATGTTGTTAGAGGTGTTGCTATTCTCCCATAATTCTTAATACTTGCGATAATACCCTGTTAACTCAAGAATTCCTCGCAACTACTTTGTGGTTGTGGGGAATTTCCATTCCTTAATGGCTTTAATTTTGTTAGGGTCTAATGCAGGAGCATCAAGGGCGTTTTTATTTTGTAAAAAGGGGGTGTGATAATTTTTAATATTTTATTAATTAATTTGAATAAAATAGGAGAAGGTGAGGATTTTTGTAAATATCTTTTAAAAGGATATGAGGGAATTTAATTAGTTGAAGAATTTTAGGGATAAAGATCTATCCTTTAGGGATGTTGAGAGATTTAGGGGTTTGTTGAGGAATTGAAGGGATTGAGCATTTAATTAAATGATTTTTAAATTTGTATAAATAGGAAGGGGTTTTGAGAGAAAAATACATTAGAGATAGTGAGAGGAGTGGAGAACAGGGTTTGAACAGCCAAGGCTATAAGCCTTTGGCAAATTATAAGGGCCAAATGTTGGAAATCTGGCCATGTACAAAGGGTTTTTAAATTGATTGCATTTTTTATAATGAAGAATTGGTTCTGGAATTGTGTGTGTGTATTATATTTTTGGTCGAATTGATAGAATGAGATTAAAGTTCTTAATTTCAGTCATATGATAAGTTTTGTAGACAAGCTCCACACATAAGTTAAGAATGGATATTAACAGTATTTTAGTTCTTATTTGAAGTGATGAATCTGGATGTTTTCATGTTGATTTGTAGTAAGGGCGCACTGTGAACTGTATTCATAGAGCTACACGAAATTACATTAGGGAAAAGCTGTTGATTAAAATTGATTGAAAATCAAATGAATTAGTCAAGGCTCAGAGTTCTGTTTGACATCAAACGCAGAGTTCTGGAAATTGTGACTGGACATTCTGTTCATTAGCAAATGAAGCAATGATCGATTGAGCTGCACTGTTGAAGAGATTGTGGTTAAGTTTGAAGTCGATCTGTATTGCAGGTATTTTAAATAGCAACTGCAACTAAGTCTAAGTTGAATTGATGCTCACATAATATAGAGTGGATATGCGTATGGTTAACATTAATCGTGGCTGGAAATAGATGTATGGACAGCGTTGAATTAATAGCGCCGTGGAGAAGTGTACACATTAATTGGTAAAAATCTAATTTGTCATGTTACAGCAGTTGTATGAGAAATTGCCAGAGCAATAATCAAGGCGCAAGGTGAAATTCAAAACAGAGAAAGGTATGTTGACAAATGCGGACAATTACTCTTAGAAGGGACGTTGGAGTAAATTCATTAGTAACGCATAGTAGAGAGTATGCGTAGTGGAATTCAAAGCAGAAAAATGTGTTTTGTGTCAATTAAAACTGTATGGGTGCAGCGCTGGTTGCAATTGAGTCGATTGTATATGCAATGATTGAATACTGGTTCCAGGTTTTGTTTGTTGACACTATTATGGAATGCAGAATCTTTAACGCAGATGCCAAATGGTAAGTACACTCTTAATTCCTGAAATCGATAGGACCAAAGGATGAATTGTGAAGACGCTGGAAATGAAATCCGGTCTTAAACTTAATTACTCTGTGATGTTGATTGATTGACATCGTGTGAAACTTTGTAGTTTTCCAGAGTTTTGAATCGATGGGCGCAGAAGAAACAGCAAGAAGATGATCTACAGAGAGAAATAAGAGGCTGACCATTTGCAGTGATATCATGGCACAAGGAAAAGGGCGATGTTGAATCTTATGTAATTTGGTGTTGGTTGAGTTTAATAAGAGTGCTGGCAATCGATGCAGAAAGCCAGAAAGGAAGCTTATAACGGCTTTGAAATAACGGTATTAGTGAAGCCCTGAAGAATGAATGCGTTGGTCAATTGGTGATTCAAGGTATGAAACAGTAAGTTTGACAATTGTTTGAAACTTGTAACTTGTTTACCAAGGGCGCATTTGAATTTGATTGTGAAGACCGATCTTAAAAGGGTGTATGTAAAGATTTGGTTTTAAATGGTTGAACTTTTGTATAAAGTTATGATTTGAGATTTGGGTTTTATAAAAGCCCTATGAAATGATAATGAGTTATGATGAAAGTTTTGGGATGATGTGTAATGGTTTCATAACCATTGTGTTTTTAGAACATGCAGATGAGTGAAATTTGCCAAGAAGGGGATTTTTTTTTACAGTGATTGAATTGTATTTTGGATATGATGTGTGAATTTGATCGCCAGTGAATGAGGTTTTTGATTTGGGTAAAAGATAAGAAGCGTGCTTATATGCAGGGGGGAAAGATTCTGGGTTGGCAGGCTTAGCCTACGTCAGGGTCTACCTTAAATCCCTCCTAAGATATAATATCACCCATATATTCCACCTCTTGTACTCCAAAGAAACATTTTGAGGTTTTTGCATATAATTGTTTCTCCTCCAATAGTTTGAGCACCTTGTCAACATGTTGAGCATGATCCTTCCAAGACCTATTGTATATTAGTATATCATAAAAAAATAATAACACAAATTTTCTAAGGAAGGGTTTCAAAATGGAATTCATCAACCCTTGAAATGTATAAGATGCATTTGTAAGGCGAAAAGGCATGACCAAAAATCCACAATGACTCTCATGAGTTCGAAATGTCTTCAATCTTCATTCTAACTTGATGATATCCTGATAGAATGATCCAACTTGGTGAAATAAATTGGTCCATGTAATTCATCCAATAATTTATCAATCACAAGAATGGGAAATTTATCTTTAATAATGAGCTTATTGAGCTCCCTAAAATCTAGACACATGCGACATGATCCATCCTTCTTGTGCACTAATACTATTGGAGCAGAAAAAGAACTTTGCACCAGCCTCTATCATTTATACAATCATACATTAAATTTCACTCTTTTGGACATAAGGATATCTGTAAGGCCTGATTTTTGGTGGAACGCTTCTTGGAATCAAATGAATAGCATGATCATGAATATGAATAGGTGGAGTCCTCTGGGAGTTTCAAACATCTTGGAATGATTGTCCAAGATTTTTCGGAGACCTGGAGAAATAGATGATTTTGATATTGGAACTTCTAGTGAGCATAATTGTGCAATTATGTCTCGTTTTTCTTTCTTTCAGAAGCTTTGTCATGGCATTAGAGATTATTATCTTTCCCATATTCCCTGCGATACCCCGTAATTCAACTTCTTTTCCTTCTGTACAGTCCCCAAAGGTTGTAACCATTATACTCCTAGTACAACATCAACACTTGACAATTTGGGGCTGGGTATATGAAGCCATTCAATTCCTTGGCTACCTTACAATGAATAAAATTATAGGTACTACCCGAATCAATAAGAAATATTAAATTTTTCTTATTGATATGTCCTTCTATCTTGACAGTTTTAAGAGTGGTAATTCCTGCCAATGCATTACAGGATATGGTCGGATTTATTTTTTCTTCCTCTACGGTTGGTTCCTGATGTATATCCTCTTCTTTTGAAGTTTTTGGTTCCTTTTCTTCCTCCTCTTCACAATATATGTAAAATAATTTCTTCTTAGCACAATTATGACCTTTAATGTATTTTCTATCACAACTATAGCAAAGCCATTTTGCTATTTTTTCTTCCAATTGTTGTGGTGTCAACCTTGTACGTTGTGGAATTCTAGGAGTAGAAACACTTCGATCTTTATATTTGTAAGTAGTAGGCTTCCTTGTCGCCATATTTTTTCTTTCAATTTTTCTTGCCAACTTGAATGCCTTCTCCAATGTATCAGGTTCCCAAAGGTGAACCTCATGTTGGATGTTATCCTTTAGAATCCCTATGAAGACATCAATCCTATATTCCTTTGGAATATTATTTACCCTTATATTCAATTTTTGGAAGTCCTCAATGTGATCCACCATTGAAACCTTTTGTTTGATATTTATCAATTGGCTAAAGAAGGTGTTGCTCTTTGTATCCTCATAATGTGCTATAATTTCCCCCGTAAAAATTGACCAAGTGACCAGTGGTTTATGAGAACAAAGCCATCGATACGATACAAACTGATTTTGTTCTAAATATAAATTTGAAATGTGTACCTATTGTGTGTTTTTTTGTATTATGGAGATCAAAATATTGCTCCATTTGTAGTATCAAATTTATCATATTCTTGCCATCAACTTTCCAATGACCTGCTTGCGCAAATCAAAGTGTCACCCGAAGTAGCATGGGGGGGTGTTGGAACCAAGTTTTCGCACTGTGAGGCAGAAAATAATGTGGTGTCCCTAAACAGGTTGATTTCAAAACTTATACGGATCAAAAAAACATGCGTGCAAATATATAAAAATACTAATCAGGCCAGCTAGTCGTAGACATGAATAATTCATAGACAGATAGATCACAAATAGACTTCATCGCAGATATATAATAACAATACCAGATCTATGAAATGCGTTGTAACTTAAGCAGGTTTACCAATGTATTCAACCATCACTATATATTCATGCATAATTAAAGACCCTAACATAGTAATATAGGGCCCTAACATTTCCTTTGATTGAATATTGAGGAGGGAATGTGGTATTTCCTTCAAAGGTAGTTTTATTTATTTATTTATTTATTTTTATTTTTATTTTTATTTTATTTTTGTTTTGCATATTTTGGGAAATTACAGCAGGATGTCATCTATGACGGTAAGAGAAGGACTCCAAAATAAGGGAAAATGATTTATTTTCATGAAAAGCTCAAAGTGACGTATTCAAGAAAAGTTCAGTGGATTGAGACTAGAAGGATGAGGGAGTTGTACCATCATCTATTTTTGATTGATAAAGAGATTTTGGAGGTCCAAAATCTTCCAATGGGGGGAATGATCTAGTGGATTAGCTTAATGCTCAAAATTAAATTATTCAAATTGGCTTGAAACTAATGCTAAAGCGCAGATCTCGTTGCCTTGAATCCAACTCAACTCGTTTCACTCAAATCCGATATCGGATTCTCTCGATATCACGTTCTGTCCATTTTCGGAAACAACTAACAAATTTGGATTTGGGTTGTAGGGATGGCCAGTCAGAAGTTTGTATTGTTGAGTGGACCATGGCTAATTGGCAGGGTGACTGGTCCCTCATCAGCTAATGGGTGGTTGACATGTGACAGTAGTTGATTGGGGTAAGTTGGCTAGATTTTGTTGGTTCAAATTTCTCTTGGTGGCCCAATGAGGGAGTGCCACAAGGGCAAACCAGTGGCTCCCACGTGGCCTCCTCATGGCTGACCAATTTTTTTGTGGAGGATGAACTGCCCCTGGGGAATCACACACTAGAACTTGCATAGACCGGGAAAATACCTCCACCAACTCCGCTACGATGGTTCTTAAACTTTATAGATGTTTGTTCCTATTTAAAGTTTATGCATTGAATATTTTAGTCGGGTGGGGGGTGACCGGGTTTAATCCCCGGCCCCGGTCCACAAATTTATATTAAAATTTTTAACCCAATGTTTTAATTGCAATGTATATTTGGAGGAGAGGACCATACAATACACCCATCACAACCATATGATATAACCTTTATCAAAATTCGGGGCGAATATGGCTTGGCAGTTAAAGCTCTACCGAGCACATGTTATGGGTTCTGCAAACAATTGTTTCCATGGTTTGGGTCTACATAGTTTAAGGTTTTGGATCAGGTGGTTAGAATTACGATGGTCACATACACGGTCTCTAAGATATTTTATGCCACAGTTAGTCTGATGATCCGGCTAACCCCCAACCCACGAAATCAACTAGCATTCAACCATGCATTTAAACCGGCGTCAATACAAACCAAGGAGAAATTGTATGAGCTTGAGATAAATGACAAATTTTATTCCAAGTGGTGCCTTTTTAGCTGGATATGGGCTGACTGAGGCAGATCAACGGTTTAAAATTTTTCACCTAATGCGGTGGGAATCTTGTCGATGCAGGCAAATTTTTTCTCTCTAGGTGGCTACGAAAGGCGTAAATTGTAGAACAGATTCCAGGGAAGTGTGAATTGTAGGAAAGTTAGCAGAAAAATTCATGGAAGCATAACTCATTCAATTTTTTACCTTTTTTGGAGCAGAAATAGCCCAACTAGGGGTTGTTGACTATTCTGGAGCCATTTGAGACATTGTTTTAGCATTATGAGCACTGTAACTTAATGTAAACACATTTTTTTGGAGCATAATAAAAGAGGCCCAACCATTGGAAGTTGGACTATGAGATGTAGCCCAGGAGGGGTGAACTCCTTCATCAATTTTTGTTTTGTGTATACTATTATGGTATTGATGTCTTCTTTAATTTGTGTTAGATATGAGACTTTTGTGATCCATAGATTAGATAAATGTCTTTCCGGTTTATTTTTTGAAACTGAGTTTTAAAGCATGTTAATGAAATTAACATAAGTGTTTAAAAACCCTAATATTTTCACTTGCAAATTTTCCCATAAACTATCAAGCTTTCAAATACATATCAAGGACACAAGACGTTGTTCATAAAACACATGAAAGTAGCTAGAGAATTAGTAATACCAAATGAAACTACCACAAAATCATAATTCCCGTACCCGATATAGAATGTGGTCTTGTAAATATCTTCTTCTTTGATGTGCACGTGATGATATCCTGATCTCAAGTCAATATTCGAGAACACTGCTACTTTTTTTAATTGATCAAACAAGTCATTAATCCTCAGAAAAGGATACTTGTTCTTGATGGTCATCTTTTTCAACTACATTTAATCAATGCACAACCTGAGAGTACCATCCTTCTTCTTTACAAACAACATTGGTTCACCCCAAGGTGACACACTTGGCCTTATGTATCCTTTATCAAGAATTTCCTTAAGTTGCAACTTCAATTCCACCAACTCTAGAGTGCTCATCTTGTAAGGTGCATTTTGATGCTATTGCTACTCCTGGTACCAATTCAATAGAGAAATACACTTCCCTATGAGGAGGTAACTTTGAAATATCTAGAGGAAAACATCCTGAAACTATTGTAAAACATGATATATCTTCAAGACTTCATCATCTTCAACATCATTCTCGTTGTCACTAGAAACATGAAGTACAAATGATAGACATCATTTTCTGCAACTATGTTAGCTTGTATAGTTGTAACCATTCTCACTGATGTAGGATTCTTCTTAACCTACAAAATTATCTTTTCTCCATCATTGTCCAAGCACTCATTAGACTTCTCATAACAATCTACCTTGATCTTGTGAGTAGACAACCAATCCATGCCCATAAGCATTTTGTATGATCCTAAAGGAATCACATTTATATGTGTTGACATAGGCATACAATTCATCTCAAATGCATAAGCTCTCACTCATTCATGAACTCCTTTCTTTGTCTTTGTAGCCAACTACAGCAACGAAGACTTTGCATGCACTTATTTATTCAAGCCACACTTATCCACAAGGTTAGGACTAACATAACTATAATTAGATCCACTATCAATAAAAATGGAAACAAAATGATCATAGAGCTTACCTTCCATCTCAATAATGGATGCCTGATGATATTCCTTTATGTTATCAAGTGTTTCATAGATCCGAGGAATGTTATAACCAAAATCCTCAGTTGTTTGTGCCTCCTGGGAACTATAGATATTATGTCTACCACCTTGGTACAATAGAAAATATTTCTTGCAATGACCATTGCCACAAGTCCAACACTGCAACGGTTCTCTTCCACTGCCTTTGTTATGCTGCTCTCCAGGCTAAGATCCTTGTCCCTTCTCAGTTGCACTGAAATTATTATAAGGATCCAGATTTTCTTTCTCACCTGAATCCTAACGTCTTCCCCGCTTCATAGGAAATTTTCCTTTAATCTTGTCATTCCCTTTCCAATCATGCTTAGGCTCATACTTATGCTTCGACTGCTCATAAGAATGCTTCAATTTCACAATGAATTACTCCAATAACCGAGGCTCACCATACTCAATTTTATCCTTGAATGCTAAAAGAAATCCACTAATGAATGTTTGAACCTTCGTCTTCTCATGCTTGAGGTAAGGAACATACCTCAACAAATCCAAGAACTTAGTCATGTACTCTTCATATGTAATAGATCCCATCTTCAACTCATAAAATTCCTTAGCCTTTCCATCATAATATCTCTCTGAGAATTAATTATTTATGAAGAGTATTTTAAACTCATGACGAATCAATGCTTCTACCTTGATGCCTGTAACACACTTCATATCTTCCCACCAGATATCTACTTTTTCCTTTGAGACTGAAAATAGTTATCTTTCCCTTCATCCCAAGAAACCATACTTCTACATCTTTTGGTTTCTTCATCTATCCATCAAATGTAGGGGGCTTGGATTTCAAATTCATCTAGAAAGTACTACTTCTCACTCCTCCAATAAGGATGTTGGCAGTGATGACAATGATGTATCTCTGAACCATAACTATAATAGAAACCATAAGCACTATCTCTCTTGTTAGTTGTATCCAACCATCTTCCACCTATGAGTGTTGACCCTGTCCAATCTATACCCTCATTGAGACTTGCTGCCATATGCCCCATTAGTCCTTTCCTCCTATCCATGACTAATATATGGTTGTTCTTATATCTACAAATCTGATAGGCTCTTAAGGATCACTATGTTAAACTTTTCTTTCTTTTCCTGAGCTCTAGATAGTCTTTCGTGTGACTGAATTATCTTGTTAGTATCTACCTTGTAACTTCTGATCTCTGCCTTCAAGCTTATTAGTACATCTGATATATTAGGAGAGTACTCATCTCCTTTTTACTCATGTAATCTATAAAGAGAGTTAGGTGAGTTGTAACCCACCATTTTTCTCGTCATATATAATCCTCTTATTCCTACAAACATACCATGCTAGATAAACCAAATATAAACATAATCAAAATGATATCTTTGTGAATTTTAGGGGAGGTGATCTCATCTACACAAATCAATCTAGATTAACACGATATACATGTGTGTCTATATATATATATAGACACACATATATGTGTGTCTATATATATATATATATATATATATATAATGAAACCAACATATCAACCTATCGGCGTTATGCATGATAACTCAATTGTCACACCGACTATATACATGACAACCATAGCCACTGCAATGCATGCATAAGACTATCATGTAGCATAAAAATCATATTTAGCCTATCTAGTCTAAGTGTTTGAACTTGGAAGCTCTGATAACAATATATGGTATCATATGTCACCCAAAGAGAATGAAACTTTCTCTAATACCAAAATGTAACCACCCATCCCAACATTTACCCGCTTTTATAAGATCTTGGGGTAAATGACTATGATATGACCATACCTCTAAGGTCTAGTTATGGAAGTGGGGTATATAATATGACCACAAAATGACATCCCTTAGAGACCACATACCACTCAAGGGGTTGAAAACCAACCAAGGTAGTCAATCCCCGAGATGGAAACCTTTTTAACTGACCTAACACCCCAACTACACGCAAAAAAGGAAAGAGTGCGGTTATGAGGCCCCAACTGCATGTACAAGCATGCTTCCTTGTAGTTATGACCTAAATTCTCTATTTTAGTTCTAACAGTCTTGATATCCAAGCCACTTTTCCAGGCTAGCCTCCATACCACTACCCATAACTACTTGTAACTTTCTACAATCATAATTAACATGATGAAAATTCCAAACATTCAAACTTGAAGCCAAAACCTGACCTAGATCTCCTAGTACGCATTAGCAATTTTTCAAACATATGGTGGACATATAAGTTAGAGGTAATGAATGCATATATATTCTTAAATCTTTGAACTTCATATGAGAATCACCAAGAAGATCTAATTCCCTCTCAAATAGCTACAATAACACTTTCTATCCCATGCTTTCATCAACCATTCAAATACTTATCAAATCATGAACAAGAGCCATAACTAGAGCACATAATAGAAACATGCTTATAACCAGCATATAACCAAAATATAATCCACGAAAAAACAACCATATAATCCACATAATAACAAATACAAGTTCTCATAGATCACAATAGGAAAATAAATCTTATTAACATATGCCAAAGCCAACCGAGTCAAGGACTTCCACGTACCACCCGACCATAGATTAGGTTGAACCAAATATTTCTTTCAACAAATAACCCCTGTGCCATATTCAAAGAATGAATGTGGGATCTCATGGGATAAAATAAGACATATTCAACTAGGGAATCTAGAGGTTAAACCACCTCCACCATCAATCTACCGCGATCTCACATAAAATGGCCCTGATATTACAAAACCAAACCAAGCTTGGATGCCTCAGAATTTTTTCACCATACCTTGAGGAATTTTCTTGTCTCCACCTACTTGTCGAGGGCTTCCTAGAGAAAACCATCTCAACCTCCAACCCTTGGGAATTTTCCTCATACCACCTCACCTGGTTCTAAAACCTTTCGATAATCCAAAGCTCAACCAAGATTTAATCCCATCACGCCATGGCTATCCAGGAAATGGAAAGGAAAGAGTGAAACCACTAGAAACCCTAGAAAAACCCATGCCAATGAAAAAAATTAAACTAAATAAAAAAATTCATGTACCATGCATTCACACCTTAGCTAGAAAATCACACATGCAACCTGTTACCTGCAAAATCCTCATGGTGAAGCTATTGATATGACCTTCTCCTTGATTTCGTTCAATTTCCTTTTCCTTCCTTTGATTTCCTTTGCTTTCCTTTCTCCAAATCCAAGTGAATGCCAAAATGATCCGATAATACTCTAAGTGTGTAAGAGTGTATGAGAGAGAGAATAAATGAAGAGAGCCAAACTAAACTAGCAAAAGTTGTGAACTGGTCCTCTGATGCCTTTTTATCATTGATGACTCTATTTTCTTCATTTCCCTCTAATTTCCTATGCATGAAAATATGTGTCCCTTCACCTTCTTTTTCTCCTATTTTCCTTTATTTTTATAATTAAATGAAAATTATTACCTCTGTGCTTTTGCCAATGCCTTACCAATTTTCCTAGACATAAAAAAAAAGAAAAGTGATGCCCACTATGGTGCCTTCCCAACATTTAAATCGGAATATGTGTCCCATGACCTTGGTATTATTTTTCTTTTATTATTATTTATTACATGAAAAATTAACTCGGGGTTGTTGCAAATGCACACAATTAAGGCAAGTTGAAAATTTCACTGGTAAGTGCCATCCAAGCCAAGAAATTGATTGGTTACATCAAGAAGTATGTTTTATTATTTTTAAGAGAAAAAAAGTATATAGAAGAGTCAGTATGAGGCAAATCCATAGAAGGGTGTACTAAGAAACAAAAAAAAGGAAGAGTTGATATATGTGTAATGGGATGTGTTCTAAGAGCCTAAAGGGTTACCCCCATGAGCAAAGTGGAGCATGAGATCCAGCTATTTCCGTACTCCCCATTTCCATACATTGGTTTATACAGGAAGTTTATTATAGAAGCAAGTGAGGTGAAGAAATAGTTGCAGTAGATATTGGAATAGGGTGTCATTCGACTAAGTACATCACCATATGGGTCACCCATCATCATTCTGCCAAAGAAGGATGGGACTTGGACGATGTGCATATATTATAGGGCATTAAACAAAATCATGCTCAAGAATAGGTACCCCCTTCCTTGGATAGTTTATCTATTCGATTATTTGCAACAAGTTAAACTTAGTCAGACTATCAACATGCTTGAGTCAAAGAAGAAGATACTTGGAATATGACCTCCAAAACCAGGCAAGGCTTGTATGAGTGGTTAGTCTTTCCATTTGGTCTATTAAATGCTCCAAATATTTTTATGAGATTTATGAATGGTGTACCGAGCCCTTTTATAGATTCATTTTTTATTTTATATTTGGATGATATACTGGTATACATTGGTACTTGGGAGGAGCACATCTCACATTGAACACAAGTGTTGGAGACAATAAAGAAGAATCGACTACAAGAAATTTTCAATAAGTGTGGGTTTGGACAAAAATATTTGGTGTATCTTGGTTATGTGATAGGTGGGGGAGAGATGAATATATATCCTGTGAAGAGGGAGACCATCATGAAATGGTTGGTGCCTACTAATGTTTCTATGGTTAGGAGTTTCATTGGGGAAGCACCGTACCTAAGGAAATTCATAGCCTCATTTTCACTAGTAGAAGCACTGCTCCATGCCATACAACATGTGGAAAGAGTTTCCAGAAGGGAAAGTGTCAACAAAGTGCTTTTGAGGAGATAAAAAAGATCGGTCAAGCACTAGTTCTACCATTACCAAAATTGTAGCAGCCTTTTGAAGTGGAGACAAATCCGAGTGGGTGTGCTATGGTAGTGGTCTTGATGTAGGGAGGAAGGCCTGTATGCTACCATTATGAAGTATTTAATGCGGAAATTCTTAACTACCCTATGTATGACAAGGAAATCTATGACTTGGTGCAAGCTATGAAGAAGTGGAAACAATATTTGATGGGAAAGGAGACAGTATTCCACGCAGATCACCAACCACTGTAGTACTTGTAGGGCCAGAGTAAGCTAAAACATACCAAGCATTACAAGTGGATGGGGTTTTTGTAATAGTTTAATTTGGTGATCAAGTACAAGGAGGGAAACATAAACAAGTTAGCCAATATGATTTTAATTTTACCCATATCAAATATCACAACTTTTGGGACTCTTATGCACATGTAATCATTCATCCATGATGCATATAAAGAGGCATATTTAAAGGATGAGGACTTTAGAGAGGTGTTTCAATAGTTTTAGAGTCAGTCATTTGTACGATGGTGAGAACACCATTTACTACTATCTCCATGACGGGTTACTCTATAGGATAGATAAGTTATGTGTTCCTAAAGGTGAGATATTGTAGCTGATTAGAGATTCTCACACCTCCGAGGTTGCAAGGAAATTTGGTGTAGGGAAAAATGTTTCCAATTTGCATAGTTATGTGTATTGACCCTAGATACAAGAGTAAGTAGTTAGGTTCATAAGATTATGCATGCTTTGTTGTACCAATAATCCTAGCGATAGGAACATCGCCTATATCATCCTTTATATGTATCCATTCATCCTTGTGAAAGCATTTCCATGGACTTTGTGGGAGGCTTACCAATAACCAAGAAAGGCATGACTACTTGTTTGTGGTAGTTGACAGGTTCAAAAAAACATGTGTTCTGATGCCCTGTAAAAATACCATAACTGGGAAAGAAGTATAATTTTTTTTCTTTAGACAGGTCTAGGTGAACATTGGGATACCAAGGAGCATCGCTTTAGACAAGGATACAAGATTTATCAGTGCATTCTGGACAAAATTATGGGAGAAGATGGATAGGAATTTGAAGAGATCTACAACATCCCATCCATAGATAGATGGAAAAACAAAAGTAGTCAATAGAAATTTGGTGTAACTTCTAAGGGGATACAACCAGAAGCATCCAAAGACATGGGATGAAAATATGGTACATACACAACATTCTTACAACAGATCAAACTAGACTTCTATAGGAAAGTCCCCATTTGAAACTTGTTTTGGATATATCTCGCCTTCACCTTTAGACATTACATATGGGTAGAAATAGGAGCGAGGCAAGATCTTACAGGAGATGCTTTGAGGGATGAAAAATTTATAGATAATAGTAGGAATATTGTAATATTACCAAATGGGAAAACAACAATATATGAACACAAAACTGGAAATAGCATTGTAAACCAACTCATTAAAATTGGAGACCAATATGGAGTCATAACATCATGTATTAGATCAGAAAATCAATATAAAATAGTGAGGCATATATCATATACAATGAGGAAACAAGCCTCCCATAAGCAAACACTCCCAAATATGAATTACTGTTATAATACAAAATGCAAGAGAGAAACTATAGTGCAGTCACATTAAGCATAAATATAGATGGAGATGATACAATTATATAAAAATACTGTTATAGGCCCCAATAGAGTATAAACATATAGATTTGGGCACTAGATCAACTTTCCAAGACAACCCAAGAGGGTTTCCAGAAAATGCACACAATGTGCCAATGTAAGCTGTAGCCTTAGGGCTGAAGATAAGATGCAACAAAAAAAATGAGAAGATGTGGCTGAAGCTGATGTAGGAACTACAAATCTTCTCCAATAGATCCTCTGGATGAAAGAATAGCTCCTCCACTAAAGAAATCACCTCACAAAATAGCCACTGCAACTACCCCTGCAACTCCTCCCTAAAATAACGCAGATCTAGACTGAAACTGCACTGTAGGGGATAAAAAATCCTTAGCCTGCTACTAAATGTGTAAATAAATCTCAAGGGGCTTCTTTACAGGCCTTCCAATGGATGGAAACCTTCATCCACTGCAAAAATAGCTCTGAAGACATCCAAAATGATCCTCCACTGCTGCACCCTGCAACACAACACAATATTCTGCAGAATCTACACTGATGAAGAAATTTGTAGCTTTGACTAAAGAATAAGTGCGGAGATGAAGTGCAATGCTCCTAAAAGAGGTCTCTCAAGGAAAGAGATGGGATTCCCGCTCAATAACACCCGATGCTAAACAACAAATCAATCTCAACTAAACAACTGAAGAATGCAAGAAGTCTAAATAGACCACATACCAAATAATAATATAAACAAATCTCCAATATGGCTGCCATCCTCTTCCTTATATAAGTTATGAGCTTCCTTTCCCTTGGCCCCACTCAATTAGGTCACTAACTCCATGCAATCAATCTCCCTCCAAAATTGTGTTATTCCTCATTTAATGTCCACTCCTCCATAACAATGTTGTTGATTTGGTAAAGTTTGACCTATTCAACATGATCCAACCCCTGTTGTTACTCAAAGGTACTTTATTTAGCTGTTTAGAAGGTCTCATTTCACACTTGAAGCGTTTTTTTTATTGCTTCTAAGGAGATTTATGGTCCTCCCTACCCATTTATTCACCTGCCCAGTGACAAAATAATCTATAATATTCCATTTAGCTAAAAGCTAAATTTTAGGGATATTACAGTCCTCCCCTGTAAAATGTTGCTTGTCCTCAAGAAACTGTGAAGGTGGAGAAAAATTCCTCCCCTCCTCTTGTGGCCTCTTCATCAATATTCCCCACCATTGCTTCAGATTTTCTACAATAATTCTGTCTCCCAATGGTTCCTCCAAATGTGAAAGTTGGCCTTTGGTGGATAAACCAAATGGCCCTCATCATGAGAAAGTGGAAGGTATATATGGAAACCTTATTGCTGTAAAATGGCCTTTTCAAGGTAGGGGTGATGAAAAGCATAGGGAATCTCATTCGCAATGAAAAACTTCCATCTCCATGCTATCATCCAAATGAAATGAATCACCTTCTAGCATGGTAATTCATAGGAAAGTTCCTCCCAAATGTTCATGAGAGGCATGCCCCAAGTGATCGAAACAATCATATGGCCCTCCTCATAAAGAATTAAATGATCTACTGTAGTGGTCATACCATCTCCCATGCTTACCTTGAAGCATGAAGCATAGAAGGTGTGGGAAATTTCATTCCCGATGGACACATCCATCCAATGTGCCTTCCCTCCAACATGTTCCCAACAAATATAAGAACATCATCAGCATATGGAATCATAATCAAAGTCATGCTAGTTTCCATGTGTAGTAAAGGAGAAGGGAAATGGTCCCTCATGTGCAACCAACGCAATTTTTCTCCTAACTACCATAGAATATGTTATAAAAAGTGTTCCTCCCTCCACTTGTTTGTTGCCCCATTATCCTTGCATGCTTAGGAAAGGTGTATGATGTTTTTTGTCAATAAAGCACACCATGAAGAATACATCATATCCCCAAAACATTTTAGGGAATGGCCAACATCATCAATGCTCATGGCCCCAAGTAGCCCATGAAGCCAATAAGAGAGAGTGCCCCCTCTTGAAGAAAAACCCTACACATGAGTGTTAAGAAAATTCAAGTATATAGTAAATATGTCATGATGCTCATAAATAAAATCCTTACCATACACTTGGTTTAAACTAGTGAGGTAGCTTATGGATGAGCCCCCTTTCACACCTAATGAGTAAGGAGGTGGTGATGATAACTCCTCCCAAGAGTTATGTTTCCCCTCAACCTCCAAACAATCCATGCACTTCCTCATATGATAGTGGATCTCCTCTTTGAAATCTTCCCACATGAATCCTTCCAAGATAGTATGGTATGTTCTAATGAAACCAGTGGGATTGGAAAGAAAGATCTCATAGGTTGCATGTAGTAGTTTATCCTTGAGTTTTGAGTCTTTAGTCATGTAGATCTGATCATGGAAATAAATGACTCCATCAACCACTCTATACCTCTTATATATCACTTTCCCTTCAAGAATCTTACATGTGAAGAGGTTCTTGGAATATTCCACCAATAGTTAGGACTCCCAATATGGATCTATGCTTCCCAACAATGAAAAAATTGTAAAAATATGAAATGAAGTATCTGTCACAACATAAATTTCCTCTTTGACATGCTCAATGCCAAAGCCACAAGTTGGAGTAATGTTACCCCACTTTTTCTACCTCACTTGCAGCTGATCTTGCCCAAGATAAGATTGGAGTACATGGAAGTCAAACTCCTCTTGAAAAGTGTCTCTCCTCCAAAACTTCCATAGTCTGGCCAATGGATACAAAAATGTTATTAACCTCTTGTCATATTCAGAAATATTTCTCATGTGTGGAAGTATCATTTGCTACTCCAAACCTATGGAGTGGCCATTTGACACCATTCTCATGTCATCATAGATTTCTGAATCATTTTTCAGCGCAAATAGCTAAGTGGGAGATAGTAATGTCCATATCATAAAATTTTTCACCCCTCCTTTGAACCCATAAAAGTTCCTCTACATTGTGCTAGCTCCTCCCAAGGCTCCTTCCTTAGCCAAATGTATCAATGCTGCACAATGTTGAGAGAACTCTTTATTCATCTTCCAATCAGGGGGTCTCCTTGGTGGAATGTCCCCATGTAAAGAGACATCAAAATCTGAATTAGACTGTATAGGTGAGTGGACTGATTTGTTCCTTCCTTCACTGCATAAATCAGTCTCCTTCTTCTATATATAAACCCCTTGAAATAAACAAGGGTGCATGTTCCTCATCCTTGGATGCTGATCAACTTTCCTTCTCCTCCTTTGATCAAGGTGTTGCTGCTCATTACTACTGTCACATGATGCTCTTTGGGAAATTTTTGCAAAGATGCAAAAGCTCCTCTAATTGAAGAAATAACTTCATGTCCATCCCCATGGGGTGATGGTTCTTCTCCTGAAGTGACAACGTTGTTACTTTCTCTCTGCTCTTCCTTCTCATCAATATTTGAGAATACCTCATCAACAATGAGAGACCCTATATCTTGGCCTTCCCTTGTGTTGTGTAACCAGCTCCAAAAAGAGAAGAAAAGAGATATAAACGCCTTAGAAATGAGCCACTTCGAGGGGGAAACCTCCAATACATTACATAAATGAAAAATTCTTGGATGATACAATTCAAAAAACCTCCTTTCTATATATAGGAGTCCATGGGGCCATAATGTAATCCTAGTGGGCCACAATGTAATCCTAGCCGACCTAACAATAATAATTTAAGGGCACGATAATAACAAAATGGGGGTTACAAGGGTTCAATAATAACAATAAGGGGGTTACACTAACAATAATAAGGGACTATACTAGTGATATAGGGACCTAACATGCCCCTCTCCTTCAAAAAAGTGTTGTCCTCAACGCCTGAGTAGCTCTGGGTGCTTCTGTATAAAATTCTCATCCTCCCATGTAGAATCTTCGGTGGGTAAGTTCTTCCACTTGATGAGATACTCTGAAATTGATCGATTCCGTAGCTATCGAGTTCTTGTTTCCATGACCGCTTCAAGTTCCAATATGATTTTTTCTTCCTCATCAAGTTCTGGAAATATTGTTTGAACTGGAAGATTTTCACCTATAACCTTCTTTAAGCATGAAACATGGAAAACTGGATGTACTCGCGAAGAAGCAGGAAGCTCCAATTTGTATGCCATAGTATCAATCTTTTGCAACACCTTGTAAGGACCATATTACTTTGGCGATAATTTATTATCCTTCTTAGCTTGCTTGAGGGACATTTGTTTATATGGTTGTAGCCGTAAAAATACCCAATCTCCTACATCAAAACTTCTCTCGCTGCGATGTTGATCTGCCTGTTGTTTCATTCGATTTTGTGCCAAATTCAGGTTATCCTTTAAGAGTTGGAGAACTTCTTGCTGATGCTCGATGTGATATTCTACTGCTTGAACCTTCGAATTTTCCCTTAAAGATGATGTGATGGATGGTGGATGATATCCATAAAGTGCCATAAATGGGGTCATTTTTGCTGCAGTATGGAAGGAAGTGTTATACCACCATTCAGCAAGAGGTAACCACTTGACCCATTGTGTTTGTTTATCGGATACAAAACAACGAAGATATCCTTCCAAACATTTATTTACTATCTCAGTTTGACCATCAGATTGAGGATGATAAGATGAGCTATGAGCTAATTGAGTACCCAAGCAAGAAAATAACTCCGTCCAAAAATTTCCAGTAAAAATGGGATCTCTGTCGCTCACAATAACCCTTGGGCTTCCATGTAGCTTTTGAATTCTGTCCATAAATGTAGTAGCAACTGTACTTGCTTTAAATGGATGAGATAATGCACAAAAGTGTGCATACTTAGTAAGTCTATCAACTACCACCATGATGACACTCTTTCCTTCGGACTTAGGTAAACCTGTGATAAAATCCATTGAAATCTCCTCCCAACGTTGACCTGGAATGGATAAAGGTTGTAGAAGTCCTGGGGTCTTAATTGTTTCCACTTTATTCTGTTGGCAAACCAAACATTCCTCCACAAACTTTCGAATATCAAAAAATTCTTTCTTCACCCTGTGGTAAGTTTTTAAAAATCCTGAGTGTCCTCCTAAAGGAGAAGTGTGCAATTCCAGAAGAATCTTTTGTTTTGGTTGGGAATTCTTACAAAGATATAAGCGATCTTTGTACCATAAGGAATCATTTTTCCAACTAAATGTATCAGATGTACTAGGATCTTGCTGCAACTTTTGAATGAGTGTCCACACTTCTTCATCCTTCTTCCATTCATCTCTTGCTTCGGTTATCCAATCTGGTTGGATAATAGAAATGGCACAAAGCAATACTTCCACCTCTTCATTCTTTCTTGAGAGTGCATCTGCAACAACATTAAGCTTTCCTTTTTTGTAGATTATTTCAAAGTCATAACCCAGCATCTTTGTGACCCATTTTTGCTGCTCTTCTGAAGATAGTCTTTGTTCCAAAAAGTGTTTAAGACTATCATGATCAATTTTTACCTTGAAGTGTCTTCCCATTAGGTAAGTTCGCCATTTCTTTAGTGCATGTAGTATTACTAACATTTCCTTCTCATAAATAGGTTTTTGTAAATACTTTCCTTTGATTGGACGACTTTCAAAAGCAATGGGTCTTCCTTCCTGCATTAAAACTGCACCAATTCCATTTCCTGAGGCATCACATTCCACAATAAAGGTTTTTGTGAAGTCTAGTGTAGCTAAGACCGGTGCTAGGCACATTGCCTCTTTAAGATGTTCAAAGGCCTTAGTTGCTTCAGGAGTCCATGAAAATGCATATTTATTCAATAATGTTGTTAGAGGTGCTGCTATTCTCCCATAATTCTTAACAAACTTGCGATAATACCCTGTTAACCCGAGAAATCCTCGCAACTGCTTTATGGTTGTGGGGATTTTCCATTCTTTAATGGCTTTAATTTTGTTAGGGTCTACTTTAACACCCTCGTGAGATACAATATGACCCAGATATTCCACCTCTTGTACTCCAAAGAAACATTTGGATTTTTTTGCATATAATTGTTTCTCCTGCAATAGTTTGAGCACCCTGTCAACATGTTCAACATGATCCTTCCAAGACCTGCTGTAGATTAGTATATCATCGAAAAATACTAGCACAAATTTTCTAAGGAAGGGTTTGAAAATGGAATTCATCAACCCTTGAAATGTAGAAGGTGTATTGGTAAGGCCAAAAGGCATGACCAAAAATTCATAATGACCCTCATGAGTTCGAAATGTTGTTTTTGGAATATCTTCAGTCTTCATTCTAATTTGATGATATCCTGAACGAAGATCCAACTTGGTAAAATAAATTGCTCCATGTAATTCATCCAATAATTCATCAATCACAGAATGGGAAATTTATCTTTAATGGTGAGCTTATTGAGCTCCCTATAATCCGGACACATGCGCCATGATCCATCCTTCTTGTGTACCAATACTACAGGAGCAGAGAAAGAACTTTGACTAGGTTGAATTATACCCGCCTCTAACATTTCTGCAATCATACGTTCAATTTCACTCTTTTGGACGTAAGGATATCTATAAGGCCCGATGTTTGGAGGAACACTTCCTGGAATCAAATGAATAGCATGATCATGATCACGAATAGGTGGGAGTCCTTTCAGAGTTTCAAACACCTTGGAATGATTGTCCAAGACTTGTTGGAGATCTGCAGAAATAGATGATTTTGATGTTGGAACTTCTAGTGAGCATAATTGTGCAATTATGCCTCGCCGTTCTTTCTTTAGAAGCTTTGTCATGACATTAGAGCTTATTATCCTTCCTGGCTTCCCCGCAATACCCCGTAATTCGACTTCCTTTCCTTCTCAAAAAAATTTCAAGAAAAGTTCTTGAAAATTAAAAGCTACCGTCCCCAAAGATTGTAACCATTGTACTCCTAGTACAACATCAGCACCTCCCATAGGAATGGCAAGCATTGGACTAGTCAATACATATTCCCCCATGGTTAGCTTGATATTATGGCATTTTCCAGCGAAATTTATAGTTCCTCCATTTGCAACCATCACTTGACATTCTGGTGCTGGGTATAGGAAACAATTTAATTCCTTGGCTACCTTACAATGAATAAAATTATGGGTGCTACCTGAATCAATCAACACTATTACCTTTTTCTTCTTGATATGCCCTTCTATCTTGAGAGTTTGAGGAGTGGTAATTCCTGCCAGTGCATTACACGATATGGTCGGATTCATTTCTTCCTCTTCTAGGGCTGGTTCCCGGTGTATATCCTCTTCTTGTTCATTTTCTTCTTCCTCTTCACAATCTATGTAAAATAATTTCTTCTCAGCACACTTATGACCTTTAGTGTATTTGCTATCACAACTGTAGCAAAGCCCTTTTGCTCTTTTTTTTTCCAATTTTTGTGGTGTCAACCTTGTAGGTTGTGGAAATCTAGGCGTAGCAACATTTCCTTCTTTATAGAATTGAGTGGTAGGCTTCCTTGTCGCCATAATTTTACATTCAACTTTTCTTGCCAACCTGAATGCCTTCTCCAATGAATCAGGTTCCAAAACGCGAACCTCATGTTGGATGTTATCCTTTAAAGTGCCTAGGAAGAGATCAATCCTGTGTTCCTCTGTAAGATCAGTTACCCTTATATTCAATTTTTGGAAGTCCTCAATGTGCTGCCCCACTAAACCCTTTTGTTTGAGATTTATCAATTGGGTAAAGAAGGTGTTGCTCTTGGTATCCTCATAATGTGCTATCATTTCCTCCGTAAAAATTGACCAAGTGACAATTTTTTTACGGGAACAAAGCCATCGATACCATACAAATGTATTTTGTTCTAAATGTAAAGTTGCAATGCGTACCTTTTGTGTGTTTTGCACGTTATGGAGATCAAAATATTGCTCCACCTGTAGTATCCATGTTACAGGATCCTTTCCATCAAACTTCCTCATATCCATTTTTGAAATATGGTGGTTCTTCCCGCCAACATTAGAGTTTATGAAATCACGATTAAAAATTATTTTGTTCTCATCATGAGGTTCTTCTACTATATTTCCGCCATTAGGAATCATTTCTGGTTTTAAGCTTGTCATCAAGCCTTCCATGTATGCTTTTAGATCATTCTTCATGTTTTCCATTTTCTCATCGATCTTAGCTTCCATGTCATCCATCTTAGATTCCATGCCAACCTCCATGCCATCCATCTTAGCTTCCACGCCTTTCTTCAAACCGTCCATCTTCACTTCCACGCCATCCATCTTAGCTTCCATGCCTTTCTTCAAACCGTCCATCTTCACTTCCACGCCTTTCTTTAAAACTTCCATTTCATTTTTTGTTGCTTTTTGCGAGAGTGAAATTTGTTGCACTTGCTCTTGTAATTTTGATAGATCATGTTGCAATTATTCATCTTCATGAGTCATGGTAGAGCCTTCTGAAGGCTTAATGGGTGTTGAATTATTTTTAGGCGCCATTTTAGAATCTAATATTGATACCTATTCTACAATATTCCCTTGGAATCAATTCAACTTGATTCTTCAAACAAGACTTATGCAATTCGGAAAAAAAATACACACCTTTTACTTTCTTTGAGGAGCTCGATATTGAAATTGAATTATCTCTGTAATTGAAAATATTCAATATCTGAAATTCAGCCCTGTAGTAGCCCTCTGAAGCTTCTTTCAAATGCCACAGGTCTGACCTGATTTTGATTCTCCAAGACAAAGTTGTGTCCAATCTCCCACAATGACCTAATTCTGGACTGGTTTAGTAGAGCGAACTTGTACGACTTGCCACGTGTCACTGTTTTGTCCTTTGTCTCTTAAATTGATAGCCCAGAAACTTCAGTCTGTGTACTTGCGACCACTTTTTACGGCACTTCAATCCAATGCCCAGAGAGAGAGTTATTGAAGTTTTCCCACGATCACCTCTTTGAGATGCAATTCAGGAGCCTGAAAAAACACTACCTTCCACAGATCATATCTCCAAAAATATTGCGAACCAAGCTCTGAAATTTTTTGAAAAATTTCCTCAGGATTTCAGCTTCGCACC
Source organism: Pinus albicaulis (assembly GCA_034641835.2). Classification (NCBI taxonomy): domain Eukaryota; kingdom Viridiplantae; phylum Streptophyta; class Pinopsida; order Pinales; family Pinaceae; genus Pinus; species Pinus albicaulis. The sequence goes on along the minus strand of CM076575.1, from coordinate 276,251,220 downwards.
ATATGAATTTCAGATTCTGAACCTTCGTAGAAAAAAATTTATAGCACAAATTCCACGATGACCTGTTTAGGAGCCTGAAAAAAGACCTGACTTCCACAGATCATATCTCCGACAATATTTCGAACCAAGCTCTGAAATTTTTATACAATCTTCCTCAAGATTTCGGCTTCGCACCCTAAAAATTTCATCTTCTGAAACTTCGTAGAAAAAAAGTTATAGCGAAAATTCCACGATGACCTGTTTGGAGCAGCGAAACCCTAGAATCCAAAGCTCCGATACCAAATGTTGTGTAACCAGCTCCAAAAATAGAAGAAAAGAGATATCCACGCCTTAGAAATAAGCCACTTCGAGGGGGCAACCTCCAATACATTACATAAATGAACAATTCTTGGATGATACAATTTACAAAACCTCCTTTTTATATATAGGAGTCCATGGGGCCATAATGTAATCCTAGTGGGGCCACAATGTAATCCTAGCCACCTAACAATAATAAATTTTATGTAAAGGCATTAATAAACAATTGGGGCTACAATGTATATCTATAATGTTAGTTATGTGTTAAGACCAATAACAATACAGTAATACTTACTAGTAAGATAGGGACCAATAAGAGATCTGCAAGAATTTAGTGGAAGAGAAGACATGCAGCAAGTCAAGTTGTGATGTGAGTTATTTTCTGATGAGGCATCCTATTAGTTTGTTCATTTCTATTTAGATCCCACAATGATTCATTGTGATAATCAAAGTTGCATTAACCTCTCGATTAACTCGTGCTCTGCGGGATATATATATATATATATATATATATATATATATATATATATATATATATATATATATATGCGAGATTACCAACCACCATATCAGAGATTGTGTGCAACAGAAGATCATGTTGCTTCAATACATTCCTACAGAAGATCAAGATGCAAATATTCTAGCTAAGGCACTCACCAAGATTAGATTTGAATACCAAAGAGACAAGATCGAGGTGAAGGGTAATCCCTTTCTTGTTGAGAGGGAGTTTTGAGATTCAACAAGATGACGATCCTAGTGAAAATTAAGCACCTTCACTAGGTGGGGCCCGCAGGCTATTTTTAGGTGTATGTCTATTTTTAGAATGGTGAGTATATTCTAAAATTAGCAGGAGACTAATTCTAGATGGTTGAGAAAATTCTATCTTTAGATGAGTTTATATTTTTAGATCATGGGCGAAGTCTATTTATAGATCACATATCTAAAAATAGAATGCATGTCGATTATTATTAGCCCTTAATGATAATCAGAAAATAAATAATAACTTATTCTCTTGAAGCATTTGATTTCAGTTAACTGATGTGGAAAACCATTTAGCTGAAGGAATTACGCATTCCAAGGTTGGTTGGTGGGACATGCACATTGGAATTTGTTGTAATTGATTGTGGAAGAGTTGTAACAGAGTTGGAAGAGTAGTTATGTGAATTGTTATTTAGTTTAACTCAGTTAAGTGAGTTAAAATAAGTTGTGCTAGTTGTAACTAAAGATACACTAGTGATATATCAGTGAATTAATTATTTAATTAATTCACAAGCAGTGCTTACTTGCAACTGAAAAAATACAATAGTTAACTACTTGCATGTCAGATCTAGTGGAGAGATAGGTGAAAGGGTGTGTTTGACTATTAGTTGTGACTATAGTGGTGCATTCAATGCATCTACACACACATTGGAGTTTCCAATGAGGATTGTGTAGTCAAAGAAAGGAAATATCAAATTCATTCAGGGATTTTAATCTACAGGGATTGCACAATGGTGGCAGGCTGTCAGGAGGCAGTAAATTGGTGCATGTGTGAACCAATTTTTGTAGGAAAGTGTGAGACAATTGTATATTGTACTGAGAACTCTATGAGTTGAGCCTTGTATGAGATTGTTTCATGATCCATGATATACATAATATATGATAGTTGGGGTTTTTAGCTTTAAGTTTTCCTGGTAAAACATCTTGTTATGTGTGATTTCTTTTTATTCATGTGTTTGCAATTGGCAATTTAATTTCCGCAAAGAATTGAGTAGAAGGATTATGTATTTAACAGTTGATTTAATTGTTAGATCAGGGGAGTCCAGTAATACATTATTGTGTTTATAAATTTCTACATGATTGAGATAGAGTGTGAGATGCAGATCTTCAAAGTAAAGTTCTGACACTATACTTTGGGGTAAAAGTAGATCATCATACATATATTGTACGATTGACATGCAGGTATGTTAGTTACTGGATTGTTATATACATAGGGTTATACAAATGTTTGTTATTTTTTTTTTTTGTGGTTACATGCATGGTAGATGCTAGTGAATCAGTGTGGTCATGTGCACGTGTGTCAAATATTCATGAATGATGGTAATGTGTTGTTATATGCATTGTTGTTGTTGTTATACATTAGATAACTTGATGATTATGTTATATGTTAACTTGTTGTTGTTATGTGTTATTTAACTTGATGATTAGGGTATTGTATTAATATATTGATGTTATATTTAGCGCGTTGATCTGTATTGGCTTATGCAAATGGTTATTTTTATGATATTCAGGTCTAAGATGACATATTTGTGGTATTGTGTCATATTAATCTAGACTAAATGTCTAGATGTGATTGTTAAGCATGAATGACAATTGTTAATGAGCTTATGAGTTGAACATGTTAGATAGTTACTAGTATGGATATCATGACCTATGTTTAAGTTGATGTGTTTTGAAGTTATATCGTGCTAATCTAAATTGATTGTGCATACGAAATAGCCTCCCTTGAGATACATAAAGGTATGAGTTTTCTTATGTCTTTTATTTGGTGTTTGAATGTTTGATTATGTCGTCTATCTAGTGTTTGAGTTTTTGGTGTCTATTATGTATTCTATTTGGTGTTTGAATGTTTGATTAATTGCATGATATGAGCATGTGTCTATAATATTTCATGCAGTAATGAACTTGTTTTAAGATGGTTGTACTAACCCATATGTGTTGAGATAGTTGATATGCACTTGAGTGTAAGTAGGTGATAGTTTTAGTAATATGTATTATGAATGAAGAATGTGAGTTAATTATTGACTATGACATGGTTTTTGGTATTAGTAAAATTTGATTTCGAATTAATAGATATTTTTTCTTGATCTATGGAACATGTGGCTAACATGTGTGTTCGGTTACAAGGCGGCGTCTTTGGTACAAAAGGGTAAGATAATTGGCATATTGGTATATTTATTTATACACTAAGAGTTATGTATTTTTGGTAGTATGATACAGGGAATGACATGGCAAAGAGACCCTTATAAAATCTTAAAGAAGGCTCAGGTTGAGCTTTCCCTCGGTACCATGGGGATTGCGTCATGGTGTTTACTACTAGTCTTGTGCCTTTTCTCTTTTGTGAATTGTTACACTTGATTTGTAGTCTTGATTACATCTAGTGCATGGCCATGCCACTTTATTTCCATGGTGTATTTTTTTGGTTTTCCTGGTCTTCTTCTTGCTTGCTCTTGTTATTTAATTTTATGTTTTGAGAGTCTTGGGAATTGATTGGGAAATAGGAAAGATAATGGAGCTTGGGGAGAGATGTGTGGTAACAAACAGGTAATGTAAGGCTTGACTGAAGATATGTGCATGAGTAAAGGGTACCAGAAGGTAAGAATATTGTATTCGGTTGAGCCGGTGGGGTGCATTAAGGTAAATGCACGCTGGCAGAATAATCACAAGAAAGATAACATAAAAGGTAAAGTGAATTGATTTAGGGTGTCAAATGCATTGGTTATGTTGGGAACTATTGTTCTCAATGTTGTGCATGTTGTGCATGGATAAATGGAGTTCGCTTAACCTTGACCTTATGCTATCTGGTAATTATGTTCTGATCATGATTATTTTGATGTTTATATATGTATACATGTATGTATGTATGGATGTCGTGTCTGAAAGGGTTGTCATGGATCATGGTTGTTTAATGCTAAATGTTTATATGTATATATGTGTGTATGTATGTCATTGTATGATACGATTATGATTTTTTTATGCTAATAATTATATATATGTGTGTATGTATGTATCTATGTCATTGCATGACAAGGTTTTCAAGTTTCATTCTTGTGGAGAAATTATTTCTTATGCAGGCGAATGGCATGAAGAGGTTCTTGGTCGTATGAAGAATCAAGTGGGTAGAGTAACCCTGATATATATAGAAGGTCAGTATCATGTGGACATGAATTAATATTATATGCTTTTACTATGCCTATGATTATGTTATGTACAAGTAATGTTGAGGGGTACATCCACGAAGTGAAAGTAGTGTGATTTCTGACATGCTAAGGTGAGCACGGATAATGGAAAGACACTAGAAGCAAGGTTGCTTATGGGTTAGTGTGTGGTCTATGGATGTGCAGTACTAATGTTGTGTATATGCTACGCATGTTGTATATTCAATTATTATACCTATGGTAATGTGTACAACATATGTATTATTGTGTATATATGATGTTGTATGCATGTTGTATATATGGTGTTACGTGTATGTTTCATATGCAGTGATAGGTATAGATGGTGCTATGTACATGGTGTATATGCAGTGCTACGTAAATATGGCACTAGAAAATTTGGCACAATTTCCGATGGCCAAATCGTCGCTATTCCGTCACATAGTCGTTGCAAGAGTGACAGTTCGAGGACGGGAAAAGCGTGGTTTGCCATGCGGTCGCAATTCCGACACATTCACAAAGTGTCGCACTACCGACACTTTTTCCGTCGCTTCCAAACAAGCGTCTCTCTTCCGAAATTTCCCAAACCGTCACGCTTCCAACGTTTGTAAACTGTCGCACTTCCGACGGAATGTGGTCTGACGTTTTTAACGTCACTCTTCCGAAGTTTGTAAACTATCGCAATTCCGACGAAATGTGGTCCGACGTTTTGAACGTCGCTCTTCCAAAGTTTGTAAACTGTCACAATTCCGACGAAATGTGGTCCGACGTTTTGAACGTCGCTCTTTCGACATTTGTAAACTGTCGCAATTTCGACAAAATGTGGTCTGACGTTTTGAACGTCGCTCTTCCGACGTTTGTAAATTGTCGCAATTCCGACGAAATGTAGTCCGAAGTTTTGAACGTCGCTCTTTCGACGTTTGTAAACTATCACAATTCCGACGAAATGTGGTCTGACGTTTTTAAGCTGTCGCAATTCCGAAGCTTACAAGGCGTCGGTATACCGACGACGGGTTCAATTTAAAAAAAAAAATGAAACTTTAAAACAGGACAGTAAATCTCCAATATTTGTTATGAATTGTGGGCATTCCAATGACCGTGAAATATTAATATAATAAACCACCCCGCAACGCTTCGACTATAAACAATCATTTTTTTTCACAAGAGAAAAAACGTTGTTTTGAATATATTATATGAAGTAAAACAGTCCATGAAGTCATTACATTTTCACATCTGAAGATTGGAACCCAAATATCCATCCTGAAAAGTGGAAGTCCCACCCCAGACAGTGATAGAAAAATACCCCATGTCACATACAGGGACTTGATATAAAACCCAGTAACGGTCCACATGGAGATTATCGACAAATCTGAGAAAGCATCCAAATATGACCGAGGCATCTATAAGAAAGTGAAATAGAGTATGTAGAATAGTAAAACAACAGATAGAGTACCGACGTCCATTGTTCCAAATACAAATTAAAGTACCCAAAATCCTTGAACAGAGAAAAACGCTAATCATGTGAGGAGTGTGATATGTCCAAAATATAAAAGACCATCAGACCATATCAATAAACCAGCAACATAGACCAGCATAGCTAGTTTTGAAGGCAGAGTGATAAACATTAATCATTTTTTTTTCACAAGAGAAAAAACGCTGTTTTGAATATATTATATGAAGTAAAACAGTCCATGAAGTCATTACATTTTCAAATCTGAAGATTGGAACCCAAATATCCATCCAGAAAAGTGGAAGTCCCACCCCAGACAGTGATAGAAAAATACCCCATGTCACATACAGGGACTTGATATAAAACCCAGTAACGGTCCACATGGAGATTATCGACAATCTGAGAAAGCATCCAAATATTCCCGAGGCATCTATAAGAAAGTGAAATAGCAGTATGTAGAATAGTAAAGCAACAGATAGAGTACTGACGTCCATTGTTCCAAATAAAAATTAAAGTACCCAAAATCCTTGAACAGAGAAAAACGCTAATCATGTGAGGAGTGTGATATGTCCAAAATATAAAAATACCATCAGACCATATCAATAAACCACAACATAGACCAACATCGCTAGTTTTGAAGGCAGAGTGATAAACATTAATCATTTTTTTTTCACAAGAGAAAAAACGTTGTTTTGAATATATTATATGAAGTAAAACAGTCCATGAAGTCATTACATTTTCACATCTGAAGATTGGAACCCAAATATCCATCCAGAAAAGTGAAGTCCCACCCCAGACAATGATAGAAAAATACCCCATGTCACATACAGGGACTTGATATAAAACCCAGTAACGGTCCACATGGAGATTATCGACAATCTGAGAAAGCATCCAAATATGCCCGAGGCATCTATATGAAAGTGAAATAGCAGTATGTAGAATAGTAAAGCAACAGATAGAGTACCGACGTCCATTGTTCCAAATACAAATTAAAGTACCCAAAATCCTTGAACAGAGAAAAACGCTAATCATGTGAGGAGTGTGATATGTCCAAAATATAAAAAGACCATCGGACCATATCAATAAACCAGCAACATAGACCAGCATCGCTAGTTTTGAAGGCAGAGTGATAAACATTAATCATTTTTTTTTTCACAAGAGAAAAAACGATGTTTTCAATATATTGTATGAAGTAAAACAGTCCATGAAGTCATTACATTTTCACATCTCAAGATTGGAACCCAAATATCCATCCAGAAAAGTGGAAGTCCCACCCCAGACAATGATAGAAAAATACCCCATGTCACATACAGGGACTTGATATAAAA